>CM056743.1:164430534-165177799 GCA_029851415.1 Eretmocerus hayati | reverse complement strand
TAGCCCTTTTTGATGAGTACAAACTCATTTATTCTTTTCCCCATATATACAGTCTGATTCATTAAGTGTGTACATGCCAGAACCGGGGTGTAGGGAAAGATTTTTATTTACTCAAAAGTTATTTGTAAAAGTTTGTAATAATTTTCAAAATTTGTCACTTTTCATAGAAATAGGTTTCCCAATCATAATATTTGAAATGTTTGGTTCACATGCTCACACGCGTAATGATTCATTTTCGAACCATTACATAACAAACATGAGTATAGCGCTGTGATGTGTGCAGTGTCATCTTATCAGTGATTCTTGTTACCTTTTTGGCTTCGTGACGTGGGCACCTGAGTTTGCAAAAAAAATTATGAAGAAAATACCATCTCGTTGTGCATCTTGAGCGCGTTCAGAAATCGTTCTGAAATTATATAGTGGATATTGTAGTTTTTTCAAAACGAAATACAAACGTTTTCGTGTGCTGGGGAACTCGACTAACTTTTTTTCTCGGCAACCCTGGAGTCAAGAAATTGTGCGTTCAGTGCGTTCAATTGTGCGTAAGTAGTTTTTTTCGATATACAGGCAAGTATTTTCACTTCATTGAAACACAACTTATTCCGTTAAGAACTGATGAAAACAGATTTTTGACGGTTGGGCATGGTCACCGGAGCAGACGGCGCGGCGGCGAGGTGAACCATCGCATCCACCCGGTGATTCGTGTTTGACGAATTCGATGTTCTTGGAGAAGACAACAATAGTTTCTTGGAAGATGATCCCCGAGGAGATAACAGAGATTTGCTTACACAGTGGTTTCGCGTTCAAACACTAAACCATCCCTCGTGGGAGATGACCACCGAGGAGATGACAAAAGTTTGCTTAAGTGGTTTTGCGTTCGTAAACTAAACCATCCCTCGTGGGAGATGAACACCGAGGAGATAAAAGATATTTAAGCAAGATTTTAGCTAATTAATAAGTATTTTCGTGTTCACATAGCATCCGATAGCAGAGAGATGCTATGGCGCATGCGCTGGTCTTGCACCTCACCTGCACCTTCTGCTCCGCAGCAATGGTAATTTTTGGAAAGTAAAAATACGTCAATATGAACGAAGGCACACGCAGTTGATGACATCAAGTGCACAATTCCGAGACTGGACGATAGCCGAGAAAAAAAAATGATCAAGTTTCCCAGCATCTAGAAATTTCTTTATTTTTTATTTTATTTTTTTTTTTTTTTTGAAAAACCATAACATCCACAATCAATTCTCAAACGGTCTCTAAACGCGCTTAAGACGCAGAATTAGATAGTATTTTTTCCATAATTTTTTTGCAAACTCGGGTGCCCGAGTCACCGAGCCTATCTATTTGGTTCTGTTCTCGCTTCTCGTAACAAACAAATTCTCGATACAAACGCATGCGTGTGACAAACAGAAGTCGCCACTCAAACTTACCGTCCGTGCATCATCAGCACGTTATACATCGGGGAAACTGAGGTCAAATTCAGGTTAAACTAATTAGACCCTTACGAAACTTGAACGTCTCACATCAGAATTGCATTGTATCTGTGGTCAATCAAAAGCTTTCAGTTTCAGCTTTTGATTGAGGTGCTTATGAGGTCCGTTTGGACATCTCTGGTAGGAGCGAAGAGCGCTGAAAGTCGTGTTCGAAAGTGAGACACGGACTGGGGTAACTTTGGAATAGAAATTGTTATCATTATTTATCTGTCAATTAATTCATAAACTAGGTCACGCAATCGATTTTCACCATCGGTAATTAAAAGCTGAGTGTCTTAGCTTTCCATTGACCTATAGTAAAAGTTCATTTGGTTGAATTTAACTTCTACGATCAAGCATAGATACCTTCAGCATCCCTCACTGCCCGCGTTGCGTCGCGGCTAACTCTCGAGGAGGAAAATACCTTCACCAGTCGGTTTCTGACAAAAATTGACATAACTCGGCTTCCGTGGGTCGAAATGAGACGTTATTTGGCTCATTTTGAAGCTCTCACTAGCGACTACTCAAGTAAGTAGAATTTGATGATGATATAGAAATTGAGAAATAATTGAGAGTGCATGAACAAGTGTTCCAAAGTTACCCCAGTTTCTGGCAAGAAATACGTACTTCTCAGTCTCTAATTCACAAAATCAAATTGGGATAATAATACTCCAATGTAACAGTGAATTAGTCCAGATATGTGTACAGACAAGTGGAATCTAGCTCAGTTACCTTGAAGTTGACCTCGTAGAGTCGGAGCCACACCACTTTTTCCGAGAGACTGTTTGTTGGGTCGAAAACATACTTCTGAAGAAGTCAGCTTATAAACGGATTAATAACTGATGGAGGCCCTCGCGCCAATGCAAAACATTGTTTATGCGTGCCCCAAGTAGGAGAAATCGGTATTGAAGTCACAGGATCATCTGCCTAGCCAACTGTGCGTGATAACCACTCTTTCCTGGGTTGTTCCAAAGTTACCCCGGTTGACGGTACTTGCCGCATTGTCTACTTCTTAACTTCTCTATGAATCCTCCTAGGATATTAAAACCATATACCAAAAATTTAAGAAATATGCCGAGAAACTAGAGAATGTCGGTTTCCAACACTTATTCTATAATCTATCTAAAAAAAAGCCCCTATACATGCAGGAAGTCCAGTTCAGATTTTTATGATTCTCGACAGTTATTCACATGTAGTATCGGTATAGAGCAGTGATGCTCAATTTATTCATACGGATTTATGTGAAATTACAGCATAAGTCAATCACTTGTTGAACTGATACAGATTTCGTGGGATGAGAATGGAAACTTTTCTTTTCATCATCGTGCACATTCACCTGGTCTTTGCAGATGTCTTCAACGCAAAAACACCAATGAAGAGTGAGTAAAATTTATGCGTAAATTCGATAATTATCCTGGAGCTGCCATGAATTCTTTGCGGAACTATTCAATCGTCCCAACAGCGGTTGAAAAAATTTCATATGGTCCCGACAAAAAGGTGATGGAACTAATCAATTTGTAATCATATAATATATGAATGGGCCTTCCGATTTTGATAAGCGAATGTGCTGATTTTTCAACATAGACCGATATTGAAATCGAACCATGTACCTCCAAGGCACCTCTGAATGCGAGATTGCAACTTGAAGGCTTTTGATGGAAATGAATGAATGAGATGGAATGTTCGAAAAAATTTGATCCTACGCTTGATGTTGGTGCGTTTCGCCTTCCCTCGACAAATCTGGCTCTACAGGGGGACTGAAGAGATCTGGTCAGGTTAGTCCCCGACGATACCGAGCCTTAGTCGCTTGGTAATAGAGATTTTGCAGGCTCTTGCGAGTAACGTTTTCATCTCTGTCGTTGATGGGCCGACTACCGGTGACAAATAGAATTATTTTCATAGTTGATCGATATGATCGATCTTGACTTCATCGCTCGCGGGAGCCTGCAAAAGTCTCTGATTCGTATATAAGGACGATTAAAATCTCGATTACCAAGCCATTTAGGCTAGGTGTCTTCGGGGACTGACCTGACCAGATCCCTTCAGTCCCCCTGAAGAGCCAGATCTGTCAAGGAAAGGCGAAACGCACCAACATCAAGCGTAGAATCAAATTTTTCGAGTATTTTATCTCATTCATTCATTTCCATCCAAAGCCTTCAAGTTGCAACCTCGCATTTAGAGGTTGCAACTTGAAGGCTTGAAAGAAAGGCCTTGAAAGTACATAGATTGTTTTCAATATCGATCTATGTTCAAAAATCAGCATTATCCGGTGATCAAATTAGCTTGCAATAGCCAATTCTTAATTTACGTGATTTGAAATTCCCACGAGCGATAAGGTCTCGATCGATCATATCGATCAAGTACGAAAATAATTCCAATAATCAATTCATACTCTGACATTCGATCGTCGCTCTATTCATCTCAAGTTAGAGTGGAATTTGATTTTCAACCTATATTCATTTGATATTGTTTATTCAAGAGTGAAAGAAATTTACGTGGAAAGTTTTTCATCGCGCATGGAACGAGTTTTATGAAAAAAATAGTTCCTCCGCACAATTATGAGACCCAGATCAAATATAGGTCTAAGCAAATTCTTTACATGGACGATTGTTTTGTTACATTGTATAAGAAACAAGAAAACAAATGGTTCCTGTAGCATTTCTTTTCGTCTTTTCCTTCCAACAGTCATAAGCAAACCATCTGTCAGCAGTGAAAATCATGACATTTTTAGCCATGATCACCGCGTTGACAAATATCTATACTAACAGTAGATATCCTTTCAATTCTACAGAATATGTACCAAACGTGAATGAGATGATAGACATGATGACAAATCCCGAGGAGATCAAGGAACAAATCATAGTCGAGTACAGAAACTTTGTGAGACTACAACGGCTTTTGAGGGAACTACAAAACCAAGCTGGAAGTACCTCTGATCATGAAGAATTAGATGATCAGAATAGTGAATTTGGTGAGATATTAGTTGATTCACATTGTGTGCTGCTAACTAGCGTAGTAAGTAACGTGAAATCAATATAATTGATATTATCGGACAAAAACCATCACGTTAGTGATATAAAATCGATATTCCAACTTTGCCGAATTTGGTCTCGTCTCTACTTTCTACTCACGTCATTGAGATTTATTTGAGAAACAATTATCAGAACTGATTTTATTTTGAGTCATTCTACCTTTATGTTCGGAAATTATGTAATAAGCCAGATTGGGACAGTTTTGCTTCGTTTTTTTCACAAGAGAAAGAAAATTGAGAATTATAACTGGACGGAGTACGAATTGCTTTTTGTCTATTTTGGAGTTAACTCTTGTCGGCTTGGAGTATGCCCTTTCGATTACTTTCTCGTTTCAAAACTCATTTGGATTCCACAATACGGCATGAGGCAATGACAATTGTGAACTTCTCCTTCATGCAATCCAAGTCAAATCGTTGTGCTACAATGAAGTATTGAATTGAATTTACGTGAATTTCTTCAGACATTGAAACCGAATCATTCGAGAACATATTCGCCGAAATCGGTGGACCGATACCACCTAGCAGGTCATTAATTTATCATCAATGGGGTATAGAGGGTCGACGCTGTAACTATGATCCGAGTCAAGCAGAATTATCAGATGGTAAGATATTGATACGAGTTTTTATTTCAGATCTAGATTGTGAATGCATGTTTGACTAACTCTAGACTGCTCTTGATTTACATGTGGACCTTCGAGAAGTTTTTCATGTTTTTGTCTATTCACATCCAAGTGTGAACGATTCAGAATTGAAAATAAAGCTCTCCATAAGTAATTCCGCCGAAAGTGCGATTTTCCGCGTTCCAAGCTCCCGTAAGTTTCTAGGACTTGGGAAGTACATTATGTCAATTTTATAGGGTGTACTGTATTGGTGTGCAAATATGTTGATAGTTCTTGAGACGATCCTAATGACTTCGTATTTTTTAGTACTTGCTGAAGGGTCAAAAAATTTTCGTCCCTTGCAGAGTCAGAGTGCAGACATGCGGATTCAAGAATCCCCACACACTGTACTCTCGAAGCAGGTCGTAATTCCGGCTGCCAACCGAAAGTAAAATCCTTGTTGGATATGGTTTGGGACAACTGTGGGATCACAACCCAACAAGAATCAAAATCGCCACCTAATTCGTTTTTAAAAAAAAAGTCGAAAATAGGTGGTTTTTTTGACAACTTTCACTTTTCTGCCCTTGATAACTCGATGGGAACGCACTTTATCAAAAAATGTGTGGACTAATTTTTTGTAGATCTCAGAAAATCAAACGAAAAATTTCTCTTCACATTTTCTCATATAAGGCGTCTTGTTTCCGTAACAAACGTATCTTTATCCAAGGTTCATATTTTTTCTATCTTTTACATAACTCGATGGTCATGCAATTTTATTGAAAAATAAATAGACCTACTTCTTGTGAATCTTGAAAAGGTCACCAAAAAAGGTCATCATATGCGGTTGAAACCGTAAGGAACAAATGATAAAATGTGAATCTTGGATAGAAATACATTCATTACGGGAACCGGATGCCTTTCATGAGAGAATGCGTGGAGACTTTCTTTGTTCATCTTCTTGAGATCGACAAAAAGTTGCATCACACATTTTCCGAGGAAATGCGTTCCCATCGACTTATCGAAGGTAGAAAGTGGAAATTGTCAAAAAATCACTTATATTCGACTTTTATCAAAAACGGCCAATGCGGCAATTTCGATTCTTATTAGGTTGTGATCCAACGGATGTCCCGAACCATATCCAACAAGAATCCCACTTGCGGTCGGCAGGTGGAATTACGACCTACTTCAAGAGCACCGTTCCTCGCGTAATTATGCACTTCAAATTGTGTGGCTTCAAATAATATAATCCACAATTTCGCGAAGAAAATTGGTCACTCAGCTCTCGAACAAATTCCCGACACATTGCTGTGCAAGCAGTTTTGCACCAAAACTGCTTGCACAGCACTCATACGGTTGATTTCTAGATTTTACCCAAATAGACATGATCCATGCGCGATATCAACAAAAATCTTGGATTCCCATCCAAGCACACAATATGAGTGTGTTTTCAGAACGGTGTACAAAATTTTTTGTCCTTTTCGTCCCCAAGTTGTGCTCCTCCCTGGCAGGCTATATGGCTTTGTACAACACTTTTTTTGTGTTTGGTTGAATTAGAGTAAATTTATGCGGAAAAGAGTATAAATGAAATATTTATACGATTGTTTTGAGGTACGCAGCTCTATTAAAGACTTCCTTTTTATGCCGAAACGAGTGGGAATCAACTGAAACTAGCCACCGAAACTTGTCTGCGGCTGAAATGATTTTAGGAGCCAAATTACTCCTCGTGACGATTTTGGCCCCAGAAAAATCACAATTCCGGCTGAATCACCCATATTTGACAAAAAAGCATTAGCTAAGGTTATAATTTACCATCTTTCCAAGTCTAATAGGATTGAAGGTTCACGTTTTGCTGAGCACATCATGAATTGATAATTGATTCGAGTTAGTGAAATTTAATACATCTAATTCACTGCAAATTTATAATGTTCTATCCTCACAGCACCAAAAGATACCACTCTACCAGCAGAGCAAAATGGACTCACGCCAAGGGGTCAAATTGATCAGAAGCTGCAAAACAACATCGAGAAATTGCGCGAAAAGATAAAAAGTCAAATATCGGATCTGTTGAAACTACGACAGCGTTTGGACCAAGTTGGGCCGATCTTTTCCTCTGTTTGAAGGTTTTTGGCTTAGAGAAACAATTCCAGAATTTATAATCCTCCAGTGCTTCTAATTGTGGCTTATCGTTCATTCATTCCCTGGAAGTGATATAGTTATTTGAAATGGTATTTCATGAATCTGCTCATAGATGGGTAGTTTTGTACGATACTTTGAAGCACAAAAACCTAAAATTATGCTGAAAAAATGCTATTTTTAGGATATAGTGTTATATATTAGCATGAACATTTAAAATGAAATAAGTTGAGTAAAAAGTATCTTTCATGTTTTGTTAATCAATTTCACCATTCTGGAAATTTCGATTTTATACATGCATGCGTTATAGGAAGAATGTAGTCCAGTCTCCGGTCCTCCTTTCGCATGCCCGTCATCATCGGGTTTTTATCTCATCAGGATACATATGGTAGAAAGCACCCGCACCTAAGTCTTATTCGAATCCATAAATGTAATGATTGTAACAAGAATGGTGGCCATTTCTCTATGAATAGTTTTTGAGTAAGATCAGTTGGAAGTTGGATTTTACGGATATGCGTGAGGGTTGCCGGCGATCGGACATTTGAGCTCAATATTAGTTGTGGAGAAAAAAAATTGTGGCTGATATCAATGGCAAAGGAAAACCTTACTCACACAGCTCGGTCAGATGCGTCCGCATCTCAAACGAACAAGGGATGATCTTAGAAAAATTCAACGATGAAACCAGAATCAGTATCGGGTGAGGTACCGCAAAGAAAATACGCTGCTAAAAGGATTTAGCAGAATGCTTTCTCATTGCCGTAGAAGAAGTCAACTAATCTCATATTATTCACTCGAAAATTCAAATACATTAATATGTTACATTAATCAATTCTCCTCATGAAATTCTTATTAAAATATTTATTCATCCAAAATATCAAAACGTCTCTTAACCATGATCCAGAACATGAGATATTTTTTCGAATTTCGTTATACTGACTTTCTGTAATATCAATTGGTAAACATCCATGATCCTTCATTTATCTTTGATCTTCATCTTCAACATCAATCAAATCCACGATATCCTCCTCAATGTTTTGTTCTTTACTATCTTGCTCTAATTCATAATCCTGTGTTTGACATTTTACTATGTTAACAGGTTTATGGTCTGATGAATATGACTCGTATACATTGAAAAGGGAATGAATCGGTTTGAAGAAAATCAAGTAAAATTTAGTATTTTTCTACAAATTATGTTATATGAAGAATAAATCATGGAGTGTAAATTTCAATTTGCAGTAGGTGGAACAGAGTGATAATAACGTAAAGGTCTTTATTGATTTTCATTAACGCGAGGAATTGATTGATTGATACAGAATTTTGGTAAACAGGTGATTATGTTAGGGAAGAAAGCAATTAACTGTCGGTGAACGTGAAAATTGGAATAAAAATGTATCATTTGGATCGCAAAATTTCGAGATCGATTTGACAAAATCTTTGAGACTTTGTAGGTGTATTTGAAAGACTGTGATGATAATGCCAGTGAATTTTGAGCATGATCGCATGAATATTTTTTGACTTGTGAATTTTTTAATGAGAAATTTGGAATTTTTCGGAAAGAAGCAAATCTTATAAATGATTTGTATTCCATTTTACTACATAAAAAAAATGTAAAGGAAGTAATTTAGAAGTTTTTCGACGTGCTGAATCGATTGGCTGATACGGAATTTTGTTAAATTGTGATTAGAAAGCTTTTATAGCCCAACGAAAGAGAGGTGTGTAAAAGATATAATAAAATGAGCTTCAATCGAAATTCCGTATTAACCAATCGATTAAGCACGTCGAGAAACGCGTAAATCAACAGCCTCAGATTTTTTAAGCAGGAAGGAGAGAATATTTTTAGTTTTTAAGATGAAAAAAAATTATACATAAATGAAAAAAAATTCATAAGTATAAAAGTAATCATCGGGGGGCACTCAAAATCTAGCATTCCCATCTAGAGACGTCTCCGAACATGGCATAAAAATTTCAGGACGATCTATCAAACCAGTGAGGAGTTTTGCTGAGCGATAGAAAACAACATACATACATACACACACACAGACACGGACAGAGGGCTCGAAAGACGGGGTTGTAGTAATTTTGTGAGGGGTTATAACGAAAAACTGTGACCTACATTCGATAGATCTTGGCGAAAGGAAGAGGACTGTACCAATTTCATGTATTCAAGAGGTTCATTGGAGGAGAAAAAAATTTTTTTAGAAAAAATTTGACGAAAATTCTGCTGGCACCAAATGAATGCTTTCTCTTTTGAGAAAGCAAAAAGAATTTCATAGAGCACACGGATGAGTCAATAGCAGAAGGAACGGGGTGCATCGTTGCGGGTGAAAGATCCCTATAATCTATTCAGTGCCAATACACCGGCATTCGCTTTACAACTCGCAGTCGGAGTTTCCGTGTAATTCAAGCCGATCGTCGCTTACATTAGCGCTACACATTTTGTCCGCTGCCACTCGCCTCATTGATGTATTAATTTATTTACTGCTTTTATTAACCCCCTATTGCTTTTTTTACAAACGCTCGCACAGGCAAAAGACGAAAAGACAGCCTCCGGGCGTTGTCGACTGCGTACCGCGATCTTGGGTCATAAATTTACGAAGCGATTGGCCGACGATTCAACCGGCCTCGTGTCCCCGCTGGCGCTCCCTTATTATTATTATACTCGATTTGCAGCGATGACATGATGATGCGTCTTGCACCCAATCACGAGGCGTATATTCACCGTAATCGTGGCACGCGCGATTCACTTTGAATTTTTTGCATAGCTCTCCATGTTTGTTTTTGAAGTATGTTTCTTCCGCTATTCCTTTTTTGATGGTTGCTTTTTTTATAGATGGGTTAATCAGGCTAATATTTCCTTATCAATATGTTGTAATGAGTTGTAGAATTTTGATATTTTCGTGGGTTGGTACAATTTTTCATAGAAACCACCTCACCCAAATTATTGCGAGAAAACAGCAAAGAAAACGAGGCATGAGCGGAAACTCCAAATTTCTTCATCTGCGCTCTACAATGGGCCATAGCGAGGGCCGAATCTGAAAGTTATTGGAAAGGACGACCTGATCCAATCCCGCTCGCAATTAGGTTTTACTCGTGAAGTTTTGTAGACACACTGCAACTGGTCAGTTTTTAGCGCGATTTCTATCAAGCTTTTCCTTCAAACGAATACACCGTGTAAACTATGGATGCTAAGATACTACCCATTATCGTGTTGATAATTACAACTGACGCACTCGAGTGGTGCAGAACCAAAATTCTGATGATGTGAAAAAAGAAGGAAAGTGTAAGAAAAATTTTGACAAAAAAAGAGTTCTGATAGTTGATAATAACGTGCAAAGTTTATTTCCTTAGCCTTCGGTGGTACTTAAGACTCGTTCTCGTAACTTTCTCTCGAAAAATCATTTAATGTACGGGACAGGCAGGTATATGGAATAGGTAGGCTTACAAAGTGATTTTTGCTCGATTAAAATGAACCAATCAAGGTACACAAAATGCCATCAGAATCATGGATCTAGTGCCAGAGTGAGTAACAAGGTATCGTATGACAAAATAATCCTACAGAGTTAGTAAGTCATTTTTGTTAGTTTATCATCGTTGACTTTCATAGTAGTCCGGACGCCCACGTATGCTCAGGTGGCCACTTTGAGCTCCACGCGGTAACTTGGGGTTTTCTTATGTATTTTGACCCGCTGAATCGATTTATCGAGGTTACCAGCTCGAATCCCTGTGACGTCATTAGTTATTAACAATTTTTAGTGCAAAATTAGGGTTTTTCGTGAATATCTAGAAAATATGCATTTTCAGGGGAAAACTCTCCAGGGCAAAGTTGTAGATCACAAAATTTCCCATGAAAAAGTTTCTCACAACTTTCCCGGGAAACCTAGTCCTCAGCCTGTAAACGCATGAAAAGCGTTCGGCGCGATTAACATATGGGCTTATATGGGCGGGCATCGCTTCGCCTCTTAGATCGGATGTAGATTTGGATCTGGTGATTTTATTGAAGAGTCACTGAAAGCGTTTCAAAGAGGATGAAGTCCACTCTATGCTGGTATCGATAGGATTGAGATAAGTTTGAAGATTTCCGATTTCCCAGTGAAAGAGTGCAAAAATCAAGCCCCAGCCTTGGCGCGCGGGAGCAAGTCCGTGCAGTATAGGGTTATGGGTTATGGGTTATGCGTACGTTCATGGAGTTTATAAACTAGCTTTAAATGTTATTCGGCGCCTGTTATTGTTATCATGAATAAGTTTCTTCTGCTAACGACCATTTCCACGGAGAATCCCTTGGAAAATTTAGTCCCAGCATTGACAATGCGCACGTGAACTCAAAGCACGCCACTGTAGAGTATAATTGACCGTGCCAAAGTAATACTTTATACTGCAAAATTTCCCAAAATTTAGCATGAGCTAATTTTCCTCGGAAAACTTGACGGTCTTCACCTAGATGATCTCTATTTTTCAATAGAAGATTCGCTTAACTTCGTTTTCATAACGTGCGCGCAACGGTGATGCTGAAACATTGTGAATTTTCCGTGAAAATTGTTATCATTTGTTTCATGATAATTATCATCGGGTGAATTCTTGTTCATAAGGTACGATAATAGGCGCTGGATAGCATTTAAAAGCTTGTTTATAAACTCCATGAACGTACGCATAACCCATAACCCATAACCTATAACCCATAACCCATGACCCATAATCCTATACTGCACGGACTTGCTCCCGCGCGCCAAGGCTGGGGCTTGATTTTTGCACTCTTTCACTGGGAAATCGGAAATCTTCAAACTTATCTCAATCCTATCGATACCAGCATAAAGTGGACTTCATCCTCTTTGAAACGCACTCAGTGACTCTTCAATAAAATCACCAGATCCAAATCTACATCCGATCTGAGAGGCGAAGCGATGCCCATGTTAATCGCGCCGAACGCTTTTCATGCGTTTACAGGCTGATGACTAGGTTTTCCGGGAAAGTTGTGGGGACCTTTTCCATGGGAAATTTTGTGATCTACAACTTTGCCCTGATGAGTTTTCCCCGGAAAATGTATATTTTCCAAGATATTCACGAAAAACCCTAATCTTTCACTAAAAATTGTTAATAACTAATGACGTCACAGAGATTCGAGCTGGTAACCTCGATAAATCGAATTAGCGGGTCAAAATACATAAGAAAACCTCAAGTTACTGCGTGGAGCTTAAAGTGGCCACGGAAGCATACGTGGGCGCCCGGACAGCAAACGAAATTATCCCAACTTTACTTGATAGCTGAGTCAGTTCATTGAATTCCGATGCATTTTATACCATATATAGGTCATCATATTTCTCTCAAATCGAGTTAGCAATCTTGATTAATCTATACAATTCTAATATACCACGATTACTTATCACCCGAATTTCGAGCCAATCAATAGATTTCATCGAATTAATGAATATCGACGATATTTAACACGTTCGCTGCGGCGGGGTCCACCGGTGGGCCCCACGTGTCTTTCCCCCAGTGCTGAGAATTTTGGCCTTATGGGAAACAACATTGAGCGGGGCCCACCGGTGGGCCCCGCCGCACCTGGGGAAAGATCATTGATTTCAGCCTCCGCAACGAACGTGTTAATGAACAGTCTCATTTCCCGTTTCTTGATATCTGATGAATTCTCGCAAAACTCATATCCTGAAGTAAATTACAAATAAAATCACCCTCCACCTCTGTGATATTACAAGCTATAAAATTTCCCCAGACCGAAGTAACTCTCATCGGCTGATTATCGCTCTGCGACATATACCTGGCACATAACGGAAGACGAATAGCCAAAGTAGTCAATCTGGACAGTGCAAGAGTTTCACATCTCACGCGGAATGAACACTTCATCAAACCAACACGAGAGCCATATCGCATCTTATCGATATTCTCATTTCTCATTATATATACTATCTGTAGCTCTTACTCAGATTTAAACAGCAGCCTTAATATCGGGAGCCAAATGGAAGCACCTCTTGTGCATGTATGTACAGGTGAGTAGTCAATAAAATGTAAGAATGAAATGTAGTTGGTATATAGAAGTGGCGGGTGCGGTTTTACAGGGGAGTCTATCGGACAAATTAGCGGTGAGATAAGCTCGACAGAGACGGATCGAGACGAGACGCGATACAATTATGATGCTGCTCGGGCTCATTCGCCGCTGGCTCGTGCCAAACATATTATAGCAAAAGCCGGGTCTTGTACCGGTATTATATCCTCGTGGTGCGAGTCAACTCAATTATATTCGAGATCGGGTGTAACCGGAGTTCCGTCACGCATCATCGATTGACATATTTTTAGACCATCTACTTTTGGGTTCGAAAGGATCATTTTGGCTTGTGACTCTCTAGGAATTTATGTAAAATTACTTATCAATAGCAAAAACGGAGGTTTGGACAATTTTTAATCTTCTGCTTTTTTCTAGGCGAGCTGAAGATTGATTCTTACACACTTTGCCGAAATACTCTTTTATGCATTCATTTTTCACTTTCACACACAACTTAGAAACATCCACAAAATGTGTACTTTGTATCCTTGTCACATTCTCGACCCTCGCCTTCGGCTCAAACTGGAGATTTTACTCGAAATGCGAAATCTAACTTTTGTGGATGTGTGTAGCTACTACATTCATCGTCAAAGCGGGAAAAGAGACCGACGGCATTGCCTCTCACGCTACAGTAAGTTGAGCTTGTAAATGCCCTTGATTAGGCAAAGGCCCTTAGAATGATTCTGTAGCTCAAAAATGATATGTTCAGAATGATGGATAATGATGAATTGACGTCATTGAAAAGAGGTTCCTTATGAAGTTTGTAAAGATGACATTTTGTTGAACTGGTGCCACTAATAGTTATAACTACCCACCAAACCAGCTAGCCTTTTCAATCACCAACCTGTCTACCCATCCGGCAGACCATCAACCTTATACTCACCTACCGAATCTTCCGCGCCGCTACCCATAACATACACAGCTACGTACATACCATATTGTTGACAGCCCAATCCAGCCCAGCCTAGACCAGACCATTCCAGGCCGTAGCAGAACATCCCAGATTGTATCAGCCGATTCTAGGCCAGTCCTCACCCAACGTACCAGACTATACTAAAACCATCCTAGATGATTCAAGATCATTACAGACAATTCCAGGCCATCCTGAACCCTCCCAGGGACCGTATCGGAACGTCCCAGATCGTACCAGAGCGTTTCAGTACGTGCCCGCTCGTTCGAGAGCGATCCAGATCATTGTAGACTGCACCAGAACGCACCAGACCATTCCACATCGTGCCAGACCGTACAAGAATGTCCCAGATGTACCCTCTTGTTCTACACCGATCCAGATCGTTCCAGACCGTTCGAGACCATTCCAGACCGGATCAAACTATCCATCCCCCCGACCACCTATCTACTCACTAACCAACCCATCCATCCATCCATCGATCCATTCATAACAGATACCGCCACCCATTACACTCTACCCCTACAACGTACGCAACCCGATACGCGGGATCCGGGCGGACAAATCTTGGGCTCACAGTTAATTATTATAACCCTCGTACAGTTTTTCGATTTTCTTCGCCCTCATACGTGATGGAATTGGTAGACTTTGATACAAAAATGCAGAATAGTACATTTCACACTGAGTTCTTAAGGTTGTAGTTCGCTTCTGAGCGATTCTTTTTCGGTCTGAGCCGGAGCCGATGGTCAAAATCATTGAAAATCAAGAACTATTCTTTCATATTAGATTCCCGTGGGAAATTTCCAAAGTTAACGCGTAGAGCACAATTTCTCTGAACTAAATATAATACCAACACAAAAGTTGTAAAAGGTATCTGTACTTTTGACCCGACCTACTTTTCTTCGTGAATTTGGCACGAAGAATCCGAATCCGAGGCCGTTTAAGCCCGTTCCTATCTTGATTTCGAGAAAATCGTGAAAACTAAGCAGAAATCGTGGAAATAGAAGAATGGCATTACCACTTGGATCAATATACATCAATCTACATATTTTGGGGTGGAAACCTGAACCTCGTGATTTTTGGGGTTGCTGAACACGAATATACCGTCAGAATAATGAATCCCTCGAATCCAAGATGGCAGTTCCAAAATGGCGGAATGGAAATTCTCGAAAACTGATCAGTTCAGCTCCAAAAACTCTTTACGGGGGTTTTCGGGGTCACTGATCACGAATATGATTTCAAAATCATGATTTTGTCCAATCCAGGATGGCGGGACGGCGTTCCAAAATGGGGGAGTGGAAATTTGCTCAGATCTGCTCATTTCAGCTCAGAACACTCTTCTTGAGGGTTTTCGGGGTCGCTGAACATAAAAAAGGGATCAGAATACAAAATTTCCAAATCCAAGACGGCGGACCAAAATGGCGGACGGGAAACTTCCAAAAACTGGCGACTTTAGGTCTTGAAACTTTTCTCAAAGGATTTTTCGATTTCTGATGTGATGATTTTGGATGAGCTGATGATATCAAAGGAAGAAATGGAAGTTCCAACGGGAACCCCCTCGATAGTTGAGCAATCTGATGACGACATGAAGGAGTGATTCACAACGAACCCCCAAGCTCCCAAATTCTCAAATCAGGTCACCTTGAAGTTGAGTTCTTTGCTCTCGCTTCCTATGACCAAAGAACTCAAGTCGAAGGTGACCAGGTTAGAGGATTCGGGAGCTTGGGGGTTCGTTGTGAATCACTCTTCCATGTCGTCATCAGATTACTCAACTGTGGAGAAAGTTCCTGTAAGGGCATCCATTTTCCTTTTGAAATCATATCGCAGCAACCCTAAAAATCCTCGAAAAAAGCTTCAAGACCTAAAGTCACCAGTTCTTGGAACTTTCCCGTCCGCCATTTTGGTCCGCCGTCTTGGATTTGGGGAATTTGTCTTTCTGATCCGTTTTTCGTGTTCAGTAAAAAAACCCTCGAGAAGAGTGTTTTGAGCTAAAATGAGCAGATCTGAGCAAATTTCCACTCCCCCATTTTGGAACGCCATCCCGCCATCCTGGATTGGACAAAATCATGATTTTGAAATCATATTCGTGATCAGCGACCCCGAAAACCCCCGAAAAGAGTTTTTGGAGCTGAACTGATCAGTTTTCGAGAATTTCCATTCCGCCATTTTGGAACTGCCATCTTGGATTTGAGGGATTCATCATTCTGACAGTGTATTCGTGTTCAGCAACCCCAAAAACCACGAGGTTCAGGTTTCCAGCCCAAAATAAGTAGGTTGATGTATATTGGTAGATTGATGTATATTACAACTTGGATCAATATCCAAGTTGTAATGCTATACTTCACTATTTCCAAGATTTCTACCTAAGTTTCACGAATTTCTCGAAATCAAGATAGGAACGGGTCTAACCGGCCTCGAATTCGGATTCAGCGTGCCAAAATACTCGAGGACAAGTAGGTCGGGGCAAAAGTACAAATACTCTCTTTATTTTTGTGTGTCGGTGTAATCTAATCATTCGAGCCGAAAGTCCATCTTCGACTCAATGAGAGTTATCCGTATCCAGTTTTCACATTCGACTGTAGATATCCAAAACTGGTCTTGTCCTGACGATTCACACCTCGACACACCCATTGCAATCACTCGTCAGGATTTACGAAAGCCCTCACACTACTTGAGTGCTTCTAATATCTTTCGATTCGTTATTTCCTCATCGAACCCGTTCATCTCTCATTATCTGCTATGCGACTCCTTTACACGAGCTCGAGATCGCTCAAGGCCACTCATTTAATGAGAAATCACCGCCACCATAGTAGTTGAGCAGTTATATTCCTTATTTTATAGGGGTCGTGAGTTATTGAAACTGCTCACCGCTTAGCTCTCGCTGACACTTGTTCTTACCCCCAAGATTATTTTCAAGATTCGCTATCGGGACAGATTCATATAAGTTTCGTACGATCTCTTGCAAAAAGTTCGATACTGTTTCACGAATCGATTTCTACATCCCTCTGTATGAATGATACATATGTTTGAGTGTATGAATGGAAACTGTGTGCCAGGTGTATGGCAGGAAAAATTTATGCTGATTGATAAATATTCGCACTTTACGCGATATCTATTTCACGAGAATTGCTCTCGCGTCGATAAGCCGTGATTATAGTTATACATATATATGTATATGCTACATTACGATGTCGTGGCTGAATGTGAGCTCTTCAAAAGTAATTTCTTGTTCGAAAATAGAGTGCCAGGCCACGGGTATAGATTTTTTTTGTCAAATGCAGTTGATGCATACAGGGTGTCTCGATAAATCAATGGCTCGTATAGACGATATAATTGAGTGTAGGCCGAATGTACGACGACGATAAGGAAGTTGAGCCGAGTCTCGCGGTCCTAGACAGACGTAGAAAATGATAAAGAAGTGTCGAATGTAATAATGCAAATTAAATATCGATACGTTTGTGAGTATGAATATTTCTAATCAGATAATTCGTCGCGTCCCATGGGCGCCTAGCTATTTTATAAAAAATTGGCATTTCACTTTAGTAAAGCTGTGGGACTGTTTGGCGGTAAAAGTTCGTTGACTGTAGCGTCTTGCAAGTCGAGGAAATTTTGCTCTTCATATCTCCTTATGGTCTCAAAATTTGCGACCAAATTGATCCACTTCATAATCATTCTTATAATGAATTACGGTATAAGTGTGTACCAGACTCGCCTCCATACGCCGATCTCAGGAATGGGCACTCATTTACCTTCCCTCAAACCTTTCTTACGTTTGTTATGCCAGCAGATCGAAAAATAAGTGACCTGGATCGATTCCGAATGATTTACGTGTTCCCCAGAAAATCTTAAGTGATTTTCCTATCTTCCGTGTTTACACAGCTAAGAAATCACCAAAGAAATTGCGTTCAGTAAAATCGATGCCAATTCCTCAAAGTAATTCACGGGTCTGTAATTAATGGGTTATGGGCAAACGCTGACCCATGAATTACAGTACATCTATACACGGTATTATCGAAATGCCCCCCGACCCCCGCCTCACCACTACATCTGCCCGGGGTTACATCTAGCGAAAAAATCTTACGTACAAAATTTGTTGGATATCAGATGAAGGTTCACATAGACCTGCCTATTCCCCACCCCCTCCCCATTTGCGGCATTGAGATCAACTTTGAATTTTCAATTAAAAACCCCATTTCGGACCTCAGAATCTGTAAGAGCGAAGAATCCTATATCCAAATAGGTCGTATGGCATGCATTGGCCAAGGTAACCTCCAGGGGTGAATGGGGGGTCACAATATCCTACTGATGTACGCGAGCCCCTCAATATTCTCCCAAGAGTGAGGTCTAACCAACACACGTGTTGGATACAAAATTGTTGGATATCAAGCGGGAGTTTAGGACAATTACGACCCACGCCCGCCCATATCTCCGAAGGCTCAATTCTAGAGGAAAAATGTTGAATACAAAAGTTGTTGGATATCTAATAAAGGTTTAGGTGTAAACAAGTAAGAGCCTGTCTATATTGGCATCGAATCTCATGTATTTTCTACGTAGCGCTTCGCAAGAAAAGCGCGAGAGATTCGCAGGAGAGGCGCAGAAGCAACGTAGGAGCGCAGAGTCTCGCGCTTTTCTTGCGAACCGGTGCGTAGAAAATACATGAGATTCGATGCCATTGGACACGCCTGCGATTTACAGGATCGCAGGATCGCAGGATTGTGGCGTTGAAGGACGTTCGCCACACAGTTACCACTTTAGGTTTTCTTAGAATTAGCCTCAAAACGTAGGAAGGCACATCAACCCGCAAATAACCGGATGCCCGGACCGAAAGTTCTGTCGGGGGAAGAATTAACCCCAAAACCCAGGAAGGCAAATTAACCCGCAAATAACCGGATGCCCGGACCGAAAGTTCCTTCCGGGGAAGGATTCACCTTAAAACCTAGGAAGGCGAATTAACCCGCAAATAATCAGATGCTCAGACCGAAAGTTCCTTCCGGGGAAGAATTCACCCTAAAACCTAGGAAGGCGAATCAACCCGCAAATAACCGGATGCGAGATGCTTGGACCGAAAGTTCTGTGGGGGAAGAATTAGCCCCAAAACCTGGTAACGCAAATCAACCCGCAAATAACCGGATGCCCGGACCGAAAGTTCTGTGAGGGAAAAATTCACCCTAAAACCCAGGAAGGCAAATTAATCCGCAAATAACCAGATTCCCGGACCGAAAGTTCTGTTGGGGGAAGGATTCAACCCAAAACCTAGGAAGGCAAATTAACCCACTAATAACCAGGTGCTCGGAAAGAAGTTCTGCAGGGTGGTGAATTCGCCCCAAAACCTAGGGAGGCGAGTGTACGCGCAAATAAGCGGAGGCCCGGACCGATGGGGCGAATTCTTCCCCCGACAGAACTTCCGGTTTGTTACTGTAATCTTAAATCTAACAAATGCTGTGTCGGCCGCACTTATTAGTATTGTCAATTTTCCCTCATAAGAAATTCATTTTCTGCAGATCTCTCGATTATATTCAGCCATTATTTCTATAGAATCAGTTCAGGGCGTCAGTTTCGTCTCCGAAAACAAATCCAAATAATTCAAAATTCATTTGAGCTTTGATGGAATGCTATGGCTTTGTAGCGCATTGCAGAGCGCCCATACGACTTGGCATTTTTCACATCAGAAAATGATTATCCCCTCAGAAAAGATGTTTGATCATATCGACACTCAAAATAAAAAAAGGATGAACAGTTTTCAGATATTGGGAAGTGCAAAATCAACAGCGGCGCGGCTACGGAATTTCGAAATTCATCAAATTTATTATTTGACATCAATATTATCACTTCAGCCGATCATGATCATTATTATAATAATAGAAATAGAATTTCAATTGATAACTAATTATAATCAATGTAAATACAAAGACAAGAAAACCTAAAGTGATAACTGTGTGGTGAACGTCCTTCAACGCCACAATCCTGCGATCCTGCGATCCTGTGAATCGGAGGCGTGTCCACATTGGCATCGAATCTCATGTATTTTCTACGCACCGGTTCGCAAGAAAAGCGCAAGACTCTGCGCTCCTACGTTGCTTTTGCGCCTCGCCTGCGAATTTCTCGCGCTTTTCTTGCGAAGCGCTACGTAGAAAATACATGAGATTCGATGCCAATATAGACAGGCCCTAATAAAGGTTCAGCCCCCCACCCTTCTCCCAAATCCCCTGGCCCCCGATTATCTTGAGCTTCCACTTGTTATCCAAAAACTTTTATATCCATGACGTGTTCATTGTTGGGAGATGTAAAGGGGGAGGGGGAGTCCCGTCAGGATCGTCCATTGTACGTTAGTATGCCCCCCTCCCCCATAGACCCTTGGAAGTTTCCTTGACCAATGTCGTAAGGACCTATCTGGACTCAGGATTTTTCGCTCTTTCAGAATCTGAGGTCAAAAGTGGGAGTCTCTATTTGAAATTTCAAAGTTGGCCTTAATTGTACAAATTGGAGTTTTGGGGGAATTGGGGAGGGGGCTTATCTGAGCCCTCATTTGATATTCAGCATCTTTAGTACCCAAAATTTCTTCGTTAGACGTAATCCTGGGGAGTTGTGGGGGGGGGGTACTTTTTGAGGTCATTCTATGTAATTTTTCCATTATATAGATATACTGTGATGAATACTGTAATGCATGGGTCACAGGCTACAGCTCGGAAACGCCCGAGCGTTAGACTCTGCAGCTCTAGGTATCATCTTTTGGTGCTGAAATCTGATCATCAGGTGCAGATTTCAGGTAGATCCAGCTGGATCTACCTGAACTTTCCGAACAGTTTAGTTTCCCCTCATTAGCGCACTCGATTTCTTGCCTCGAGACCTTCAGAATCCTCCTTTTAGAATATGCAGAATTTGATCGGGAGTTATTTCACATGCAAAACACGGTTGTAAAACAAGAAGGCCAACGTCAGAACTAATACGCAACATGCCCCTTTATGGTTATCTCAAAAGGGCGTGCAGTATGACTGCTCATACCACTCATTCATCACCTCAAAATAGGTCGGAAATAGTGTTTAGGTCCGGCAAAGCAAAAAGTAGTACTAGCAAAAAGCTTCGAGCTTCGGGTGTGGTTATGTAAAAACGGATAAAAGCAATTTTGATCTATCTAGTTACCCTTTCGGAAAAATCAAAACAGCTCAGCTCCAGCTGGTTGAAATTCGACGTATTTGAGCTTATTTTCAAGGCTTTGAAACAATAAGCTTTGAAATGACCTTTAGTGCGTTGAATAATATTTAGGTAGATCATAGTTGTTGCGAAAATGGTGTACATTTACCTTATATCTAGTCAAATATTCTCGTCATTCATATGAGCGGTAACAACAATATTTTGCCAATTATATTCAACTGACCAATCTTTTACGGGATAATAATTTTTCCAGAAGACGAAAATAGGAGCCCAACTAACAAGCTTCCAACAGGGGGCCCATTATCAACGTGTTTCGATACTTTTTTCATCGGATCGTTCCCTAATTGAATTATGAAGCTGCACATAACACTTTCTAATGATTTTCCCATTCAATACGCCTTGAAACCATCTCTCGATGGATAGAGAAATAGCGTTGGTTCTTCGTCACACAAGTGCGCAAATTTGCTTGTAGCCCCAGCAAACTGACCTTTGTTTATTCCTGAACATTTAAGATTCTAATTTTTGAAAATTTTCGAAATCTGATGAGTCAAAAATCGTTGACAACCAAACTACTGCGGTTTAAATTTTTGACGATTTACAGAAAAAGTGAAGTCTCTGATGTTTGATCAGCACACACCAAAAGTGATCTTGGGTCGGCTTTTATCTCTCATAATTTGATTTTCTGGTTTCTTCTCCCTAGTCAACCAACACGAAATAGTAGCGTATCATGGAATTCGAATGTGCATCTTTGATATTCGGCTGTATTAGTAGCTATATCTGACCCTGCCTGCGGCTCGGTCCAGAAGCCCATCTTTTTGGACGAGAGATAGTACTATACGCAATTATGGCGAAAAACGCGCTGTACGCATGAGAAGCGCAGCGACAACTGTGTCCGGAATTAACTGCAAAATGATTTGTAGAAGGACGAGAATAAAGAAATTATCGACATAGATACGAGATCTCTGCGAGTTTTTATTGCGGTCTCGTTTATAAAGATTATTCTCAATCTTCGAAATCACATAATATATGGCTAAAATTAATGGATTTGCATGGATTCTACTCTACAGATGACAGAAATCGATTTGACACAGTAATGGGTACAATCATAATACAGGTGCAAATTTTTTGATCCACTTGACCTTCTCAGCTCTGATTCAATAGATCCTATTAATTCATAATATGATGAATATCCAATGAAATATTGAAACCCATCCATAAACAAAATTCCGGACGAGTCCTTGTTGCGTAAAATTATGAAATAATCTTGAAGATTTCTCTCCAGTTTCCAACACTTTGACTTGAATATTTTTACAGATTTAGATTTAACGGTACACGCAGGCTTATCTCTAGAACAAGTTTTAGAATAGCCATGTCTAGCGAATAGATAAGCCAGGCGGACATCGCAAAATGAAAAAAGAATTTCAATAGATTGGAATTCTAATCATAGCTCGATTAATCATTCGAATTAGAATGTCCAGGACAATGGATTTTTCTTGTTCATAGGCCTAAAGACACTCCGACCCCTTTTTTTCTACCAAGATAAATGACTGTTCGAATCAACTTGGGTGTCTTTCCATACGACCACAAAATCGACGCATTACACACCCGATCATCATCATAATCATCATCATCATCATCATCATCATTTAATCTCCAGGCTCGTGTGAATTAATCATCTTATACACCAACATATCGTGAGACTCACAGAGTATTAACTTCTGCTAATATATAAATTACAGATAAAGAATTTGCCTACCTTCTCGGTGAAATCGTAAATTCCACAAATTTACGGTATCCAAGTTATACAGATATTTTCTATTTCTTTTTCCTCTCTCTCACTTACACTTATAATCAGTTTTGATATGCTGTGCAGAACCTCGAGTACGTAGTAACGTATGTAGCATGGGTATGAGGCTAATTTGATCTTTAAAATACGCGTGTGCATAAATCGCTAAAAAATCTCGGCCCGCGCGAGCGCGCGCATGTAGTAATAGCTCGCTAAACGTCTTGTATATCCTCGTGTACCTCGAGCAATTTGTATTACAGCTTCGCGTAAGCATACATATGTATGTATAATATGCATAGGCATATGAGTAGCATATATAGAGGATATGATACTGTATAATGCGAGCCTGAAAGGGAAGATAAAGAAATCATCATTTACACGGAGCGCTCAATTAATGCTTGTCATTCAGTTCTTCATGGGGATTATATTCACATTTGCTACGAGCTGTCGAGCCGAATTAGCTACGGCAACACACAGCCGAGTTTGCAAATCTGTAATTTCGTATATGTGTTAGTATATTTTTCTTTTGGTATATACTCCAAAGTGATGAAATTGTCGTCGCGAGAAAGTCTGGGATATGTATATCGGAATCTGGCGGTTATGATGTGTCCACGGCAAAAATATTTGTATACATAATGCAGTTTAAGAGGTGTCTTTGAGACGATACATATGCAACGGCCTGCTGATTTTGCTAATTGCGACGCTAATTGAGTCGGTGAAACTCGCTCTCTTGCGTTGAATGAGCCCTGATCGGGTCATTTGAATTTCGTGCGCCCGGACTAGATATTTCTCAATCGGGTCATGATGATCAGTTGCCACCATACAATGATTCAATTTCCATCTGGTTCCAGAATTGAAAAATGTCAACAGTTACCTAACATGTTACCTCTACATCAAAGATGAGACCAAACTTCAGCATTTTCACTCGAATTGAGGAATTTCCAGTAATCCCGCGGTTATGGATGACCTGCTCGTCAATGACTTTCGTTCTTTCGATCAACATCGAGATTCAATACTAAAACCAAGGTGTTGCGCTTTACGTGCTGCAGAATCACGTCCAGTTCCAGACTCTTGCATCGGAATTTCAACGCTACCGCTCTGACTCATCTGAATTATGAACTCTAAGTTAACTTGCACCGGTTCCGACATTACTTTGAATCCGAACAAGCTCAACAACTCACTTTGACAAGCAGAGGTAAGATCCTCTAGCCTTAGTCAAGATGTCGTCATCGTGTACAAAATATCCGCACAGGATTTCTCGCAAACTACTTTTCTGTCAAATCATTTGATTTACAAGAGGAGGTCCAACCTTGCGGGTCCTTAATTCGTCCCAAGCTCTGGGGATCATCTTGTTTTGATGAGGAATGAAGGTATTTCCAAGGTTTAAGTCCAATGGGCCTCCTATCCCGAGGTACAGCTATGGAAATTTACATTGATTGATTGATTGATTGTTCTTTATAGCACCTTGGGGTATAGAAATCCGTCTGGTGTATTCGGAAGTACATAATGATACATTAATAGATATAAAACATATATATCTGGACTTGCATGTGGTGTTTGAAGATTACACACTTCATAACGGCCATGAAAACCCATAAAGGTAATTCGTCGTGTAGTATTCAATGCTACTTGAATGATTTTTTGGACCTGATTACAATAGAAGAAAATCAAAGTGAAAACGAATTGATATTGTGTAATTTAGGTCCAGAATTTCTCACATCCCGGAATAATTCTTCATTCAGATCTTGAAGTAAGCGGATCACAGGAAAGCGAGTGGCCACATAGGCCCATGTTGAAAAATCGTATATATAGACATACTAACAATACTAATCTCCACAGATGTATCTCAGGGTAGAAGGCCTATGGGATCAAACCCTTGGAGATACCTCCATTCCTCACCGAAACAAGATGATTCCCAGAGTTTCATCAAGATCCGTGTTACTCAAGGTTGGACCTCTTCTTGTTAGTTCAAAAGAATATATCATATCACTTGGCCTTCCATTGCCTCGTTTATGGGTGTTCCCAGCAATCGATCGGGTTGAGAAAAATCATGTGCATATATTTTCGACGTAACAATATGATGCTGATAAATTCACCGGTCTCCCGGCCATAACCTCCAAAAAATCGGACAGAAACCAGCGTTGGGGCATCACATGCATTTTACATTGTAAAATCTTCTAAACAGCAACGTTCAGACCAATTTTCCCATGTTAAAAATGCACCCTGAACACAGTCATCTATAGTGAACTACGCCAACGCTGACAGAAACCCCATTTCAGCCCTCCCATTGCGTCGATTTTGGGTGTTCCCAGCGATCCATCGGGTCGAAAAATTATATGGGTGTAGCTTTCTAATCGGAAAATATTTTCCGGGAGTATTTATTGGTCTCCGACCCATAACCTACAAGGAATCGACATAGAAATGAATATCGCTCTCAGTCTGAGCCCCATTTCTAGGTCTTCCCAGCAACCAAACTGGTCGAAAAAAGTCTGTGGTACGATTCCTTATCTAAGCAACTGATTCTGAAAGTATACACCGGTCTCTTGGCCATAACCTCCAAAAAATCGGAGAAAAACCCCATTCTTGCCCTTCGATTGCCTCGTTTATGGGTGTTCCCATTAATTGACCGGGTTGAAAAAAATTATGTGCATATATTTTCAACGTAACAGTATAATGCTGATAAATTCACCGGTCTCCTGGCCATAACCTCCAAAAAATCGGACAGAAACCCCATTTTGGTCCTACCGTTGCGTCGATTTTGGGTGTTCCCAGCGATCGATCCGGTCGAAAAATTATATGGGTGTATCTTTCCAATCGGAAAATATTTTCCGGGAGTATTTATCGGTCTCCGACCCATAAACTCCAAAAAATTGACATGGATTTGGATATCGCTCAAAGTCTGAGCCCCATTTCCAGGTCTTTCCAGCAACCGATCTGGTCGGAAAAAATTCTATGGCGTGTCTTTCGACCTCTTTGTCAAAACTCTCGACTTTTCGCCGGTCTCCGGCTAGTAGTTACCGAGAAAAAAAATTATTTGATACCAAAACCGCTTTTTAAACATGATTTGAACCTTGGACTGGAATTTTGAACATTGCATTGTGTTCCTGAGGAAATTTCCGAACAAAAAGAGCAAAAAAAAATTCGATCCATGATCGATCAAAACTTCACTGACATTCTTTCAGCCCAGTAGATATAGCTAGATAGGGTGTAATAACTTCTTTTCGCATCAATTAAGGAGAGAGGTTCCGGTCCGAGAAGTCGATATTATCCAATAGAATTGGAGGAATATACCATTTGATGAACTGGGATTAATCGTTGATAAGCTGTGCGCAAAGCACTGTGCTCCAGTGTATTCTCTGATTCGATTCGGGTAGGAACTCAATTGTTCGAGAATGCGATAATTTCCATAGATTCTTTTTATCTTTAAACATGAGAGATCACGAGATTATTTGCGAATGAGTAATAGTAAGCATCAAAGGGCTCATCCCACAGACAGCTACTCATGAGCTGATGGCGAGTCAGTCGAGAGTCAGTTATCTCAAAGATGTCTCTGTGACAGAAATGGATCTACACATATCTTATAGGTGAAGACATTTTGAAGCTCTCCATTATGGCCCAGGTTTTTGGGAATTCTGTTACGAATATCTACATCCATACGCGTACAAGTTGTTAACTTCGTGCATGAAAAAACGTGGTACACATCCGAATGACGCCTCTCACGCGCTAAAACATCTCATACTTTCGCGCGGGTGTATTTTTTCCTCGATTAGCATCACGCAACTCTTGCTCGGTCAAAAATACGATTGGGGCGCGGGTGCAAAAATAATGGGCCTCTCGAAAAAATTTGAAATACATATAGATATAGATATACATTCGAAATCGAACCACAGCATCCATTACCTCGTGTACCAATTCGGCAGGGACTGAGTGAGATGCTGTGCGATTAAGACGCGGCGATCGAGGATGAGATCTGTAATACACATGAGGAATTAAAGAGGGGGCAAACCAAGCGCACATCTGATGCATGCACCATGCAGACTCTCTTTTGCACGCGATTCATAATTGGAATTGGTAACAGGGTGAGCCTGTGTAATTGGCGCGCAAAACACCAGCTCGATGTATATGTGGCTGTGATTAGCGTATTGCTTTTTATATTGTTGAGATTGATGGAGGATATAACGATTAATTGAATGAGCCCTCTCGTACATTAACAGCTTGCACTGTTGGAGAGATGTGGGCTCGGATGTTTTTGACGATTGCACGGAATTTTATCTTCGACGGTCGCGGCCAGCTCGCAATATGATCAATTAAATCAGATTTGAAGAATTTTATTACAAATTCATGGGGTGAGAATGCTCATTCTGGAGCAGTGATCCACAATATCGATGCAGAGGCAATTATTACTCATGATAAAAAATCACGACTCAATGAGTTACATCTCACAGTTCCAATTCAAGGAGATCATCGTAAGCTCGTGTCAAGATAGTTGTGATTCTGGAATCATGGCCATAAAACTAATCCATTGGATTTCCATTCATGGATATCGCCACAAAATTTGTGCATTACAATGTTGGAAAATTGCAGCAATCATTCAAGACTTCCAGCTCAATCCCCAATTTTTCAAAAATTATCCCTTCTCATTATGTAAGAGTGTGTCCACAAATGCACTGCGCAGGTGCACATGTACAGCTCATCGAACTGGAGCAAAAATTGAAGGGTTCACATCAGAGAATTTTCAATTTGAGTCTTGTATTTTTGCTCCGTCACCGGTTGATCAAGAGCAGAACTCGACGAGTCCCGTCTATGGTGCCCACTCAAATTTAATGGGCTGAACACGTGCACGTGTGCACTGCATATGCATGCGTATGCATATTTGTAGACGCACCGTAACAGGATCAGGTCTCCAAGTCTGACCTTCCGATACGATATGTTCACATGTACTCACCGACAGCTACGATGTGTCCGAATATCTGATTGTCCTCGACGACGTGTGAGCAGTTCCAGCGGTGATGTCGAAACTGATGTTGGCACTCTCGCAGCCCGAGTTCGGCGCCCTCGCTAAGTATCGGCATCGTGTGTGGCGATTTTCGGCAAATTTCGCGCTGAAGCTTCCCTAAACCGGGTATTCTGGCGCACACAGCCGAGCCAACCACCGAAGATGCGGCTGCTCGGCCCACTACCATCCTTCCGCTGCTACTGAAATAAAAACCATAAACGGTTTGTGATTAGAAAATTTGTGGATTAGTGAGATTGAAGGGGCTCTGATGGATAATCATATTTTCAATCAAGTCTGTGGAGGGAAATTTATTTATCTTCATTGGATAACGGCAAGGATAACGGTATATATTAAGAAGGGCTATTTATTGGTGCTGCGAATGGTTATCAAGTATTCGTCAGTAACATTTTGGGGCCCGAATGACCCCCGGCGATTTTCTCACGTTATTTGCGATGTCAGAATCGCCCAGATTCGACCGCCCTGCCTTCATTGTTTAGGTACACTTAGACTTAACGTAACTTCAGAGGTCTTCTTGACCGCAATGCGTCAAATTTCTGCACATTGAATCTGATTTGGCGCTAGATTTTATCCTGAGCCAATTCAACCGTCCAGAGCCGTCCAGAGACAGCAACCAGACAGACATGCCGAACTTAATTTGGGATGGGGTCTTCCAGACCCCACAATTTTTTATCTTGCAACGTCACATTTTGTTGCTAATGCGAAGTGATAGAAGATGACTAACCCATTTTCTACTTCATCATACGCCGTGAATGGGTGGTGGAGGTTGTGATGTTGGCTCTCATAGATTATGCCAGCTAATCACTCAATCATCGAATTATTCAAACGACTCGGCTGATCAAAAAATCACTCGATAGCGACTTGTTTCTTTCAATTTTGAATCTTTCAGATAGTTAATCGAATGATGAAGATCACTCGAATTATCTAGAGAATGTTGCTCTTGACAAATTTTTCATAGAAGATCTAGATACAAAATTGCACTGTCTAGAATTAGACTGGATCACCTCCTGATGCAATTCAGGACTTAGGATCTGATATGAGCATTTCCTTATGAAATCATTTACAACAATTTCAGAGTGTTGGCAAGTTTTACGAGTACTTTTCCCTCATATCAGGTGATTCGACTGCGGAGTATCGACTTTTTCCGTGGTCAATATTCACAAGAGAAACTATTTGAGAAAACGGATACTTATGTCCCCGAGTCTATCAGAAAATGAGATGAAAATAAGTGTTCTCAAAGTGCCACTCCAGATCCATTCGTGCGTATCTGTTATAAGCTGGATTAATTCGAGCTGAGCAATTACGAGGTTCCGTTAGAGACCCTCTCGATTTGACATATCGGCATCTCAATCGATCGTTGAGGATCGGCGACTGTCTCTCACGCGTCTAGCTGTGAATCTCCATATTACATGTGGTCTTATAAGCGTTTAGCGTATTCTTATTTTGCTCTGTCGCATCTCAAATCTTTCATTTTACGCTTGATCAACGCGCAAGTTGTCCTATACTCCGCGAACACGTCAGAACGATTCAAGTCCGGATGAGTTTTCGATCGATCGGCCCTTTACGCATCATTTGTTCTCTCTCATCAGACCACTTTCTTACCCGATATTCGATCGATGACGCTCGCATCTCGTGTTAAAAATACGCTCAGAACATGGTTTTTATCTCAAAGCCTGACTGGAACGGGAAAATCGGTGTTTAATGCAACACTAAGAATGATGTTGAAAGAATGGGTCCAATATCAGTTTTATGAGTCAAACGTTCATTAGACATGAGGCGTAAGCGTGGTTCAAACGTTTCTTTTAGTAAGTGTACCCACCATGCCGTCATATGTCGACCTCAGAAATGGGCACTCGTTGACCTTCCCTCAAATCTTTTTACATATTTTGTGTCAAAATATGAAAAAATTTGTGGTTTAGATCAACCCCGAATCGTTTCTGCGTTTCCCAGAAATTTCAAAGTGATTTTCCCATTTCCGTGTTTGCAGTATCAAGCAATCGCCGAGAATATTAAGTCCAGTAAAACTGGTGCCGAATATTTTCAATCTGACCGATCTCAACGAACTCTTAGCGCATTCAATTCTTTGTCCTAGGAGTTCCAAAATTCGTTTACTAGAATTGTAAAACCATGGTTTGTAACAATTTCCTGTGCAGAACGCGGAGATGATCTGTTGAACATGGGAGACAACATATGAGTCTATCCAACATGCCTTCATGTCGTTATCTCAAAATGTTTTGCAGCATGACCTCTTTTTACCAACCAGAACGTGTTCATCACGTCAATATCAGCCGAAAATAGTGATTTGAATCGATGTAAAAGCTTTGAATGTGGTATCACGGAGATGAAAACGATTCAACCCACCATCACCGATTTATATTATGATGGGGGCATGTTGGGTTCACCCTTTCGCTAATTTGCGAGAAATCACTCTTTGTGAAAATTGCGATAGCTCGACTCTGCTGTGTCAAAATTGAACTAAGCTCACTCCAAATGTCTTGGAACAAGCTTCAAAATGAGCTAAAATACGTTGAAAACTATTGAAGTGAGCCAAAATTATTTGCAAAACGGTTCAAAGGGGGGGGGGGAGATGCATGTTGGGTATACTAACCTTAGATATAGAGTGTATTTTACGGGAAAAATTCTCACTCGGCCCCAGAAACGACTCTTCGTTCGAACCTTTTTTCAAATCAGGTATGTCGAAATCATTTTTGATCATTCTGAGCTCCGACATCGCGTATAAAGTGAAAAAAGGAAAAAGATCGCTCGCGCGTAATTGATGTAACGCTCGGTGTACACCGCAATACCGACATTTTTGAGATGTGACGAGGATCGGGGCGCATCAAGACGATACTTTATCCCACCTTTCACGCATCAAACGCAAAATTTAAAGCACATTGCCAAAGACCCGAGCCATCGTCAAACCAATTTCAACATCATTTGACATTTCAATCGAAAGGATCTTCCACCGGATTTCATGAATGAACGTACACCATATCTGCATCAAATCAGAGGAAAAATCACTTGATGATACAGTCTTGGGTAATTTATTACCCATGAAGGTAACCCAGTACACATGCGGATAATACGGTAACTATACAGATTGACCGGGGGACTTTCAAATTCGATGCGAAAGAATTTGCGATGGCGGCGCACGCGTCGCCTGATTATTATCCGATTGCCAGTGGTAAATTTCTCTTTCTCAGAGTCAGTCGTCGTCTCTTTGGTTCACATTCGAGAGCCGATTGGCCGGTGTCAATTATGGCCGATCGCGTGGCAATAATTTGTCGATTTTATCGTGGCGCAAACTCTTTCGTGGGGCAATTTTTACGATACACATATTCGTGAGAGAGAGAGGCGTACCGGTACACCCACGAAGATACTCGTGTACTTATCTATACTCAAAGTGTTGAATAGCCGGTGCATACGCCTAAAAATCTTATCTGGTTCGGGTTATACACTTGTTCTCCCTTGCCTCAATGGAAGTGACTGCTCAGTTTCTACGCTGCACTTTGCGCCCCTTTTTTGTTGGGCTCGATTATTGTTATCCGATTGATTATTTCACTCGATTTGGTTCTCTTGTGAGTGGCTAACGAATTATGAGATGAGAGCCTTGCACGGTATTTCATTATCACTTCGCATTCTGGAGTCGCTCTGAATGCTGGCAGTTATATTTATGACAAGGCCGAGCTCGTCCAATTTAAATGAATTTTAAGATCCGTTACTAATGATAATAAGCGCGATTGAGGGTCATGTTACCTTTTGCTTTCTCAAAAGGGAATCATTGTACTGATGGAAAAATTTTGGCTGAAAAAACAATTTCTTTATAACCTTATTCTCCATATACCAACTGTCCCGCAAAACTTAAGTAATTTCAGAATTAAGAAACCAGAAATGAGATAGGACTATTCAGGCTTAGAAAATTTTGAGAACAAAGTATTCGATGGACATCGAAGAACACGGAATATTTATCTTCGGGTCAATTGGACCCCGGTGCATGGAGGGAAAAAAGTTTAAATTTATGGTCGCCGGGGTACAATCTAGCACATTGCGCGCGCCTTGACGGCCTCGTAGACGGCCCGCAATGTGCTAGATTGTGACCCGGCGACCATAAAAAATCATATGCACCTCGTATCGCAATCGCGGCACTCGGGTACATGATCTACTATATGATAAGGGTACATTTTTCGGTATTGTTTGAAATATCCCAAGTATACGAGCTCGATAGCGCTTTCTGACAAGTATGAACTAATGTATTTCCCCCTCCCCCTATAGAGAAGTCGTTATAATATCTCCTTAACACTTCTCTAATATTGAGGAGAAATGTTCGGAGAGTAAATTTGTCTCTTCTGGACCTACAGCTTAAGACGGATTCCGAAGCACCGGAATCACGGTGAAGGCACTTGATGAAAATCTCAGTGCATTGAGATATTGCCGGTACCAGGGATCGAACCCACGACCTTCCGATTGTGAGTTGAGAACTCTAACCTCGCTGCCATTGCGGCTTCATTTGTTTGTAAGAGAATCTAGTCGTTTTTTCGCGTTATTCAGAAAGCTTACATTTTCTGCGCATCCGGTAATAGTTATGCTCGTAGGAGCTAACTTCATGTCAATACCCAAGGTTTCAGAGCTCAATCGAATCTTTAAAAAACCATTCACGAAGTCATTACCGTGCAGTCGAACCAGAGTTACAACGTATCAACGTCTACCGTTGTCCGAACAGTATTTTGTTGATCTATAAACAACTTCGACATACTACAGTGGGTTATCTTTTCGGGAATGTATTTCATCGCGTTTTTCATTTGACGAAGTGCACTTCCATCGCAGTTTCACGAGGCTTGCATCGTTTTTTGCATATATGGGTCATTCCGTCGAGAGTGGGATTTTTTGGGACCAAAATCCTCTCGAGGAGTGATTTGGGCCAAAAAATTATTTCAGCCCCAAACGAGTTTTGGAGGCTCATAGCACTTGATTTCCACTCGTTCGGACACAAAAAAGAAATACCTTGAGCTACGTATCTGAAAAGTGAAGCCAGACGAAGAATGCCAAGTTCAATAGCTTGCGAAGGGGACGGAATGGACATTTTGACTCAAAAAATATCCCTGCGGCTCGACAACTAATCGTAGACTCTCTTTGTCATAGTATTGCTTCAATGCAACCAAATACAATAAGAAAATGAGTTCTACAAAGCGATATCGTGCGCCAGGTAGTGGCACAACGTGGGGACGAGAAAGACAACAGATTTCGTACGCCATTTTGGAAACACGTTCATGAGGTACACGTGCCCTGCAGGTTCAGGTATTTAACTAATGTCGCGCATAGATAAGGTGTATTTGGATTTGTAGATGACGACCTCATTGGGAATGCTTCATAGACGATCGGAGACTTTCCCGACCTAATTAGTGCTGTGCGAGCAGTTTCGGTGCAAATCCGTCTTAAAAATTTCGGATGGCCGTGCGCGAGCTGAGGGTTTCATTTCGACTCGCAAAGTGGTGGATTATGTTATCTGAAGTATTCCAAATTGAAGTGCATAGCTACATGTAGGTATTTTTTTCTCTGCATATGCGTCGTGATGAATTCAAAAGTCGAAATTGGTTTACCTACAGGGAACCGAAAGGACATTTCGACCCTTTATCAAGCATTACAATATACGGGGGCGTTAGGATCGTCTTCAAAACTATTAACATAGTTGCGCACCAGTAAGATGCACCCCGAAAAATTCCTACAATGCACATTTCGACCCTTGGAAACTTGGGAGAACTTGGAACACGGAAAATCCCACTTTCGGCGGAACCACAGATATGAGAAAAACCACGCCGAGTCTCGGATCCACCAGCACATGCTATTTTGAGCTCCTAACATTTTGTGTGATGTTTTTAAGGCTGTATTTTCACCCTGGCGATTTTTCGCCGCGGCGAGCGATCTTCGCCATTGGTGTGAGAGAGAACGACTGATACAACTTTCTCTCTCACACCAATCGACACAGCTCATCCTGACACAAAGACATTGACTGCACTGACGGAAGAACTGTCCCTACAGGTTGTGCAGCATGGCGACTCATCAACACAACCCTAATGTATCTCACAAATGGATCGACCACATATATGTAGATGAAGATGACATCATTATCGACTCACGAAACAGACTACTGCCCAGTTTCGGCAAGCACGCGGTCATCGACGTGACGATCAACGTCTTCACTTCTGCTCCGCCTAAAAATTCCTTCACATACAGGGATTTCCGTAACATCACTGCGGAGATTTTGAATGATCGTCTGCGTCGATGTGACTGGACAGCTCTTGGAAATGCCGAAACCAGCTTGGAAGACGCGGTTCACTGCTTAAATGAAAATTTGAAGACTGTTTTAGATGAACTAGCACCGGAAAAAACTATCAATCCGTGAAAAAAGGATGCTCCTTGAATTGGTCCTGAGTTGAGAGCGCTCATGAATAAGCGAGATGCAACGCGCAGACGCCGGGAGCGAAATCAACGTAACCAGCGCAAGTGTTCCGAGCTTCAAAATGAGTATTTTCAGCTCAGTGAAGAGGTCGATTTGCGCGTTGAACAAGAGCGTAACTCCTTCCTTCAGAACCATCTCTCAGACGCTCTTGATCAGAACAAGAACATCTGGAAGGAGATGCGCAACCTTGGCCTCTTACCTAAGAGCAAAGAGGAGGAACTCCATGGTTTCACACCGGATGAGTTGAACGCTCACTTTACGGGAGTTTCAGTTTCACCCCACGAAAATATCAATGAGGCAACGGACGATATTAATTCGGCATCAGAGGAGGGCTTCAAATTCAAGCCCACGAACTTCAATGAAGTAGTCCTTGCTATTAAACATTTCTCCTCACAGGCCCGTGGGGTGGATGGAATTCCTCAAATCGTGATTGCGAAAGCTCTCCCGGCCATAGATGATCTTATTGTACACATTTTCAACTCCTCTTTCGCTCACAGCATCTTTCCCGAGGCTTGGAAGCGAGCACAGTTGATTGCGCTAAAAAAGACTGTAGCTCCATCATCAGTCTCGGACTTCCGCCCCATTGCGCTCCTGTGCTTCCTTTCCAAAGTTCTCGAGAAAATTGCACATGACCAAATCACGGAGTACTTGAAGAAAGAAAAATTACTAGATCGCTTCCAGGCTGGTTTCAGGCAACACCACAGTACCCAGACAGCTTTGCTGAAATTGACTGATGACATCAGATTAGGTATAGATAGGAAAAAGATCACCCTACTACTACTCTTCGACTTCAGCAAAGCCTTTGACACAATATCACCAACGAAACTGCTGAGTAAATTGCGACAACTTGGTTTCCCTTCGATCGGCCTTCTTGTGGATCAAATCATATTTACAAGGTCGCACCCAGCTAGTCACTTCCAAGAACAGTAAATCTGATTTGCTCACAACCAATCTGGGTGTTCCACAGGGTTCCGTTCTCGGACCACTACTCTTCAGTTTGTACGTCAATGACTTGCCCGGGTTACTGGACGGAAAGTCGGTAGATCATCTCTTCTACGCTGATGACCTTCAAATTTATCTCCAAGTGGAGAAAAATAAGATCAGGGAGGGAATCGCTCCACTAGGAGAAGCAGGGCGACTGGTTGCCGATTGGGCTGCGAGCTCCGGCCTGCGTCTCAACGCTGGTAAAACTAAGGCAATCCTTTTCTCCCCTGAGAGGAACATCAAGGATCTGAAAAGGATGGATTTGCCAGGTGTTGAGATACAGGAGGGAGTTTTCGTCCCTTTCAGTGATACAGTCGTGAGTCTTGGTGTTTTATTGGACAGTGAATTATCGTGGAAACCGCAAATAAATCGAGTGACGAAGAAAGTCAACAGAGCCCTATACGGTTTGCGGTTTTTTAGGGCTTGCATCACCAGGACTCTGCGAATTCAACTAGTCGAGGCGTTAGTCCAACCCCACCTGGACTACTGCACGGTCGTATATCTTGACGCCACAGACGAACAGCGGCAACGGATACAAAGACTGAGCAATTCATTTGTTAGATACGTATATGATCTTAGGAAGGATGAGCACATCACTCCGTTCAGGGAGAGCTTGGACTGGCTGCGTACTGATTCGCGGCGAATGTACTTTGCAGGCATTATTATGTATAAGATCATGCACATGAGGGAACCTGGTTACCTGTCTGCAATGTTTACCAGGCACCAATCCGAGCGCCCAGTGCGGGGAGATGCAAACGAGCAGGAACTCAAAGTGCCTTAAGTGAGACTGGAGTATGGAAGAAGATCTTTCCAAGTTCAGTGTGCTCATTTTTGGAACTTTCTCCCTTTGGGTATTAGGCAGATACAGAAAATTTCATTCTTTAAGCAGGCTTTGAAAGAATTCATTCTATCGCAACCCTCCCAGAGGATTGACGTGGACAAGAGACAATATTTCAATCTTCGATACGTCTGAGCTCTTTTCTTTGGTATTTCATGTTTATTCTTTCTAGATTGAATTGTTAAGTATATGTGACCTTCTGTCACTAGACCGAAGTACTCTGTGATATGTAATTGGGCTCCAGACTTTTAAAAAACTGTTTGAATTCTAGTTTATATACACCTTTGTGTATTTCTCGCGCACTCTGTGCAATATGACTAGTCACGAATTGTGATATACGTATGATAAATCCTTGACCAAATACATGAGAATTTATAATATATGTATTTCCGACGCGCGTCATATGTAACCATATGCAATTGGATATTTTTTGTCTACGGACGAATAAAAAGGAATCAATCATCAATCAACCAATGCCGAAGATCGCTCGCCGCAGCGAAAAATCGCTAGCGTGAAAATGCAGCCTAACACCATAAATGGCGTAATCTGCATGGGTGCTCTCCCATAATCAGCACATCGAAGGCCCTCCAAACTCCGTGACAAAGCATATAACTCCCCCTCGAACTTGGAGGATATTCATCGAATGCTAGTGAGTAGAGACCCTCTAGCTAGCGAGGATCAAAAAATAGAACGATGTCAGGGTTGACGTCCTAAAATCAATAAGTATGGAATTACTACAACCTTAAACCGCGTCACTCAACGTTGATAAGCTGATAAAAACAGGAAGAATCGCATTGTAAATCACGATCTCCGAGCTTTTACGATCCGTGACACTGCTTCAGACCCATTAACTTGCTACCCAATCGAGCGTGCAATGAATCTCGATATCACAAGCCTCCGCGCAAAGCGATTTTCAGATATTTCCCGCTTCAACAGGCACGCGACGTCCGAGTCGATCATAACCGTCCAATCGATCGCACATTGATCTCGGTGTCCGGAACGTCGAATCGATCGAGAGTACTTACACACGTATAGAATAGAATATACGCGAATCTCGTACCATCAGCAGCTGGTGCTATGTACGTGTTATCGCGATGGACGAGGTTCGATTATGATCGATATCGACGATCGATAGCTGGCGAGAGGCACGCGACCGAGTCCGTTTTGTATGTAATGATGCCTCAGGCAGTAGACTCGCGAATCGGCCAATTACATCTCTGCGAATACCTTACGGAGATGCCACGTCATTGGATTAAACGAGATTCGAGTCGTTAATGTGCGATCGCCCATACAGCGTGCGAAACTAAGATGCGATTGCGATGTAATGAGCCCCCCCCCCCGAGGGTGAGCTGTAGACTAGCAAGCTCTCGGATACGATCATCGATCATCGCCATCATTACCCGCCACAGTCGTCATCTGTATGGTTATGATGGTGAGGAATAATTAATGCGTCACCAATGATTTTCATGATAGTAGTCGACGAGTTATATATTGTTCGAAAAGCGGATATTACTGGACTTTTAAGTAAAATAATACATGCAGACTTCCGTATCCGCGGTCCCTGTATTCGCGGATTTCTATCCAATCCGCGGATTCGCTCCAATGCGGAACTTTTCCCCATTTGCGCGTATTTGCAGCTCGATTTAGGATTTTCGAATCAATTAAAGACCTTGAAATGACATTTTCTCCGATGAAATTGCCGTTCGAATAGGCCATCCCAAGACAACTTTCATGCCGTAACCATTGTTATTGTTCTTGAAAAATGGTTTACCAATGATAAAATCCAAACCCACTTAAATATCCTTGCTCTTCGCGCACGACGTTCATTCGAATACTCCCAATCGTGGCTTCAGTCGGTAACAGAATTGTTGCGGTCTCACATGCAGCGGACATACGCGCAGTCAGAATTTCGAAACAATGATTTTTATTTCCAAATTTTCCAAATTCACCGTGTAGAGGAGGCCTCGTGAAGCATGATTCATATGCACGTGATAACAAAACAGACTCAACGACGCCTGATACAAGGCGAGTTTACCCGACATGCCCCCTGTACCCGACATATGTTTTCATAACTCGATCTCAAGAATGGGTACTCGTTGACCTCGCCGCACATTTTTTACGCATATTATTTTAGAATATGGGAAAATAAGTGATTTCGACCGACTAAGAATCATTTATACATCTCTCAGATAATTAAAAGTGATCTTGACATTTTTCGTTTTTCATTTTTCGCACAGCTAAAGAATCACCAAGAAAATTGAGTTCAGTAGAATGGTGACAAATTTTTTCGGTCAGACCAATCTTAACGTTTTTTAGCGAATTCGATTCCTTCTTCCAAGATCTTCAAGATACCCTTTTTGAGCTTGCAAATCTTGGATCTGGAGCTATTTTATGTGCTGAACACGTAGGTCACTTGCAAGACATGAAGGGCGAAATTGGTGTGTACCCAACATGCCACGGTGTGGTCATCTCGAAAGGGTTCGCATGACAACCTTTCTTAACTCCCGCGGGATGGGTTCACCGCGTCAAAATAAGTCGGAAATATTGATTTGAATTGATAAAAAATTTCAAAATGCGGTCACATGCAGATGAAAATGATTTCTAAATTTAATACATTATGGCCCCCTCCAAGTGTTATGATGGGGGCACATTGGGTACACACTTTCGTGAGCTCGTGAAGAATCATTTTTTGGGAAAATGAAGCCCAGTTAGCTCCAGTTCGATAGAAATGGATGTAATTCAATTCCCAAAACGGCGAAGGGGATGTGTTGGGTAAACTTTGATTGCAAAATCATCGTGCACAAAAAATTCCAGGAATGTAGCAGATAATTTGAATTTTTGTCTCAATTCTGGTCACGCTGAGTCTAAAATTTCAGACTCCGGGCGATTTGCAATTCTACCCAACTCCATGAATGAGAGACAAGTTACCAAATGAGTATATCGAGCTAGCAAATTCAGAGAATTCAATATCTCGTTATGCCAAATCAATCTCACAAATTGTATAACTTTGAGTAAATCTGTTGCAGATCAGACAAAGGAGGCATAACACAGTCCTTCGAGTCAAAACAGGGCTATACTACCACGTATATAGAATGAGAGTAGAGCACGTATTCGCAAACAGATCAACCAAGGCACGCGTACGGTACGTGTGCGACAATGAAGAAGATATCTCAGGTGATCAACTCACAGTCAAGTGCTGCGCATAATACGATGAACGAGTATAGTATACAAATTTTCAGGCGCGAAATAAAGTCGAGGTCTGATGCCCATGCATGCAGGAGGATGAGATATAGAGAAAAAAGAGAAGTAGTTGAGTAAAAGTGGAAGATGTCCATCTGATGGGCCCGTGAGCACCTCGCTGAAATGTTAACACAGAAATTATGCTAATGCATCTCGAGCTGCTCGCGTACGCCCCATTAATCATACGCTCGATCTTTCTCGTCTCTCGACATCAGGCAGCGCAGTGTATCAACGGGAAGATTTTTCGAGGATCGCGCGAGGAGGACTCACCGGTCCACAGAAAAAGCAAACTCTATTGTTGTTATATGAAAAAAATTTTGCCAAATCATGACTTGCTTATCTAAAGATGTAACATTTTTTGCGACGAAGTTTCCATATCAATCATCATTATTTGCTAATTTTCCACTTTAAAAAATTGGAACAATTACTATCAGAATATCTTAATTGGTGGACTAATTTTACTAGAATCATTGGGAATATACAATATAGGCTGCAACTTGATTTATTCATATGCCAAGTAGATGAATTTCAAAGTTTTGCCGAAATTACGACTTGATTAGCCATTGAGTCAGTCACTTTGCGAGCTTGAGGCACTTTCACGCATAAAGAACGTGTAAGCCCCGGGGAATGGCTGATGCCTACGTTTAAGGAAGAAAAAACAGGATTACATATTTGTAATAGCCCAGTAAAAGCGTTTTCAGCTCAGAGATTATAATGTAATTTTGGAGGATTAAGGCTACAAGCTTGCTTTGATGCTTGCTCGTTTTGGTCGTAAATCTTTTACAGAGACCGAGTCGAGGTCCGAAGAGTTGCAGCAATTTGAATATGACTATCTCGTTGCAATCGAAATAATTAGGGAAAGGTAATATTCGCAAACGCCGTCTTCATGATCGGGAAACTGTGAGATTGGTTATGACAACCAAAGTATATATTTCGAGATAATAGAGACTTGCGATGGCGGCGAGCAACTTATTTGATCCTAAGTATAGGTAAAAAATCTAACGTTATGTAGGCGCGCGTCGGCTATTCTTACCGGAATCAAAAAATCCTAATAAACGCGATGCATTTCAAATTTTTTTCGAATTCATTCATGGTCGAAGTGGATGAAAAATTCAGTTAACTGCAGGAAAATCAGGAGAGCGTACACTAAGTATTTTACTATGCATTATGAGGACCTAGTGTGAATAAATCGATCATTTTGATAAATGGCGCATTAGTAGATTGAGACATTTGGACATTTTTTACGTGACGTCCGAAGTCGGCAAAAACGAGGCAAGGGGAAACTGACCAAGAGAGGTCATCACATCCGGGTTACGGATTTGGCTCAAACTTTGGGAATGGTCTTCTTTTAGTGCCAAAAGATGAAACCCAAAATTATAGACCCTAACGCTCAAGCGTTTCTGAGCTACAGCCATGGACATTAGCATTGCAGGTATACGTATTATGTATGAGATTTAACATGGGCCTATATGGGCAATGCAAAAGTTTCTCGCTACAGCTCGCAAACGCTTGAGTGTTAGGGTCTATAATTTTGGTTTTCATCTATTGGCACTAAAAGAAGACTATTCCCAGAGTTTCAGCAAAATCCGTGATCCGGATGTGATGACCTTTCCTCGTGAGCGAAAAGTTCTTATTGCCCAAGCACAATAAGCACAACCGCAAAGGAAACCCTCAGGTTCCGGGGCCTAACGACCCTTCGGCTCCAGTTGTTAGGACACCGTACCCGGGCCCCGGCCCATATCCGGTTGCTCGGCGTGCTTTGACCCCTCCCGTAACTCCGCAAGGGGGTCTTGGTCTCAGCCGTGGAGTCTGACGAACTCCCGGCCCCAGTCAGTACCCGCCGTAGTGTAAAAACCGCAGATCTCCTATACCCTTTGGCCGCGGCAGCCATAATGCCTGGGACTGGTTGAGTCTACGGACTCGTATTGGGATTGTCTGCATGGTATTCAAGCCTGGACGACCCAGCTAACAATCCGAGGGGCTCCCTGGGCTCCAAGGAAGCCTAAAAGAGCCCGTCACCACCCCCCCCCCCCACATCATAATTTTTTTCAATTATGTTATAATCAAGACGCAAGTCAGAATCTCGGGATACAAAAGAAAATACTCCAGCACAATAAGCAAGTTCAGTTTCGTTGGAATTCAGTTTGCACGAAAAATTGAGGCTGGATCATGACTCTGTATTTTTTCATTTTTAAGCAAAAAGTCAGAAGAACCGCTCAGTCAGTGCCACAATGTCCGTTATTGATCTTCATCTAGAGAGACCAACAGACAATTTGCTCGTGAAATCGTTCAAAAAACGGCATCGAACCAAGCTAGCTAATTTTCATTACTTTGAAGATCAAAACACGTGTAAAAAACCTTGATCCAGGTACAATAAGAAGAAAAAAAATAATTCGTATGGAGGCTTCAACGATTTGGGGACGTGGTATACTTTCTACAACTTTTGTGAAACTGGAAACCATTGATGATTTGACAAGAAATTATTCCACTCATTTAGCCAAGACAACTTGGGCAGTCTCTCATACATCAAACGCAATTTTTACTGATTCCTAAACATGAATCGTGGAGTTCCCGTAAAACTTGTTAACAAAAGTTGTTGAGGATACACGATGATTTCTACGTGTCGAATAACCAACGGAAACTATTTCAGAATTCATATTGGGTTAGAGCGCGTTCTACGCCAATTATACAACAGCAAAAATGTCAACAACGTGTTGAAAACGTGCGTTTTGAACCATGGGCGGGTCATCGTGACATTCAATTTGCGATGTAGCTCTATACACATGTGACACCCATCACAAAGCGGGTAGATCGAAAAAGGTAAGTGGCTACGATACGGTCTGAGAAAGAGTAGGCGCCCGAGATTAGCCGCATGCAAAATAATAGTAATGATCAGATGGGCCGGACTGTGCGAAGTTTCATCTCGCCGATAATCACAGGTATCGAAGCTATTTTTCACCTCGGGCCTCACCTTACTCGTGCGAGATTTTTTCCCAGTCCCAATCCACAACTCTTTGTCTTTCGTCCATTCCGTAAGCACTATTCGATTTCACTGTCCATCATAGTCCTAATTTTGTTGCTTATGATTTCTGAAAAGGGTCGCTAGCTAATTAACTGTGATCGAATTTTGACGATTTGGTTGACTCTTGTTACCATTCTCATATTACTTTATAGCTTCGATTAAAAACGTGAAAAAAAGAAAATGAAAAAAACGAGAAATTCACAATGAGTTCGTTTCCATGAATTCATTGAGATCCGATTGCCAGCGCGAAAGATGTTAAACGCTCGAAATATAACGTCAGAGTATCCTTGCTCTCATGCGAAAACGATTTTAATATCGATTCCATCATGATCGCTTAGAAACCAGAAGGATATGAGAAGTTCAAAACGATCGAGAGCGAAGGGATTTAATTTCGATTATTGGCAAGGCCAATTTGTAAGATGCACTCGATTTAACGGTGCGTAAAAGCGGAGCACAAGATGTTACGAGTGGCAATTGGAATCTCGAGATATGCATCGCACGTGTATTTTGAGGTGTATCTATACCTACACTGAGAACGAATCAAATCAGAATGTGAATTGAGAGGATCAACGACCAAACGTCAGGTGCGTTCACTTTGGAATTAACGAGCGAATATCATCCTGTAATATTGTTCAGTTTTCATTAGTCTTACTATATTTCCTTACTCGATCATTATATCAGATTTATTAACATAATTCTCTTGGAATTCAATTTCTCCCCCTTTCTCGAGTCATTTTTCCATAGTGTCCAGAGAGTAGCTGTTTATGCAGTGGCAACGAGGGTGGTTGATATTGGAGAGAGATTCTTATAAAAGCCTCAACTTCTATTTGATCTCACATTTTCAAACACGATTCTCGACTTTCACACTCGATTCAATTTCTAGGATAGCCAATGATCATAAATTTTGGATATGTTCAAACTATATGGGTATCTCGTATCGTATGAATCTTTCCTGAGTAAAGTCAAAGCTCTCATCAGGGTACGATTCCTGTCTATGTCACCTTGCATATGATTTCCAATGAAGGAGGGTCCCAGTCCCAGTTGCCATGCCTATTGTAATTTTCTAGAGATGATTTTGATTTAAACGAAAATCTCTATCTTGGAGTCCGACTTGCCCTTATCTGGACTTTTTTTCCCATGGAGTTCCAATTAAACTCTGCATCGTTGTGAAAAAGATATGCCGAAATACACACGTATTCATCTTTGGAATTCATCTGAGAAAATGTACCCATCTCATGCTACGACAAGATTCTTCCTCTTTTTCTGATTTACCTCAGTTTTCCTCAAATGAAGGATTTCTATCACCTCTACATCGTTTGGCAGCGTGAGAACACAATTGAACATGAAAATCTCTGCTTGGTAGAATATGAAGTAGAAGTTAGATCTCTGAGAAAGAAATGGATGATACTGATGTGATACCAGAATATGAAATACATAAAATAACTACAGAATCAAACTTCATTAATCATGAACAAGCCACGGTGCGCCTTTGGCGAGGATAAGTTTGACAAAAATGACAACAAAAATTGAAAAAGGTATGTTTTTGTACACTGTAAAAAATATCCGTGTGAAAACACAGCATGCGCTGTGGAAACCCGGGTGCCGTACCTGGTCGGGTTTTTATCCAGGCTCGAACACTGGAATTCCACACCGCGGTGTTAGATCTCAGTACTGCTCGCGCTCAGATTGTTTAACCTAAAAAAGGTACTGCTTGCAAATAATCACACTCTGCACTATTTACCCGGGTGATTATCTTCAGATCATCAACAAAAACGATCACCGGGAACGTTTTCATATTTTAGTGCACACAAAAGCTTCGAACAGCTCAGATTCGCGGAATCAAACATAAACAACCGCGGCACGAACCTGCCCAGACAGCGTTGTGATTTCCCAACGCCGTGTCGTGTAATTCCAGTGTTCAAGCCTGGATAAAAATCCGACCAGCACGGAACTGTGTTTTCACAGATATTTTTTACAGTGTACGAATCGTCACGAATTCAATCTGATTCCGAGCAAAATTTTAAGGCGATGCGGTCACCGTGCACGCTGAAATTTGTTCGCACTTTTATCAAATTTGCTTGGGATTTGAGTGAAACGTCGAGAAGACCCGCCTTCATTAACATCTAACTCGAGTTCGTCTTCTCACCGTTTTGCCTTAATCGCAAGAGAATTGGATAAAAGTGCGAATTACAACGAGCCTATATTATAATTTAGGAGGTACATACACTCAAGTTATTCGCACTTTCTCCAGTTCTCTTGCGATTTGAACCAAACGACGAGAAGACGAATTCAAGTTGGATGACCATAAGTATATTCGTCTGTTCCTCGCTTAGTCCATATCGCAAGCAAATTTGATAATGTGCGAATAACTTTCAGCGTGCATAGTGCACGGTGGCCGCGTCGCCTTAAACTAAGAATTCTCCATACATCGCTGATGGAGAAACCTGACAACTGCTCGTTTTCTTCGCTTCTTCGCGGCTTTCCCGCAGATACTCAGAAAAAGTGGGTTATATCTAAAAATGTGACCGATACATTTCTATTAAAGATTTCTCAAAGATCTACAAGATGATGAAGAAAACGAGGAGTCGCCGAACTTCTCCATAAACAATGTGGGAATTCTTCGTTGGACAATAACTTGAAATGGCGAGCTGAAACGATTTCGCTCGGAATCAGGTAGAGTGCGTAATGATTCTTACAAAAACACCCCTTTTTCAGTTGTCATTTTTGTTCAACTCATCCCCGCAAGGGGCGCACCGTGAGCGTTTCCTCCTGATGAACGACTTTTCCCTCGTAGTTTAGACCAAAATAACCCTTACGGTTGCCCAATGACCCTCCACCTTCACACTTCATCGATCACATATCGAACACGATAGCGCTTCCTCATCGTACACGTCTCTCCCCAAAACCTATCCTCACAAAAAAATCTGACAGTGACTAAAAGTTCCCTACCCTTTGCAGATTCTACAACAACTAAAATCAATAGGAGTATCCGCATGAGAGCACATAACAGTTGAATGAGCTGATCAGAACCGCACCAGGACAAACAATGAACGCACGTAAGTATGCATATCGGCTCCGCGACGGAATAACTATCGAATGTGACGATCTCAAAGGGGTGGAAGCTCTCCTCTCTCTCTGTTCCTCTACTTTCTTCGATGGCGATAAATCCTCTGCGAGAATCTCCAAACTGTTGTCCGCGAGGATATCTCCCTATATATGGAGAGGGCTAAAGAGGAGGGCATTACGCGTGTAAGTGAGGCCACTATGCTATGCACCGCCCAGTATAATCGATCGAACGAGAACCGAGGAGTCGAACTCCGCTTACTGATAGGCTGATTTATGTTTATGGCCGTTATTAGGCATTTTTTCAGCATTTTTTCCCCTCATACCTACATTCGATGGCCAAGGTTTGCATGGGATAATACACGTGTATTATGCGTGTATGTACAAGGATGGGAATTTTTGCATGGCTGAACGCCTTGTGTCTTATCGTGAGCCTTGGGCGACGTATTTGTATATGTGAACAATTCTACACACGGGGCCCAGAAGAAGCATATATCATTGGAATGCGTTAACTTATATTTCATTCATCGGCAATGGTGTGTCACGCGTGCAAAAAGGACACCCCCTTATCCGGACTAAATAATTCAATTAGGGCCGACTCTACAGACCGGCGTTGCCTTATCATACAGGATTTGATCAGAACTCACGCGTTCAAAAAATCATTGTTATGTTTGTATCTAAGGAACTTTGATACTAGGAGTATGCACGTTTTCTCATCATCTAACTGTGGGTTAGAGCTCATTGACGCCTGCGTCCGAAGAGGAGGAGTATTGGCAAGGAGAAGTCGGAGGGAGGAGTGGGGAACTTTCTCAAGACAGGCTCTTGGTTCTAACCTGAATTGTTGGAGTGTTTTTGTACTGGTATGACGTATTTGATCCAGGAGGTAGGATCCAGTTAATTTATAGCTGAGAGGTTGATATTGAACAACAGCGATAGATTAGAGGATGAATCCAAATTTCTGTGGCACTTGGATTCAAACTGTTGCCAGCGAGGACTGTATGCACTGTGTGAGTGAGACGTGTTTTGCGATGAAACGTATTTCTACACTAGATGGAATAATATACTGACTTCAAGATCCACGACAGGAAACCGCGTATATCAAAGACATGAACCACTCTGAACTAGGGCTAGTATATTTTCAAGAACCGCGTAGAAACCGTGTTGAACTAAGGATTCCTGTACACCAAGTGAGACCGACTACATTGAACTAGACTGATTAAACCTAATTCTAACATTCCTCAGAACTCAAATCCTCATTACTTCACTCCTCATAACTCATATCCTTATAACTCTCCCCATAACGTAACTCCCCGTGATGCAACTCCTCGTAACGTAACTCCTTATAACTAACTTCTCACAACGTAACTCCTCATGACATAACTCCTCATAACGTTCCTCTTCATGACGTAACCCCTCACAAAGTAGCTCCTCGTGACGTAAATCCTCATAACGTTACTTCTTAAAAACCTAACTCCTCATGACGCAACTCCTCAGAACATAACTCCCCATGGCATAACTACTCATCAAGTGAATTCTCACAAACCCAAGTCCTTATAACTCAATTTCTCAAAATCCAGTTCCCCATAACACATTTGACCTCCTCACCTATCCATGACCCATGCGGCCACTCATCCACCTATCCAAGACCCATACGACCACCCAACCACAGATCCACTCATCCACCCATCAGCCACGGATTCACCATCCTGCCCATGACCCATACGGCCACTCAATCACCGACCCACCCACCCACCCCTCCACTCATCATACTTCACCCCCTCCCCCTTCCACATAAGCAATCCGATACGAGGGATGTGGACGGACAATTTGGGACTGGCTCTTAATTATTTTAAAATAATAAAATAATGATAACGAGATGATAATGAAATGATTAAGAATACATTCTCCTATGACCTGAACCCGTGGTGTTCGACTGAAATTTACCTCGAGAAGATATTACTCCTCGAGATTATAAAGGGTTGCTTTGACGCATTGAGTTTGAGGTCATTGTCGGATGCCCTTTTGGCAACTGCTTGGACATCTATTGACATCAATGCAATATGGTGTAGGAGTTCACTAAGAAGGCAGTATAGATAGATGCTAGAGTCATTGGCGAAGATGTGTATGTCTCAGAACTTCAGGAAGATCATTCATGAAAATCAAAAAGAGTAGGGGACCTAGTCAAGGTTCGTGCCTTCCGTTTGCAAAGCGAATTGCTTGGTGGCGTCCGGCGAGGTAGTTGGGGAACAAGCGGATGACGCGATCAGTGTAACCGATTCTCCTGAGCTCCATAAGTAGCTTACTATGAGGGAGGGTATCAAATGCTCCCGAAGAATCAAATGATATTGAAATCGCGAGCATTTTCTTGTCAATGGCAACTCGAGGATCTTCTGGAGCTCCGAGGAGGACTGTTTGAGTCGAGTAATGAGACCTGAAGCTTCATTGGAGTTCATTCAATAGATTTGAAGTGGACAATTGTACAGATAAGCTGAGCAACTGGTCGGGTGTCACATAACGTTTTCGATGCTGGTATCTTTGGCAACATGCCGGCTGTATCCAAAGGCGCAAAGCAGTAGGAGGTAAGAGATTAGCAGATTCCAGTCCTGGGCTATGTAGAAAGTTGTGGGGGTCCGGTTGAAGTGAAGATAGTGAACTCGTGAGGACCGACATGAGATCAGCAACACCAATTGATATGAGCGTACGCAGGAATTCCATACTGCCAGGAGGAAAGAAGTAGTTGTGGGAAAACTGTTCATAATGATAACTTTGTGGGTGTGATACATATGCTTGTGATGAATCTTGAGCGCGCATTTTGAGGAAACTTAGGAACAATTTGCCAGGATACAAATTTGGTCGAGAGGTCCAAATGAAAACATTGGAGAATTATGAGAGCAGCGCGAGTGTTCTGAAGGATCTTGGAGCCATCCTTTCTTGATATCTACCTCTGCCTGTATTCTTGGATAGTTCACTCGAAAGTATCTGAACACCAATCAGGGTCCACATGGCTCGCTCTTGACAAGCACTTTTCCTTCGCACCTCTTCGACATAAATGGTTTTCTGGGGCTCATAACCATCATCTTAGCTATTGCTGAGAACATATTCGCACAATCACACAATCACTACTGTATTGCTGCAAGAAAGGTTGGATCCATTATTCAGATTATAGCTGTCATGAATTTTCCTGGTGTGATTTTCCACACCTTAAAAGCCTATGTTCCAATCTATTTACTGCATCAGAATGTTGGCCAAAGGTGTTAGTTGAAGGAAAACTTGAGTAATGAACAAATGATAGGTAACCAGATGATTGACGTAGGGTGGTACCAGTCACCATAAGTTGTACTCGCAAACTTGCTTCATTATAACACACAAGTATTTATCAATACAAGCACCCAAGTACCAATTTCATATCACAACATCATAATCTTAAGGCTCAATTGACGCACCAAATATTGAGAGTCAGATTTGAACAATAACTTTGACACTCTCTCTTTCAAGTAGGCTCTACAAATACCGTTGTTTTCTCAGAATGGCTTGGTTCATACCTCATCCAACTGATCACGGTGTAACCCCATTTCAGTTAAAAATGGATCAAAAATACTCAAAATTGACCATGACACTGGATTCACAGTTCAAGACAGAGAGCTCATGGGACAAAACGGTTTTGTGTACCCTCATTTCTCACCAATACAAGGTGATCCTCAAAAATTCATCAGCACACTTAACCCGCAATTGGTGCTCCCCCTGTTAGTACTTCTTTCCAGAGTGTGTGGGAAGGAGGGGAAGGGAGGCATCTGACTTGACAGGTGAACCTAAAATTCCTGGAGGTACGGGTGGTTGTTTGATATGAATATTCCACTAGCTCCATTTGAAACTGATCAGGTCGCTGTGAATTGCTAAAATACGATGAGCTGAGATAATAAGAGATACAACGGTGGCTTCTGACTGTTTGGTAAATGGAACGCGGGTGTCGGATTACAAAATTTCCGATGCTTCACTCTCGGATCTCTTCATCATGTTAAGCACTTCTTTGAGCTTGAAAGAAGCCCAGATTGGAAATTTCATCAGCGGGTATGCAACCCTTCAAGAAAAATGTCCTCAGTCAGTTTGCTTACGCACGGCTTGAGGACGTAACGGTATCGTATCTGAACCACGTCTATGCACCGCCCTACTATTCGTCTATCTCTAGAAAGCTCACACTGACAATGTACAGCGTGGGAGGTCTATGGATGTCACCTGCCATTATACGTGGGCAACATCTATAATATCTGGAAAGTGTAACTCGTGAATATGCAGAGAGACGAGCAGAAAGAGCATCAACAGACAGTAGCTATTATAGACTTCTGTCTGTTGTTACAAAATCTCAGCACCTGTATTAGCATACAATTTCCTTGGACAGCATCCGAACCTGCAGAATTAATCATGTCTGCTGGAAGTGGTTTATAAACCACGATATTCTTGACCAATATTTGAGAATATGGAAACAATGTAAGTTCTTATTTATTGATGCATTTTGAGATGTCGGGTCACTTCGACCGATATGGACAGTGTAGTGGGAATTCAATTAGGATTTTCAAGTTTTTGACTTCAGATACGAAAAAATATGTTCCGTCGTTACACGAGGTGGACATTTCTGTCACTTGCGGTTGTTTTCCCTAAAGGATAGCACGGTTGTCGCATCCATACGATCATTGAGGCTGAGATCGATTGAAAATTTTGCGGAGATTATGAGCACCATCGTGCGCGTGGATTCGATGACCGGCATCGAATTACAAAATTGTTTTGGTTTGGATTTTCCCAAAAAATCGTGCTGTTTCTGTACCCAGAAAAGGATCACTTGTTTCTGAAATGAACGAATAATAATGTTACCGATTTCAAACGAAAAAAAAAGGCGATCGATTTCAATTCGACAAATTTTCAGTCCAGGAAATCGACACCTCAAGAATTGTAACGCCTCCGCTCATTGCGATTTTTCGCTCTGCTCGCATACATTACAGCTTTTGACCGTATTCAGCATGCATAGAATTCATGATGCGGCAACAAAAATCTTTCGATTCGTCGATGTCTCGGTCTCAACAGTCGCGCAACAACAGTACGGCGCCTATTCGTACAGCAAAATGAGAAACTTTTTGAGCTGAATCGAGTCCTCACGAGCGAAAAATCCGAGATCGCAGACGCACATATAATGCACAGAAAGGGACACACAAAGCGCATGCATGACTGCGGAGAGCTTTCGTATAATAGCGAGGGCGCGACACACAGCGTGCGCGTGCGAAGCAGATGCGATTTACGGGCTCTGGGGCGAAAGAAAGAGAGCGTGTCTTTGCACTCAGTTACACGTGTATACCTGGGCAAAATACATACATACATGTCCATGTAGTCCGCAACCACCTCGTGCGAATTTATTCACATGAATCGGGCCCGGTATGCGCAAGCCTCGTAATACAAAGTATATAAGTAACCCGGCGAGTTATCGGCCCGAATGGCGCGCGCGCGCCTGCAGAATCTCGTTTATATTCTCGCGCGCGGGGATTGAAAGCCCGGCGCTTGCGCTCTTGCAGAATTTATACTACGACATTCGCAGATATGTATCCTGTGCGCGGATATAAGCAAACACCTGTTGCGCAGATCACGATTAATTGTTCGATTGTTTCCGCATGGGGTGACACGATCTGAATTATAGGTCGGTCTTGGGTTAGTCTAGAACCGAATTATTGATATTGAATTACCTAGATGTGCGTAGGATAGCCACTCGAAGTCGCAGATTGAATTATATGAACAATTTTCGTAAGGCTATTGTTGATGCATTTTTGGCAGATTAATCGTGATAGGTTGTGATTCGAACGAGTTACGAGAGCTTGCGAATCTGCATCGATAAGGGGGCTTATTCATGAGATTGGCTCTGAGACAGGTTGTTACGCAATATTTGATTTGTCCTATATGATCTGCTGATTCGGACTTATACATTTGGGTCCAGAAGTAACTTGAGACCTCCAGCAATTAAACCCAGGTATTTTCAGCACTTTTCCTCGCAACTTTGATGACGAATCTTCAGAAATTCTGATGTATTGATGAACATCCCAATGTATTAGGGCTCCTGGATTGCTTCATTTTACACTCTACGTTATTCAGCTTTCTTAAATTTTTTGCTTGTCCAAAAAATTGAGCATTTTTGTGATACTATATTACATCGTAGCTCTTCATGAGACACATTTTCGATTTGGGGACTATTACTCCGGAAGATTGACAGTGACTGAAAGTGGGAGTCTAATGTGTAAGACTGACTCCTTCACGTACAGTTCCAAAAAACAGAATCTATCATCAGTTATACGGTCAAAAGAACGTACGTGAAATTTTCTAGCATCATACTTTGACCAAAGTTCTTCTACAGGAAACTCGTTACGAATAACAAAGAAATTTCTGTCCATGCATCAAACATAGCGTACCAAAAAGTGTGAAAACAGCATCTAGAGGCGCGGTCTCCTGCATCGAATACTCAAATCATATGGAACAGGAAGAGACCTCGTTGCGGGCGTTAAAATTCCCGACCAACTTTTGGACCCACCCGCTGTTACAATCTGCTACTGCTGACGATGTCCAGCCAGATAAACTCAAAATTCTCAAGAAATCAGCAAAATTTCTACACATTGTCTTCAAGATAACAAAAAAAACTGCTGAATGATCGCTGCAACTGGTTGCATCAGGCGTGAGTTTATAACACGTACAGGCATAATGGCTGAGCATGCAAGGCGTGCCATCAGAAAAGTGGAATCCTCCAGCATCACATCAGATACTACTCTTCGCGATCCAGGAGTCAGAGCCGATACGGATCAGCTCGTTAGCCTGTCACTCTTTCGACTTTATGTCACGGCTCCTTCAGACTCGCTACAGCTCTTAATAGTTTTATCCACTTCTCCAATGATACTTTTTGCCTTTCTTCACCCCGTTTCGGCAGTGATAAAACTGTCGTCGATCCCGACATGATATACTCTATTGCGGACTTCCGAAATTCTACCACCTTAAAGGATTAACTAACCAGTGACGATCCGCTTGGATAGGGAAATTCCATTGGAGGTCAGTTTTAGATTGGTTTCGTATTGTTTGATATGCGATTGAGCATTGAGTGATTCCACATATAGTTTCTTTTGGTCCGGAACAAGATATTCTGTGTCTCGTCTGTGTGCTATTGTGACCGCAAAATTAACCAAGACATTGAAGCAAAAAAAATGAAAGTAATTGTTTATTCATTGTAGATGAGCATTTCATGACAAAATACTTCCCAATAGCCCATGGGTAATGAATAGAATCTATGAAACTGTTACCGTGGATTTCACGCAAGTTGTGGGCAAATGAAACCAGATGAGATTGAAATATTTCCAATTCAAAATAGGTTTTATAGTTTTTTTTTATCCCGAACTTCATCGCTCACATCATCACCGATTACAATAAGAAAAGAAGACTTGAGTGTTCATCTTTATTGCGCCTGGCAAGCCTTTAGAATTGATCTCATCTAGTTTATCGATTCCGAAGCTGCTCATCACCAGATTGGAATTTTTTCAAAGGAGTTTACGACCAAACGGTGCTCAATCTCGGTAATGGAAGGTGTATCATCATGATTCTATGCATCCAGTATCTAGAGGAACAATACCGGTGTCAGTCAGAAAATAGCACCAGGCATGCATAGTTGGAGGCTGGCTGCTGCATGCAAGCTGGACAATTCTGATGCTAAGAGCAAACGAGTCCGAGTAGTCCGAGTCACTTCTCTGACGTTTCGGACGTGCGATCGATGAAGATAAGAAACACAAATCTCCCACCCGCTCCCTTTCTTATTTATGTGCAAGACATCGGGACATGCACATTACATGACTCAGAAATTATAGTAGCCATCAGCAAGATAGCCGATGTGAGAAGTTGAATTTTAAAATGTTGATCTCACACGGCACATTTTTATATTCATATGAGCTAGTCTTGAGCCTCGCCTTCTCTTCCTCTTTGCAAAATATAGTGTGGCAAAATATGGAATCGAGATGAGAGATTCAGTAAGTGCGTCATTGAAATCGCATTAATATTTTATTCAGAATCTCACTTAAAACTGAGTGAAATTTTCAGGTTTAGTGAAAATTTGATGCATTGATATCAGACTCGTGAAAGAAAAATGAAGATGGTGGTGTGAAGTCATGATTGAAGTCGAGATTGAAGTTGAAGAAGGTTAAGGCAGCTTAAATATAGTGTGCGCGTTTACTTCCAACATTCACAAGACTCTTTAATTATGGCCTAAAGTGAGAGAACGCATCATCATTTCAAAAGAAAGAAGCTGTAACGAGAACAGGATCTCATCTCACTGCTCATAATGGTACGATGCCTTTGTCTAAATCCAAATTGATTTTCAATGACCATGACGTTTGATGATGTGATCGATTTTAGTTTTATGAGAATTTTACTGACTTTTGTTCAAAAAGATACAATGTACGATAAGAGCATATGGCCTTTGAAACTCAGAATATGTATTCGATCTGAGGAATTAAATGTCCTCATTTTCGTATGAATATATTTTTTATTTTATTAACGCATTTTCAACCTCTTTTCGAGGTTATTATGCGGGACCTATATGCATACAGATTAAGGTGGATTCCAAACCACCGAAGCCACCGAAGGACACTCATGTTTCTTATATTTTCCGTCGATACTTTCGAGATTCACTCATCGTTCGATATCCAAAGCTAAGTCTGACCCCTGCATTTATCCACTTAATCGTCTCTTTTGTGAGAAGGTCCTTCCTAGGACATTGTCATCAGTGTCCTTCAAAAGATTCGTTCCACTATGGAGCTTTCTCTGCATCAGGGGTAATTTAATGCAGTAATGGCAAATCGTTCTCAAATCTCGACCCATGGCGGGAATTTCACACAGCATCGGTAAGCTTAATTCTAGAGAGCCAAGAATTCAGAAGTACCAAAATTCAAATTCAACATTATGGAAGGACTAACATTCTAAAATCAGGGACGTGAAACAGTGGAAATTCGGAGACAAAATCCACCAGTGAAAGCCATAATTAGGAATGATCAGAATGCATTGGCAAAAATTCGGAAGTATTGTTCCGTAAAATATGCCTCACGAATTTTCATCGTCAATTTTTGGGAAGTTTGAATTCTGATCGTTCCAAATCTTTGCCCCTCCTGGCATTTCGAATTCTCACTCCACTACGTTCTTGATTCCTGTTACTTTATCCTTCCCTAATTCCGCATCCCGAATATTTCGAATGTAAGTTAGAGTCTACAAGGGCTCTGGCTGTAGGAAGTAGAACAAATATCATAGTTTAATTAAGCGTCATGGCTAATTTTTCCGCACTAAATTCGAAAAAACACTTTTTTAAAGATGGTTGACTTTCCACTTCATTTCGCAACCACCTGAACGGGACCCATGACATGGATAGGTGGCGGCACTAAGGGACACCGTCATATTTTAGGTTAAGGAAACAAGTCCCATCACAGTTTTTTGCAAACAATTGAAAATGAACATCTGCGGGGTCACTGGGAGTCTAAAGGCAAACATTTTTGGACGAAAATTTTCGTTCAAAAATCTAGGTTAAGCATCGTTAGGTTGGGTTCGTGTCCGGATAGGTGGCCTTCCGCGTCTCATTCTACCAAGTCTAAGGTGCGTACAAGACTCACCCACTTTGTTAGTATATGATTATGAATACCGAACATACGAGATTGTTACGTGGGGACGATATTATACGACCAACAAACAAATTTCATTACAATTTTTTGCAAACAAATAAAAGAAGATCTTGTTGAGGTAACTGGAAATTTTTTGGCAAAACTCCAGGTTAACCAACGTATCGACAGGGTCCATTCCCGGGTGGGTGACCGCTTGTTTGGGCCAGTCAAACCTAGCATGTTGTCAGACCGGCGGTCACCATTCAGATACGAACCACGCATAATGTTGCGTCACCTTGACTTTCGGCCAAAAAATTTTCAGTTACCTCAACAAGATTTTTTTAATCTGTTTTCAGATCACTCTGACAAAACTCGTTTTATGATCCAATACTGTCATCCGGGGTCCACCACCTACCCATCTCATGGGTCATGGGTCCTCTTCTAAACCTTATGTTTGCAATGGGCGAATTTTCAACCAGTGGTTGTCACCAAAAGTCTACCAGTTGGTTGATTTTTTGTATCAACCTGTGGTTGTGGTTGAAATTCGACTAATCAGTTATGGTTTTTTTCACGAATCTTATTATGAAATTTGTTTTTCAACTTAGATCGTTTTCTTTCGATTCGAATACCATATTCGAAGACCTTGATCACAAAAAATTCTTTGTGGGATTTTGATACCTTGAGATGTACAATTAATGAAGAAACTATTGATGGTTTGCAATGATTTCTCTGTACCTCGATAAAATCCTTGTAGGATAATAAAACTGCGTGTATAATTTACTCATTATTAGAACTCAATTTCTCGTGAAGGAGTGAAAACACATTCATCTGGGTAAGCTGGCAAGGCATCTTAACAACTCGAATGTGGCAATAATCCCCCTTTATATTGTAGAAGTGTCAACGGAATGCGTGCCGCTCATCCTTTGCTACCGTGTCAATACCATCCTGTGGCCGCGTTTACAGCACAAAAATTCCACCTTCCCTACACACACGCGCGCAAAATCCATCATAAGCACATCCTTCACTCTCTCTACATAATAGCCATTATTCGCCGTGGCCTCATCTGCAAAACTGTACAAAATTACCCCAATCCAGTGCTAAAATCCTGCGTGAAAGACGAAATTGCTCAGAGGCTCAATCTCGGTAATCCATCGTTGAGGCCCCACACTGGGCGAACACCGTAGCCGAACATTTTTTTCGACTAATCGCAGCTCTTTCTCGGCTATTACATCGGAACGCAACACACATTTGTAGATACTTCAGTTGGAAAAAAAAAAAAAATACATGTAGGACAGGGCAACCTTGATTTTTCCATGAGCTATTGCACCACGTAATTTAAAATCGATGTGAGACAGGTATACATATTATATCCCAAAGACATGCATGTGACCTGGGGTTTAGAATAAGGTGGCGAAAACCAGCGGCGCCTCAAAACTTATTGACCGGCGTCTCTGCATTTTTTTCTCTACTTGCGAACCCACAAATTTATAAGATGTAAAGGATGAGTGGATAATATAGATAGAAGAATGTCAGAGAATACCTTCGCCCGGCTTCAGAAACGGCTAATTATATATGTATGTGATGCGCCCCATGAGAATCTCGGGCTACTGACAGCTAACTCTTCCCCTTACAATACAATTCTATATTCTCTACATAGGTGTATTTCAGTATTTCTCAGGTGTGACCGGTGTATATGATGGGATGATACTCTCTCTTGGGCTAACCCTTGATTTATCTCCTCTCCCGCGCTGTTATAACTCATCAGTACTTTTCGGCGGGTCCATTTCTCACCGCGAGCACCATAAGAATATCTTCCTCCTCCTCCTCCTCCCTCTCTAACTCGCGCCTGATGAAATTGTCGGCCCTGAAATATGCCGTTTCTTCGTATTTACTATTTTAACGATCGCAATTTTGATTACTAAGATTATAGGAATGCCTTCGAATGAGCCCGCCCTCCGAGCATATCCTTTTTTTGAAAGATATTCTGATTGAACAATCTTGAGAGTGAGCGTGCATGGAAGAGTGTGAGGAGGTCCGATGCCACGTTGCGGTTGTGTGGTCCGTAGAAGCCTTTTAGTGTCTTACCCACCATTTCGGCCCTCCACGTTCTCTTTTTTTTATTCCTCCAGCGTTAGAGATGTTACAATTTGATGATCGGATCGTCCCAAACGAGAGGTGAAAAATTGATTGGATCAGCCGATTTGAATCGCTTTGCTCTGTCTGAATCATCCTGCGTTATATCTACGGTGGTCGATAAATTTAAATAAAAGACGTCTCAATTGGACTCCCGATAAGGTTTTTGTGTAATAAAAAGAACTAGGGGATTGAATATGATACTGATGAACCCGGTGATGTCATATTTGAATTATGAATCAGTAGTTGATTTCTGTTATGAAGTGATGTGATATTTGAAGTTGGGGGTAACCCCCAATACCCACGGTTGATGCGTGCACCAAGAATACCGCGAAGAAACCACGGCTACTGGAGATTTTGTTTTTATGGAAATTAGGATGTTTTTACAACAACAAAAAACATGGAACGTGAGTTAGACAACATATAATTCATGTAGAGAACTTCACTCGATAACTCACATTTGTGCCAAAACTATTCGGTATAATACAGAAAAAAAACTCGAAATCCACGTGAAAATCCTCCAAAGTTCAGTACAAAAATTTACATTGAGCTTTTACAGAACATTTTTCATGGTCAGCTTCAGATCTTATTCTAGAAGTCCATCTCGTCTAAAAGTGTTGAGTTCATTTCTCCGCGGGTTTCAAATCGATGAAAAACTAACTCCTCGCGGACGGGGTCTCATGACTCCGAATGTTTATTGAATTTCAATAGGCTTGCGAACTGATTCGCGGTCAATTTTCCCCATCAAATTTTTTTAACACCACATTTTCCTAGAACATATTTTCGTGATTCCCAATTTTCTCGATCAGTTTTCTTAAAACCAAAATTCCTAAAAATATCAATTTTATTAGAACGGCCCAAATGAATTTTCCACAATGACAGTATCATATGCAATGGCACATAAATTGGCCAAAATTCGATCTTGATTCTTATATTCGGCGTAGTCCAAAACGATAGATTTCAACCGAGTTTGATACTGCAGCGAGTTCGTCTCTGGCCTTATACCGTGACATTTCTGCCATGGCTCAGCTCTGTGACAGTAGTCTCGGTATCAGCCTGCCCTTTTTTAACCACCTCCAGGGTCAAGTAGAAAGTGGGCCAGTTTCTCCCTACAACAATCTGGAGTCGTTATTGCCAACCCTCCGTTATTTTATTGGTTTTTCATCACTATCCACGGTAGATTGGTAGACGTTCCATTTGGCTGGCTGGTATCTTGGCCAGTAGGAAAATTCGATTAGGAAAAATGTTTTAGGAAAAATAAGCGAGAACGTTGCTGACTATAACCAGAACTAGAAATGAATAACAATATGACTAGCCCAAAACGCCACTCAGTGACCCTAAGATTGTTCTGAAAAAACAGAATGGGATCGGAATTCCACCAAAAATTCCATTTTTCAAAGTCTGAGATACCTTGAAAATCTAGAGGAAAACCGCGAATACGGGGCCGTGAACCGCGAAAACCGAATTCCGTGAATACGAGCGTGAATACCGGGGTCTGCCTGTGTAATTTTGGGATGAGTATTTTTTCAAAACTTGGAATACCATTTGACAATTTTGAGCTCCTCTTCTATTCTATGGTTAATATTATTGAACCCATGTGCATAAGTAATTTTCTGCAAATGAGTATTCCTAATTTTATACTTGTGCGTTGTTGCATCATTATGAAAATTGGTTTTACGGGCCAAGACTTCTCCTGAATGGGTACTCAATACTAAAATGAAGAATTTAAGAGGTAAGGTGTATCGTAAGATATATCGAAAAATCATGCAAATTGACGGGACGTACGCGTGAGGAGTGCATAATAGGGTCAGAATAGCGGCAAGTTTTGTTATGAAAGCAACGATAATGATCACTTGTCGGGTACAGCTAACAAATTAGATCCAATTGAATATATCGGCACGACTCAGCAGAGCTACCTCATCGACCTGCCACTGCGGCTGCGACTGCTGCTAATGGCCAAGTGATATTTCACACCGGTGTTGACAGCATTAGCATGATAGCTGCATCAAACTGGAAAATTATGACTCTGTAATGCGCTCAAGATACATACGTAACTGTATCTTTCCTCCTCCCTCGTGTATATCGGTATAATAATTGTTGTAAATGTGCGCTGCGGGTGAATGAATTTAAAATTGATTTTATGAGCCTGATCCAAGCGACCCTCACAATAAGTGCGAACATTTATCTCTGCAGGAAGAAGTTCCGATGCGATGTGAGAATTATGAATTTTTTAAAAAAAGAGTCAGCAGGTGCATGAATGTGTGTGTGTATTACGTGGACAGGTAAAAAGTACGTCCATTAGAGAAGGAGCTTTGAAATCCATGCAATTGATATGTAAAATTTGCCAACGGCTATAAATTCTTCTGTTCCGCACGGCTCTGGCGCCATAAAGAACAGAAAAACCAAGGCTCTCGTGCGTATTTCTATAGACATCCCCGAGATCTCGGAAAACTTTACGACATTCCTGAATTACATACAGTTCAGCACGCCAAAGAAGAAATAAGTTGGGAAAAGTATGTGCGAATTGAGCTTGATGGGATTGATGTATGTGTAACTGGTCTGGTTTAAGTTTTTTTTTTTTTTTCATCGAGTTTCAGTAATAAAAGAGTGTGTGACGTGATCCATTAGGTGCGGTCTCGAGCGAGCTTCTGAACTACTAGGCGTCTACCTTTTTCTCCATTTTCTATATATGTGAAATCGAGCTGGTCGATAATGAATTTGATTTCAATTTCAAACACATTTTACTATTTGGCTATCGCGCTCGTTAAGTATCCACCAGATAACGATGGCTCATAGATGATTGATTATCCAATCCCCATTTTATTCGTAAAACCTCGAATTAATTGAATATTCTATCAAATTCCTTCTTGGTGTGAAGAATTTTTTTGATAATAAACTTTTTTTGATGTGCTAGCTATTGGCTATAAAATTCCTGGAAAGATATAGATGTATTCGATACGTCGTACTTTCGAGAAAACTAAGTTTTAGTCACCACATCTTTTCTCATTCTCTATTCAATCTCGTAAGAATCAAAAGTCCTGGGGATCCTGATTGAGATAATTTTCGAATGGCGGCATGGGTGGTTTCTGGACCCAGTAAAATTTTTTCCTCCGAAATAGTCTTATCGGGTGTAGTCATTTGTACTACGACGAGCAACGCATCTTTCAAACGTGTTAGCTCAAGCACCCTCACAATTTTCTCATGAAACCGTTTTGGTCAGAAATTTTGGTTTGCTCTCTCTATTGGCTTGACATGGCTTGGAGTTTCGACTGTTCCCTTCGCCAATCTCAGAGTTCCAAATTCTGGAAGTGTCCCGTGGAAACTGATTCATTTCTGATATACAATCAAACGGAAATCCATATCCGATATTGCTCACGAACTCTCTCAAGCCCATAATTAATCGAAAGAAACCCGAGGATCGTGAAATGACTCATACGAGATGATAAGGAAATATATAATTCGAGCTCAGAACGCCTTGATCACAAGGAATATACATGTAAAAACTGACGATCTTAGAAACTCAGCTGACGTTTGCTAGGTCACGATTTTTCTCCTAAGTTGATTATTTCACGTGGTAGAAAATCTGTCAAACTAGATAAAATTAGAATCAAAACACAGAAACATCGAAAATTTTTCTGGTTGCCGATTTGGAAAGAGATCAAAATTGGGCTCAGTGTTCGGAAAGCACGTGGGACTGCACCATCCGGCTGCATCTCACGATTGAATATTCATCGCGGATGGATCTTTATTTCTACATCCAACTCTCGAAATCCGATTCCCATTGCACTCGCATCACTGCGGGCTCAAGAAAAAACCGAACTAAAGGAACCATACAAGCACCCCCGAATTCATCAAAATCAACGAATGCTGGCTTCAGCAAAAAAACCTTGTTCCTTGAGAAATCAGTTGCACATCTGCCGATCTTGAGACCCGTCAAATACCAGATGTGCCTGCTTCATTATTAAACGCTTTTATTCTACTTCGCCTTGGCCATAGTTCTGACACTGGTATTTTTTCCCCATTTCTGGAACAAGATTTTGGCTTCCTGTTTCTCGTTCGCTTAGGGACCCCATGATTGACGACTTCAATCAATTGAGTAGGGAGGGTAGACAATTGAGCGTTAGCGGTCGTACGCGGTGGGGGCGGGGGGGGGGGAGGTTGTCCTTGACTACAGTATCTGCTGCACGTAATGATGAGTGTGTGACATTCTAATACGAGACACCCATAGGGCTTATGTAGGCTGTCCAGTGTTATACGCATAGTTCCTTATGTACCGTGCAATTCCTTTCTGCGCGATTCTTTTTTATCGGTTTCTCAAATTCTATCTCTAATACGCCGAGCTCCGACACGCCGTTTGGATCAGTGAATAAAAGCGTTTTTTAAAAATTCTTTTTAACCTTTACTTATTAAGTACTGCTTGTCGGTACACCGGTTTTCAGCATGCACATATTATGCGCGCATTCAAAGGTACGCTCGCGATTGTACCCGATGGTCTTTGTGCCGATTGAGAAGGGGCAAGAGGAAGGGAGTGCAGTGCGGCTCAATTTAATTGGATTTTCGTCGAATCTCGCGATCGACGCGTGGTATTATACGTATTCGCACGCTTATACTGAGATTGTGAGCTTTGAAAGTTCCCACAGCAAGTGGTATTTGCTCTTTCCGAACGATTTCTATCTGGGGCTCTCATATGCGAGCCGTTTTAAGGGCTTCCTTGGGGTATCGATCACGGATAGGCCTATCAATACATCATCGATGCCCATGTATATCTTGAAGAAGCGCTCCGGTCGCCACTTTTTCTGCTTTTTTCCATACCGATCTCGCCTTCGAGTATCAGCTCGATTTCTTCCTTTCGCTGTCTAAGCTATAATACGTGAGCTGCCCTGATGAGGTGTTTACGTGCGGCAGGTGCAATATAAGAGCAATGACTGTGGCTCTTAGAGATATTACGAGTAGAGAGAGGAAGAGTATGTGACCTCAGAGTTACCTTTTTGTAATTTTCTGTGACAGAATTAGCAAACAGCCCTAAAATTGTAGCAGAATGGTGAGGGTTTTATAGACACCGAGTGGCCCACGAGTTATCTTTTTGTTATTTTCTGTGATAGGAAAGAGCAGCCATGAACTTTGATCTGTTATCCCATGGAACGAACGAGAAAGGTCGAATTGGCTGGGTTAGGCTTGTGGTAGTCGACCAGGGTGTCGAGCAGAATGGCTAGGACTGTTCAGAACCTGTGTGACCCCAGAATTACCTATGGGTTACTTTTTGTGCCAAAGACAGTTGACAGCAACGAACCTTGATCTGTTTATCCGCGGAATGGACAACAAAGACCTTGGAGCGCTCGCCGAGCGGAATCAAGCTAGCATTCCCTTGCAGAGTTATTAAGGGTCCTTATTGGATCCCGTCAAACCCATAAGTCGCCATTTCGTCATTTTCCATGACAAGAATAGTCAACAGCCTCAAACTTTCATCTGTTACTCCGCAGAATGGACAACAAAGATTTTGGAGCAGTCGCTGGGCCGGCATCGTGGTAGCAGTCACCTAGTATGTAGAGTAGGATGGTTATGCTTTTTTGGACCCCGTGTGTCCATGAGTCATCGCCTCGACATTCTCTGTGCTAGAAACAGTCACCAACCTTCAACTTCCAGCTTTTACTCCACAGAACCGACAGTGAAGAGTTTGGAGCAGATTCTGGGTCGGTGTCGTGGTAGCAGTCACCTAGTATGTAGATTAGGATGCTTAGATCTTTTTTGGACTCCGTGTGGCCCATGAGTCACCATCTTGTCATTTTTTGTTACATGAACAGTCAACAGCCTTGAACTTTCATGTGTTATACTCCACAGAACGGACAACAAAGATTTCGGAGCAGTCGCTGAGTTGGTATGGTGGTAGCAGTCACCTAGTATGAACAGCAGGTTGGTTAGGCCTCTTTTGGACTCCATGTGGCCCATGTATCACCACCTCGTCATTTTCTATGACAAAAACAGTCTATAGCCTTGAATATCCAGCTGTTGGTTCACATAATAGACAACAAAGATTTGGGAGCAGTCGCTGGGTCACCACCGAGGGGGCAGCTAGTATGTGGAGCGGAATGGTTGAGCGAAATGGCTAGGGACTTTCGGACACCGTATGATCCTTTAAATACCTATATTTGTCAATTCTGTTCCACGTTCCAGTGGACCACCACGATCCTGACTCTCAAGGGGAGCATCAGGTCTGCGAACACCGATCTTGATGAAACTTTGAGGACCATCCTGTTTTGGTGAAAAATGAAGGTATCTCCAAGGGTGTCCCGTCGACCTCCTATCCCGAGATTCAGCTATGGAGGTTAGCATCGTTGGTATATCTGTATATGTGTCATTTTAACATGGACCTGTACGGACAACGTTAATCTCCATAGCTGTATCTTGGGATAGGAGGCCTATTGGACTTAAACCTTGGAGATACCTTTATTTCTCACCGAAACAAGATGATTCTCAGAGTTTCATCAAGATCCGTGTTTCGCAGACCTGATGCTCTCCTCGTCAGTGAACCGCTACAAAATCTTGGTTTGAACTTTGCCATTAAATCACTTCACTTATCGTATCCATACATCACCTCACTCATAGACCTCGCAGATTGCACTGTAGTTCCAAGAAAGCTCAACTTCAATCTCGTAAGTGAATATTTTCATTTATAATGTAGTCACCCAGAGTAATTTTCGTCGTTAAATGCCACATTCAATTCAAATACGTGCATTGGGAAAATTGATCCGTAGAATTCAAGTCCCTGCGCACATCCGGCATTTGGGTGTACAGTGTGCCGATTGACACATCTCATCACCCTTCTGCGGCTTAACAATAAAACAACATGAAAGCCATTGATCTCTTAGTAGCCCACGAGCGCTCAGAGTTAAATTTATTCGGAAATTGGCGCTACGCAGTGTCCAAGTCCACGTTTCAATGTGTCAAAAATCTGAAAAGCAAGCAATAGCCGAATCGTGTCAGTCAATTCCAGAGAACATCCCGATCCGCGATGAGTTAAGGACTCGACATATCACAAACTCTTTACGGCTCAACGAATCCACTTCTCTCTCATTCATCTCTTCAAAGAACACAGGTAGACCTCATTCATTTCATTCTTTGGAACATAATAATAACGGAGGATCATTTATGACGGAGCATCATCGTATAGTGTCAGCTCGAAACATTGATTTTGAGAGGGATTCGCTCATAATGTTCGTTGCTCTTGACCAGTCATTTGATGCGGCAATGGAGAGGCGCGAGGTAGTAAAATTGAGCCACTTTATTCGATAAGATCGCGTTAAAAGAGGTTTTATACTCGATCTTCGAGCTCATAGCTCTCTTTTTCGAATAAAAAAAAGTCATAATAATATAGTAAATCGTTCAGGCTCGCTCGAAAGGTGCACGATCTCATCACCTACACAACTGAAATTTATGGATTACGCATGTATATTGGAGTGAGCGGGCGGGCCGATCTTCTCTCTTGTATCATATCCCGTGAGATTGACCAAAAATCGGAGGCTGATGGAGATACCTATATTGAGAAGAAGAGAATCGTAAATGGCTCACACGCAGAGCGCCGCCACTCATCTTTTTTAGAGAACGACTTCATCAAGACTCGCGCGCGCGCGCGCCTCCTCATATGCATATAGATAAAAAGTGAGGTTCGGGGGAGGATGAAAAAAAGGTGTATACGGCACCCAAGAACAAAGGAGTCTTCTTCATTTCATCTGACATTAGAGGTAGAACAGGTGTAACCTGGTTGAGCCAGATCTTATGTGAGAACAACGGAGTCTTGAGCAAGAAAGGGAAACGCCGTCGTCGGGGTTTTGCTTGATCTCAATCACAGCGGGGTTGCAGAATTTTTGAGATCTTGTAGCACAGTTTGGTCAGACGATGAATAAGTATAACGATTTTAGCATGAATTTTGTGATTATAGAAGGTTCAGCGTCTTCGTCACTTCAGGATATGATCCAATGGCCCTGACGGACACGAGATTGCGGAGGAATTGTATGGTTTCTCTCATAAAGCCTCCCCGAAGTGTCAATTGTAAGCAAGGTAGAGCGCGAAGTGGTAATTGATGAGAATTCCAGAAAAATTTCTCTTGTCACCGTCATCTTTGAGTTATAATCCCAATTTCAAGATTCTAGGATGTCCAGGTAAGTTTGGAGGATCTCGAGAGGGCAAAGTTACAAAACTTCTGAAATTATTTTCAAAGGATTGATTTCGAGTTCCAGATCACATTTTCAAGCTCAATAGAGCCCAGATTCATCTTAAATCTGGAGTCATAACGAGAAAATATTCCGTTCATCATGATTGAGTTCGGGTACTTTGGCAAGATAGACTCATTCTGAAGTGACTCTGATGTGAGATTTACAGTTTTAGTTGATTCCGAACAAAAAATCAACCGAAAAATCCTTCCGAGTGACATTTATGTTTGTGATGAGTCTATTACCGTGCGATTACGGATAGTGACTTGCCAGAAGGACCATACGATTTGGCTATGGAATGACGACATCTACCGTGCGAGGCCCGAGAAAAATGCATATCCTCGATTCTCTTTAGCCCAGTATATAGTAGTACTGCAAATTGGCATAACGTACACACATTTCTGTTTCTGACAAACCATGCCGACAATCATTGGTATCTGCCACGATGAGATGGGCGGAGACGGACTGCAGAAAGCATATTTCCGTAGGCTAATTCAATAAGAGGAATGTCAATATTCAAAAAAGGAAAGGATTCACTTTTGAATCGGATCGCATGAATTATCGTCATCTGTACAACCGGGCCCGACTGAGTGGATTAATCGAATCTCGCAAAACGAGAGACTTGGACACACCGCGCAATTACAAGATTGGTCAGCTTCCCGGGGGCTGTATCCCACCACATACTCCTGCACTCTCTCGTGTATATATATATATATATATATATATATATATATATATATATATATATATATATATGGATACGTACGAGATGGCCCTGAGGGTAATTGCCTCAGTCTCAGAGACTATACCTACGTGAAGGGAAATGCACTTGCTGATCGGCTGCAGAACGGTTGGATTCGCGTTCAATAATCATAAATAACGCGCTCGTAATGTAATATATACCCCACCGTGCGCAACTCTTGGAAATATTCTTAAATTATCATTGTAATCGGGTTCCATTAGCAATTGCCACCGCCCCTCATACATGTCTACATGCATAACATGCGTCGGTTATTCTGCGAGGACGAATCATACGTTTGTTGAGAGCTACTGAGGGACCATCATCAGTATATACTTATCGGGGCTGCAGGTGGCGAGATTATTATGTGCGGCCTCAACCGATGGCCGTGGCCACCGATGAAGTCGCAAAGCAGCAGGCACCACGGGAGGCCCGACTAACCTATCGATTGATCGATCGATGGGTCTGGTCTGTGTTTGATAACTACACATTTTGGTGGGAGAAATATGTTTATGGAAAGTCGCTCAGTACGAATTCCGCTCTATCCACTGGGTAGTATTTCTGAAATCCAATCATACTTTTTGACTGCGGTAGCAGCTGATAGCCTTAACACTTTTAGTGGGACCCACCGGGAGGGTCCCTTGATCCAAGCCTGTGTGCGCCAGTGACCAAAATCCGATTAAATGGGCGCTATCGGTGGAGCTCCATTCAGTCCAGCTCCAGAGAATCGCAGTTCGAGCAGCTTGTTTACCAAGACAGGTGCCAAGGCAGGTGAAACCACGTTGTTTAGTTGAACATTTTGAATTGGCATCGCCCGTCCCGATCGGTCCCGATGGTTTCAACGGTCGGCGGCGGTTACTAACCAAATGTGTTCGTTGATGAACTCGAGTGCTTGCTGATTCTGTCTGGGAAACCACAAGGTGGAACATTGTTTTTTGTATCCAAGGTGCCCGGTTTTTGCCTTCCCTGGCCTTCAATCCGGCTGCCATCACAGGCATGATGTAGGGATACGCTATACGCCATGCCAAGAAAAGCCTTTTTTCGAGTACGAGTGGTCCGAAAATGTTCCATTCCACCTCGTCAACTACCGAGTTTTGGAATCGGCCCCCGGCACACGTCCGAACCCGCTCCTCGGAGGGGGGGGGGGATTCACCTAGGCTTTGTTAGAGACCAAGAAGTCCCTCGGTTCCCTGAGCGAGTCATCCAGTCCTCGTGGCATGATCGCCTCACAGGACAATCCTCCTACGTAGCTCCTACGACTTCCTCGACTCGCCACGTTCCAGGCATTACGGGTGCCATGGTTACTCCAGCCGTTCCCGAGCTATGGCCATTTTAATTGGTTTTTCGCGATTTTTGATAACTTCCCGTATCACTAGAAAATTTTCCTTAGAGCCATTTTTCTTAGAATTATTTTGGCCACAACATATATCAAAATAGCCCGCTGCGGGCTCCAATTTGCTATCTCAGGGCCTATTTGACTGGGCTATACATGTGCGGTCTCTACGCGCCGGGGGACATCAACCCCCCTTGCAGTTTGCGAGGGAGACGCCAAAGCAACTTTGAGCACCCGTCTCTAAGCCAGAGGGGGTTAATGGATTTGGACCAGAGACCGTGGAAGATGTCCCCTGGACTGTGGCCGGAGGATCATCACACCTCAGGCTCCCAAAACTCCCTCTTGCAGTCCTGGGAATACTAAAACAATAGAAAGATTCTATATCTATCTGACAGCAATTTTTTCTCGTTCATCATCAGGATCTCACTCAAAAACAAAATGTGAGTACTGACAGAGCTCTGCTATCAAAAAATCAATTCCCTAACATGAATAAAATGAATCATATTTGAAGTATCACGATGAGATGGAAATGACAAAATACTACCAGTTCTGCAGAATTTATGCAAACCGCAACAGTCGATCAAAGCAACACTCTACAGATCAGGATCAAAACTAATCACGAGAGAGTGCGGTACTGTCGAGTCACCATATACTTTTTTACGACCTCATCAGTTTTTTTCAACTTTATGAACTTTTAATCTCATCTCGATTGTAACGATGATACGGCTACTCGCATAAAAAGCCAATCACCAAAGCCATCACAGAATCATCATGTCATCACATCCACTGCATCAAGTAGTATTTACAACTCTCAAAATTCCCTGTTCCCTCTTGCCCTAGTTTCCTCAGTTTCCAACGGCAAACGTTATATCCCCGTACAAAATTACATCACCAACTCGTCGCACTTACTCGGCTATGGGCAGATGAGCGCAATGTCGCGTTTTATTACAGAATGTAAATCTACTGATTCAATCTTTTATTCGCAAACTGCACCGCAATCGCTTATTACAGTCGATGTTGACCTGAGCTACACAACTTTCACGCGACGAATGCACCTAAGTACCGATATATACCTACTGCATGCGCATCCGAGTGCGCATCACGCAACACCGAACGACAAATTAATGAATTACCCCTACGAATAATCGCGGAAGCTTGCTTGTAGTCATTTAATAGCTGCTTCGCACTGTAATTTTCGTACAATTATGGTGACAGAAGTATCGCGTAACACAACTAGGTTAGACGAGGGCGCGAATGTTCAAAAAGCAAAATCAAGCATTTAGTCGTAGTAACATTGGAATTTGACGTGCACAGCTCCATACTCCGAGTGTTGTGGACCATCACTAGAACCCATTAGTTAAAATCCGAATAGAGTATATGCTTAATATGATTTGCGCGGTGCCGATGCTACCATATTTGTCGAGGTATAGCCAATTGAACATGAGGTGAAACGAGTCGAGGTGGCGGCGCCATAGACTCTCGCGCGTCTCCTGCGATCGAGCGATATCGAATCGATAAATCAGATCGGCGCAACGAGCTTCTTTCTCAACGACACCAATCGGAACTTGATTAGCCCTCGATGCATCGCTATATTTTTCGCTGATGAAACTATTAGATGTATTGATATAGCTATGTGCGTTGGGCCGGTTACCAGCACAGGATAGATATACGTGCGAATATTCTAGTCGAGAAACCATTGCTACCGTTAATATGACTTGCTATACTCTACCACGCCATAAAACTAGTTGCTCTCTCTAGCATAGCGGCAAAATTTCGATTGATTTCCTGACTCTGTCAGTCGCAATCGGTTCGTTTAATGCTGCAGCTACAAGTTGGATATTTAATTTAACGAGTAACGCATGCCGATCTTGATTAATGCCTCGCCTAATCGGTTGCAATTAATGATTCGTCGATATCCCGGGATACATGTATCGTGAGAGGCTTGTTGGGAAAGTTATAGATTCGTTCATGTGCTGTTTTATTTTAAATCTAGTACTCTCGTTGGCCGTGAAATCGTTTTTCACGAGCAAGAGCATATTTGTTCTATTCTGACTCACTTTTGCCGGGTTCCACATGGAATGGATTGATTTTGCCGACAAACTTCTATATGGACTCAGTTGTGATACCGGGTATCAAGAGCTCACACCAACGTTGTGGGGCAATTCAAGTTTTGGAACCCACACTAGGCCTCACAGATTGCACCATAATTCTGTCAAGTTTACAAATACGCATCCCGCATTCGGGTTACACTTTCTGGGTACCGCATTATAATAATTAAACGCCCAGCCCAAATTCGTCTATCCGAATTTTGCGTATACACTTACATATGCAGAAAGGATGAAATATGTGTGGCCATATGTGTCATGAATGGGTCAACGGGTGGATGGGTTGCCGAGTGGGTCGGTGGGAGGTCGGGTGGTCGGATGAATGGGCGAATGGGTGGATGGTCTCGTCTAGTTTGGTCCGGTTTAATTCGGTCAGATACGGTTCTAGTACCGAACTGGCATCATACTAAAGCCGTACTAGTACCGCACGAGAAGCGTCGTACTAGTAGCGCGCAATCATTGTGCTAATGTCGCACTAGAATCGCCGTACTAATTTCTTACAAAAATCACCGCACTAGTACCGTACGAGAATTATTCCACCCAGTTCGGTCTAGTGCAGTCTATTTCGGTCCACTTTGGTCAATTTCGATCTAGTTCTGAGTGATTAGATCTGATTTGGTCTAGTGTAGCCTGGTACGGTCTGATCCACTCTAGTCGTATTCGGTCTGATAAGTTCCAGTAACGAACTGGCATTACACTGCAACCATACTCGTACCGTACTAGTACCGTACTAGTACCACAGTAGTACCGCAATAGTGCCGTACTAGTACCGTACTAGAATCACTGTATTAGTACTGTAGTAGAACCGTACTAGAATTACCGTGCTAGCACCGTTCTAGAATCATCGTCCTAATATCATACTTGAATCATCGTACCTAGTACTGTATATGAATCGTCGCACTGTAGTCGCACGAGAATTTATACCACACATGGTTCGGTCGAGTTCGGTCTCATTCAGCTGAATTCGATCTAATTTAGTCTAGTTCGGTCTGATTTGGTCAGTAAACTACCGTACCGTACGGTGTATCACGGTCTAGTACGACCCAATACTGTCTGTCTCGATCTAGTTTGATCTAATTCGGTCTGTTCCGATTTGGTCCAATGAGGTCTACTTCGGCACTAGTGTGGTCAAGTACGGTACTGTACGGTGACTTACGGTCTATTACGGTCCAGTCTGGTCTTATACTGTTAGATTCAATCTTAGTTTGATCCAGTTAGGTCTAATTCGGTTTGGTCCGGTCTGGTCTCGCTAAGATATGTTACATGATCATTGTGAACTATCAGTGGTATTGACTGATAAATTGACTAATACCCCAATTCACTGATCTGCCGAGAGTCATGCGTTGTGCGTTGTGCGTCGTGCATCATGTACCGTGTTGATATATCTCGCGAATTCGTTGCTTTGTTGAACACTTTCACAGCATATTGACCCTTACTCCAAAATATCTTTGAATAGTTCGGGACTTTGCCATATTCAACTGACAAGGAGAGTCCGGAGTCTCCGGGTCCTGAAATCTCACCAAAATTTTTTTCCAGTTTCGTACCACCTAGAATTTGAAGAATCTAAAGCAACTCTGTCAAATGGGCCTTCTGTTCTGAGCTACAGCCAGAAATGTCAACATTGCTAGTATATCTATATATATCACTTTTTAACATGGGCCTATATGGGCAATGCTAATGTCATAGGCTGTAGCTCTGAACGGGAGGCCCATTTGACGGAGTTGCTTTGCGTTCATCATATTCTAGGTGGTACGAAACTGGAAAAAAATTTTGGTGAGATTTCAGGACCCGGAGACTCCGGATTCCCCTTGTGAGCCTTGTTTGGAAACGTAGTACCGTTAATCTAAATTTTCTAAAATGATATACGTATGTATATCTATATCTATTAGCAGGTATGATTCAACATGATATGATCTTTGCCAACTTCATCAGGAACTTCTTTTTGACACCTCGGAATTATCATTGATCATTATTTCACAACCATCATTATTCATCTACAAAAGCATTTCACGGCTCGTTTCACCGGCCCTTGGTTTATCTAGAACATTCACAAGCCGAACGAGCAGTAGCGAGTGAGGCAACAATGCCAGTTGGAATATAATCTTGCTCGATCAATTGGGGATGAGCTACACCCCCAGGTGGTTTCGACATGAAATTCTGGAAGCTAATAATTTGTAATCGTACCCGTGGGTTGACTATCGATTTGAGTCTCGGCTGGTTAGGTTCAAACGTCCAGTGAGTGAAGATTTCCATGCGTCTCTGAGCACCACCGCGAGTCAAGATCGTGGAATCATGAATCAACCTGTGGGGTCGCGCGGAATGGTGGAGAGTTCTATCTGTTAGATGTTTTCACCTCGATGACTTTTTACAGCCGATCTCTTGTAGTGGAATCGGTTATCGATTTGGATGCGCACATTCGTGATGCTACATGACCTTGACTACGCTCAGGTGCACTGGAAGCACCAGAAAAATAGAAAATGCGCTCTTGCCGTGGGGGGTAATCTCCACAGCATGTGTGTGTTTGTTCCCCAGCTTCCTGATAGAACAATAAAAATTAACGGCCTTCTCTCTCAGCATGAATCAGTTAGATTCTCAAAGATTTAATTAGTATTATAAATTTCACTGATTTAATCAGTCAAACTTTTCCAAGCCCATGCGGTCGCCAGGTCACACCAATCTTCCCCCTTACGCACAGAATACTAATGAGAACATGTTGCCAATCACACAGACCTTCAATAGCGGTGATTACTTTAATTTTATGCCAGATATCCATCTGCACCAGTTCTAACTGATGGATTAACTGATCAAATCATTCCATATACAATGATTCATCAGTTATAGTTGATCCCAAATCGACTAACTGATTTTCAGTGCATATGGACTGATTCGGTCAGTAGCATGAAGCATTAATGCATCAGTACCGGTACCCGAATTTGACTGGCATTTATAGACGTCAAGCGCCTTCAAACGCTCTACCCTGTTGAAATTTCGTCAATTAGTCATAACAAAAGACCGAACATGGTATAATCACAGCATTATAAGACCTCAAACAATATATTTGAACGATTTTGCATAGTAACCTCCAAATCGTGATGAGTACTGATACATCAGTGCCGCTCACGAACTTTTTCTGGCATTTATAGACGCCAAGCGCCTTCAACTGCTCTACCCTGTTGGAATTCCGTCAATTAGTCATGGCAAAAGACCGAACATGCTATAATCACAGCATTATGGGACCTCAAACAATATATTTTACCGATTTTGGATAGTAACCTCCCAATCGTGATGAGTACTGATACATCAGTGCCGCTAACGGACATTGCCTGGCATTCATAGATGCCAAGCACCTTCAAATGTTCTACCCTGTTGATATTAATTAATCGTGACAAAAGACAGAACATGCTATATTCGCAGCATTATGAAACCCCAAACATTATAATATTTTAGCTATTTCGCACCATAACCTCTAACTTGCGACGAGTACTGATACACCACTGTACCCCAGTCATCAAAATCGCTGCCCGACTCTGATTGGAATTTTCTAGCTGTAGAGCGGCCTCAAATGCATTTTTGAGAGGATAATCATGTAAATTAGTCATGGCAAATCAAACAATTCCATCTTCAGATGAATTATTATTTGTTAGAGGAGATATATCATTCGTTGTAGAAGATGGTGCCCTAAAGAGATGAATTATATTGAATAGGAGATTGTTTTTGAGTCAGATTCATAGAGCACTTGGAGGCTCATCACACAGACTGAGAAATTACAAAAATAATCCACTATCATAATGGCACAATTACATTTGACTGCTTGAGACAGTAAACACAAGCTCAACTTCCCTAGAAATGCACCTTGAGACATGTTAAAGTTTACAATTGTGCATAAATAGTTTTGACAAGACATTTAACTCTACTAGCACCACATACAATGTACTTTGTGTTCTCATGGATCAAGTCAGCATATTGCAAGTGACTCAATCAGAGGTGCAGTTTGTAATGAATGTTCCTTGGCTTGAGAATGATTGGTTAGATGACAAAACTTTCCTCCAACAGCCTGAATTTCATGATCTCCTGAGGTATTTGAAGTTATTCATCTGATCTGGGATAATATTGGTTTCTAAAAGCACTTTTCTACACAGATGTAGCCAGGTACATACAAAAGATATTTGATTTGACTTGCTGAATGCATAAAAAATATTATCATCATGGTATCAATGACAGAATCATCCATTTTTGCTTATGGAAGATCATTCACACTCAAAGTGATGATTCTCTCAAGTTGATAGTTTGGATGAGACATGGAGGCTGCATTTAGGTCTGATTTTAATACAGGAAACTGGAGTATGATGGTACAAATATTCAGAATGTAATCCACATGTGAATCAGTGAAATAGGAACAGAATGACTGATGAATCAGTCTATATACACTGATTCATTCAGTAAAAGTTGATCCCACTTTACTGACCCGATCAGTGTATATGGACTGATTGTCAGTTAGATCTGACTGATTCATGCTGAGAGAGTTGTATACTCTTGAAGTAAAAGCCGATAAGAGACGTTCATTTTTATTTTCATCAATAATAACTTGTCACTTATGACAATGGAAACTGTAGAATTTCACGAATGTTGATGTACGTCCAAAATTGTGACGATGTCCTCATTTGTTTTGGAATTTGGAATGAGCTATGATTTCCTGCGTGGAATGCGACCAACCCTACTGGTGGTCAAAGTGATTTTTCAGGAATGTGAAATCAACGGTCTATGAATGAATGAACTAACATTGAATTTCAATATGGTAGAGCTTCTGCATACTATAATTTGTACTTTCTGACTTCTAACTTACAGAATCACGTATGCCCTGTACTCGATCATCGAGGAACAAAAAAACGAAGCGTCCTAATAGCACCCAAAATGAGTGCACATAAACAAGGCAAAAATATATAGAGTGACGCATTCCATTGTGTTCCCTCGTATTGAAGGAAGTGCATCGTAAAGGTGAAAGAGAAAGAGTTAGACTACATGCCAAATGCTCATTGCACTTAGCACAAGAGTACGTATTTAGTGCAGTTACGCTGAGGTAGCATATTTGCATGAGAATGCAAATTAAAACAGATGCTTGAAAGTGCGAATGAGAGAAATTTGTGCATCATCGACTAGCGGTCTCAAAGACCAAATCTCCAGAGTGTACCAATAGATTTTGTGAGGTTAGAGTGAAGAGTATTTGGACCCAACCCTAGGCCGACTAAAAAGAATCAATAAAACCACTCGATATGACTCACAAGAGGGGGATCACGGGGTCCGGGTCGCCAATCTCCCCCGAGATTTTTTTACAGTTTTGCCCCATCGAGAATATGAAGAATGTAGAGTAACTCCGTCAGATGGGCCTCCTGTCTAAAGATACAGGCACTGAGATTAACATTGCTCATATAGGCCCATGTTAAAAAGTAATACATATAGATATACTGGCAATGCTAACGTTTTTGCTTGTAGCTTTGGATAGGGGGCCCATTTGACGAAATTACTCTACATTCTTCACATTCTCGATAGGACAAAACTGTAAAATCTTGGGGATGATTGGCGACCCGAACCCCGTGCCCCCCCCCCCTGTCAGTCATTAGACATTGGCATGCAAACGATAAGCTGATTTCCCACACTTAGATTTTAAATGAGGTTAAGATTAGCCACCAACAATATGTGTACTTAATATCCCACCGAGTACCATAATCTTTTACCCGCTGAGCCTATAACACCCATATCACCGGACATCAAGTTAGAAGTAACTACTTATTCATACACCGTGCGAAAAGTGTCAATCCAAACATCAGGCACACGTCTCTCTCTCTCTCTCTCTGTATATATGCCTGCCTGGATCAATTTGCAAATTAGCATATCACACACGTCGAGTGAGTGTCGCGCTCGCTCAGGCTTTGTATGTTTTATGCGCGTGCCACCCGTCACTGCGATGCTGAGAAAGTGACTGAACTGAACCCCGTTGTCAAAACATAGAATGCACCATATATACATTTTAGATACCTACGTGTAGCAGGGTCTAAGGTATGTACATACAAGTTTAACCCCTTTTACATTTCCATTTGTTCGAGAGTATGCGTTATACAGACGCCATGCATGACCATATTTATAAAGGCGTACATAGACGACAATGACGATCCAAGTACTTGTATATGGGGACTGTCGTACGATTATTAGACGACATTGTTAGCCAGAGAGCAAAAAAGATGGACAGTGACGAGGCGTGACGGGCTTCAGGCACGCGCCCCGCTCATTCTATTCCATAATGCAGTCTCTGTAGCCTATTTTATAAAATGCGTACTGCACCAGTTTGTTCGTATGCATCTTTTGAACATTGAAGTTGGGGGCGGTTACCTAGCATTCTAACCCTTTTTGAATTTCAGCAATCAAGGATCCCATCGAATGAATCAAACTTTAACTCTTTTGAAATACAATGCCAGAAAATACTGTGGGACTACGAATAAATTGTCTCTGTCAGATCAACATATTTGCATGTCCACTATACGAGGTGCCCAACTCGGCATATCAGAAGAACCACTCGGCGGTTATTGTCCTTTCACATCAATTCTTATCATTGGTCATGCCACTAGACAAGCTTCATTAATTTTCTACTATAATACATAATTAGAATGATTATGAAATCTGTCGGGAATTCTGATCGACTAAGGTAATTCAAATTAGTAATTTCTGGGTCAGTAGTCCCAGCGTCTTACTTCCCGAAATATCTTGCTTTACTCATCATCAACGTCAGTCTTATTAGGATCGACGGGATGGTCGGAATTGTTTAACTTCTGAGAATTTTATCGCATGATGTATTGAAATTTCTTTTGACCAGTTCTGAAGTTTGAAGCATGGAATGATAAAAATCTCATTTTCAAGCAACAGCTGATATAGTTTTGTTCACAGCATTTCGAAGAGGTCTAGAATTTAGGACCCGATCGTATTAAAAAATCCAGAGTTGTAATAACCGTTCGTTCCTTGCTTGTGAGAAGTAGAACAGTACTTTATTTAAAATTGTGCTATTCAGCTATCATCAACATGTAAAATATTTGACACAGCCATACATTTGTTGCACGAACATATCAGGATATTAACTCTGATGAAGTTGTGTCGGCACATGCAATTTGGATTATTATGTATATCCCGTACCTATGCGCACAAAAGCAAGCAAAAAGATTGCACAACATTCATCAGAACACCATCAGAGCTTTGCGATCGTGCAACGCCGACGGTCGGCTGCCGTCGCGTGGTCGATGTTCTTTCGCAAACCATTCTTACGCACCGTTCGAGACCAGATTCGATAGTTGTACTAAAAACTGGAAGTGAATCAATAATTCTTATCTAGAACAAACATTTATGATTTTCGGTTTCACTTTTTTCCCTGACGAAGATGACACGAAATTTGATTGATGACTATAGACAAAAATCCAAGACAGATTCTGATGACATGTAATAGATTCAAGAATTTCAACGACCAAGAGAGGATTTCCAACATTTCTCATACCTTAATCGGGTTGGACATGGATGCACTCGAGCGCAAAACCTGCGCCCCATACTATACATCAAAATACGTGAGAATACAAACGAGATCGCCAGATAGACGTCCGAGCTCATATCGCGAAATGCAACAATAAGACACGCAAAAATCCCAGATATCTCTGTTTCTCGTTTGGAATCCTTTGAATATTATTAAGAAAAAAAGGAGATAGACCAGGACTGGCGGTAAGAGAATGGATTGAAAAATATTGAGAGAACCCTTGTTGGGAATGAGGTTTTACGTGAGTGTATTATATGCAATGCATGCACGGTGTGCTCAGAGCTCGTGTTTCGCGATGTCTGAAGCATCAGTCGCACAGAAAGAGAGCCTGTTATTCCACCTCTCTTTCTCTTCATCTCGAAATCGAATATCGAGTCCAAGGTGGTCCCCGCGAAAAAAGAACTCTGAATTGGGAAGTTGGTATCCGGCCGAGTGGCGCTAATCCGCGCTCTGCACTCTTTTCTCTCTCTCGGTCGGCGTATAGAGATTCACTTCCGCGATATGTGCGTTCACTCGTCCTTTCCATGAGATCGTTCATGCGCTACCGAATGCATGTTTGCCGTGAGAAATTTATTCTGGAGAAAAAAGAGTCCTGGGAATTCTAGTTGACCGTTTTCTCAACAAAATGATACATGGGAAGTCACAAATCCTCAAATTCATTGAGAAATTGTAGTAAAAATTTATTGCATCAAATAATGAGGTCATTATTAGAGTGCTATCATTGCAAGAATGGTCATTTTACACGAGGTTCGTTATACCTGAATCCATTTTCATCGATTTTCATATCGGTGTCGCGCAATTGATTTTATCTTCAGTTCTGTCTGTTGCACCTGAAGCGATGCAAATTTTTCCTGAATCTAACCCTCATTATAATACGTCATTGGCTTGTGGACAAGATATCCTCGATTTGATCAATTGTTAGAACAGTTTCGAAAGATTTCTTTGCTAACGCCTTGGAAAAATTTCGTCTCACGTTGCGAATCTCCAGTTGATAGTCAACCTTCTACTTTCCGAGGTAACTTTCTTCCATCAACTCAAGATTTTTCCTGGACTCAAATGACTAAATTTGCCCAGATAGTAGATTCTTTTCCGTTAGACATGTATTTTGAGGTAAAAATTGCGCCTTTAACTAAAAATTTTTCAAAACGTCATTTTCTCATATAAACAGGACAACCCTCTGGAATAATGACAAACATGCGAGCTATCGCGAATGGCTTTAAGTTGTGATTTCACACTCAATGAGGGAAGTTCTATCACTGCAACAACGAATTACCTCGCAGAGGATATATCGCAACGGTTGAGGCTTTCGAATACGAGGTGCATTTCCCCGGCTCAAGCCGGAGCCGACGGTCAAAATCATTAACACCAGATGAAAATCTGTGGAAATTTATTCTAGTATCTTATCGAGTGTCAAAAGTTAATGCAAAAAAATTACTTCTGCGCATAAAAAGTCAAAAACTGGGGTTCAATCCCCATGCGAAGCTGTTTCTGATCCCTTGTTATTATTCAAAGCCTCCGGTGGTTCAGAACCTTACCAGATCCCGAAAAAGGTTGAAAATGTGTCAATCAAAAGAATTCAGACCACTATTTTACCTCGAGCTCAAAACAATAATTAAAAATACTGAAATACCACGTTTTCGACCCTCATAATCACGTGATGAAAACAGGACTCGATCGATCAATATCCTCTTAGTCGAACCACTAACGAATAAATTTACAGGGTATGTCGACGTCACAAAAATAGACTACATCAAGGCAATAAATGACGCTATCATATCCAGTAGAATGTCTCAATCTGGATCAGCAGCAGCTGATCAAGAGTCTACTTATCACTAGCATAGTTGGCGTATCGACATCGACATAGACCAATCAAGAGCTACCTGTTAATACTTTACTTACTCGCTCTCAATCAAGCTCTCAGCTTTCGATATACATTCCCGTTGTTCTTAGCGGCGGCGGCCGGCGCCCGCGGGGCTCAAACCCTCTACACTCTCGTTTAAGCGCTGATTGAGAGTGCACAAGATCGTTATATATAGAGTAGTAGTAGTAGTAGTAGTAGTAGCCACAAGTGATAACGAGTAGTCTCAGAGATAATATAAAAAGAAGCTGCTAAGATCGATCGGATATAACTATATATCCCTACGAGTTTCTTATCGTGAGTAATGGTTTACAGGTACCTTACCGCCCTGCCACCGTCGCATACGTATAAGATACGCATAAGATGTATATAGATCGATTGACGATTGTTTATCTCATATCGACGCGTCTGACCCATTGAAATTTGATCTGGATCATGTACGTACGTAAGTACGAAGGTAGGATGGAAAATTGAAATTTCAAGATGGTGATAATTGAGCCTCACCTGGCAGTCGGGGGTTGAAACTGAGATAGAAATAGCAAGGCTATCGCGGTAGCCGCGAATCGATCGTTCCGCATCTCTCACATTGGCACCATCGTCCACTAACACGTGCACCTGATGCACCACATCTCATCAGCTGCATCTGATGTATTCAATTTTTCACCTATTTCACTTTTATCATCGGGATTGAAGACACAAAAATGAAAGCTGTCACAGCTAGTCGTTGATATCACCGGTTCTGACAGCTCCGGTAACATAATACCGATCGTCACTATCTCATCACCGATACTACCCTCTTTGCAGCCGATTTCAATCAATTTCTGCATTTTATCCTTCTTAACCTCCTTTAATCATCACATTGTCACAAAAATCACTGTCATATACAATTATATCAACACTTTGCACAATTGAAAGGTATAAGATCGGCACTTATAGCACTACCGATCTGTACCGATCTCACTCTTCTGACAGTGGGGATTCAGGAAAGAAGAGTATATAGATAAAAAAAATATTAAACTGGGCTGTTATCCTTTTCGGATAAGGAGGGGATAACGAGGTACATATTTCGCGAATGGGTTCTATATACGACTTAATAGTGCGTGTATAAAAAAAAAGAGGGTGATGTGGAAGCTCGTATGTGTTTACGGATGCGAACGAGAGGAGGGCCCGCGATGGACTGGCCGTATAGCACGGCGGACGTCGAGCGATGGCCCCGTGCCCACCTTTGCATCAAAAGAGCCTGAGTCGCAGCCACCGCCACAGCAGCAGTCAAGCAACGGAGACTCTCTTTCTCTCTCTGTCTATGTATCTTGTATGTATGCCGATCCTGATGCTTATATACTCGCGAGAGAAACTCTCCCTTCTTTCTATCCCCTATATACACTGCAGTATTCTCAGGCATCAGAAGCAGATCTTCGTCTGTCCGGCTCGCGATTCTGCATTATTATGTGTGCGATCGTGGTAAGATGTTCTTGTTTTGTTCTCTTTTTTCGCATATTTTGGCCGGCTTTGCCCCACTTCTTGCTTTTGTGCATATATCGTGTCTTCCGTTGTCTAATGCTACATCGTACTGAATCAGGTGGTGCCCCTCAAAGACATATTTCCCTCGTGCTTTAACTCTTTCGATAGTATTGTTAGAATCTGTTGCAATGCAGCAGTAAATGGATGGAGGGTATGATTGCTCAAAGTAATTCTTTGACACATTTAGACGTCAATAACCTGTATGATGGGTGGTCACACAGTATCTTCTATTAAATTGATTTATGATCCGTAAGTGAGGAGTGTCTGGTTGACATAATAGGACACAGGAGGTAACATACCTAATAATGATACAAGGGTCTCACGGAGTCCTTCGGAGCCCACGCAGTCATATGAATATTGATGCAGATATCGATCCAAATCTCGAACATCCATCTCTTTTTATGTCAGTTGAAACATTTCCAATAGCTCACGCCCGAATTTAGAGGATTTGATGCAGACAATTATACATATAAAATAGCCATAATGTGACTTTGCTATGGGTCTAAGGGACCCGGTTCAAATTTTTGTCCTTATTCGGTCGGGCGATTAACACGATTACCAACCGATCATTGTGCTAACACCATAATTCAACACCCCTTGAAAGGGCATATGCCTCTATAGGTCTTGTATCGTACACTCTCGGACCCCTAATTGGGGTTAGGTGACTTCTTTGGGTCTCCAGGACGCCCTATGACCTCAGACGATCGATTCGGTCTCCAAGTCACAGCTCTTTCTTTCATTGGCATGGCTCAGTTAAGCCTGACTGAATCGGAGGTGAGATCCGTCGACATCAAATCATCACTATCGCTATAATTCAAGGTCAAGCCGTACTCATTGATGTCATGGATCCACCCCCTCCGCTTCGACCGTAATAGAGAATAATGCTGCAATTTCTAGAAAAGGTTGCGAATTCCAATAGATGCCACCGGCGGTATGCTTCCTGCGGAACTCAACCTTTCTACACTTTACTTGGTGTAGTTTCCCCCACCCCCTCCAACCGGTCATAATCTTCTTCAGAAATGACCTTTCGGGAGAAGCCTAGACCCGAAACAGGTGCTCCGCGTGTTCTGGCTCCCCGCCCACCAACCGCAAGGAAGGGGTGGCTCAGTAACTGGAGGGTTGCAGTGGTTCAGCTCCGGGTTGTTATGACCCACCGACCCCAGATGCATCCGGGGGAGTGCGAAGTCCATACAGCTCCACCCGGTGGCTCCCAGCAGCCTGAGCCATGGGGATCTACTAAGGAAATAGTGGGTCTCGCTGCAGAGCTGCCCTCGGGTCGCTCACCACAAGACTCACACGATTTGCCCACAGCCCGGGGATCTGCGAGCTCTATACCAAGCCTAGGAACGAGTGCCCCCTGCAGGCTCTCGACTAAGGAGCGGATTTGCTTATGTGCTGGTGGATAATCCCGAAAAATCGGCGGCGGTGATGAGAGATGATCATTGCCGGTACAAACCAGCAATGGCCGCCCTTCGAGGCAGCGCGTTAGCAGGGCGCACCACTGTCCCACCACCACGGGGCTACCGGGATAGGGCCAATAGGCAGAGACCTGGTATAAAAATATAAATATTGATGTGTGGACCTTGCTTGCTCAGAGCCATGTGCGCAAGCATTTTTGTTGATATCGAGCTTTTTCATGGTTTCATATTGAAGACTCTTCGAATAGTTTAATTAAATCTGACTTCTTTTCATGTTGTCGAAGCGTGAATAGTCCTGCGTAATTCAGAAATACACGATTTGCTCTAACGAAACAGTCCGGTGACAGCAACGCATACCGGTGATCCTCGCGAGCACGAAATATGGATAGCAAGATACGAAAGAGTGGGCTCTTACGAAAGAGTGGGCTCTTGTTCGCTCTCATTCCCTCAATTTTTCCGCATTCTGTGGATCCGATACAATTTTTTCTCGAAATAGACGGAAGCAGGGATTTTTGGCACATACTTCCTCCATCAGTATCACTTTTACTCTCGATACAGTCATGGGATAGATTAAAAAAGACTCTCCAAATAAAAAAAATACGAATAATTTCAATTGAACTCTACAGGTGTTGGTTTTCAGCGTGAAACCTATTCCGACTTTCCTCCCGCGCCCAACGAGATGTCAATGTCCCAACAACCTGAGAACTCACTTTCAGGCGGAACCAACTTGTGGTGTATACAAGGTTGTCCGAAACTCAGCCCAACGCCCCGCCCATAAAAATTCAAAATTGGCTCCAGTGATCTAAAAACCCCGAAACGCTTGTTCCCTGCGATCGAGGCCAAAGGTGAAAAACGGTCTGAGATTTGACCTTGAATGTGATCTTGGTGGTTATTTGGAGGTTAGATCGGTTTTTAAATAGAAACCCCTATTTTAAACTCCGGATCTTGAAAGAGCACAAAATTTTACGTCCAAATAGAATTTATGGTCAATTCTCGAGATGACCTGTAGAGGTCGTTTTGGGCTCAAAAGTATGTCGAGGGTGGATGAACTTACCAGAATCCCCTTGTTTTAAGAGGTTCCTCTCAGAAAAGTTTCTCAACCTTATTTTCACTCTTGACCTGTGACCTTCAACATAACCTCGGCTCTCAGAACTCGAAAATGGCTCCGGGTATCGAAAAACTCTGAAATACGTTGATTTTGATTGATATATCACAGTGGGGAAGTGATTTCAAGATTCATCCTAGTGATTCCAGTGACACTCGTTCGTAACATTCGTGATATATATCAAGATTGAGTGGAATGTGACTGTGTAATTTTAATCATATAGTTGTGGTGAGCATAAGTTATATACATAAAAAAAGTATCTCGAAAAAGTGTTTTCCACATACATATTTTTATCCTATTTGGTGATCAGTGTGTTATATTACTTCCATTGTGATATCAGTGATGTTAGTTTGATTTGTGATATCAGTGCGGGGAAGTGATTAGTGATGTTAGTTTGAATTGTGATATCGGTGCGGGGAAGTGATTTCAAAATCGATTCTAGTGACTCCAGCGACATTCGTGAAATATCGGGAATAGAGAGATTTGCCAAAATAGTTCCATTGCACCTCCCCCCCCCCTCCAAGTGATCTACACCTTATGAGTGAATATTAGGAGGCTCTGAGTGAAATTAGTGGTTTATATCAAGGTTCAAGTGAAACAAAGTTATTTCGAGTGGTAAAATAGTGATTTTTCTTACTTTGAAATAATATAAAATGTTCGGGTGAAACGAATGTAATTATATTGAAGGTTGGGTGGGTAATAACCGAGTGAACCACATAAACGTGTTTTCCAAATGGCGTACAAAATTTTCGGTCAATTCCGTCCCCATGCTGTGCTCCTGCCCAACGCGCTATATCGCTTTGTGGGACACATCTTCGTGAAGTATTTGGTTACATTGGATCAAATCCTTAAACTCGACATATCTTTGTCCGGCTTCAAATTTGAGCTACGTAGCTCTAGGTACTTCCTTTTTGTGCCGAAATAAGTGGAAACTAACTGCAACGACTCACAAAAACTCGCCTGGGGCTGAAATAAATTTTTTTTTGACTCAAATCACTCCCCACGACTATTTTGGTCCCAAAAAGTCACACTTTCGGCGGAATCACGTACATATCAAACTCTCGAGTGGCATTTAGTAACCATCTTTGAAACAGAAACAAAGTGAATTTTTCAGTATTTAGAAATATGCCCCCCCCCCCTTACAGGCGGAAAAAAAAAAAAAAAAAAAAACTGGTCTAGATGTGGGGATTTCTCTCAATGGTGGAATTTTTTTTTCTCTTACTCCTTTCCTGGCACCCCCCCCCCCACACACACACTCACACACACACTCACACACACACACACACACACACACACACACACACACCGATCAAGAGGCTAGAGTAGCCTTTCCGAAGTGTTTAAAATCAAATCAAGAGAGAAAAAATAGGCATGAGAATTATGAATCGAGTAACACGGGAGCCACTGACTCTTTAAATTTTTACGATCGGTACGCGGCGCCAGCAAGACGTACCCTCCTCCGTCAAATCGAACACATAAGCAGCATATATATATATTTCATGTAACAGTACAGAATTTGTCTGAAATAGTCACCCGGCAAAGTAAGCTTTTTTTTTTTTAAATATTCACACTCAACACGTTCACACACACACGCACACTCAAAAAGATCTCATTCACGCCCGGCAACAGCTCAAAAGCCGATCAGTTCGAACCCGTCTCTTGAAGGGAACGAATCTTTCTTACGCCAAAATCTAACGAAATATTTTTTCTCTCACTGTATACAGCTACCGAGCACAGAATTTCACGTTACACTTAACCGAAATCAGTGCGATAGCGACGTAAACTGTAATTCGGTGCGGTTTGGTGTAAAGTGATCGAAACCTTGTGTGTGGATCAGTGCATTCGGTAACCAATCAACCAGTTGGTCACACGGCTGATTTTCGAGGAAATCCCTGTGGACCAATGATCGTCGAGATCTGCACTAGATTCCATCTAAGAGGGGATCACAAGACACCGCAGCTGCAGTGATAAGTCCTAGTCTTTAAGCTTAGAGTAATTTCCCAAGTTGAGATTAGACAATAATTAACCTGAAGAAGGACATATTTAGATGTCCGAAACCGGTCGTTTCTGAATGTAAACCAGAGAAATAGATAGTCCATAGATAGCATTAGATTCAAACAGAAATTTTTTTTAAAGTCGAGAAGAAAGCTCAAAAATGAACTCAGATTTGACCTGGGATATAACCTTTACGGCTTTTTGGGAGTAAAATCGAATTTTCTAATTGGGAACCACGATTTTTGATTCTAGACCCTGAAAATGTAACGAATTTCAGCCAAAGTATGACTTTTTGCTGATTTCGCAGGCGATCAAGAGATAATCGCGAAGCAATGTGATAGGCCTCGTAAAAGCTCTAGCATATTCTCCATGCATTGGTGCAGCTTTCACATTCGCAATTGTATCAGCCATATCTTTGTGGATTCATCATACTCGATATAATGACTGTAGTACTCGACGGATGCCTTCGTGCAGAAGCCGACGCAGTCAGGGTTCTCCTTAAGATGCCATTTCCTCGATTGCTGAAGGGTATGTTTGAGGTCATACGTCAAGGGTCAAACGGAATCCGGGATTTTTTTGAAAGCAACACTCCGATTCAACTATTGCCTCAACTCTGGCACGTTGAACCACGATTCAAAGAGTTATGACCCAAAAATGACCTTTGAAGGTCACCTACGGAGTTGATAGTCATATCAAGGGCTCAAAATTTGTCACATTCTCAGAGCCCAGAGTCGAAAACAGGGGTCCCCACTTGAACAGTATAATTTGACCTCTAATGAGAGTCAAGGTTATGCTCAAGGTCACAGGTCAAGGGTTCAACGGAGTCCAGGAGCTCTTTTAGAAAAAAAAACCCTGATCCAGACTACTGCCTCAGCTCTGGCACGCTGAACCATTACTCAGCGACTATTGGCTCAAAATTACTCAGTGACTATTGGCTCAAAATGGCCTTCGAAGGTCATCTTTCGTCATCATGCGAAATTGGTAGAGAGACATATCAAGAGCTCAAAATTCGTCACATACAGAGACCGGGGTCGAAACCAGGGGTTGTCATCTGGAGAATTTGATTTCATCTCTAAAAAAACCATCAAGGTCACATTCAAGGTCAAATCTGAATGCATTTTTGAGCTTCCCCCTTGACTTCAAGACAACGCGTTCCAAGGCTTTTCGATACCCGGAGCCACATACTTTCGAGTTTTTAGAGTCAACGTTATGATCAAGGTCACAGGTCAGGGGCAAAATTGCGGATGAGAAACTTTTCGGAGAGGAACCTCTCAAAACAAGACTATTGCGCTAGCTTCGGTACATTAATCCACCCTCTGGATGTTTTGGACTCCAAAATGACCGGTTGGTCACCTATACAAACTTCACCGACGCGTTGCTTTACCTGAATCTTGGACAGAAGATGCTCCCAGCGAGCGACGCTGCCATAGTTTATTTCTATTTGTTTGTGGAACTCTCAAAACAAGACTATTGCGCTAGCTCTGGTACGTTAATACACCCTCTGGATGTTTTTGGCCCCAAAATGACCCCAAAATGGCCGGTTGGTCACTTATACAAACTTCACCGACGCGTTGCTTTACCTGAATCTTGGACAGAAAAGGCTCTCGGCGACTGACGCTGCCGTAGTTTATTTCTATTTGTTTGTGGAAAAACATGAACAAATTTGTTTTTCGGGCGTAAAAATCATCGTCCGTAGATGGCCTTTTACCAATCTCACGGATCCCGTTTGAATCTTTTACGCAACCTAGGCGTGGCAGAGCCGGACGGGCAGTCACCCATCCAAATACGATCGCAGCCAAAATATTGCTCAACCTGGATTTCCGACTGACGTGAATCGAAATAGAATCACTTGGTTGAAAATTCAACTAGCTAGTCGGTATGTTGGTTGAAAATGCAATCAATTTTTATAGCGCCGAAATGATTAACTAATATCGGTTAACGCAGTTACAGTCGATTGTAATGCAAATTCGATTTTCGGAATAGTTGGAGCTCGAAAGGACTTCAAAACCAATGAGATTTTGATGTAATGCGATAAAAATATTGTAGCAAAAGCATCATACTTTCACAATCCAAATCGATCATATAGAACTTGATGGCAACTCATCAAATTGAAACCCTTGATTCCAATGTTTCGAATAACTTATTATTCTTTTTGATAGGTAACAGTTTAGCAGTCGTTTGAATCTTCCATTCGTATCCTTAGTACCGTGTGATGTTCAGAGACACAAAAAATCTCAGCACCTCACGTGAGACTTTAACGAGTATCGAATCATTAGATTTCAATTCTCTGTTGGCTCATTATAACGGTCGAGTAAAATTTTTGTTTGTCAAATTAACATGAGCGACTAAAATCTTTATATCAAATTCACGAAATTAGTTCATGTAGAATAAATCTTTTTAATTCTGTCAGCACACGATAAATAGAAGATTTTGAATCTCGTCGTACTGAAAAACTGACGAGTTGGAATTTGTTGGTATACGAATGAGAAAAGTACAGTTACGGCTCGATGGACAATAGTTGCCCAGAGTGTGACAAAGATACGAAATATGGCTCAGCGGTCACACCTTCATGCAACTGGCGTACATCTGTACAGCTCACGAGTATTAGCGGTCACTTGTAGTACCAAGCATGAATGTAGTCTGCCTCAGATAAGTTTGAGCGTTAGTTCATTCAGAAGCCAAGTCTCAAACCAAAGTCTCGTATGCATTTGAATTCATCCATTTATGCACCTGAGGCACGTTATAAGATAAGACCGCAGTACAACTAAACTTTGAGTATTGTCCTGTTGCTTTCCAATCTTTTTCTCTCTTCCTTTAGCACTAATACGTCTATGTACATGGAGTATCCTTCGCAGCCTTTAAAAATATGCACTCGGCCGAGAGGAAATAATTTTTTCAAAAGAAAATAAATTCGTGCGACACGCTTTTCCGGCCCCTTCCCATCAATATGTCACTATACAACTATCATGTTGAGATTCAAGGTATTCCAGGCGTTTGCGTGTGTTACAGGTGCAGCAACAGGACAGAACATACGAACATATACATATATTTACACCTAATGATGAATCCATCTCACGTGCACGCAATACCCGATATATTTGTATCTTGTAATATGTACATACATACGTATGTAGCTACAATTATGCGCGTCGTGATATTGCGCGTAATGAGGCGTAATTAATGGTATACCCTCGAGGCCTCTGGTGGACTCTGCCCCCCCCCCAGGCCCCACATCACAGATTCCAATATATAAAACGCAGCGTCACAGTACACGGACCTCCCTCGAATGTCTGCAAAGACCGCCTCCTTACCACCGCAAAATCGGACTCTCGTGCGGGAAGCCCCAGTTTTGTTTTTACGGACTTACATACCTTCACGAGATACTTTTTTTTTTCTCATTTTTTAACCCTCACAACTTACCCATCATACATACATGAATTTAATATAGAGCCGTTAAACGCCGCATCGGCCTTTCTTCTGATGGTGCAATAATCATTCGGGAGAAAAAGAAAGAGCCAACGCGATCGCCACTGAAAATTACACGTTTGCAAATGTCAGAGTGGTGCTGATGAGTTTTTTGCCACAGAGTTTTATGCTGCACGTAATACACCTCACAGCAAGGATATGTGTACTCCCATCCTTTTCGCTTCCTTAACTGCGTATTAGTTAGGAATTTATTTTGATAATGCGCCCACCTGACTTGACCACCACCACCACCACCACCACCTTCGCCTTTGCGTGTCATGAGAAGAAATTTCTGGAACAAATGCCTGTTGAGATCGTCTGCTTTTTCTTACGCGGGTCTCATCTTCGTCCTTCAAATCGACGAATACCAATTTTTCAGGTAATTCACATTATTTTAAGGCAAAATTGCAACGTACTTTTTTTGACATCGAACAGTGGTGAGTTGGACTATAATATCTCGCTTCTTGAGATTATCGAAAATACTCTCCTGAGATTTGGTTAGATCGTACTCTATGGTTCATGAAGTCGAGCATAGGATTTGTGATGATTCCGATTAACATAGACGAATGAGAATTCACCAGTCTGCGATTCACGAGTTATGTTCTCAATTTCCCAAGCAATTCTAAACGGCAGTTTCGCGAAAATCTCGTCTGCGACTTGAGAAGGACCTCAACTGTATTGAAAACGTGCTAAAATTTCGCAAAATTGATATGAAACAATAGTATATTACTGTACCTGGGCAGGGAATTCATCTTTTATATCCCGGGTGCCCGGCTTTCGCCTTTACCCCGGTTGCCTCCATGGGCGTGGGGCAGGGATACGCCCTGTCAGCGCGTTGGTTTGGAGTACGGCCATCACCGAACCACAAGTGGTTCAGCAATGTATCGATCCTTCTCCCCGACTACCGAATTCCGGGCTCGGCCCCCAGCATAAGACCGATGCCCACCCGGGGGAGGGGGGGGGAGCTTGTCTAAGCTTCCTTGGAGCCCAGGGAGCCCCTCGGGATGATGGATAAGTCTACCAGGCTCGCATTGTTATCGCCCGGGGACGATTCCAATTACTAGGCAGGGAAGTTAGGTTTCTGTGACTGTGTGATGATAATGCCGAGGCAAAGCCGAGGCATTGGTATCACACTGTCATGAGCATTCCTCTGCCGAGGTGATGTATACTATTTTTTTCTTTTGTCCCGAAAGTGCGGCCAAATTTTCTTAATTAGTACAAAAATGCGCATTTAACACGACGTCTGCACTTGTTTCGATTTTGAAGGGGTGGGCTGTAGAAGCAGACGATCTCGCAGCTTTTTTTACTGCTCACCCCTGCTGCATACTTGTGATAGGATGTATAGGTACTCGTCCGCCTGAATTTTGCTGGTCGGGGCGGACGTAAAAAAAAAAGATAATAAAGTGAAACGTGTTGTAAAGTGAACACTGAGTGATATTATCACATGAGCCGATTCGGGCCTTGATACAAAGCTGTGTCCGCACCAAGTCATCATGGTCCTAAACTCTTGTGATTGACAATGAGTATTTTGTGTGCCTTGTTGATTTATGTCATGGGGCATTAGAAATCCTGTTCTAGAGAGATTTCTCTTCGAGCAGCGGTATATTTGTAAAAAGATACCGCCTGTCAAGTATACACACATCATAAATAAACACATTGATAAATGTAACGTCGATAGGTTATGTTTCGTATGCATGTCTGATGCGCTCTCTGCACCGCAAAGCAGCGCAGGCAGCGGAAGATGCATCAAAAATCGACAGCCAATCAGAGTGCGAGTTGACTCGTGCCGGCAGCAAAAGTCGAGCTTTCGTGACCAAAATGAGGCGCATGAACAAAATTCAAATTTCGTGACCAAAATGGCATTATATTAGGTCCCGCTTCGCTCGACAGTCAAACTGTCCTAGTGCCCAAAATGGGCTACCGCGCTCAGTAAGGAAATATACTATTTACTCTCTGATTGTAACGAGCAACTCAGGAATAAAACAGTTTCGCAACCAACTACCCGAATTCGGGGTCAGCCACCAGTACATTGCCGAACGCATCCCTCGATGCGGAAATAAGTCGGGTTCATCTGAGCATATTCGTAGGAGACTACACTGTGAAAAATCCTCATCTAACTGTACAGTGCTCGGCAAAAGAGATTAGAGTGTAGAGTTTGGGTTACAATCAGGATCGTCCAGGAGGACCTCCAAGCACCGGTAAAGTCGGATAGAATTCGCGCAGTGCTATAGTGATTGCTGGATAGAGCTGTATGAACTCCATTCTCCAGGTTTGAGTAACAGAAAACTGGAATTTTGATTGAACATCAGATATTTTGAAAACAATTTGAGAATTTCGGAATGGTTCGACATCGAATATTATTTCAAAAAATGACCAGGACCTTTGTAGGTTCTAAAGGTTGCACCAATATGACACTGATTTGGTCAGAAAATTTAACAAACTAGATTTTCGCAGAATAGCACTTCATGGAATCCGAGAATCTACTTTCTTCAATACTTTTGCGCATGAAAAAGTTGTAACTGACTATTAATTTCTTTGTAAGAGAAATTGATCTGGAAGGGCGTGAAATGGGGAAACTCACATTTCATAACTCTACCCTGAAAGACGCGATTTCAGAGTCCTCATAATGAAAAAATATATCTGCTTTTCACTTGCAAGCCAATTTTGGGCACTGCAGGACATGTCTGTCCTAGTAGTATCAGAGATGGACTGACGTGTTCAGTAAGGAGATATACTAATTATGGAGGGAAATGGAACAATTCCTGGCAAAGGTGATCCACAAAATGTACACAAGTCCTCGCGGTGACACGCAGTGTTTCAAAGCTTCCATCGAAGAACTCACATGATGCATATAGCACAAATGCCAGTACATCAACCAAGAGAAAATCACTCCATCTTCTTTTGATCATAAGTACAATCAATACTCACCGTCGTGCAACTGACTGTCGATGAGTATCGTATGAGTTTGGTCCCGGGCAGGTTTCATTGCATGATCATGATGCAGTATCGAGCCAAAAATCAAAGAAAAGAAAGAACGCAAATGTGTAATGAAAAATAAACAGTTTGGTTGCTTGGAATATCCATGTCATCGTGAGTGAATTTGTGATAAATGAAAGAGTAATCGCAAAGCATTGCTGTGGATGAGAGGAATGTGAGAAAAAATCGCTGTTCGATGAGACACATTCATCCAGTTGTTATGGGAATAAACAGAAAGAGGAGAAAAGAGTAGAGCATGGATGTGTGGACAGTGACTGCAACAGAAAGCTTACACGATCCGTTTTTCTCAATACTCTCGCCGAGTCGGAACGAACTGCAGACAAACGACAGGAATCACAAACAAGCTCAAATAAATAATGAATGCCCTCGCATTCGACAATAGAATATTGCTTCAAGGGTAACTATGAATAAATTCGTGAATTTTATTTTTGCATTCAAGATCGCGGGTGCGCCCACAAACGAGAAAATTGTGTTTCGGTGGAATTCAGATTAGCAAGGAATATTTATAGATATCCATAGAATATAGTCATATCCCCAAGAAGCAAATTCATACATTGATATCATAATTTGAGCTATTTGACTATGTTTAATTGACGAAAGCTATCAAAATTTCAAGATGCGCATCAAAACTTGTTATACTTTGACCGAGGCTATACAATTTTACTTCATTATTAACTCCGAGAGACAACGTCATCGGAAATCGGCCGGGCCCACTGTAAGTATCGGATCTTTAATTTTAGGATGAGAAAATTACTAAAGATTCGTACGTCAAACGATATGCATCTTATTTTGCATATCTATTTAATTTTATCAACGACGAGACACCGGTCCGGTGGAACCCTCGGCGATTTACTTACTTTCTTGTCTGCAACGTCTCGAATCAAACTGCTTTTCTCTCCAATAAAATGAAATGTCGTAACCGGGGATTGCGGTACCACTGGCAAATGCTTGCCACATTATTCTAGCTACCACACCAAAGCAATAAAAAGTGCAAAAAAGAAAGATCCAAGCTTGTGAAAATTAGTACATGCAATAAAAGCTGAAATTTTACGTGTTATCAGGTTTTTACGAATCAATAGCTTGATTCGTTACTGTATCGTCAAATCTTGATTGATTTGCGTGTTCCAAAGCTTAAATTGTCCGTAATAGTCACAGCTGGGTGACCTGATAATTTATTTGTCGAAAACATTTGTTTACACAAAGTTATAAACAAATTATGGTCAAAAAATGATATTTTGGATCTGAAAATTTTGAATAGGTCAACGCTCCTATCTGTTGACCTGTGTGGTAGTAGATTTTTCTCATGAGTAATTTTTGATAGGAAAATGGTATATCTGAGTGTCTGTACACTTATATACCCGAAAATGAATTCTCAAATAATTTTCCTTGGAAATTGAAAATTGAAGATTTTTATGGTTGAAATATTGTTATATTCAGATATTCATGGGGATATAGGGTTCATAGTTAAAATGATAATTGACTAGGAATATAGATGAAATAGCATAGCCGTATATTGTCCAAAATTGAATTATAATACTTGGAACATTTTGTATGTTTGATATCAAATGCTTCTAAACATCTCCAATCCCACCGTGTGAAACGGCGTACATAGGGTAGCACAGAAGGAGCTAATTTTCTTGATTCTGATATCCTTGTCGGCCTGCTGAATTCACTTTACGTGAATATGCCTCTGTACCTTGCAATTTGAATCAGATTACTCTGCGAACATTCCAAAGCGAAAAGAAATTATCTATGGGCTGTTTTTACATAGATAAAAGCCCTTGCTGCTGATATGAATTTTTACTGATTTTAAATGACTCTAATGATTTTAATTGATTCTACTCGCGATCCAACCCATTGATTTTAAGCCCTTCTCTTGGTAGCGTTGCCGGTTGCCTGCGCAGTGTTCTTTCTTTGAAGAACTGGCTCAAAAACCCGTTAATTTTATTTGAAAAATTTAAGAAGAATAAATCGATCGATCGTCGATTTTATACGGAATTTCGAGCCTGGCTCGTACAACTGTTGGTAGGTGGACTGGTATTATCCCACCCTCGCGACGGGGATGAATTTACTGTCCCTAGATATCACACCCAAGTATTGGGACGCGTATATCCAGGATGGTCTTAAAAATCTATTCACCACGGGAAATAGCCAGAGGTGAAGTGTGCAGTTATAAATTCACTGAAAATTCACTTTTTCACTTGATCACTTTACTTACGTCGCAAAATTGATCTAATCGACTTTAGATCGGTCAAGTGGTGGTGCTCGTGATTGCGAGGACCTGGTGCGACGTTGGTGATCGGCTACAGCAGTGATTGCAGCGTGGTCGATGTGCCAAGAGTCCAGGTGGTAGCTTCTGAGGCAGTGAGTGGCAAGCCTTGCGGGAGCCCTGGAGATCCGGTTGCTTCCTTTTTGGACTTTAGAACGAGAAGTGCTTGTCGCACCGGGTCCTCGCTGCTGCGATACCTCAGCCGTTTGACGAGCATCCCCACTTGACCCATATATTAGGCGGCTCGAACTTTAGCGGCCTGTATATTACGTGACACACATATATCCGATATGTATTGAAATATCGGTGACTTGAAAAACTACAAAAGTGTGTGCTTGCGTGCAAGTATATGATTGTCTGTGAAAATGACTCGAACGGGTGCAATACCCTACTCTACAGCTTTTGCTATATATAAATAGATCTATATATATGTTACAACGAAAATCCATGCGTGCGATAAGCAATAAATGTAAAATGCAATAAAAAAGCAGCAGTTCAAGCTAAGGGTTAGTTTACACCATAATGATACGTGAGATTATTGTTTTTATGAAATGATAGACGATGATTGATTCTACTTACATGGTTGATCTGCATAAAAGCTCTGGAGAGCGACCGTTATATCTATATAACTGAAGTTTAAAATTTACAGCGGGATTCCATACCTTACACCACCCAGATAACTTTTTCGCAGTGGCTCATATTTTCCTCAACTTCTCCGTAACGTTATTAGATCTGATTTTCCAATAACACTTTTGATGCAAAATGATTTCAAATTTCGAAAAAATCTTGCCAGCCTGTGTAGTGAAAAATCGAACTTTCCTTCATTATTTACAGTGCGAAAAACGTTGGTACAGTGCGTGCGTAACTCGTTGCGTAAGTATAAATTGTTGTCCTGGATTTCCTTTCATAAACGATTTCAAGCACAGTTCGAAAATCTCACGAAACAACCCCTTCGAAATCGGTCTATTTCCGAACTTTCATATTCTAGATAATTATACTCGAAGAGTTGTCCGCTTATCACACCTTCGCGCATTCTCACAAAAATGCCTTGCAACGTATACGACTTTCCGTTTCGCATTTGTTCCGGAAGTAACTTTTTCACAATTGAAATGTGTTATTTGGGCCAATAATAGGCGGGTCGTAGGGAAACTATATCTAGTTTTAAAAAATTCCACTTTTACTCCTGGCTGGCTTCGTTCAGTGTTGGGGATGTTTTCTGCATGGTTCCAGGGAGTTCAGTTATCGAAGACTTGAGCGATGTTCACTCTCCCTATGCCAATCAGTGAGTGGTCACTAAACTTCGGTACATTTGGGATCAATTTTGAATGGATTGAATAGTCCGTGAGAGGTCTGCAACCCCATAGTGAACTCGAAGATCGAACGAGCCTTCTTCTGATATTTCAGTAAGCATCGCAAGGGAATCAGTAAGACAGTTCACTGAAAATTTAGTTCGGCTGAGTCCTGGTGTTTCAGGGAACAGCACCGGTGAACTAGTGGGCATCACTAAAACATCAGTAATGAATTTCTGCTTGGACCTTTGGAGCACTAGAATTTCAGGGAATTATCTTTCTTGTCTTTCAGTAATACCCACCGAAACATTAGCGAATCGGGAATAAATTGCTCCAAACCAGAATCTTGAAATCCGCATCCAAGTTTCCTCAAACTCAATCTTGCACCTTGACTCGCACCTTGGAGTTTCTTTTCATCTGGCACCACTTCTTATCAAGAAAAATCACTATCATTACATAAAGTGAAAACCGTTTCGTGAGATCCCAGAGTAATTTTCCCAAGAAATAATCAAAGATGGAATCAGTTTCCAAAAATACCAAGACAATCGACTTCAGTGGATGTTGAATATCTGAAGTTCCTGAGTTACATTCATTCTTGGTCGGTCCGACAAATACTAATACTCACCAATGTACTTATATTAGAACCACTTACGCCGTTTCAACTTCTGAAAGTCTGACAAAGTAGCTACTTAGTCTCCAAAGTGCCCGAATATAATAACTATAGCTATACTAGTGAGATGGTTCATCGTGGCGTGTATGAAATATGGGTAAGGTAGAGCTCACAATTCATATTAGGAAACGTTATATTCCTCAGTCCAAATGAAGACAGCGATGCGCTTGCCTTTGTGCAATGGATATTCTTCCAGCAGCACTTTACACTCGATAGCACAATAATGGGATACAGTCTCGTGCTCGTAAATCTTACGATGACTGCAAGTAACGCACTTGCGTATGTCTTCGTTATGATGTAGTCGGATAACTATTCTGTCGTTTCACAGGAAAATTTCCGAGCCTCCGTTTTTTGCAAAAATGTATTAATCTGTCACAGATTTCGTTTGCCTCAACAATGATGACAGTCTTACGAAATTATTCACCAGTAGTTGAGAATCATCCGATTTTGCTTAATTAAGACTTTCGGTAAGGGGTCTCGACAAATGGTTGGCTCATTTGATAATGGTTGTATTTTTTTACAATAAGTAAATTACGGGTTCTTTTGCTGACAAAAATGCATCAAGCTGTTCTCGTTTGCATCTCGGATGAAATGGAACAGCTAGAGTTGAATGCAAAAACCATGTGATATAACGGTTTCTAAAAACTGGGAAGAATTCATCGCAAGCTAAAAAACTTCATCCACGAAAATGGTGATCTCAAGTTGTTATTTCTATAGGCCGAATTGCGCCGAACCGTCTCCGAAAAGCAACTCACAAAAGATGTTTGCACAACCACGTAATTCCTAAAAAGTAAACTTCAAAACTATGCTAGCTCAATTAAAAACAATGAGCCTATTGGAGCGTGAATGCAAACATCCAAAATAGATCCAGATGGCGCGCCGATTAAAAAGACTCGTATTATCTAAAGTAGCAATCGTTCGGCAGCTATCGATTGAGTTAGTACTCGTCCATTTGATACCAAATTCCATCAAATACTTTGTAATAGTACGCTTACAATGATCGTTATTTTTGCAACGCTACTGATAGTGTTCGTGCAATCAACGCTTCAACGAGCTCATCACCATCATCACTTTTTTCATCACCGACCCTTGTACGAACCAGACAAAATTTTCTTCGAAAATCCACCACAGGTGAGCAATTACAATTTATCCATATCACACTTTCAACACGTGATGGCGAAGTGCTGGAGTTTGTTTCGAATGCGCAGAACTTATTGTGACGTTAGCAGAAAGCCAAGGTATGGTCAAATACCGATTTAGTCGAATTTTTAAAATAGCATTGTCATAGGGAGTAACGCTGGTCCTGAAAGATTTGCGTAAAAAAAGCATTCCTATACAATATCCCAAAACTTCATTAAAATATTCAAAATCTCAGCAATGTCGCTGTATTTCGTATGGAGTTGAACGAGTTTTTGAGGTTAGAATCAAGATAAATGAAAAGTTCTTTACTAAATTCAGGACTCCGAAGATTGTATTCGTGATCAATGAGTCGAAGTGGTCCTGGGCCATTCGAAAGTTCGGTGCAAAATTATCCTCTTGCAAACATCAACAAGCATTCAAGTGAACGCAAGCATATGTTTCGAGCTTGTAAATCAGAGCAAATATGCAAAAGAGACAACTTTACCTTGAGATATTTCCACTACCCGTCGAAGCCCCCATGAATGAATAGCAACTCGCTGCTGACTCTTCAATTCTTTGCGATGTACAGTTTTACAGTTGTCACTTGTAAGCAACTTGCGTAAATGATCAATTCTGAGTTGTTGAGTTGAAAGAACCTCTTCTTAACGTATTGATGTATCACCACTCCAAAAAAAATCTTGGACCATTCTGGCTAATCATAAATCAATACGCCGTAATAACAATCTCGATAACAATCCATGAAACCAAGAATTTATACCACAAAACCACAAAGATTCTTCGCTAGGGCGGGATATCTCTCTTGAACTTTTCTGAGCGCTTTTTTTACCCCTCTCTTGTTCATAATTGACAAAATCTAAGGGCAATTATGTTTTGAGCCATATCCGATTCATGAGAATATGAGCTGATCTGTTATTCAATCTTGCTATTCATTTTCATCCCGTAAATCACAATAGAGCTTACAGCTCGTTAAATATTTCTTTCCTGAGAACAACGGTAGTTTTCCATCAAAATGAAAATGGCTTTATCCACGGACCTTGTCTTAGGCTCAAGACAAATGTGAGGCTCTGAATTCTTATGAGTGAGCAGTAATCAATCCACACATTCTAAGATTAGTCGTGTACCAGGCTATGTCTTCAGGTATAGCTAGTGTACAAAAACTATGTGAGCCAAGGAGATTTAACCTCACTTTTTCGGCTCCTTCAATTTTGTCGAAATAATCAATACCGACGATAGACCTGTTCATGACAACTACCTAAGCCTTCCCAAGCGGAGAGAGGTTCAAATTTAATAGCTGATCAAGCTGAATGCCGTAAACACAAAATTTTATGTTAGCTGATTTGCATTTTGGATTCTCTGTACAAACGATCGCTCAGAAATGACGTGGTCAATAGTTTCGAGACTTGGCGATATCATTTACAAACAAGTAAACTCTCCTCTTCCCTAAGATTTTGGTGGTTTTCTCTCGATAAGATTTTTTTCTAGTGCCTATATATTTTGTGGCAATTCTTCCATCCGCTCACTATTAAAAACTTTCCACATCTATCGCTCGGAAACAGGACGGTCAATTCCGGGATTTCACATGCTTACTCCTAGATACTTCAACTTTATATGAGCGGAGTTTCAAGGCGTACTATTATTGAATAATTTTGGTGTACGACTACCTTAAATCCAATATTGAATATCGACAATCTTGCGGATGAGAGCGCTGCTCAATAGTTTACAGATCATATGTATGGAAATAATAGTAAAATTACACCAAAAAATTCTCTGTGTCACAGACATCTTCAAATTCGATCTCTTGGCGCCATCAAATTCAAATCCCGAATTATTCAAATCTCAAGCATATTTATTGACGCGTATTACGCTCAAAATGAAACCGGGACTTTGTGAAACTGCCAATCAGTGGCAACATGATGAGATCTATAGGTATTACTTTTGGGCCAGGTAATGCGTTTCGACTTAAAATGACAAGACCGCTAGACTATTACCAAGGCGAACGAGATGACGTATTGGCTCGCTAATTGCTTTGGAAAATTCGCGAGGGTGCCACTAGGGTACTTTAAATAATGACGCGAGCCAGCCTCTATTGGGCTTTGTTGTACATTTGAAAAGCTAAACAGCGGACAAGTAAGAGTGTAGGGGTCAGTTTGACTCAAGTTGCTTTGCCAAACAGACGTTTTGCACGCGAACTAGCTCGTGATTTTGAAAAGGATGGCTATGATCAAGAGTGAAGGAAAGTGATTTTGGAGATCATTGGAGGGTTTCAAATCATCCACAACCCACTGTTCGGTGAGCATTTGTGCACAATAAAAAATGGACCAGTATTTGAATGAAGAACTCGACATTTTCCACAACCAAGATTGTAAATTGGTGACGGGCGTCCTATTCGAGGGCCTGGATTTTGATGCAAGCAATGAACCTGATGATGTATTCTCACTGCAGTATGAGATATTGACAAGAATGATCAGGAGTCTGAATAATTATCAAGACAGTGTCAAAATGCTATTGGATGATAGTGTTGCTTGCAAACCATTACACGTGCTGCTCGACATACTTCTCAAGTTCAAGAAGAATGAACCAAAAATCAGTACTGTTGGTATCTCCGGAATGACTGAAGATCAATTATTTTGTGTGAGTACAAAATATCATCATATCTATTTTTGGCGTTGCCGGTTTATTGACAAGGAAAATCACCATTGGGTACCGTGCATGGGTGACGTTCTTTCATTATGATTCGACAATTTTATTCGTCAGTTACGTGATCTTGATAACGTTCAGAGTGTACAATAGTTGAAGAAAAGCCAGAAGTCTCGTTTCGATTCAGTGGCTTCATTCCTCTTTCTGTCAATGACATTGAAGTGGCCTCGGAAGTGGCAATGTCATTCAATAATTAGATATTATGTTTTGTGTAAATAAGTCGGTTAGATCAATTTCATCAAGAGTTTCCAAACACATGCCAATTTCGAATCTTCTCGATACCAATATCTCGGCATCAAATTTGATCCTGTTTCCATACTCCGATCCTGATATAATATTAGCAACAACAATTTGTCCTTTGCTCGTATGTAGGATGATTGAAATTGCAATTCTATGATGCAAAATGAGAAACATAAAAATGATACGAAACCGCACTGTTGCAGGCTGCTGTTCGCGTGTTCGACCTACTTCTGGAGCATGGAGCAGATCCAAACTGCGTCAATAAACGCGGAAAAACAGCTCTGTACCGAGTAAGTCATCATCTAAAGAAGTACTATCGTCGCAGAACAGCAGGTCCGCTGTTCAACTCAAGTCAACTTCAATTTAAAACGATAATCGATCAGCTTTTGCTCTACGGAGCCGAACTAAACGAAGATTGCTCCAAAAATGATCCATTCACAATCGCTCTTGAAAGTGGCGATGCCGAATCGATCCTTTCTTTCATTCAACATGGCTACGATCTAAACAAGTTTAATTCAAAGATCCCCACACCATCTGCCTCTGACCTTGGATTCTTCATCTTCGAATTGATCGCAAGGTCTGATATCTTTGACCTTGAAGCAAGAGATTGCTCCAACTCAACAGCCTTGCATAGAGCTGTCACGTGTGTTGGAACAAGTTATTGGCCAGCAACCTGGCCTCTTAACGAGATTAAACTCCTTCTAGAGCTTGGAGCTAATGTCAATGCCATCGATAAAAATGGTTACAGTGTTCTAGCAAGAGCAACCCGTGCCATCAAATCAGTTTCTTATGAGATGCATGTGTACGAAGAACTGGTAAAATTACTCTTGTCTTATGGAGCTCGAGTATTCCAAGACTCTAACGTTCCAGATCAAGAACCCATGGTCAATGTGTTGACCTATGGTAACTGGAAGTCTGTGAAGCTTCTTTTAAGAAAGTGTCTCGATTCCGGAATCAGCAAGGTTCAATATGGACTTTATCCTCTACACCGTGCCACGACAAATAATGACACAAAAGTACTGGAAGAACTTCTTCTAACAGGCCTATTTGATATTGAACAGAAAAATGAAAAAGGCGAGAGTCCTCTGCACGTAGCTGTTACTTCTAACAAGACGAGTAGCTACGTGAAAATTTTGCTGGAATGGGGTGTCAATGTAAACAGTAAGAACAATTCTGGCAGGACGGCGTTACATCTTCTGGCTGGTCTTTGTGAAGGAGATCAAGAAGTTATCAAGAGTATTGAGTATTTATTGTGGAATGGTGCCGAAATCAACTTTAAAACAATAGGTAACAACAAATTGCCTCTCGAAATTGCCATGCGATGCTGGAGGCCGCAAACAAGTGAAAGTATAGTCGCACAGGTAGCTTTGTTGGAACATCAGGGACTCGAGGTTGATCCTGATAACTACAGTCTCATTGCAAGCAGACACAGTTTGAATGAACTTTTTGAACTTTGCAAGGCAGAGCTGGAACTTGTTCAAACAAGCGTGGTTGAAGGATCCATTACTTATTACGATTTTTTAGTTGCAAAGAAAGCTTGTATCGGGCGTTGTGTAGGTATCGAATCTGTGCAAAAATCGTTTGAGGGTTGTAGCTTGGAAGAAAGATTCCCGATCTATGGACGAAGAATCAGGAAACGTTTCGTCAAAATGAGAGATGAACGCGAATTGTTTAATCGAGCTGGACTCAGTCTCAGCCGTCTTCTTGGTCTTGATTACGATGCATTTTATGCATTTTATAGTTCTGTTATGCTTTACCTAACTCGCCGTGATCTATTAAATCTAAGAAAGCTTGAAATTATGTGATTCAAATTGACACAATTATTTGAACATTGAATGAAAAATAGACTCTGTGATACATATTACATAGGATTATTTTCATAGATGTTTGTTTCGTTCATCTCACCCTGTTATTCGCTATGGTCAAATTGCTTGCGCGAGACATCTAGTGGCTAGCTTGCGCATTACGCCGTAGTGGGCCTCACACAGACAATCAACGTTTCCATGTCCGTGTTTCCATGTCTCGAACTCCCCGCTCTCCCCCCGCAGCGGCCACGCAATTCGCTAAGCCCACCACAGTTTGAGGTTATTTTCTGCCATTGGCGGCGCTGCAGTCTACTTTTTCGTGACCGTAGCGAATACTCATGCTTCACGCATCATCGAGAACATTCAAAGCTCGTGTAAATTTTGTTTGATTTCCAAGAACAACATCAATGCCATCATTATCTCGCGAGAACAAGTACGACCAGAATAACTCTATACGACTGCTTATCATTCGATAATCCACGAGATCTTCAACTTGCGTTTCGTGCTGCTTTTGAACAAGTATTATACTTCTATAGATTCACCGTATAAGTTCATTCCTTGAGAAATGATGTGGTGACTTTCAAAATTTAGTCATGTATTGAATCCTTCTTGACAGGATTACTGAAAAGTATACACGGGTCCATGTTAAATGACAATTCAAGACGTGCAATAACGCATTCGCTGGAGTTTCTCAATCTGTATTCTGTATTCTCATGTAACTCTATTACTCCAGGGCTTCCACAAATTTTTCTTCTTTTCAATCTCAACTTCGAAGATTCGTATTAGACGGTATTCCTCAACGAATAAATTCATGTCAGAAAATTTTCTATTCTGGTTCTGGGGTTACCGGCTTTGTAACTCTCTAAGGAAAATTCTAGACTTTTAGAGATTCATAGAAACATTTATGTTTTTCGCGTGAGAGCAATGTTCGAGCTCTCTAAACTTGTCGACGCACATTTATGTATTATGACATGGGTGTATAAGAAGTGTAAGAATAATGACTATCGTTGCTTTCACAACGACATTTGTACCATTTCAATTGTGTCTGCAAGGATTTTGAATGTGAGACTGCTCTAACAATATTGACAATAAAATATTATATATTTGATGACAAGCGATCGATGTGACGACTCTATCTGCCTTATCATGGTGTTTTGATGCATGAATAAACATTTTGGAAAAGAACAAAGTCGAGCAAAGTCCGTTGATCTGATCTACCTCCAAACTCCAAAGGGGCACACGGCCTGAAAGAAACTAAATGAACGATATTCTCCATCTTTGACTCCTTACTTACAAGTTCTCCACTCACAGTCCAAGATTATGGAATATTTTAATAGATTTTATGAGGAATATGCGTGCTTTATCGAAAATGAAGGGTATTTAGAGACTCATATATACCGATACTGAAAATGTATATCGTCGCCCCCGACAGAGAAATACACTCATCGCTATCTTCCTGATGCTCCTCTAAAGAGGAACGTATTTTTTTTGTCGGGATCAACGTTACGTGATTTTTTCTTCAAATGCGTTCGTAGTACAAATGGCAACATTAGATAACGAACTGCTTCTGATGACGCAAGTTTAAATGAAATGATTGGCTCAATTGTGACTCCGATCGAAAAGTCTAGTAAAACATTTGATTCTTCAATAGGTGAGGTTAAACAAGGATGATACATACAGTAAATAAAGAAACTACGTTCTTACGCACTAAAATACTCCTGCATATCTTGGTATCACCATTAATGTGCTTAACACTTGTATTGTCCTGTATTTTGCAAAATATTTCTGCTCTAAATCTTCCCCATTTGTATGTTCCATTCGCCTCAATCTAACTCTGCCTCATTTTTGAAGCTCAATCAAATAGAAATTATTGAGACCGTAGAGTGATCTATAGCATAGATCAATGCAATGGCTCAAGAGTTTGGTGATGATAGAATCACTTCAAAGAAGTTCTTGTAAATGTTCAACTAAAATTCGCACATCATCAGACACGAAAAAAAAAAAAAATCAAAAAAAGAAATCCGTGATTGCCGGGCATTCACTAGTGAATCCTAAGATTCACTGGTCGAGGCCAGTGAATGATGACATTCACTAGTGAAAGTCCGGTATTCGTAGCTGATATCGTTGATGAGGCCATATTTCGGGCTTTCACTAGTGATTGTCAGCATTCACTGGCCATCGACCAGTGATTGTCAGCATCCACTGGGCATTGACCAGTGAATGTCGGAGATCGGAAGAATTAGAGAATGGGAGTCGAATAAAATGTCAAACACATTGTCTCATTATCCCAAGTTTCCGAGGCAGGTTGGAATATGGAGAAATATCCATTATCCATCAATGAGGAGTTGTCAATAAAGTGTCTTGTCAAATACTTGTCGATCTCAGAAATAATTCATAGAAAATAGCTGTCAATGACAAAAGTTGAGTGACATAAACGTTTCACTTATGATTATTCATGACACACTGCTCATGCTGACACCATTGTCCTTTCAATTTTGTGCGCCACGGCTACCGCAGAAGATGAAGGTTAGAAATCAAGAACTCCTGACCTCATTCGATGGATGATGAGTAAAGAGGCCATACTTCCTCAATCTTTCTGAGTGAACCCCCTTTTTGTGGCAACTCGGGAATAATGAGATTCACTTGAGCCCGCGTGAAATTCTGACTCTAAAAGAATGAAACTCACTCTTTTCGGAGGTGCCACAGAGTGGGGGTTCATACGGAAAGGTTAAGAGAGTATTGAACACTATACCTTGATTTTTCGATATTCCAAACTGCCTCGGAAACTTGGGATAATGAGACAATGTGTTTGACATTTTATTCGACTTCCATTCCCCAATTCTTCCGATCTCCGACATTCACTGGTCCGGGTCAGTGAATGCTGACATTCACTGGTCAATGCCCAGTGGATGCTAACAATCACTGGTCGAGAACAGTGCGAATGCTGACAATCACTGGTCGATGGCCAGTAAATGCTGACAATCACTAGTGAAAGCCCGATATATGGCATCAGCAACGATATCAGCTACGAATTCCGGGCTTTCACTAGTGAATGTCAGCATTCACTGGCCTCGACCAGTGAATCTTAGGATTCACTAATGAATGCCCGGCAATCACGGATTTCGGGCTTTCACGGTGACATGTGCACATCCATTTTTTGAGTCATTTATGTTTATTGATGAAGAATTGTTATGAGTGAGGAAAATTTTCATAGTCTAATGTTACGAGGATGTTGTCAGTCAGGGCTATCAGGTCAAACGATGCCTCTGATCATCATGATTAGGATTTTGTTAACATTTTTGAGCATTGATAGCTAGCATCGTGTCACTGAGAAGTACGTGTCCTTAGTGTGTGAAAAAATCTAAGCACGGGCGATTTCCCTCATGCTAAACTAAACATCTGATTGATACTTCGTATTTAGTATTGTGATGTATACTTTTGTTCTTTGTGTCAAACTTTGGGAATGAGTCTCAAGTGCATAGTACAAGATAGGCGAGGCATGTTTATGGTAAAAAATACGTTTCATCATAAAGTATTATGCTTATATCAATTTCAATTTTCTCGTGGGACCATACGTCCCTTTCCTACAGTGCACCACGCAACAAATGATTCAACTCAAAATAATACTATTTAAATCTTATTTGCAGGTCATGAAAATCAACGCACCACCATCGAATCCAATCCCATGCAAAGAGAACATGGAACTTGATTACTCCAATAACGGATTAACCTGTCGTTGTATGGAAGATTATGTATACCATAGTGTCTATGACAGCTGTTACGAGCCATTTTCGCAAGGCCCATGTCCTTATCCCTCTCAGTACATTTACCGACCAATAAATGAATCAGTCGCCACATGCGTAGAGAATCCTTGTCAAGATCCTCAAACTTTCCCGTACAAGGATCTGGGTTGCTTCAAGCTCTATGTTCAGAGCGAAGCTTGCAATGAAAATCAGATCCTCCTTGTGGACAAAAAGACTCATCAGCTCGATTGTGCTGACAGTTCATTGGGAGCGAACGAACTTTCGAACAGGATGCCGGTGATAATTGATACACCCGGTCTCAAATGTTCTTCAGGGTATGGCAGAAATCAAGCTGGTCGATGCAAACGCAAGCTGTGATTTGTCGCATGGATGCAGTATTTCGATGTTTGGCCCAAGTCTTCATTACTGGTTCGATTTAATGCTGATTCGAGATCGATATTACTTGTACCTATCACAATTCCGAATAAATTGAGTTTTTTGTGGAGTCTGCTCGTGAGAATTAATTTTTAGAGCACATAATTGATTACATCAACATGCAAAATTTATTCATCTCCATATTTTTGATAAATTAGTAATCAAGTTCTGCAGTGCTATATTCATGGAGAAGTAATTTTGTTGAACTGATGGAAAAATTGTAAATGATCCCTGAGTTCAGGATTTTTGCTCTCTCCAAAGAGAAAGGGTTGTTTTCGTGACAGCAAATTTGAAATCAATTTTCCATTCAAACGCACTTTTTATTCAACAAAAGTCCTTTTATCTAAAAACTGCTTAGGCAATTTTGTCCTTCTCGCCGGAATCTATCGATTCTAGGTAACGCTTTTTCTCCATGAAGCCTGAGAGAGGCCCGTGTTTGGAGCCCTTTGTGCGTGTGTCTGAGAGAGTTGTTTTTTCCCGATTCGCTTTCCTTTTTACACTTAACCTGATCAACTTTTGCTCTCCTACAAATTGTAGAGAATCATTCAAAGATGAGGCCAGTGACTTCGCATCTCTGTCCTGCCAGTCCCATCCCATGTAAAAGCTTTTTGAGCAAAAATTGCTTGAACCTCGTGTTTTAATGGTAAAATATCTTTTTCACCAAGGTCTTACTGCGACTCGAGTGACCTAGTACATGGATATTTCGACACAATCTATCAATCGCTTGATGCCGAAATTTCATTTGATCTCTGCAAACCTCAATCATCTGAAAAAATCTGAATTTTCGGCAAAAGTATCTTCCTAAAGTACTAAATCACCAATTTTCCAACTCTGAAGAGATATTTTTTGATCATTTTGTATCGATTGGTTGATACTGAATTTTAGTTGAACTCGTACACCTTGATTAGAATGAAGTTTTTCTCCAGAAAAATTGTAATTTTTACCAACACTTCATTTTGATCATTCCAAACCAACTCAACTGGAATTCGGGATCAACTAATTGATAATGAATGCTGGGGAAATATCTCTTTAAGTCATTAAAAGCTTGTTGCATTACTTGTACAGGAAGATACGGGAGAAAAATTAATATTGAAAAGAATATTTTCCTATACTTTGAGTTTTTGAGGGAGATCATCAGGATAATTTGGAGTACCTAAATTCAAGTTTTTCTAGCAATATCTATCGTTTGTTTGAGACGAAATTCTGATCTGGCGCGGATCCAGGTGGGGCCGAAAAGGGCGACCGCCCCCCCCCCCCCTTACGGAAAAAATTGCACGGGTGACATAGGCGCGTCTGGAAGATTTAGCAAATCACTCCCCCCCTTCCCAATGCCCCCCCCCCCCCCCGCCTCTCAAGATCTGTCACTGGATCTGCCACTGATTCTGATTTAGTTAATTTAAAGATGATTGAACTGGAGCTTTTGGAGAAAGTTTTGATTTTTTTCAGAATTTTGAAGTCTATGCCACGTCGCTTTTATGACCGTGGTCTATTTTAGGTAAATGGAATTTTGGTATTAACCAATCGATAGATTGTGCCGAAAAATTCATAGTTCAGGTGACTTTTCAACCCATAAGACCGTGGTGAAAAAAGATATTCTTAAATGAAACAATAGGGTTTTAACAATTTTGATTTTAAAAACGTCTGAATCAAATATAGAGGAGCTTTGCCGAATCACTTGTCTAACCTTTGGATAATTCTCTACAATATCTTGGAAGGTAGAAGTTGATCCGGTGAACTTTAGGAGAGGAAGCGTGGCGGGAAAAAATAACATACACATTCACACGGACAAAGAATATGATATGATTTGTTCATTACACAATTCAGCAAGAATTTGATCTGTAATGTTAATTTGCCATGAGAATGGAAATGGTTCCGATTGAAATCAGATACCGCGTAGAGGAAGCATTCTGCTAATCTTTTTTAGCAGCGTATTTTGCCTCGTTCAAACGTGTGGGTACCTACGTGTGGGACCGGTGGACCGGTCCTGGTAAATTTGAAGAAAAAATATAAATACTCCCCAGTTTTGAACATCGTTACCACAAGTTTTGCAATTCTGTGCTATTCGCACGAACCTCAACCCATGAGAAATTTTCATATTCTGAATGACGGTAAGGGCAATCATTTTTTTCGTCTCCCCGGACAGAACTTGATCTCACCAAGACTTTTGTAAGTGAGTAGCACTCGGGCCCCACGCAGAACTCTGCAAAATATTGCAGCGCGGATAATTAGAGGGTATCCGTTATCAAATTCACGTTCGAGAGAGAAAGCCTATGTGAGGCTCAAATCTGCTCAGCTACACGTGCTTTTAGGTGAATTTGAATTGGGGTTTTATGGCGTGCGAGGGTTAAAGACTGATTACCTCTGATCGCCAAAGTTGTAAGGCCCCATTTACCCGAAGAATTGTAATGGCAAAGTTATAAGTGCGAAAGATGCTGCGCGAGATTTATCGAGAGCAGGATAATCGTCGAGCACGTAATCGTTTAACGCCCTAAAAGTGGTGCGTTGATCACTGCCTTTGAGCTTTGGATTTGCGCAATGCGAGCCCTATTAGTACGGCACGTGAGCGAATCAAATTGTCCGAGAGGCACTGTATACTATTCCATCAGTGAAATCTTGCTGATTATTATTCAGGGGAACTCTATAATTAAGACAACGACCAAAATGCCGAAAGGTTATTAGAACTGGGACATCGAATTATCGATACTGATATCGCGAGTCAGTATAGTTCTTCTGGACTTTGTTTGGAATCTCTTAATCCTTAGTTACCCTGGTGGTAGTATTTTGGCACAACCCCCATTTGATTAGCATGGCGTGACGTGGCACCAGGGTAATTAAGGCTTAACAACGAGAACTTGATTTAGACAGTGACTGTAGAAAGCCGGGTCTGTCTGATGGAGGATCACTCGAATGTAAGCGCGATTAGCACGAAATGTCACGTCCCAATGCCGGAAAATTGTTGAGATGATCGTGAAAGAGCTGTGAAATTTTCCCAAGCAAAAAATCTTCTAAAGTTATGCATGATTAGCGTGGTCTCTTCTGGGCATTTCATCGATTGATTCATGAATATTTTTCATCCACAGGGTAAATATCGAGTTCCTCTGCATTTTCCAAGACTGTTAGATCGAATAATTGAAAAAAATTGGAATGAAATTTTATTTTGACCAGTTGATTCTCGGATCAAAAACTATCAGAAACTTTTTCTCATACTTTAAAGCATGTTCTGAAGACGGATACAAGGTAAGTGTGTCCAACATGCCTTCTGTACTATAGGGTATACATGGACGGCTCTCGACCACAACGGTATAGGTTCATTTTGGTGAAAATTGAGCTTTTTGACGGGAAACGTTAGAGAACACATGTGAAAATATGTACGGACAACTCCGGAAGTGCAAATTCATTCTGAGGCGTCACAAACACCATGACCATTATTGGTGGGAAAAAAGGTTTCGACTTTTTTTGGAGACCAGAATGGTACCATGCCCGAGCATCACACGGCTCTCGTACCTTCTATCTTCAATCATCGCACTTTTCTAGGCCTTGTGAAGAGATAGTAGACCCCAAAAACTAGAATATTGGTACCTAATTGGAGGTAACAGTATTGAGTCGACATCAAAGTCCATTCGCGGAACACCATTCTGTGGGAGTTTGTTTGAACATTGTGATCTTGCTAAGGGCTCTAAATTTGAATTTTGCTGTCTTACAACGTCAGTAATGAGACCGGATGTACAGGGTCAATCGAAGAATTTCAGTCGACAGAGCGATCAATGTTGAACTTGCTTTGGTGCTCGTTTTTTTTTTCATCATTTCTCAATGGATGGAATCTTCTCAAAGGACCGAATAATTGCATCGAAGATACATACAAATTCGATAATCCATGCACATAGTGCCTTCTTGTAAGAGCAATGTGAATGACGGAAAATACCTCTCATTATGGAAATAGACATGCACGTTTTATCTACAATTATTCCGAGAAATCATTCTGGATATCATCAACTCGCACTCTCGTTATTAGTAATCGCCCAACTGTCAAAATTCGATTCTTCTGCTATTAGTTACAAGTGAATATCATTATGGTCGATAATGTTGAAAAAATATTATAGCCCTCGAATTGAGCCACCTACATTTAATTCATTGGATCACATTACACTGTTTATCAATATTAGTTGTTTCAGACTGGACAGTTTAATACAGTCTGATTAATCATTCAAAATCCATGTTGAAATAGAAGAATTTCGATCTGAGCTTTTCAATACAGACTCCCTACTTCTAAATCTTCAAGTGAAATGAGGGTTGTGAGTCAGTTCCGTGCATACCTTTTTAGCCCACTAAATATAGCGACAAGCATTGTAGCAATTTTTTTCAAAGTAGTATTACTGCATTAGACGAAATCCACGAGATGAAAGCGCTACGTTGATTCCCCCGGTGGCCTACAGAGCCCCCTGACATAACCGGGTAAGTTATAGCGATAATACCCTTATGTGTACGCTGTGACAGAAAATTATCAAACCAACACGGGTCATGAGCCTTGTATAATAACATGAAACCAATGTCAACGAAAGCTTCTCTCGTGTGTTTTGCTCACATCCGCTAATGTTGAAAAATCATTATTCTACCCTGGACATCTTATGATTATGATTTCCCCCAAAATAACTTGGAGAACTCATGTTGGTTCCATTGAAATAGCGGTAAATGCATTTTTCTGCTTCAGGAAGCAAAATTTTTTGTTGCACGATTTGGGACTTGATATTACACGTTTCTTGAATTTTCGCTTACGCTAAAATGAAAATTTCTCGCTGACGCTAGAAATTTTTCGGGTCCCGGTCGACTTTCGATAGTGGCCTTGCTTAGTGACCCTTACTAGAGGGTCACTAGCCTTGCTTACGCTAGAATGGAAAATCCTCGCATGCCCGAGAAATTCCTCATGATCAGAAGAGCGTTAGACAAGGAGATTCGCGTACGCGAGATTTACCCGGGTTCATAAAAAAAGGTCTGTTCGCTCGTCTAGGGGATTTAGCGTGCGCAAGAACACGTTTTGCCGTCCGCTAAATTGGCCGTTTAGACACACCGTGAATTTTACTGCACGAGATTCTTGCGTTCGAGCTTCCACCGTTCAAAATGAGATACAATTTCGCGCCACTTGAAAGAAGACGCCAGACGCCATTTGTATTGCTCATCAGTCGGCATAGCAGACGACTGTTTCGTTGATCGAGTCGCGAGTAGGACTGGGTAGGGTCACTAGAAGGGGGTCTCAGGACTGGGTACCTACTGCACCCAGACCATACGTGTAAAATCCTCAGATGCATATATGAGCTTTTGAGTGTCATCACATTCTTTAAAAGTGGTGTATAGGTGGTTCTGTGTGACGAATGGAGCCATGACGGTTTTTTTGCATTTTTCACACTCGTGGATGCCGGGTAGCTTCTTAATCACATAACCCGCCACGCAAGTGGCAGCATTCATTTCATCTGACTCGATGACTTCGAGCATCTGATTATCGAGAGGAGCAATCATCAATGACTCATCTTCATTGGATAAAACAGAGACATTGTCGCCAGGATTGTTATCGGGGGTCTCTTGAAGTGGACCATTGAGATCCTCTATGAATTTTGTCATATTTTCCAAAACAATACAGCCATCATCTTCACAATTTTTCTTGGTGTTTCCACCAACCGATAACTTATTGATCACACACGTCTTGAGCGCTGCCACGAATTGATGGCAACTTGGGTTTACATTCATAACTCCGTGCTGTCGAATTTCACAATTCAGATTTTCTACGGGGTCTTGATTTACCTGTCTAGGAGAAAAAAATCTAAACGAGTATGTATCTCTCAAATAAATCCACAAGGCTTGGACTGACTTTATAGAAGTTATCCAACCTTTTACAAATGAAAACTGATTGGTAACGTCAGTTCCATCTTTCAGTGTAATAATTCTCCAGTGAGAAAGTTTTTCAATCGCATCGTCCCAGAATTTCATGTGATCGGTCTGATCGCTCACGTTTTGCCTGTATTTTTTCCCATTTTGGGGGAAGATAGTCGAACCATTCAAAGAATCGAAAAGTTCGTCGATAAAGTGAGCCAATTCTGCAGTGTAAATGGCATTTGCCAACATGAGACCACATGAACAATACGTTTCGATGGCGGCAGCCATGCTGTTACTCAACTGCCGCGCAGCAACATTTACCTTCATCTTCATGTACGAATCATGAAATTTGAAGTGATTTTCGTTCAATTTTGATAGAAGCTTGAACCTTTGACGTTCGCTGATATCGAAAGCTTGCTTGATATGGTGCATCTCAGCACATTTTTCTGTTACAACTGTCTCGTCGGTTTCTGGATTTTTACTCATCGTACGCTCAAAAACGATTTTATTGTTTATCAAGCAGTTCCTAGTACTCTTGAGTAGATGGGGGACGTCATATATAATAAAGATTTTCTCTCCGTCAAAGATGAAAAAATGATTGTCCTCGTCACCTGTGGAATCCCGGGCCAAATCTTTCAAACCTCGAACCTGAGTGGAACCTTGATCGCAAATCACAGCTTTCACATCTAAACCAATTCGTTTCAGGTGACTAAGTGTGTTTTTCAAAATTGGTTGTAGATCATCTGCGGCTACGGCATTCACTGTAAAATAATACCCCAGGACCTGCTTATAGTTCTTCTTTAAACCTCTCAACATGATGATAAAAGCTTTATCTGCCTCGTTACTGCGCCTTCCAAGTTCGCCCAAATCTTCATACCCGTAGATCGTCTGTTTATCTTTTCGATAGAAAAGAGATTTCTGCAGACCAATTTCATCAAATGCGATAGCGCAAGCTTTATCACCATCGCTCATATTTTTTACTTCTTTTTCAAACATATTAAGAAAAGCTTCGTTAACGCCGGGTTCGAACGGGATGCGTGATAAAATTACTTGCAGCGTACGTTTGGAAGGCAGCTCAAAAAATACCCGTAAATATTTGTACAAACGTGGGCTCCTTTTGAAGACCGTGAGGGCAAATACCTTATCATCGATAGTCCAACGTTTCCCGCCACATGTTTTCTGGGCGTTTCGCAGCTGGCTTTTGATAAAATTCTGTTGAACTTTATTCAAATTTCCCTCTATTTCGTCTAAACCACCATCAGCATAGCACTGCCTCAATCTCTGAATTTCATCTTCTTTATCACCCACCGACTTTCTCAATTTACAAATAGTTGACATTGCTTGCCTGTGCACTACATACATTTTTTTCTTGCGAGGTGTCAACTGATCGACAGGTGTTTCTATACTCTTTATGAGCTGACGGCGGCAATTCCTCTTTTTCCTATGCACCGGTGTAGTCTGCGCTTTGGAAATTTTCTCAAGAGGAGTACTGATAAAGACATTACCAGGCTCAGAACCGTTTTGCTCATCAATGATCAGGCTGTTATCGAGTGGAATGATATCGTCGAAGAAATTATCATAACTGACTTCAGTCTCAAGTTGATCCATTGGTTCATCATCACAAGCAAAAGATTGATCAAGATTCACGGGTTCGTCTGCATTGTAATCGAATGTCGATGGTGGTTGCTCATAAAAAGTCTGCGACGATGTAGAAGGCATACTGAGAGTTTCATAAGGGGGTACTTCGTGATAGGCATCCATGTAATCATGGTCGGCCAAAGCTTCAACGATGGGTCCTGAAACATGATGTGAGGCTGAAGACGATGATCCTCTGTTCTTTGGCACAGTTCCGTAGTTCAAGCGACTATTTTTCGCGCCACTCTGATAGTCCTCGGCGTCAAAATGGTCTTGACACAGACAATAATTAGAGGTATCGATTGAGTCAGATATGTTGCATACATCCTTCCACTTTCTTAGCAAATCTACTTGGGTTGGAAATGTGTGGTATCGCTTATTCACGTAGTTTGGATTAATATCACGGTCCACTGTATAATATTTGCTATCACACCCTGGGAAGCGACATTTGTACCGTAATTTTCCAACCGATTTCGGCTTGTCCATTTCATAGAGGAGATAGTAGCACAATAGTAGAGCCAGGAACGATCTATTGACACACGCCGAATCACACCATAATAACTGCTGGAAAGAAATTTAATCATATATTATACTGAAATGCGCTAATTCATCGTGTATATATATTTCTGGAACACGGACTCTTCTAATCGTTAGCAAGAATCGCGAAATTTCGAATGAATGAATCGTGCAAGGACACACTGAATTATAAAATTATTTTCTTTGGAAAAAAGGGACAATTTTCTATACTATTTGATTTCCTTCAACTCACCCTTGATAATGTTTTGGTCTGATCGACTACATGATGATCACCAATTGGTACCACACTAGATGCAGAAAGCCTTCGGACATTCTATGCAGAATTATGTAGAGATACATCCTCAAATTTTTCAGTTGCATTTGAGTTGAACGGCGATCGGAGATATTCTTGCACCCAGTCGAGTGACGATACTGTTATTCTAACAGCAATAAATGGCACATTCAAGTAAAACTTGGAAGGTGAGAAACAATTGACTAGGGAGACCTGAAATACATTCGCATATTGTTATCATTGTGATTTGCCGGGCATTAATTTTATCAGATGTTTGAATTTGCTCTCAATTTTATTTGGATCCATAATTGAATTTTACCTCAGGGAAGACGAGATCGTAGGTGGGATCCTTTGGTGGTTTTCGTAGCGATTCTTGGAAATGAAGGTGACTCAATAAATTACAAACAGCGCTGCCCTCTTGAAGCATCCAATATTTCATCATTGCGCAAATCGAAGGTTTCATTTGGTGCTTACAATTTTTCGCAGGTGGAACAAAAACATAAACTTGTAGTGCGTGTATGTGCCTCAAATAATACTATATTCCTGCAATACGAAGTCGGATGTTATTCGTATATGTTGACGAACGAAGGACAAGGCAACGACCAAAACAGTAGCAACGATCGCGATGATTCGAATGTATAATGTACCAGATCGAAGACTCATTTACTTTTATTCATTTTCAAATTCGCAGAACCAGAATCTCGGTAAAAACATCTCACGTGAGATCTCACGTGAGACACGTTGGATCTCACGTGATATTGGGCCATAATACAACGTGAGATCTCACGTGAGATCAGATTTTGGAACGCGTATTTCTGGGTATTTCAGTCGAATCCAAGGGTTTTGCACATACCTCCCCGATGCCTCGAGGCTAAATTTGCAACCCGATGCCTCACATTTAGCTATAATATAAAATTTAAACCAAAAAAATCATCCGACGGATGACGCCGTCTGTGCCGAGTGGCGACTCTTGCGCCGCCGTGGTGCGCAGGCGCGTCTCTCTCGTCTCACGTGAGATCTAACGTAGGATCTCACGTGAGATCTCACCTGAAATATTACGTGAGACAATAGGAATTACTTAACCTGCAATCTGGCTTCTTTATACTGCGCGAGCCGCTGCAGTGTATTTCAGATTTCACTGCAGCTAAGTATGCTGTGTTAAGCATGCATGTGTTTCAGTCCTCAGGTTGTGATCTTCGTTTTACAATCATGCTGGATTTTCCAAAGAATAGCTTCAAATAGTAGTGTTCCCCAATTTTCAAACAGATCTGTGACTAGTGCTGCAATGAAGCCACATGGTGATGAATTTACCAACGATGAGAGAGAAATACTCTCTAGCGAGTTATCAAAATTCCTTGTTGCAGAAGTGAAACTTTTTTTGAGTGCTACTTCTGTTTTCTAATTAATATACCATGTAATAGAGTGATAGATGACATTTCCTGAGATGGCACCGTGTTTCTTCAATACATCATCCAGCTCAACTCAAATTTCCTCCTCAATATCAACCTGGTGTGCTTCAGCTTACAACCCATAACACAACTGAATGAAGATTCACCAGATGAATGACTGAATGGACTGGCTTCATTCCAAAAAGTGATTGTCACATCATGTGTTTATGGTTTCAACTGAGTGCTTATTAGTGCTCCGGGGCATAATTTTCTCCATCATCCCAAAGCCTCAACAATCTTTTCAACTACATTTTATGGTTTCAACTATTAAGGCGCTGTAGAATTGTGTCAGAGTTAAACTCAAGATTCATTAAATTTCATAAGCTCAAATGGTTTGATTAAAATGAGGTGATTCTGTATCATGCGTGGATGAGTTGAACCAAATTTCAAGTAAATAGCTGCACGTCATCCACGTATCACAGACTGGGAATGGATGAACATTTCTCGATACAAGTATTTGGCAACAGACTTTTGAATATGATTCGACAATGACTAGTTACTCAATACAATCATCTGTTGTGGTTGACATTAGATTATATTCAATTTGTAGTTAGTCATGGCAAATCTACTTGTTGTTTGCCGATATATCTACATCCTACAGTGCTTACTGTACCAAGGACTTGAGCAAAAATAGCATAAATTCTCCATTTCAGTCAGCCAAGGAAATCTTGTAACGGATTGAAGTGGTGTTGAGTACTTGGAACTTCTAATTAATCTAAATCTATTAAGCTGCCTTTTCTCATAAAGAAATATCATCTAGCCAGAAGAAATTAATAACATATTGTGATCCCTAGAAGAAAAGTGTCACACTGTATCAGTTACTTATAGAGAACCATAACTGCTATATATTGTCTAGTGCTATCATTTGGCCAATCGGGTGGTCTTGGAGATATTCTCTATTGACTTGTGTTTGATTTACTTTCGATTAATATTCAGGTGAAAAAAGTTCGCAATAATCTCATTGAAGCTAACTCCGTGTTTTATATCTTCAAAAGTTTCTCTCACTCTCCCAATGGGTGATAGATATGTCGTTCTATTGATGAGCTTTTAATCAACGTGGGCTTGGGATCATTTTCAAGGATGTGTTTATTTGGTCTTGAAATTCTCCAGTATTCACAGCCGCGGGCCGCGAGATGGTTTTCTGAGTGAGAAAAGGCTTATAGTATTGTGAGATTTTGATGCGAGACAGCTCTAGTGAAAGGACACTCGACACTTGAGTTTTCCTAGATATGACATCAACTCTTCAGTTCAAAATTGGAATTCAGTAAATTGCAAAACTGTATCTATCAGTATAATAAAAAGAATATTAGTTTATTAATTTCTCTGATGATTTTACAGCATAAACTTGATTATGAAGACATGAATTTCATCCAATCTTAATGGAACAAATGATAATGACATTTCGCCTTTTTTTGTCATCATCGTACAAGTTATAGAACTTTCATACATACATTCCTTATAATAATAAGCCTAGGTTTTTACACACAATAGAATAAAAGTTCATCAAATGATTATATATGGATATTGTCGCGGAAATTTACACGGAACGTCTTTACACCATCTACCACGTCATGGTAGTTTTTTTTTGAATAAAGCAAAAACATTTCCAGATCCCCGAAAAATTTGCCGTGATACCACAAAAACAACCGAAAGTAGAAGTAGCACATATTTGTCAAGAAAAGCGTAAGTAGACACTTTTACGACTTTCTTGTCAAGGACAAGGCGAAAAATGTCCTAGCCAAAACTTGACATACTGTCAACTGGGGTAACTTTGGGGCAGGGGGGGTCACTTTGGAACAACCCTTGGAAGAGTCGTTATCACGCGCAATCGGCGAGACAGATAGTCCTGAGGCTTTAATGTTTGTCCCTCCTACTTGGGGCACGTATGACATGAGCAATGTTTTGCATTGGTGCGAGGGCTTTCATCAGCTGTAGGTTCGTTATAAACAGACTTTTTGAAAATTACGTTCTTAATCCAACAAACAGTCTCTCGGAAAAATTATCAGGGGACGCTTCCAAGGTAACTAAGCTAAATTTTACTTGTCTGTGCGGATATCTGGACGAATCGATCGTCACATTGGTGTATTTCTACTCAGTTTCAATTCTGAAACGTAAAAACTGAAAAGTATGTCTATTTTCTGCAAATCGGGGTAATTTTGGGACACGACTTTGAGCGACCATAGCTCCGACCAAGGATGTCCGAATATACTTGAATAATAGTGAATCAGAAGCTGAAAGTATGTAAGCTTCCGATTGATTATACAGACACAATGCAATTCTAATGCCAGACCCCCAAGTTACGTGAGTGACAAGGGACGCAAAAGAGAAAGTGCGACTTTGGTCCCAAAGTTACCTCCGTTGACGGTAACCATGAATTATAAAATGTATGCTGTTCTAAAGTTACCCCAAACCGGTTTAACTTTGGGACACAACTTTGAAAGCTCATAGCTCCATCCAGCGATGTGCAAATGGACTTCATCAACCGCGCAATCGAAAGCTGAAACTGTAAGCTTTTGATTGACCACAGATACAATGCGTTTTTGATGGGAGATGTGCAAGTTACACGAGTTTCAATGGAAAAAATGCGATTTTTGTCCCAAAGTTACCCCAGTTGACGGTAGCACTAGGGGTTACATGCGAATTTCTTGCCAAGGACAGCCAGATATGCCGATCTCAGGGGAAGGCGCTCGCTGACTTTCCCACAATTTCTTTTACGTTCGTTATGTGAAATTGTAAAAAAATGAGTGGTTTGGATCGACCCCGAACAGTATTACTGTTCCCCAGAAAATTCAAAAAGATTTTTACATTTTCCGTGTTTGCGCAGCTAAGAAAGCGCGGAAGTTACGTTTGGTAAAACAGATGCCGTATTTTGTTTTTGGCCAATTTTAACGTACTTTAGCACATTCGATTAGTCTTTCAGCCATTAAAATCCGCCTCTTATTAGAGCCGCAGGACTTCGATCTGAGGGTATTTTATATAAAAGACGGAGATTTTTCGTAAAACAAGAAAGGCCATCGGAGTGTGCCCAACATGCCCCCATAAGGGCGTACAGTATGATATTTTTCACCACTCAGAATGTGTTTATTGCATCAAAAGAGGTCGTGAACGGAGTTTTGGATTGACGGAAAGCTCCGAATGTGATTTCACGGCGATAAAAACGGGTGAAAACGATTTTATGCATTTTATCGACGTGTCTCGGCGTCTTCTTTGAAATGCCATGCAGATAATTGGAAAAAACCGCAATCTATCATTTCTCTGAACTTAGAATTTTTACGACAAGAGGAGGAATGTCTCATTTAAAATCGTTCCCAACATCGCAATATGTTGATGTGCGAATTCAATCTTTTGTCCCGAAAATTTTAAGACCCGAGCTCAAGAAATGAGAAATTCATTATTTCTTGAGCTTGAAAGTGTGACGGGAAGAGAGATTATCCCGAAGCCTGAATCTACAAACAGGCTAACAGGATATCTTACTTGAAAAGTTTCAAGACCAAATACACACATCCTTGAAAATGATCCCAAGCCCACGTTGATTAAAAGCTCATCAATAGAACGACATATCTATCACCCATTGGGAGAGTGAGAGAAACTTTTGAAGATATAAAACACGGAGTTAGCTTCAATGAGATTATTGCGAACTTTTTTCACCTGAATATTAATCGAAAGTAAATCAAACACAAGTCAATAGAGAATATCTCCAAGACCACCCGATTGGCCAAATGATAGCACTAGACAATATATAGCAGTTATGGTTCTCTATAAGTAACTGATACAGTGTGACACTTTTCTTCTAGGGATCACAATATGTTATTAATTTCTTCTGGCTAGATGATATTTCTTTATGAGAAAAGGCAGCTTAATAGATTTAGATTAATTAGAAGTTCCAAGTACTCAACACCACTTCAATCCGTTACAAGATTTCCTTGGCTGACTGAAATGGAGAATTTATGCTATTTTTGCTCAAGTCCTTGGTACAGTAAGCACTGTAGGATGTAGATATATCGGCAAACAACAAGTAGATTTGCCATGACTAACTACAAATTGAATATAATCTAATGTCAACCACAACAGATGATTGTATTGAGTAACTAGTCATTGTCGAATCATATTCAAAAGTCTGTTGCCAAATACTTGTATCGAGAAATGTTCATCCATTCCCAGTCTGTGATACGTGGATGACGTGCAGCTATTTACTTGAAATTTGGTTCAACTCATCCACGCATGATACAGAATCACCTCATTTTAATCAAACCATTTGAGCTTATGAAATTTAATGAATCTTGAGTTTAACTCTGACACAATTCTACAGCGCCTTAATAGTTGAAACCATAAAATGTAGTTGAAAAGATTGTTGAGGCTTTGGGATGATGGAGAAAATTATGCCCCGGAGCACTAATAAGCACTCAGTTGAAACCATAAACACATGATGTGACAATCACTTTTTGGAATGAAGCCAGTCCATTCAGTCATTCATCTGGTGAATCTTCATTCAGTTGTGTTATGGGTTGTAAGCTGAAGCACACCAGGTTGATATTGAGGAGGAAATTTGAGTTGAGCTGGATGATGTATTGAAGAAACACGGTGCCATCTCAGGAAATGTCATCTATCACTCTATTACATGGTATATTAATTAGAAAACAGAAGTAGCACTCAAAAAAAGTTTCACTTCTGCAACAAGGAATTTTGATAACTCGCTAGAGAGTATTTCTCTCTCATCGTTGGTAAATTCATCACCATGTGGCTTCATTGCAGCACTAGTCACAGATCTGTTTGAAAATTGGGGAACACTACTATTTGAAGCTATTCTTTGGAAAATCCAGCATGATTGTAAAACGAAGATCACAACCTGAGGACTGAAACACATGCATGCTTAACACAGCATCGTTAGATCTCACGTGAGACGAGAGAGACGCGCCTGCGCACCACGGCGGCGCAAGAGTCGCCACTCGGCACAGACGGCGTCATCCGTCGGATGATTTTTTTGGTTTAAATTTTATATTATAGCTAAATGTGAGGCATCGGGTTGCAAATTTAGCCTCGAGGCATCGGGGAGGTATGTGCAAAACCCTTGGATTCGACTGAAATACCCAGAAATACGCGTTCCAAAATCTGATCTCACGTGAGATCTCACGTTGTATTATGGCCCAATATCACGTGAGATCCAACGTGTCTCACGTGAGATCTCACGTGAGATGTTTTTACCGAGATTGAACTCACCTGCAATAAATAAACCACAATGAAAACGAAATCGGCTCAATAAAACAGCGTCCAAAGGTCGAGTACTTTTTTGCGACATGGCATACATTATAAACTGGATGGGAAAAAATTTTTAGACTCATTATCATTCAATTCATGATCTCAATTTGATACATCAATTCCTACATTCACAGGTTTTCATTGATTTCATCCCAATTGATTTGAAAAGATACATGAATTTGTGACTCGTCTTACCTGTACGAAACACACACTTCGCGGTACAACAAAGACAATATATAAATATATATATATATGCACAATAGCACTGTTCCACTACTTATTAAGCAAGCGAATTTTCCGGCACAACCTCCAGGTGGCGTTTGACCAAAGTATCTATTGGAAATGCACCAGAGTTTTTCTTGCAATTTTCTCGCAAGCGGCTACAAATTCACTCTATTACTATATAAGAGCGTCGACCGGTCTCGAAAATCAGCGCACTAATGAGAGTCAGACCGTAATATAGCGATTAGTCCCATCGGTATACTCGTCCCCCCCGCGGCGCAACGCGAGCGTTCTATATATAAGTGTAATACACAGAGGCGTGAAAGAAGGCAGCTGAACATAAAGATAGAGAGAAAATACCATAATAAGAGACGAAAGTGACACTAAAATCTTTCTTTTGCTTTCGCGACCAATTTTGCAAAGTCATCACGGATTAGCCGCGGCCCTTTCATATTGCCCGCGCACCACTACTTGCAAATGCCAGTCACACAGACAAGGAGAGGTTCCATTCCCCGCCACTTGGAGCTCTGATGCAGGCTCCACTTTGTTGCCAGCGTATAACACGGGACTAGCGCTTCTCTTTAGGTATCTGTTCTGTGACCCAGGTCCCAGACCCAGTGCCAAGGACTGCGGACTGCGGATGACTGCGGAGGCCGCGGAGACTGGCTGCGAAAAGGCTGAATTCTGCAAAAATTGGTTTTCAAGGGCAAGTCGACGCAGGAACTTCCAGGCCCCGATCAGCCCCGATTAAAGGCAATGCGGTCAGCTAGGGCGAAGTTCTTACGACTCTTCATCTCGAGTAGAGAGACCTGGAGTGTTTTCCTCAACCTGCCACGACGATGAGGCCACAAACATAACCTCAAAGTTATTGGATCAACGACGAGGCAACGAACATTCTGAACCCGGAGGCCTGCCTCCAGGTGCTGGTGCCTCATGAAGCCGTCATCCTCCCAGTGAAGGGCTCGACTCGGCTCATCGCCAACGTTCCTCGCCATGGCAATATCGCACTCTCTGAGCATTGGCGAGATTGTCCACCTGAATGTCGGTGGCACGAGGTGCGTGTGCTCTATATCTTATGACGCACTTGGGCTTGGGTCATGGCGATTCCATCTAGTTCGCACATATTCCCTAAAAAAGAGGACACCATCCTCATTCCTCACTTCACATTCCCATCGAATTTTATGGCCCAGTGTATTGATTCAAAACTGCTATAGAATGCCAAATGTAAACTAATGAATTTTTGGATAATACAACGGGTCTGGAGACTAATCAATCCTGTGAACAAGCCCTCACATAGAACATATCTTTCTAGTCAGCCCCCTTGGAATCTGGATCATCAAATATGACAAATTTCTGATCACTAGAGCTCACAGAGAAATTGTTGATCACTAAGATTATTCCTTTGTAACATTTAATAAGACATTAGGATTAGGTCTTTGCATGGCTCTTGGAAACCTTTTTTCCCAGATTCTTCATGTCCTCAAGATAATTACTGTGAATTTTTAAAGATTCTTTGAATGCGTCCAACAATATTCAATTAATTATTAATACAAAGTTTTGATTGTTTGGAGGTGCTAAAGCTTCTAAGGTGTCATTCAAGATTCAAATGGGTCCCATTTGAATAGTATATGCCAAAGAATTTTTCACCACTTTAAATTTGATTTCACTTTGTTTCAGGATGAAATAATGACTCTACAAAGGTACGCTGGTTATTGGATAGTATGACGCAATGCAACAAATTACCTTGCAACCTTGTTTTAATTGAATTTCTGCAATAGAACTTTGGGCATTGAATGTTAGCTGGTTTGACATATCATCCCAAGCGCGCCCCAAGAGCCTTTGAATGGGCTCAAGATCATACTTTCACTCATTGCTCTTGCCTTCTGTGTATTCTATAATCATATAACTGAGCTACCTGAGCAGTGGCCATGTATATGTATATGGATACAACCTCAGTTTAAAAATAGTGACAAAACTGCGCTTCCAGCAATGACTACTTGTATGATCTCTTCTGGCAAGAATATCAGCAACCAATCTGAACTCATTATCCAAGATTGAAATTATCCTTCATCTTGAGACAGGCTTCTTGTCCCCGACAATTAACAAATTGAGGTGATTTTTCTTGATCTTGGAGGACAAATATCTAGAGTAAAAACACTCTTATATAATGTTGAAAACTATATTTGCGACGTTTCGTCGACTAACAGTCGACCTCATCAGGCTATACATTCAAAAAACAAATTTTACTTCGCAAAGAGTATTAAATAAATATCTGATGTGGGATTGTTGACCTTATCGTGTCAGCTGTTGTAGAGCGAGCAGACGACTCAACATCATATAAGAGTGTTTTTACTCTAGATATTTGTCCTCCAAGATCAAGAAAAATCACCTCAATTTATCCTTTATTTTATTAAAATCATTAAAATTGAAAGGGCCCAAAATGTTTGGCAGAAGATAGGCAAGCAAGTCACAGTTCTGAATCATGTGGATGATAGTTGGAGAACTGATTGATTTTTTTGATTAATAAATCGTTTGTTAGAAAGTTCTTGGGTTCAAGCTATTATCCTTGAAAACCAGCCTTGTTATGGAGTTCGAATACTTCATGACATGAGCTCTCTTATGGCTGAAGGTGGTATAACTTTGAGTGCAAAACCTCCTTCATTAATTAATTTGTTTTGTGAATAAGTGATTCTCTGACAACTTGAATTTTCAATTTGACACTGTCAGTGAACCCTTTGCATCCAAGTTGATAAGAAAATGAGATGCGAATTCTCACCCAACTTTTTGTCAGATTATATAAGGGCCTCTCCTCAGAACCTGCAGTTAATTATAAATATTACCAGACCATGGACATACTTCCTACACTAATGTGAGACCTACACTAAGACCATCCAACAAGAATGAAAGGAGAAATCTTTGAATCAGCTGCTTCTCTCACAAAGTGAACTGAGACGTGAATTTCAACTTCAGCTTCTTGTAGAATGTTATCAACAAGTGTTTTCTTCCCAATGAAAGAAGAATTTTCTAGAAAATTTATCCAAAATTTGAGCAGGAGTACAAATCTTGACAGATTTCCAAGGAAATCTCATTTGTTGAGCAGGTTGTCGCGAAAACAGCCATAATAGTTCATGATCATAGGACCTCATGATAATAAACACGATGATGCTCATCTCATCATCGAGTATTTGAATTCTAGGATAAACGTATTTCCCTTGAAAGTAACTTCAATTCCAGAATTGTCCAGTAGGAGATTCCGGAATTTGATACACTTTTGATTACCACTTAGAAGTGAAAAGCACTTGCAGTTTCGATGATTCCAAAAAGACAAGGAGTAATTGCAGATCTACTGATCACAATGAGTGCAGAGTGGTTTCTGATATTCTATGTCAGAAGAAATCATACACGTCATCAGTGCATGAAGCGCATTCTTGTCACTATTTTTGAGCTACATATGGATTTACCTCGGGATTTACATACACATATGACTATCGCTCGAATACCTCAGTAATATGATCATAGATTATATCAATTAGTCAATGAGTAACTTCAGCACTCACACTGAAGGCAAGAGCAATCACGACAAGTATGATCTTGAGCCCACCATAAGGCTTTTCGTGTATGCCATAAGTGTGCTTGAAATGCTATGTCAGCATCTAACCTTCAATGCCCTAAACTCTATTGCTGAACTTGAGTTCAAAAGAACTTGCAAGGTGATTTATTGCATTAGGTCACACTTTTCAATGACCAAGGTACCTGTGTAGAGTTATTATATGATTCTGAAACAATATGAAGTCAAATTTGGTGTTATGAAAAATGTTTCCCCATTCTATTCAAATCGCAAGGTGTCTTGTTCGGAAAAAATTGGATATTAACCGGAAATAGGTACAGTGAAACCTGTTAAATTGGGCATTTGCCTGAATTGGGCACTCTAATGTAGGACCAAGAGTACCCTCTACATGTTAAATGCCCTCCGTTATATTGGGCAACTGTCTATTTTGGGCGGTTTTTCCTGGAACTGAGGGTGCCCAATTTCTACAGGATTCACTGTATTAAACAAATTGCAGAAAATCTGCCTTTCAGTCAGAAATTCCGGGAAACTCGACAAAAAAAAGGCAACCGTCCTGAATCGTATTAGAATTTTATTCAACAAATGCATGTGTGTTATACAACCAGCACCAAAATTTTGGGTCAAAAATGAATGATGCATTGGCCGGACAATGGTTTTTTCGTGCGTTTTTGACCTAGAAACCAAATCCGGACCCAGTGTTGCCCGTACTCGTCATAATTTTTTTCAATCGCAAAAAATTTGCTTTTTCATTATCGTCAATCTTAAGGTCTTCTGCTAATTTGTAAATTCAGAAATATTGTGTTCCATTCTTGTGAATGACCAGAGGCATATTGGGACTATCATTTCTCACGTAGAGATCTGATAAATCAAACTGCAGTGTTTTCAAAAGGCTAGGATGCTTCCAGAACGAGTGACGAGCGGTATTTTGAGTTAGTTTTGAGTTAGCAATCTCAACGAGTAATCTTCTGAGGTGTTATCGGCAAGATTTGACTGTTTCCGCTATAAATCTAGAAATACTCAAAAACCAACCAAAAAACACTCTTTCTAAGCTCACGAGGGTGCTTTTTGCTTTCTCAAAAGAGAAAGCTTTCATTTGATGGTAGTAGATTTTTCCTCGAATATCTTTGTAAAAAATTTTTTTCTCTTCCCAGAAAGCTCTTGGATACATGGAAATTAAACTATCCTCTTCGTTTTCCCGAGATCTATCGATTGTAGGTAACAGTTTTCCTTGATAACGCCTTGGAAAATTACTATCACCCTATCTTCCGAGCCCTCTGACCGTATCTGTGTGTGTGTACATGTATTTCCCTTTCTATGTCGCAGCAAAACTCCTCACTGTTTTCACCAATCCCCTCCAAATTTTGCACACATGTTCGTTGTCATCTGTAGATGGGAACGCTACAATTTGAGCATCCCCCGACCATTATCCCCCGAATTAGAAACTTTTTTCTGAAAAATTTTTTCCCCCCATGTCTTGAAAACTATCTATAAATTTTCCTCCTCCTTTGAAAAATATGAGTCCTTCAATATAAAGGTTTTTTGAGGTGCTGAATCGATTGGTTAATACACAATTTTGATTTCTTCCAATTTTATCCTAGCTTCTGTGTACCCCTTCTACATTTGTCTCTAAGACCGTGATAGTGACATTTTAACAAAATTCCGTATCAACCAAGCGATTTAGCACCTCAAAAAACATAATAAATTACTTCTCTAAAAATTTTTTAAGTGGGACTCAGAATAACAAATCATTTTTAAGATATGTTTTTTTAATAAAAATCGAAAATTTGTCATCAAAAAATGTATAAGTCCAAAAATACTTATCGAATAATGCTCAAAATTCACTGGCTTCGGCGCGAGGGTCTTCCAAATCCACCCTCAGAGTTTGAGAATAATCTATCGAAGCGTTTTTGAGTTTTCGTGTTACCTATGAAGCCATATTATTCCGTTTTTCCTCGAATTTGTTTTCAAAAACTTTTTTTCTCCCCCAATAAAGCCTTGGATACATGGAAATTGTACTGTCCTCTTCCTTTTCGCCAGATCTATCGACTGTAGGTTACAGTTTTCCTTGATAACCCCTAGGAAAATTACTATCACCCCATCTTTCGAGCCCTCTGACCGTGTTTGTGTGTATCATTTTCCTCCTATGTCGCACCAAAACTCCTCACTGTTTTCACCAATCCCCTCCAAATTTTGCACACATATTCGTTGTCATCTGTAGATAGAAACCCTTTAATTTGAGCACCCCCCGACCATTATCCCCCGAATTAGACAATTTTTCCTGAAAATTTCTCATTTTTCCACATCTTAAGGGTGCTCCCCAAGCTGGATTATAGCGATCGATACGCCATCTTGCGGTCAAATTGGTTTATTGTTATTAAATCAACCAGACAACGTAGAACGATGCGCGACATTTCGCCACGTGCGGAGAATTTCTCTACGACTTTTGAAAAAAGTTACATAAAAATCGGTGCAAAATTGAGAGAGCTATTTTGCGGGTAAAATTTGCAACAATTTAATACATGAAAAAAGTTCCCGCAAAATAGCTCTCTCAATTTTGCACCGATTTTTATGTAACTTTTTTTAAAATTCGTAGAACAATTCTCCGCGCGTGGCGAAATGTCGCTCGCCGTTCTACGTTGCTTGGTCAATTTAATATTTGCAATAAACCAATTTGACCGCAAGATGGCACCACGATTGTTTTTCAAATGCTGAGGAGCACCCTTAAAGCGATGCGATCACCATGCAGGCTGAAAATCATTCCCAACTTCCTCCGATTCTGTTGCAATTTGGGCTAAACAACGAGCGCACAAATATTTGTTATCATCTAACTTAGACTCGTCTGCTCTTCGTTAAGCCCGAATTGCAACAGAATCCAAGAAAGGTGGGAATGAAAATGTGCGTATATTATAGGTTAGGAGGTTCCCGGCGGCCGAGTTATTCCCACTTTTCTCCGATTCTCTTATGATTTGGGCTAAACGATGGATTGAGGAATACAAGTTGGACAATAATAAGTATTCGACAACTCGTCTCACACTTTGAATCATCAAACTTTTTATGTAAGGTGTATTTTCAAGGCCCATGGTCACGGTGCACGGTGACCGTATTGCCTTAAAAACTATATAAATTTTCCTCCTCCTTTGAAAAATATGAGTCCTTCAATATATAGGTTTTTTGAGGTGCTGAATCAATTGGTTAATACACAATTTTGATTTCTTCCAATTTTATTCTAGCTTTTGTGTACTCCTTTTTACATTTGTCTCTAAGACCATGATAATGACATTTTAACAAAATTCCGTATCAACCAATCGATTTAGCACCTCAAAAAACATCAATAATTACTTCTCTCAAAATTTTTTCAAGTAGGACTAGGGATTACAAATCATTTTCAAGATATTTTTTTTCAATAAAAATCAAAAATTTGTCATCAAAAAATCTATAAGTCCAAAAATACTCATCGAATAATGCTCAAAATTCACTGGCCTCAGCGTGAGAGTCTTCCAAATCCACTCAGAGTTTAAGAATAAATCTATCTAAGCGTTTTTAAGTTTTCTCGTTACCTATGAATCCATATTATTCCGTTTTCTTCGTTTGCTACAATTTCAGATAATCGATAGATTGATTGTTGATTTCATAAATTTGATTTGAGAAAGCATTCTGCTAATCTCTTTTAGCAGCGTATTTCACAGTTTATGTACACTTTGACACATGATTATTTTCAATAGCACAAAATAGATGGGACAAATATGCATGTATTATTTCGAAAAAAGCTTCTTCAAAATTTCTTGAGAGAAACTCGAGCTCCCTCATAACGAGTCAAATCTCGAGTATTTTTGCCTGAGAGCTGCTAGAAATACTGATATTAGTCTTTTTATCTAACCTCGGTACAATATCTGGTGTCCCGGCAAGATATACTCGAGTAATACCAAGCAATCCTCGATATATCATTCAAATGCGTTCGATCGTATTTTCATTGTTTCTGATCCGAAGAAGCTCATATTAGCACTATATAATGGCTCTACTTTGACATCAGCTGGATTGAAGCATATATATTTGGAAGCACGTTAGATGAGAATCATGAAATTAGACTCATTAAGATGATATATTTGACCCATCCATTTTTGAGCTATTCCAAATAATGTTCCCTCAACATTGAATCACTATCAAGATAGCTCGGAAGGAAATGAGCCCAGGTAGCAAGCTTTTCTACAGTAAAGTCCTCCTTGCGTCCAAAAACTGCGAAATATCGATATATTTAATCGATTTTCCACTATTTTCGTCGTGGACGCATAAGGAGGCTCTTGTAGCAGAAAAACCTGGCTTCCATGCCTCACTTCTTCCCGGACTATCTTAACTGAGATAACATTGATTATAGTATGGAAGCGAAGAAAATCCTCCTCCGTGATTTTAGAAAAGTCTTTTGTGGTCAGTTTCGTAGGCATTTTGGGATTCGTTGCAAAATCGGTCGAATTTTGCTGATAGGAACTCGAGAAATAAATTTGTCACTCGTTTCAAACGTACTTTATCAAGAAAGTACTGCCATCGTCTTCAGCAGGCCCAATCATATTTCCGGCACGCCTCTAGTCCACTACAGGGATGAGCAACAAGATTTTCGAATCTAAAAGATCATCAAAAATCTTCAAAACCGCTGTTACGTCGAAAAATACTCAAGAAAATGATTATCCGGTGAATGCACTATTTCTAACCCAATTTTGTGTTGTCCAGTGTCATCAATCAAGAATATTTTTAATCGATTACAGTCGATCAATGAATATGATTCTTTGATGAGAAGTAATTCACTGCACCATTTTAAAAGTCATTGTATGAACAATTAATCTCAAAATAATTTGATTCATCCCAGTTCGTCCCATTACTTTTAGAAGAAATTTCTTAGCCGGTTAATGTAATTGTATTTGCTGAAGATTTCATCGGGAAAAATCGGAATCAGGTCGGAAATTTGATTCAGCTCCATTTCTAGATATGCTGAGAGGTGACCCATTTGAATCTACTCGGTTATGACATCAGAGAAGCTTTGGCCAATAAGAATCGATTTCGGCGAGATGTAATCATTATTTTTGAATGCTGATTCTTCAATTATCTTTCTTGTCGTGAAAATGTATGTGGAAGATTTTTTATAGTATATTTTTGCACTGAGCGCGGTAGCCAAGTGTGGGCACTAGGACGATATGTCTGTCGAGCAAAGCGAGATGTTTTCCAGTGCCGAAAATGGGCCTGCAAGCAAATTTCGGATATATTTTTTCATTACGAGAAACCCAAAATCACATCCAAACGAGGCATTTTTCGGTTAGAGTGATGAAAATTTTTCTTTGTTCTCACAGAATTCATTCTTATCTTTAAAATAGTTTTTGGGGGCACTTTGAAGCATGCAAAGACCCAATATAACGGACTTCAAGTTTGATATGCTATGCAAGATCTAGAGAGCGATCACTTGTTTGAGTTCACCATGGCCTTGTACAAGGTCCAGCTATTTTCTGACTTGAGAATTGTGAAAGTATTAGTATTCACTGACCTAGTTTTACGTCATGATTACACACTTAATTTCAATTCAAATTTTACTCCAGAGAATTCAAATTTTACTTTAGGGGTATGCTTTACTCCAGAATTTACTTGCATGGATGGAAATATTACAGCAGGTTGGACATTGCTCTTCATGCTGTCAGTGATGCATCATCATTCCTTTTCGACTTATCTTTTTCTGTAATTGTACAGTTAATTATAAAGACGTGGCAGAGTCTAACCATCGAATTAAGTCATCATCTGTCAATTTGTGTTGCAGGTTCTCCACGTCTCGTCAAACGCTGTCATGGATCCCTGACTCATTCTTCACTGCTCTTCTCAGCAATCGTATTGCAAGCCGAAAAGATGAGTGTGGCGCTCTCTTTATAGATAGAGATCCAAAGATATTTTCAGTTATCTTGAATTATTTAAGAACTAAAGACATTGATCTCAGGAGCGTGAGTCTGCGTACTCTGAGACATGAAGCTGAATATTATGGTATAACTCCTTTAGTTAAAAGACTGATGCTCTGTGAAGACTTGACCCAGTCATCGTGCGGCGATGTTCTCTTTTATGGTTACCTACCACCTCCAAGTGAGTCTTGACTTGTCAACGCTTTCTTAAGAGTGCTCTCTACCTCTGGACCCTCATCTCAACTATTATATCTTTACCAGATATTCCTCTGCAAGAGCCCACAGTCGCGTCAGCCACAGTGACTGATGTATCTGTCCATGGGAGACCTACAAGTTCCACAACTACACCACAAACCAGACCTGAAAGTTCATCACAACCTCCTCCTAGTCTAAATAATTCCTCAGCTCAGGCTCCAAGTGCAAGTAGTGAGTAATCTATCGATCAGTTCCAGTTTCAATCACCCAACGTTTCATTTTTTGTGTTACTTATTCTACAAGAATGATATTTGATAGATAGATATCTTTCAAGCATACCACCATTAAACCTTCACTGTCTATGCTTTATTTTAAAGGTTACCGAGTTCAACGAGGTCATTCTCATTCACGAACACCATCTTTGGACCTCAGACACGTCCGAAACAGTTCTGCAGACTTGAACAAATACTTTAAGAATGATCTCAGTTTAGTATTCAGCCCTCAAACAGGTAGGATCATTTTCCCAAAAGTTTTTGTGAATCCTGAAAGAGTTCCTTAATCAATCCTTGATTGTGAAAAGTTTCAGGATGGGCAGATCCATTGCGAGTACAAATTATTAAAGCCCACCATAATTGGATTGCAATAGCTTATGCGCATTTTATCACGTGTTATCGGCTGAAAGATTCTTCTGGTTGGCAACATGTATTCACTAGCCCTCATGTTGAATCAGTAATTGAGAGAGTAGCCATTAATGCAAAAATGGGCATCGGTAGTGATGGAAAAATGGTTGCCATTTCTTATGGTAGTCAAGTTAGATTGTGGGGTGTCACTGAAGATGGTATCAAAACAAATATTGGCACTTTCAATCTAAATGTTCGAGTAGAATATCTGTTCTTCATTGGAAGTCAACTTGTTGCTCTTTCTCCAACTGGAAAAATTGGAGTTTGGCACGCAATGACGCACCACTGGCAAATCCAGGATGTAGTGTCAATCTCATCATTTGATACTGCAGGGTCATTTTTGTTACTTGGATGCAATAATGGATCCATCAATTATATTGGTGAGTAATTATAGTTGTGAATTATCACCATCCACCGATTCTTAGAGAATACTAATATTATTGAATGTATTTCGCATTAATATGCATCATTTCATAAATCTATTCTAATATGAATCTGAGATTTTCGATTGTTGTCAGATTACATCTTGTAAATTTTGCAGATATGCAGAAATTCCCTCTCAGGATGAAGGATAATGATCTGTTGGTAACCCAGTTGTACAGGGATCCAAGTCATGATCCTATAACAGCAATATCAGTTTACCTCACACCCAAAACGAGTAAGTCTCGGTGTATCACATCAAGTCATACGCAATGCAGTATCTTGAAATTGGAATGTACTGGTTGAGACTTTGATCCTTACATTGATATACTCTTTCGGTCGATTCTTTTGGTTGAAGTGGTCAACTAAAATTTGCTCCGTCTGAGGTGTGTGACTCTTCTAAGGATCATAGGAACAATCAAGTTATGATAGCATACTAGCTATTATAAAATCGAATGAATAAATTTTCAAATTTAGGCAAAATCTCAAATTGCTCTCGAGGCCTTCTGTTTTCAGCTGGCCAAAGTTATGAATAACTTACTGAAAATCTTGCTATTGATATTTGTGTTTACTATTACATTTTCAAAATTGAGAGTGAGGCGTCACTCCTCAAGGAGAAAGAAACGGATCAAACCACCAGTCTCTCCAATACATTTGTATCACCATTATTTTATGCTCACAACTTACCTCGAAATTTTTTGCTCCATGAATTGGTACCGTACAACTGGATACATAGCACAAGGCAAGTATGGGTCTCTGTTAACAATTCAGTACCTTACATTTTACCCACATATATGACGATTACAACACAATTACTATATTCTGCATCAGACATTGTGCATATGTTTGCTTGAATTTTGTAGTTAGTAGTATGTGTGCCCTATCCTTTCCTTTTACATCCATATTCATCAGTATGACTGAACCAATTATACGACTGCCAGTAATGTTTAATAGTTATATTTCCATATTTTTCTTATATTATTCAGTTCCTCTGTACCAAATACCTGCACTTAGCTGTTCCCTATGCATCCAGTTGTACTTATCTACAGATATGGATTTGTTTTATAAGCTTGTGCATAGCCTGCTATACAATTGATTACTCTGGTTTTTAGCATTGAGTTTTGAGCTGGGTACTAAACACGTGTTCTGCTTTCATGTCTCGTACACTGAGAATTTTCTGTGTAAAAACCCAGGTCCGCGACGGTCGGATTTTTAACCAGTCTTGGATACTGGGATTTCACAATATGGTATGGGAAAATCACAACGCTGCGTGGTCAGGCTAGCACTGGGGTTGTTTACAATGACTCCGGCGCGTCTGGGCCGCTACTAAGCAACTATCAAAATGTACTAACTTTTGGATGCGTCATCATTTTACGAATTCTTCTAACTGTTATTCTGAAAATTATCACTGACTGGGAAAGTATTTCAGATTCCGGTCAGGATTTGCCTGAAACTCTGGGAATCATCGCCTTTTAGCACTTAGTGAACATACCCAAAGTTATAGACTCGAACGCTCTAGCGTTTCCGAGCTGAAGCCCATTGCATTAACACTGCTTGTGTAGGCCCATACTATAAAACGATCTATAGGTATTCTGTAATGCATAGGTTCTAGTCAGTATCTCGGAGACGCTTGAACGTGAGGGTTTATGATTTCGTATATCTTCTTACAGTGCCAAAAGGAGACTTTTTTCCTAAGTTTTAGTCGAATGCGTGGCCCAGATCTAAAACACTTCCCTGGTGAAATGAATGTTACACTGTGAAGTTATTCCTGAGTGGTACTATTTTGATGGTGCAATATTGAAAACGACCCAAGCTCAAGCAGTACTGTGTTCTCACAACGCGGTCTTGCGCAATTGCAGTGTTCGGTCCTGGATATAAATCTGACTCGGTACGACACTTGGGTTTTCACACAGGAACTTTCTACAGAGTACAGCGATACTGTGATCATGCTGTCAGAAACTTTCATTCATGATGCAAAAGGTGAAAGATGGACATAAGATGGGCCCACAATGTTGCTTCATTGGATTGTTAAATTTGAGCACATTTACTACATCTTCGATCGTCAGTTTTCGTTCACTTCAGGCCCAGCGATCGAAAAATGTATTTCGACACTCGGGCGTGAATTTTTTGCTTCACTCGTCATAGTTTTGACCCTCGCCAAGACTCATGCCGAAGAAGATCTCTCAACAAGCAAGACCAAACTTCCCACTTTAGTGTAGAGACATACTATTTTGCATGGAAGGACACTCTCAAGACATTTTCCGCATGCTCAACTGCTCACATATAATCTCGAATCATTTACACGAATGTGTAGATTTGAGCAAATCCTTCGCGTCTTTTCGAAATCTTATCATGATCTAGCAAGTTGACAAGGATTTAGCACACTATCAATAATGAAAATCATGTTCCTTACACCACTCCACATGTTTCTGACCAATCAGTTCAAATCTAAACTTGAGCTCAAATAACTCGTCTCTCATGACTTATAGTGAAATGAATGGTGATTTGATATGAATCAATAGATCGCAAAGTCATATCAATTCAAGACAAGATTTCTGTTAGCTAATTCAAAATGGAATCGATCAGCGACGAAATTAAGCAAGAAATCATCCTTTTCTTGAATATTGATGTAGTACCCGGTACTTATGCTCGGAGAATTCGCATATTGGAGTAAGCGTCAATCGAAATTTGTGAAAGTTTCGTCGTATGTTTACTGTAGCCTCCAAATCGGATCCGAATGGAGTTTAACTATACCCCCTCATCCGGGTTGAGATTGACTCAAAGAGCCTCGTATACGCCCGAAGCATATGCAGAATCATGTAGATTTGTTGTTACATTGTTGGTGAAGGAATCAACGAATTGTTCAAATGATTTGAGACAGATCAGAAACAGCTTACTAGTTTGAGATAATTTCTATTTCCGTCTGGACAAAATAAGATGAACCTATCATTCAAGAATGTCTCTCTTGTGTATACAATATAAGATGATACTAACAACTTTGTTGTGATGGAAATGATGAACTAATGGTGTTTTGCCATCGTTTTCAGGTCTTTGTGGCAACTGGATTGAAATTGCTTATGGCACAAAATCAGGAAGTGTTCGGGTGATTGTTCAACATCCCGAGACAGTGGGACACGGTCCTCAACTTTTCCAAACATTTACAGTCCATCAAAGCAGTGTTACCAAGGTGAGATTTGATTATGAGATGTTAGGCTTTGATCCATTCTCAATCCAAGTGAACTTATGTAAATTTCAATTCCATATCAGGTTACATTATCCGAAAAGTATTTGGTGTCAGTTTGTTCTGAGTATAACCATGTGAGGAGTTGGGCTGTCACAAGATTCCGGGGTATGATTTCGACTCAACCCGGATCTACGCCAGAGGCTAGTTTCAAAATCGTTTCCTTGGACGCAGTCGAACCATGCATAAGTTACAATGCTGGGAATGATTTTGGTGAGAGCATTCGAAATTCGTTGTTTGTAGACACATTTGCGTTCCTAGGTCAAGGAATGGACCGAATGACTCAACTTGAAAGAATAATCTGACAACTCTAATTAATGTGATACGTGTTGATTCAAGGTCCTTTTGGAGAGCAAGATGACGAGCAAGTATTTGTGCAAAAAGTAGTACCCGAAACAGATCAGCTGTTTGTCAGACTAGCATCAAATGGAAAACGTGTCTGCGTTATCCAGTCTATTGATGGCAGTGTTATTACGTCATTCTGCGTCCACGAGTGTGAAGGATCGAGTCGTATGGGCTCGAGGCCAAGGCGATTCATATTCACAGGACATTCAAATGGTGCTATTCAAATGTGGGATCTGACAACGGCGCTGGATCCTTTATTCGTTGCCACGTCTGGTGAGTGAAAGATTGAGTTTTGATCTCGGAGTTATGCCTCATCACACTAAACTGCACAATGAAATCTGTCACATGATGCCCATCATAGTTTCAATGACACCGTAATTAAGGTTCCGGTCTTGATTACAGCCAAAGATCTGTCCGGAGGTCCAACGCCGGAAGAACTATGGAAGTTACTTGATCAGTGTGAACTGAGTAACAGTCACTGCTCCACACCCAACATCTGTCCATCTCCATCTTTGGTGGCATCTGGTCCAAGAATAAAGGCCAGTAACGTACTTTTCCTTAATCAGTCACAGAACTCAGGATCTTCATCGGGGCCCAGCCAATCTTGAAGGGATATACGCAAGCCCAGCGTGATCGAGGAGTTTTTGCCTCAGGTGCGGATCTCTTAATTGGCGATGTTGATCTTCAAAGTCGAATACGTGTCTTTTTTCCCTCTTGCATTCTTGTTTCCTACCACAAAGCTGTCGTGCAATCATTTGTGCGAAAGCACCTTTTCAATTTCATGGAACGCGGTATTCACACAATCAGAAAACGTGAGCACTTCATGCTGGCACAGGCATTTTGGGCGTTGAATATTCGTTTTATTCTGAGACGGAACTAGTTTTACTGGCTCTCACACATTTCGATTTAATCTGAAACCAAGATGAGGCCGGAAGATGCATTTTTGTTGAATACCAACAATTTCACGATCATATAGATTCCTTGAATCTGATCAAAATCAGATCCGATTAGTCCCAGAATCGATGACTTAAATCTGTGTAGTACAGGAATTTTTGTGAAATATGTTCACTCCAATCGAAATTTTCAACTATCACTCATTCTGTATCCCTGTGAAAACAGGAAGCGGTGCAAAGACGACACATTCCATGTTTTTCTACTGTACAAGGATACTTTCTCCTTCATAGAGCTCTGCACCGTTCCGAAAGCGACGGTGACTCCTATAGCGTTCACATTGGTGTATTGCCAAAAATACTTGAAGAGGAAGAAAGAATTCAGTATCGCGACCTGCGGAGTATTTTTATCAAATTTATGGTAAAAATTGTATCAAGATCGGTACGGAATCAAGCTCAAAAATTCGCGGAAAAATTCAAGTATACTGAAAAAATTTTCCCGCAATTTTTTGGGCTCGATCTCGACGAAACTTTTTCTCTTTTGTAGAGAAATTCTCCACAAGGAGCGAAACATCGCACATCATTCTACTATAAGTAATCCGATTTGACCGCGAAATGGTGGTGAAAACGGGTAGAGAGCAACCTAAAAGATCTTGACGATAATCTCGCGATATGTGTCTAGCATGGATTAATGTATACCAGGGTGATGGCACTGGTAGCCGCCCACCCTCTAGTAGCCGCCCACTTTACGTTGTCATTGCAATAGCTACGTATTTTGGGTTAGTATAAGTATTGTAAATGTATGGGATCATAGTTGGGCATGCCATGTATGGAATCAATGCAAAAAAATCCATGAAAAACGGCGCAGTGAGTTTTGAGAATTTTTCTCGCAGAGTCACTGTGGAAATTAGCATCGTTTTGCCGTATCAGTCTATACCCGTGTCAGTAAAACTACTCTCAGAAGAAATTCTCAAAAGAGAAACTGGGAGTATCCATCGTTTCGGAACTTTTCGTATACGATAGATAAATGTTCAAAGAAGAGGTCCCAACCACGAGGGAAGACAAAGAATATTTTCTCAAGAATGAACGGGTGGGCGGCTATTAGCGCTTAGATGGGTGATTACTAAATAGGTGGGCGGTTACTAGCGATTTTACAATTATTCTTTCAATTGCTCATCAATTGATGTTACTGCAATTCAACGCTCCAAAAAAATTCGACTGCATTCTTGAGCATCCAAAGAATATATGAGTTGAGGTTTCGAAGGCATAGAGCCATACCTGGATCTCCAGTAAAATTATAAACGCGGAATTTTGCTTAAGCATGCAGCTACCAGTGCCTTCACAGATCCGCCTTCACCTTATGTGTACATATACTCAATGATGACAGCAGAACCAGCCTGCCTCCTTCTCTCTTAGTGTCAAATGATGTTCATTCTGCTTTTTTTACGTTTTCAGCATGGTTTAAGCCGGATGAGAGATACAGACAGAATCGTGAGAAATGCCAGTCTCAATTATTGCCTTCACTGCCACAGTAGTGATCTCATCGCAGTCAATAACTCATTAAGATTTACCGGATAATTAAGTATATTAGTACTGAGAACTTCCGGTGTTTGGTCGGCGCTGCTCGGGCGCAAGTTCAGTTGGCGTGTGTACCTGCAATGAGTAAAATTGAGACCTTGCGATGGGTCTCAGTGACGCGAAAGAACTGAAATTCAATTAGAGCAGGCATCTTAGATGGAAACTCGGAATGCGTTGACTAGTTGTAATCAGGGAATAGGGAAGAATTCCTAGGCAGTAGAGGACAAAACCGCGATCTTAGAACCTTGATTGAAATAGCGTATGCTATCCTTGAGTCTAACGCTGGCTTCCTGGAAAAGTCTGTTGAATCAAATACGTATACATTGGGAACATCCCGATCAATGCCCATTTTATCTTGTCAAACCTTGCTAAATCTGAAGGCACCGACGCGTGAAAGCAGAGCTTGAAGAAGCATCAGTGTCAGCAAACATGCTTATAAAACAATGAACGGAAAGCAAAGTCAATGCCACTTCAAGAGCCAACTAGTTGTCATTTTTGAGATAGCCGTTGCGTTAACTCAACACCTGTCTTGCCAGAAGCACTGTGTTGCGGCCGTGGTCTCCGTCAATTGGCTCGGACGGCTGTAGACCTGTATTTTGACCTGATTAGGTTTCGGAGACGCAAGGCCTGGTCATAAGCCTCAGTCCTCTGCCCCATAGTGCATGCATTTGTGAAAGCGTTTTCAGGGTGTCTAGCGAACCTGGAAAACCTGGAAAAAAATTTAGTACCTGGAAAACTTGGAAATACGCTCATTCTGAGCACAAAAACCTATAGAATTTCTAAGTTTCGGACGCAAAACCTGGATTTTTGAATAAACAGCGAACGGTCTACTCTGCACTTGAAAATAAAAACATCAAAAATCTGATCCCCCGCGTGATTTTGATCGATCGTCCAATTAGCTACGGCGGCCGCCGCTCGCCGCCTGAACGGCCGAATAGCCCGGTCTCCGGTAGACCTTTTGTTGGTTCGTTGGGCTCCAGCGAGGTGACTACACCAATGTGTAGAGGGTATTTTCCTGAAAATTTCCCGCCTCAGGTGGGCATTGTGCGTTTGTTCAAACCGGAGCTATGAATTTAGACTATGTCGTTGAGGCGGTTAGGCATACCCACTGACGTATTCTCCAATGAAACTCGATTTACTTTCCCAAATATGTGATTCAGTTGCGACTAGGGAGAAAATTTACGCTTATACACGAGTCATGGGCCGGTTTTTTGTCTGTTGGCTTCCCCTCGAGAGGACACGGGACATGATCAAGATCGTGAACATAGGTTTCACATCCTACGAGGACATTTCTTGGAAGCCGAGTTTCTAGAGAGCATATGCCATCCATATGAACATGCAATGTTGTTTATAATATTGTCGTCATTTATTCTGGCACTCCTGGACTGAGTGAATGACCTCTATGAGTAGTAAAGGAAATATCAGTCACCACCTTGCAGAATAGCATACATTTCAAACTAGAATCAGATCTGACAGATGAGCGAAGTAGGGATCCTCCTTCATAGCTACTTGAGACAGCTCCATCATCTGTTTATCTCTTCTGTCGTGTAATTCGTGAAAACCTCATTCGAAATCTCTGATCCATGGTTCAAACCAAATGTTTTTGCACCTGATCTAATTGATGAATATGCTGTACAGTCCTTATATCTTGATCCAGGCGTGCAAATCCTATGGTCAATATTACATTCTCCATCCTCTGAGAATTCATTTGAAAACATGGCGATCTATAGCGGCTTACATTTCAGAGCAAAAATGCCGTATGCCTAGGAGGGCAGGAGCTACTTGATCCTTCCAAAGGCCTTCTCCGTTGAATGTAGCGAGCCACATGTGACACCTACTCCTGATACAATAATCTGGTACAAGGTTAAGAACATTTGTCAGGTAATTTGCCAAGCCAAGGCATCTATTATAGAGCGAGAATGAACTCTCTCAACCCCTGAATATCGCCACAATTCAATAGTGCGGCATAGGAAGCATAGTAATCTTTTGAGTAACTCCAATCGAATCCTTTCCACCATCTGTGAGAGGTTCTAAAAGCAGTAGGATTGTAATTCTTGACATTTTTTCGAAGTGCTTGAAGCGGCTCTGACGAGGATATTGTTTATAGCTCTCAAAATGGAAGGAATGAACATGAGTATACAAACGACTATAAGTGTACCAGAAGCGTGCATGACGAAAATTACTCATGAGGTATGTCTGAATCACAGTTTCTCTCATTCCTCCTCGTCGGGCATTTCATCATTCTCTTCAGGTTTCTCACTTATTACTGATGTAGCATAATTGCCACGAGTACTAAGACCTTTCATCTTTAATTTGTTGATACAGTCAAGAACGGTCTCGTCGATAGCAATAGACTTCATAGACCCTTTCAAATCTTCATACATCCTACCATGTATTTTTTCATGTCTGCCTTATGCAGCAAAATTTTCTCGAGCAGGAAACTCTTGGTCCATCGTTTGAGAACACAAGAGCTACATATTCAGTACTGTTGCTATTACTGGAACTAAATCTTTTCAAAGCATTGCGGTTTAGACTCTAATGTCCAATAGCAGAATAAATTTTCTGTTTGAACCTAATGCCTTGCTAGGACTATTCGATTCTTCTGATTCTTATTCCTGAATGGGAATCAGAAGAATCGAACAGTCCCAAAACAGCACTAGATTCAAACAAAAAATTTTTCAAAATATGTTGGAAGGAAGGAGCACAACTACATTGAAAAGTTCACATGGAGAAAGAGAGACTCCGTCCAGCAACGTGACAATATTTGTGAGACTTGTGGTCAAAAATATGCACACCGACGAACATTTGATTCTAGGTCTATGGCTTGGTCTTGGTAGACCGTATGGCAACGAGATTACAACAGAGCGTACGAAAGTAAATCAATTCAACAACAATGGCATGATTCGATTGCATTTATATATTCCTTACACTTGAAAGAACAAAAAAACAATAAAACGAGGGTTACAAATAAGGGCTAATTCAATATATTATAGCTCGAAATAAACAGCATACTTCACTTTTGATTATCGGTTGGCAGATTTTCCATGCTACAGTAATATTCGAACAGGGCAGATTTGAAAGCTTCTAGAGGTCTGAGCAAGCGTATGCTATTTGGTACTGATTCCCACTCTTTCATTGCCTCCATGGAGAACGCACCATCGTACGCTGATGTGCGAGTGGTGGGTAGGTAGACACGCATTGACTGATTTCTCTCAGAACGCCTTATTCCTTCGTCCAATGTTTGGAAAAGTTCATGAAGATACTCTGGTTTGGATGTGGTGAAGATTTTATAGAGTTGAACGCAAAGGAAGTACTTCCGGCGCAAAGTCAGAGATAACCAATCTAGACGGAGGTAATAAGGCTTGAGAGCAGCATCACGTTGTAGATGAAAAATGAATTTCAGACACATATTCAACAGTCTCTGCAATTCTGTTTCTAAGTAACCAGACATATCGTTATATACTAGGCATGAATAATCGAAGTGAGGTAGAGCTAGGGCATCAACAAGCGAACGTTTGACTTCTGAAGACAGAAAAATGATCACGATCACGGAGTATGTGTAAAACTCCATTGACTTTCGAACAGATGCTTGCAATATGATAGTTCCATGAGAGGTCATTCAAAAAAATAATTCCCAGATTTTTCACAGTGGTTTAAAGAAGAACTGTGACACCATCTACGAGTATATGTGGCAGGACGCTCAGATCTAGTCTCATATGGTACTGGAGTGATGCGTAAAGTACTGTTCTGGTTTTAGACAAATTTAATTTGAGTCCATTTTGCTCCGCCCATGCAACTATCCGAGCTATATCTTCATTTAACTCACGAATCGCCTCAGTGAGATCACATGGCCTACATTATATATAGATTTGCAAATCATCAGCGAGGAGTAAAGCTTTGCAATGCCTCAGAACCGACAATATGGAATTCATAAGTATGAGGAATACAATTGGCCCTGGGTTTGACCCTTGGAGGAAACCAGATTTATTGGGGAGGTAATCAGTGGAATTACTATATTGATCAGCGATAGCCTGAGATCGTCCACTCAAGTATGAATGAAACCATTTCGAAGCCTCTTCAGAGAAATTCAGATCCTTCATCTTTTTGAGAAGTTCAGAGTGTTTGATGCTATCAAACACAGATTCAAAGTCGAACAGAATCTGAAGCGTTACAAGTTTTTGTTCAATGCCACGTCTGATATCCTCAGATATTTTCAACAAAGCGGTCTGAGTGCTGAAATTTGTGCGGAAACCTTATTGTAACGGTGATATCATTCGATTTCTCTCAAAATACTCAACAAGTTGATGGGTAATGATTGTGTCGAAAACTTTGGCGAAATGTGGAAGGTTCGCAATAGGTCTAGTCTTTGCAAGTGAAGAGCTCCAGCTCTGTATTCCTTCAATAATGACCATGTGAGAACATTATTTACCATCTCCTGATCTGTCCTTCCGGTCAGGAGCCTCACCTTTAGGCTGTCCGGGAGAGAGGCGTCCGTCCCAACAGCCAAGCCCACTTCCAGCTCACCATTGATGTTCGGTAGCTGTGCTGCTATATTCAACGCCATAATGACGATCTCGAAACTAGAAAAAAAGATACGGTTGAGTCGGAGCAATCTCAAGACTTTTATCTGTTTGTAACAACTTACGAGGGTACCGTAGTTTTCGTTGTTGTTCGAATATCCTCTGATACTTCCAACAAAGCGGTCTGAGTGCTGAAATTTGTGCGAAAACCTTATTGTAACGGTGATATCATTCGATTTCTCTCAAAATACTCAACAAGTAGATGGGTAATGATAGTGTCGAAAACTTTGGCGAAATGTGGAAGGTTCGCAATAGGTCTAGTCTTTGCAGGTGAAGAGCTCCAGCTCTGTATTTCTTCACTAATGACCATGTGAGAACATTATTTACCATCTCCTGATCTGTCCTTCCGGTCAGGAGCCTCACCTTCAGGCTGTCCGGTAGAGAGGCGTCTGTCCCAACAGCCAAGCTCACTTCCAGCTCAACATTGATGTTCGGTAGCTGTGCTGCTATATTCAACGCCATAATGACGATCTCGAAACTAGAAAAAAAAGATACGGTTGAGTCGGAGCAATCTCAAGACTTTTATCTGTTTGTAACAACTTACGAGGGTACCGTAGTTTTCGTTGTTGTTCTAATATCCTCAGATACTTTCAACAAGCGTCCTTTCTCCAAGGACGTGTTTTTGATCCTCACGGATGAATCACCCGAGCTGCTGGTGAGATCTCCCAACTCGGTAGTTGCCGCGCCAGAGCTGGTTTTTGGAAAGCTCGCCGGGCCTTTGGCGCCTGCGCAAGGTGTTGTGCGCGTAGCAGCCGACTTCAGCTTGCGCGGATTGCGGGCCACCGATGTCTTGGCAGCAGATGACGAGTGAAACAAACGCGAAAGCGTGATGAGCCTTGCACTTTTCTTTTTCTGCTTCTGTTGTGAAGAGGGGGTCGATTCCTCTTCAGTTTTAGCCATGAGTGTACTTGACTTCCCAGAACTTTGAAGAACTCCGTGCCAATCTAGTTAGTCCCAACAGCACGGTGGTAAGAACCGCAACACTTTGTATGCTATTATTTACGCAGCATTCTCATTACGGAGTGTAATGAAAAGGGCTATAAAGCTTTCCAGAACCTAGTGAGGAAGAACTCTATGCCAATCTAGTTACAGTGGTGTTAAGCCAACCCGACTCTACCCCAAGCCTATGTGGGATTAGATGAGAGAGAGAGAGAGAGCACAGGAACATCACCATGTCCTGGTGGAGTTTTAGCTCCAAGGAAAACCGGAAAGACTAAGGAAGTATGAAGACCAACACTTCGAGAGATAATGGGACTTCGAACGCTTGTGATAGTTTCACGACGTTGCGTGAGGGCACCTTCAGATGATTTCAGAGGATGATCAAGTTGTTGCTAGAGTGTTTGTAGATGGACTGTAAGCGCTTGTTCGAAAGCCTAAGGCCATTGCGACCCTTAGCTGCCGTTGACTGAGGGACATTTGCAGACCTGTCAACGAGGGAGGTTTCCCTCCTTTAGCAGAGCGGGTATTGGTAGTATCCGGCATTGTTGAATGGTGGATACTACCTAGTCGGAGATCCAGAGATAGGGAGAGAGAGAGAGAGAGAGAGAGATCCTCATATCCATCCCAGATGACGACGATGTCTATCTCATCGCCAGGCTGGAATGTCTTCTCGATAATTTTTGGATCTGAATATTCTGGTATCGTATACATCTTGGATTCGAAATAGAAATCGGTATCTTGACCCATTGCTACTCTTTTAAACATTTTATCTTCAAATAATTTAGAACGAATCTGTTTCTTAGATACTACATCTAAGAGATCGCTCTTTTCGAGAGGAAGGTGAAGCTTAGATTTAATTTCTCTTCGCTTCTCCAACTCTTTTGCCTCCAACGCAGCCTCGATGTCGGCATTAATAAATTTCTTACCGTCAATTTCCATGGGTGTATTTATATAGTTGGAAGCCGAGACTCCACAAGGGTACTTCAGCTTCTTTTCAAGATTAACATGATCATAATGCTTCCCAATATTGGGTGATTCTTTGGGTATAGAATATCCTTCATAATCAGACGAATAGGTCGTGGGTTGAATCACGATCTCTTGGTTCTCGTTCTCCGACGATGGGGTCACGAGAGATGTCTTCTTGTCACGAGTGGTCTTAGGCTTCTTAGGAGCTTTTGGCTCTTTTTTGCTACTTGCTTGTTGAGATGTAATGGTTGACGTGGAAGCCTTCTTAGAGGGTTCACGTTTTTGTTTTGAGCCAGAGGCGGAAGAGGAAGTCGGAGCAGCGACACCTGAACCACTAGGCTCTGATGTAGCGGGAACACCGCGTGGAGCTCTACTTATTTCGAGTCCAGCGAATGTACGCAGATCGGTCAAATTGAACGTTATTAATTCGGCGAGGCGAAGCTCTTTTATATTTGGGGTAAGATTGACTGAATATCTGTTGAACTGGGCAGGTGGCTCAATTCGATTAAATCGAATGAAAGAGACCAATTCACCAGCAAAAAGAGATTCAACTTCTATGACGTATTTGGTTCCAGGAAGCGAAAAGTGAGTACCACTTCCCGCAAGATGGTATCCATACTTGAAATTATCGGAAATATCTGTCGAATATTCGACGATATATGCTTCCTTTGTATCAACGTGTTGTGAAACGGACAGGATCGCCTTATTGCATCCCCCGTCAACGTTCTTGCAAACTAAGAATCGAGTGGTAAAGATCTTCCTCTCGCGATTCATGATCGGAAGCTGACCAAACAATACTTGAACGTTATAACAACGAACTTTCTTATGAATTCATTCACATCAGAGAGAGAGAGAGAGAGAGAGAGAGAGAGAGAGAGAGAGAAGTATAGTTTGACATGTTCTCCGACGGTCTTGGGTCTGACTTCTCCTATCAGACTCTTGGCATGATTGATGAACTCAACCACTGGAGGAAGTTCAAAATTGCAACCCCTCATATAGATGAACCATTGTATGGCATCCTTGCTGCGAGGCATACCTGATGGTAAAGGCAAAACCTTTGTCTGAGCCTTTGGACCTTCGTCTGATCCTTTTTCCATGAACATCTTTCTCAATTCTACATTTTTAGCAAAGATGTAAGCGATCCATTTCGCTGATGTCGAGTTGTTTACTATATTCTCGTCTGATATCATGACGGCATTCTTTGATCTTGTGGATTGTAGTAGAGTTCCGACAGCATGTAATAAGAAGAACAACTGTGGATTCTTTGTAGCAGAGTAATATGATCTTCTGACCAGTCCCAAATCAGCTTGATAAGGGAAATAAGAATGCACTTTCATGCATTCTTGATCTCTCTTCATCATCTGCTTGAACTCAGCAGCTAATCCTTCAGTGAAGATCCAGTCCAATAAACTGGATTCTTTTTTCATTCCCAGAGTCTTGGTCACCAATCCCACTGATAAGAAGGCTAAGCAATCTTTGTATCTCGAACCAAGTGTACCAATCTACAGATCTGACTCCGATGATTTGGGAAAGAAACACAAGAACATATCTATTGCAGCTACCATTTCATTAAAATTCAGGTCTTAGGACCAACTGGTCATGACTGATCTTCCAGGGAAGGTTATCGTATCTCCCCCCATCTGAGCTATCCAATTTTTAATTCGATCACGAATTTCGTCATAATATGCGGTGTTGACACTAGCGGTTGATATACGTCCAAGTCTGTGACCTGCTAGTGCGTAACATACCAATGGCTCGTTTTTCGTACTCACTGGAACGGTATTATATCCAGAGCAAGCGAGACGGCTGCTTTCCAGTGATGAAGAGTACTTTTCCTAATGGTTTTTCCAATACTGTCAGGAAGAGTTCTATAATAAGCTTCACCGGCAGCGACGAATTGGGAGTAAGGTATCTCCAAATTAAAGTCATAACCCTTTGAAATCGCGTGCTGTTTGATAAGCAATCCCTTTTGTCGCAGCCAAAGCCAGAACTCGACATTAGCAGGGGCAAGTAGTAGTTCATGGTTGTCGCGTACGCGTGTCAACCAGTACAAAAATTCTAGCCAATAGTCCTGAAGAACGAGTTCACACATACGTTGCTGGTGGTCTCTGTTCTGCAAATGAGAAGGAGAATGAGATTGTGAGTGAAGTTGTATCAAGTATTGAATAGTCTGGGGCATGGTATTCACGAGGAAAACCTATACGGCCACACCTGCTGGAGGAGCAAGTACACACGGAAGCGATGAGGTGGTTCATCCGCCAGGATAAAGAGATAGAATCTCACAAAATTTTGGACAATTGTTCTAAACTTGGCGTGAGAGATTGCTGGATTTCCACGAAATTTTCAACCCGCTGTGTGTCTCTTTGCAGTAATTGATGAGAAATAAGAAATCTCACAACCATTCTCTCACTATAATTAATATCAATATTCACTACGACAATAATATTTCATATATTCTCCATTGAATTATTGTTGGGTATTAGGGTGGGCCGAAAAAACATTTTTTGTGATAATCACTTGGCATTAATCGGGATTTACTGCCTTTGGGTGAGGAATTATGAAAAAAATCTCGCTGCACGCTCAAAGATGCTAGGGGAAGCGAGAGCCTTGAAGTTTTAATACAAGATTTATGGAAAACGCAATTCAAGAGTTTCCTTTTCCCTTCCCCATCAGTGTTTCCGTGGATATTGCATTATGATTGGCGCGGGCAACGTCACTCACGTTTTTTTGAGGTATTTCAACTCATTAAAGATGATGTCAGTGTTTCCGAATAATCATGATGCATTGGAGTTGAGACGTGAACTAATAGTAGTGCAACTAAACCTCTCAATTCGATCACTAAGTGTCCAAACTCTTGATAACAGTCTAAATTTGGACTCAAATGGTAGGTGGTACATCTGGTTTAATATAGCAAAAGATTTTTTGGTTAAATATTTGAGGGAACATATGCATCATCAATAAAAACATGCATTTTTTCACGACTTTTTCGATTTTTCCGTCATAAGTTGGGAAAGATCAATTTTTCGAGAAAATGTCGGAAAATGCATCCCTTCCGAGTTATTCTTCGTCAAAGATTTAATCGTATTTGTGCTTAAATTGTTGATAACGGATTCAAACTATTTTTCTGAGATTATTGAGTCAATTTTGAATAAAAAAAGGTCTCTTGGTATTTTTTCCTAAGTTTCATCGTTTTCGAGTAATGGAAATAGCAAATTTTGTGACTTCCGCCCCTGAATAAGAGTAACCGCTGGGTGAAAGATCGAAGAACTCACTATTTCCATTACTCGAAAACGATTGAACTTAGGGAAAAATACCAAGTGACCTTTTTTGTTCAAAATTGACTCAATCATCTTGGAAAAATAGTTTGAACCTGTTATAATCAGTTTGAGCGAGTTTATTTGAAAAAATTCAATTATATCTTTGATGAAGAATAACTTGGAAGGAATGCATTTCCCGAGGAAAAGTGTGGAGATCATTCTTTTAGATCGTTCAAAGATCTACAAATTGTTCCTCAACATATTTTCTCGAAAAATCGATTTTTTCCGACTTATGACGGAAAAATCTAAAAAGGCGTGAAAAAATGCATGTTTCTATTGATTTTTTATATGTTCCCCCAAATATTTAACCAAAAAACCTTTTGCTACATCAAACAAGATGTACCACCTACCATTTGAGGCCAAAACTAGGCTGTTAGTAAGAGTTTGGTCACTTTCTCCCACAGGAAGCGACTTTTCGGGGGTTAGTTGCAATACTATAACGAATAATGCCAAATTTCGTGAAAGATGAAAAATGGCTTATACGACGAACTCATGCCCAGCTTTTGACGCACCCTTGCTTTCTTGAACCACCGTTATCGTATTTAGAAGGTAGAAAAACCTTGAAAGTAGGTGAGGCTGCCAGCGCACCCATTATAACGCAATATCCGATTTGGAGGGAAAAGATGCATTTTTTATCAAAACTCCAGGGCTCTTGCTCCACCGGAAAAACTCATCTTTGAGCGTGCAGTGAGGGTCTTTTCAAAATTTTCTTATTCGATACGGAATTCCTTTGAAATTCGCTCAAACATGATGAAAAAATATTCTTTAAAAAATGTGTAATATCAATCATATTAGGTAAGTGTACGCAACTTGCCTCGATTGAGCCATTTTCTTAATACCTTTGGTCTACCTCAACAATTTTCAACGTGCTTTAGCTCATTCTGAAGCTTGTTTCGGAACCCTTAAAATGGATCCAAATACGTTTGAATTCAATCAAGAGGAGCCAAGCTGTCTTAATTTTTCCAAAGAGTGATTCTTTAGAGTTTAAAAAATGGTGTACCCAACTTGCCCCCATCAAGCCATTTCCCCAATAACTATGGTCTACCTATCGTACGGAAAAAGAGAACACATGCCCAGTTGAAGTTCTTCCCTGTCAAGTATAGTGAGCCGATGTGGTACCCAGCTCTGTTTTCAGAATTCGCCAACATGACGACAAGACAGTTGAGACGTCTCTGTCACTTGAATTGTTTGTGCTCTGGAACCGCAATGTTCCTTTTCCTTAGACCTGGTCAACTAATAATTTCGGGTGCCGGGTGAACTCCATGGTTCCTTGGTCGATTATGATCACCCCCAATTATGGAAAACAGAAACATTGCCCAGTTCAAGGGCCTCCCTGTCAGGTATCGAGAGCCGATGTGGTACGCAGCTCTGTTCTCAGAATTCGTCTAACTGGAGACAAACAGCTGAGACGGCAATGCTTCTCAAATTGTTTCTGCTCTGACCTCGCAACGTCCCGTCCTCGTGTGATTGATCAACTCACTACTTTGGGTGCCAGGTAGAAATTCGCATGGTTCCCTAGTCGATGCTGACCAGCTTCACTTATGGAAAACGAGAACACATGCCCGGTTGATGTTCTTCCCTGTCAGGTATAGTGAGCCGATGTGGTACCCAGCTCTGTTTCCAGAATTCGCCAACATGACGACAAGACAGTTGAGACGTCTCTGTCACTTGAATTGTTTGTGCTCTGAACTCGCAATGTTCCTTTTCCTTGGACCTGGTCAACTTATAATTTCGGGTGCCGGGTGAACTCCATGGTTCCTTGGTCGATTCTGATCACCCCCAATTATGGAAACCAGAAACATTGCCCAGTTCAAGGGCCTCCCTGTCAGGTATCGAGAGCCGATGTGGTACGCAGCTCTGTTCTCAGAATTCGTCTAACTGGAGACAAACAGCTGAGACGGCAATGCTTCTCAAATTGTTTCTGCTCTGACCTCGCAACGTCCCGTCCTCGTGTGATTGATCAACTCACTACTTTGGGTGCCAGGTAGACATTTGCATGGTTCCCTAGTCGATGCTGACCAGATCCACTTCTGGGAAACGAGAACATATGCCCAGTCCCTGTCAAGTATAGTCAGCCGATGTGGTACCCAGCTCTGTTTTCAGATTTCGCCAATTTGACGACCAGACAGTTAAGACGCTTTTGTTACTTGAATTCTTTGTGCTCTGAACTCGCAACGTTCCTTTTCCTTGGACTTGGTCAACTGATAATTTCGGGTGCCGGGTGAACTTCATGGTTCCTTGGTCGATTCTGATCACCCCCAATTATGGAAAACAGAAACATTGCCCAGTTCAAGGGCCTCCCTGTCAGGTATCGAGAGCCGATGTGGTACGCAGCTCTGTTCTCAGAATTCGTCTATACGGAGACAAACAGCTGAGACGGCAATGCTTCTTAAATTGTTTCTGCTCTGACCTCGCAACGTCCCCTCCTCGTGTGATATATCAACTCACTACTTCGGGTGCCAGGTAGACATTCGCATGGTTCCCTAGTCGATGCTGACCAGCTTCACTTATGGAAAACGAGAACACATGCCCGGTTGATGTTCTTCCCTGTCAGGTATAGTGAGCCGATGTGGTACCCAGCTCTGTTTCCAGAATTCGCCAACATGACGACAAGACAGTTGAGACGTCTCTGTCACTTGAATTGTTTGTGCTCTGAACTCGCAATGTTCCTTTTCCTTGGACCTGGTCAACTAATAATTTCGGGTGCCGGGTGAACTCCATGGTTCCTTGGTCGATTATGATCACCCCCAATTATGGAAAACAGAAACATTGCCCAGTTCAAGGGCCTCCCTGTCAGGTATCGAGAGCCGATGTGGTACGCAGCTCTGTTCTCAGAATTCGTCTAACTGGAGACAAACAGCTGAGACGGCAATGCTTCTCAAATTGTTTCTGCTCTGACCTCGCAACGTCCCGTCCTCGTGTGATTGATCAACTCACTACTTTGGGTGCCAGGTAGACATTTGCATGGTTCCCTAGTCGATGCTGACCAGATCCACTTCTGGGAAACGAGAACATATGCCCAGTCCCTGTCAAGTATAGTCAGCCGATGTGGTACCCAGCTCTGTTTTCAGATTTCGCCAATTTGACGACCAGACAGTTGAGACGCTTTTGTTACTTGAATTCTTTGTGCTCTGAACTCGCAACGTTCCTTTTCCTTGGACTTGGTCAACTGATAATTTCGGGTGCCGGGTGAACTTCATGGTTCCTTGGTCGATTCTGATCACCCCCAATTATGGAAAACAGAAACATTGCCCAGTTCAAGGGCCTCCCTGTCAGGTATCGAGAGCCGATGTGGTACGCAGCTCTGTTCTCAGAATTCGTCTATACGGAGACAAACAGCTGAGATGGCAATGGTTCTCAAATTGTTTCTGCTCTGACCTCGCAACGTCCCCTCCTCGTGTGATATATCAACTCACTACTTTGGGTGCTAGGTAGACATTCGCATGGTTCCCTAGTCGATGCTGACCAGATCCACTTCTGGGAAACGAGAACATATGCCCAGTCCCTGTCGAGTATAGTATGCCGATGTGGTACCTAGCTCTGTTTTTAGAATTCGCCAATATGTAGACGAGTCAGTTGAGACGTCTATGCTCCTCGCTACTTCGGGTGCCAGGTAGACATATGCATGGTTCCCTGGTCGATGCTGACCAACTTCATCTACTTAGTTGGAGACAAAGATACTTTGGAGCTTCTTGTATGGAACAGACTCGCACTTGTGATTGGTCTCCGCAATTACAGCTGTATCCTCTTCGTGATCCTTGCTGGGAATATCTCTTCAACGAGCAATCGAGAGACATCACGCTCTTGATGTTCAGAGATAAATACTGCATCATAATGTCCGTTAGAATACCAGGAAATTATCAGCATGTATCTTATCGTATCTTAAACCCTTACCCAGTGATGTTCAACTACAGTGGGACGAGCTTCCTCGCATGCCGTACAAGTTGTCGAAACCTTAATCGAACATCCAAAAAGTTGATCGACCGGGGTCATATGCGTTGACCCTTGGTCAGGGTTCAAGGTATGAAACCCCAGGATGAAAGTGTTTCTTATGGTTTCCAGAAGGCCCACAAGAAACTCATGAGCATCTTCTTGCCGATCAGGTTGCATTTCTATACAGATGGCTGGAACAGAGATGGAAGAGAATTTAAACCAGTCCAGTCCATGTTGATAGTTAACCGAACTATCTGCGCGGACTTACCCGTAATTCTCTCTCTGATATGTTTAGGATCCATCACTTCGCCAGATTTCAGATGGCTCTCATGAAGGGTTTTTGCAAATAAACAACCAAAACATTCACAAGATGAACCTGCGGAGAACCCATTCTTGGCTCATATTTTATTGGAATCGTATCATGGAAATCAGGCTGCGATCACCAGATGGTTGGAACAGATAGAAATTCATCAGGTAAGAGCGAAGGGAATTTGCAGGGAGAGACACCTTGTTTAGAAGATGTTGATATCAGGGCATTATGCATCATCACTGCTTCGCATGGGAAACGAGAACATATGCCCAGTTGATGTTCTTCCCTGTCAAGTATAGTCAGCCGATGTGGTACCCAGCTCTGTTTTCAGATTTCGCCAACACGACGACAAGACAGTTGAGACGTCTCTGTCACTTGAATTGTTTGTGCTCTAAACTCGCAATGTTCCTTTTCCTCGGACCTGGTCAACCAATAATTTCGGGTGCCGGGTCAACTCCATGGTTCCTTGGTCGATTCTGATCACCTCCATTCGGGGAAAACATTGTCCAGTTGAAGGTCCTCCCTGTCAGGTATAGAGAGCCGATGTGGTACGCAGCTCTGTTCTCAGAATTCGTCTATACGGAGACAAACAGCTGAGACGGCAATGCTTCTCAAATTGTTTATGCTCTAACCTCGCAACGTCCCCTCCTCGTGTGATTGATCAACTCACTACTTCGGGTGCCAGGTAGACATTCGCTTGGTTCCCTAGTCGATGCTGACCTGATCCACTTCTGGGAAACGAGAACATATGCCCAGTCCCTGTCGAGTATAGTGAGCCGATGTGGTACCTAGCTCTGTTTTTAGAATTCGCCAATATGTAGACGAGTCAGTTGAGACGTCTATGCTCCTCGAATTGATTATTCTCTGAACTCGCAACGTCCTCTTCTCGTGTGATTGATCAACATACTACTTCGGGTGCCAGGTAGACATATGCATGGTTCCCTGGTCGATGCTGACCAGCTTCATCTACTCAGTTGGAGACAAAGATACTTTAGAGCTTTTTGTATGGAACAGACTCGCACTTGTGATTGGTCTCCGCACTTATAGCTGTATCCTCTTCGTGATTCTTGCTGGAAATATCTCTTCAACGAGCAATCGAGAGACATCACGCTCTTGATGTTCAGAGATAAATACTGCATCATAATGTCTGTTAGAATACCAGGAAATTATTAGCATGTATCTTGTCGTATCATAAACCCTTACCCAGTGATGCTCAACTACAGTGGGACGAGCTTCCTCGCATGCCGTACAAGTTGTCGAAACCTTAATCGAACATCCAAAAAGTTGATCGACCAGGGTCATATGCCTTGACCCTTGGTCAGGGTTCAAGGTATGAAACCCCAGGATGAAAGTGTTTCTTATGGTTTCCAGAAGGCCCACAAGGAACTCATGAGCATCTTCTTGCCGATCAGGTTGCATTTCTTTACGGATGGCTGGAACAGAGATGGAAGAGAATTTGAACCAGTCCAGTCCATGTTGATAGTTAACGGAACAATCCGCGCGGACTTACCCGTAATTCTCTCTCTGATATGTTTAGGATCCATCACTTCACCAGATTTCAGATGGCTCTCATGAAGGGTTTTTGCAAATAAACAACCAAAACATTCACAAGATGAACCTGCGGAGAACCCATTCTTGGCTCATATTTTATTAGAATCGTATCATGGAAATCAGGCTGCGATCACCAGATGGTTGGAACAGATAGAAATTCATCAGGTAAGAGCGAAGGGAATTTGCAGGGAGAGACACATTGTTTAGAAGATGTTGATATCAGGGCATTATGCATCATCACTGCTTCGCATGGGAAACGAGAACATATGCCCAGTTGATGTTCTTCCCTGTCAAGTATAGTCAGCCGATGTGGTACCCAGCTCTGTTTTCAGATTTCGCCAACACGACGACAAGACACTTGAGACGTCTCTGTCACTTGAATTGTTTGTGCTCTGAACTCGCAATGTTCCTTTTCCTCGGACCTGGTCAACCAATAATTTCGGGTGCCGGGTCAACTCCATGGTTCCTTGGTCGATTCTGATCACCTCCATTCGGGGAAAACATTGTCCAGTTGAAGGTCCTCCCTGTCAGGTATAGAGAGCCGATGTGGTACGCAGCTCTGTTCTCAGAATTCGTCTATACGGAGACAAACAGCTGAGACGGCAATGCTTCTCAAATTGTTTATGCTCTGACCTCGCAACGTCCCCTCCTCGTGTGATTGATCAACTCACTACTTCGGGTGCCAGGTAGACATTCGCATGGTTCCCTAGTCGGTGCTGACCTGATCCACTTCTGGGAAACGAGAACATATGCCCAGTCCCTGTCAAGTATAGTGAGCCGATGTGGTACGTAGCTCTGTTTTTAGAATTCGCCAATATGTAGACGAGTCAGTTGAGACGTCTATGCTCCTCGAATTGATTATGCTCTGAACTCGCAACGTCCTCTTCTCGTGTGATTGATCAACATACTACTTCGGGTGCCAGGTAGGCATATGCATGGTCCCCTGGTCGATGCTGACCAGCTTCATCTACTCAGTTGGAGACAAAGATACTTTGGAGCTTTTTGTATGGAACAGACTCGCACTTGTGATTGGTCTCCGCACTTATAGCTTTATCCTTTTCGTGATTCTTGCTGGTAATATCTCTTCAACGAGCAATCGAGAGACATCACGCTCTTGATGTTCAGAGATAAATACTGCATCATAATGTCTGTTAGAATACCAGGAAATTATTAGCATGTATCGTATCGTATCATAAACCCTTACCCAGTGATGTTCGACTACTGTGGGACGAGCTTCCTCGCATGCCGTACAAGTTGTCGAAACCTTAATCGATCATCCAAAAAGTTGATCGACCGGGGTCATATGCCTTGACCCTTGGTCAGGGTTCAAGGTATGAAACCCCAGGATGAAAGTGTTTCTTATGGTTTCCAGAAGGCCCACAAGAAACTCATGAGCATCTTCTTGCCGATCAGGTTGCATTTCTATGTAGATGGCTGGAACAGAGATGGAAGAGAATTTAAACCAGTCCAGTCCATGTTGATAGTTAACGGAACAATCTGCGCGGACTTACCCGTAGTTCTCTCTCTGATATGTTTAGGATCCATCACTTCGCCAGATTTCAGATGGCTCTCATGAAGGGTTTTTGCAAATAAACAACCAAAACATTCACAAGATGAACCTGCGGAGAACTCATTCTTGGCTCATATTTTATTGGAATCGTATCATGGAAATCAGGCTGCGATCACCAGATGGTTGGAACAGTTAGAAATTCATCAGGAAAGAGCGAAGGGAATTTGCAGGGAGAGACACATTGTTTAGAAGATGTTGATATCAGGGCATTATGCATCATCACTGCTTCGCATGGGAAACGAGAACATATGCCCAGTTGATGTTCTTCCCTGTCAAGTATAGTCAGCCGATGTGGTACCCAGCTCTGTTTCAGATTTCGCCAACACGACGACAAGACACTTGAGACGTCTCTGTCACTTGAATTGTTTGTGCTCTGAACTCGCAATGTTCCTTTTCCTCGGACGTGGTCAACTAATAATTTCGGGTGCCGGGTCAACTCCATGGTTCCTTGGTCGATTCTGATCACCTCCAATCGGGGAAAACATTGCCCAGTTGAAGATCCTCCCTGTCAGGTATAGAGAGCCGATGTGGTACCCAGCTCTGTTCTCAGAATTCGTCTATACGGAGACAAACAGTTGAGACGGCAATGCTTCTCAAATTGTTTATGCTCTGACCTCGCAACGTCCCCTACTCGTGTGATTGATCAACTCACTACTTCGGGTGCCAGGTAGACATTCGCTTGGTTCCCTAGTCGATGCTGACCTGATCCACTTCTGGGAAACGAGAACATATGCCCAGTCCCTGTCGAGTATAGTGAGCCGATGTGGTACCTAGCTCTGTTTTTAGAATTCGCCAATATGTAGACGAGTCAGTTGAGACGTCTATGCTCCTCGAATTGATTATTCTCTGAACTCGCAACGTCCTCTTCTCGTGTGATTGATCAACATACTACTTCGGGTGCCAGGTAGACATATGCATGGTTCCCTGGTCGATGCTGACCAGCTTCATCTACTCAGTTGGAGACAAAGATACTTTAGAGCTTTTTGTATGGAACAGACTCGCACTTGTGATTGGTCTCCGCACTTATAGCTGTATCCTCTTCGTGATTCTTGCTGGAAATATCTCTTCAACGAGCAATCGAGAGACATCACGCTCTTGATGTTCAGAGATAAATACTGCATCATAATGTCTGTTAGAATACCAGGAAATTATTAGCATGTATCTTGTCGTATCATAAACCCTTACCCAGTGATGCTCAACTACAGTGGGACGAGCTTCCTCGCATGCCGTACAAGTTGTCGAAACCTTAATCGAACATCCAAAAAGTTGATCGACCAGGGTCATATGCCTTGACCCTTGGTCAGGGTTCAAGGTATGAAACCCCAGGATGAAAGTGTTTCTTATGGTTTCCAGAAGGCCCACAAGGAACTCATGAGCATCTTCTTGCCGATCAGGTTGCATTTCTTTACAGATGGCTGGAACAGAGATGGAAGAGAATTTGAACCAGTCCAGTCCATGTTGATAGTTAACGGAACAATCCGCGCGGACTTACCCGTAATTCTCTCTCTGATATGTTTAGGATCCATCACTTCACCAGATTTCAGATGGCTCTCATGAAGGGTTTTTGCAAATAAACAACCAAAACATTCACAAGATGAACCTGCGGAGAACCCATTCTTGGCTCATATTTTATTAGAATCGTATCATGGAAATCAGGCTGCGATCACCAGATGGTTGGAACAGATAGAAATTCATCAGGTAAGAGCGAAGGGAATTTGCAGGGAGAGACACATTGTTTAGAAGATGTTGATATCAGGGCATTATGCATCATCACTGCTTCGCATGGGAAACGAGAACATATGCCCAGTTGATGTTCTTCCCTGTCAAGTATAGTCAGCCGATGTGGTACCCAGCTCTGTTTCAGATTTCGCCAACACGACGACAAGACACTTGAGACGTCTCTGTCACTTGAATTGTTTGTGCTCTGAACTCGCAATGTTCCTTTTCCTCGGACGTGGTCAACTAATAATTTCGGGTGCCGGGTCAACTCCATGGTTCCTTGGTCGATTCTGATCACCTCCAATCGGGGAAAACATTGCCCAGTTGAAGATCCTCCCTGTCAGGTATAGAGAGCCGATGTGGTACCCAGCTCTGTTCTCAGAATTCGTCTATACGGAGACAAACAGTTGAAACGGCAATGCTACTCAAATTGTTTATGCTCTGACCTCGCAACGTCCCCTACTCGTGTGATTGATCAACTCACTACTTCGGGTGCCAGGTAGACATTCGCTTGGTTCCCTAGTCGATGCTGACCTGATCCACTTCTGGGAAACGAGAACATATGCCCAGTCCCTGTCGAGTATAGTGAGCCGATGTGGTACCTAGCTCTGTTTTTAGAATTCGCCAATATGTAGACGAGTCAGTTGAGACGTCTATGCTCCTCGAATTGATTATTCTCTGAACTCGCAACGTCCTCTTCTCGTGTGATTGATCAACATACTACTTCGGGTGCCAGGTAGACATATGCATGGTTCCCTGGTCGATGCTGACCAGCTTCATCTACTCAGTTGGAGACAAAGATACTTTGGACCTTTTTTTATGGAACAGACTCGCACTTGTGATTGGTCTCCGCACTTATAGCTGTATCCTCTTCGTGATTCTTGCTGGAAATATCTCTTCAACGAGCAATCGAGAGACATCACGCTCTTGATGTTCGGAGATAAATACTGCATCATAATGTCTGTTAGAATACCAGGAAATTATAAGCATGTATCTTGTCGTATCATAAACCCTTACCCAGTGATGCTCAACTACAGTGGGACGAGCTTCCTCGCATGCCGTACAAGTTGTCGAAACCTTAATCGAACATCCAAAAAGTTGATCGACCAGGGTCATATGCCTTGACCCTTGGTCAGGGTTCAAGGTATGAAACCCCAGGATGAAAGTGTTTCTTATGGTTTCCAGAAGGCCCACAAGGAACTCATGAGCATCTTCTTGCCGATCAGGTTGCATTTCTTTACAGATGGCTGGAACAGAGATAGAAGAGGATTTGAACCAGTCCAGTCCATGTTGATAGTTAACGGAACAATCCGCGCGGACTTACCCGTAATTCTCTCTCTGATATGTTTAGGATCCATCACTTCACCAGATTTCAGATGGCTCTCATGAAGGGTTTTTGCAAATAAACAACCAAAACATTCACAAGATGAACCTGCGGAGAACCCATTCTTGGCTCATATTTTATTAGAATCGTATCATGGAAATCAGGCTGCGATCACCAGATGGTTGGAACAGATAGAAATTCATCAGGTAAGAGCGAAGGGAATTTGCAGGGAGAGACACATTGTTTAGAAGATGTTCATATCAGGGCATTATGCATCATCACTGCTTCGCATGGGAAACGAGAACATATGCCCAGTTGATGTTCTTCCCTGTCAAGTATAGTCAGCCGATGTGGTACCCAGCTCTGTTTCAGATTTCGCCAACACGACGACAAGACACTTGAGACGTCTCTGTCACTTGAATTGTTTGTGCTCTGAACTCGCAATGTTCCTTTTCCTCGGACGTGGTCAACTAATAATTTCGGGTGCCGGGTCAACTCCATGGTTCCTTGGTCGATTCTGATCACCTCCAATCGGGGAAAACATTGCCCAGTTGAAGATCCTCCCTGTCAGGTATAGAGAGCCGATGTGGTACCCAGCTCTGTTCTCAGAATTCGTCTATACGGAGACAAACAGTTGAGACGGCAATGCTACTCAAATTGTTTATGCTCTGACCTCGCAACGTCCCCTACTCGTGTGATTGATCAACTCACTTCTTCGGGTGCCAGGTAGACATTCGCTTGGTTCCCTAGTCGATGCTGACCTGATCCACTTCTGGGAAACGAGAACATATGCCCAGTCCCTGTCGAGTATAGTGAGCCGATGTGGTACCTAGCTCTGTTTTTAGAATTCGCCAATATGTAGACGAGTCAGTTGAGACGTCTATGCTCCTCGAATTGATTATTCTCTGAACTCGCAACGTCCTCTTCTCGTGTGATTGATCAACATACTACTTCGGGTGCCAGGTAGACATATGCATGGTTCCCTGGTCGATGCTGACCAGCTTCATCTACTCAGTTGGAGACAAAGATACTTTGGAGCTTTTTGTATGGAACAGACTCGCACTTGTGATTGGTCTCCGCACTTATAGCTGTATCCACTTCGTGATTCTTGCTGGAAATATCTCTTCAACGAGCAATCGAGAGACATCACGCTCTTGATGTTCGGAGATAAATACTGCATCATAATGTCTGTTAGAATACCAGGAAATTATAAGCATGTATCTTGTTGTATCATAAACCCTTACCCAGTGATGCTCAACTACAGTGGGACGAGCTTCCTCGCATGCCGTACAAGTTGTCGAAACCTTAATCGAACATCCAAAAAGTTGATCGACCAGGGTCATATGCCTTGACCCTTGGTCAGGGTTCAAGGTATGAAACCCCAGGATGAAAGTGTTTCTTATGGTTTCCAGAAGGCCCACAAGGAACTCATGAGCATCTTCTTGCCGATCAGGTTGCATTTCTTTACAGATGGCTGGAACAGAGATGGAAGAGAATTTGAACCAGTCCAGTCCATGTTGATAGTTAACGGAACAATCCGCGCGGACTTACCCGTAATTCTCTCTCTGATATGTTTAGGATCCATCACTTCACCAGATTTCAGATGGCTCTCATGAAGGGTTTTTGCAAATAAACAACCAAAACATTCACAAGATGAACCTGCGGAGAACCCATTCTTGGCTCATATTTTATTAGAATCGTATCATGGAAATCAGGCTGCGATCACCAGATGGTTGGAACAGATAGAAATTCATCAGGTAGGAGCGAAGGGAATTTGCAGGGAGAGACACATTGTTTAGAAGATGTTGATATCAGGGCATTATGCATCATCACTGCTTCGCATGGGAAACGAGAACATATGCCCAGTTGATGTTCTTCCCTGTCAAGTATAGGCAGCCGATGTGGTACCCAGCTCTGTTTTCAGATTTCGCCAATTTGACGACGAGACAGTTGAGACGCTTTTGTTACTTGAATTGTTTGTGCTCTGAACTCGCAACGTTCCTTTTCCTTGGACTTGGTCAACTGATAATTTCGGGTGCCGGGTGAACTTCATGGTTCCTTGGTCGATTCTGATCACCTCCAATTATGGAAAACAGGAACATTGCCTAGTTTAAGGGCCTCCCTGCCAGGTATAGAGAGCCGATGTGGTACCCAGCTCTGTTCTCAGAATTCGTCTATACGGAGACAAACAGCTGAGACGGCAATGCTTCTCAAATTGTTTCTGCTCTGACCTCGCAACGTCCCCTCCTCGTGTGATATATCAACTCACTACTTCGGGTGCCAGGTAGACATTCGCATGGTTCCCTAGTCGATGCTGACCAGCTTCACTCATGGAAATCGAGAACACATGCCCAGTTGATGTTCTTCCTTGTCAGGTATAGTGAGCCGATGTGGTACCCAGCTCTGTTTTCAGAATTTGCCAACATGACGACAAGACAGTTGAGACGTCTCTGTCACTTTAATTGTTTGTGCTCCGAACTCGCAATGTTCCTTTTCCTTGGACCTGGTCAACTGATAATTTCGGGTGCCGGGTGAACGCCATGGTTCCTTGGTCGATTCTGATCACCTCCATTTATGGAAAACATTGCCCAGTTGAAGGTCCTCCATGTCAGGTATAGAGAGCCGATGTGGTACCCAGCTCTGTTCTCAGAATTCGTCTATACGGAGACAAACAGCTGAGACGGCAATGCTTCTCAAATTGTTTATGCTCTGACCTCGCAACTTCCCCTCCTCGTGTGATTGATCAACTCACTACTTCGGGTGCCAGGTAGACATTCGCATGGTTCCCTAGTCGATGCTGACCAGATCCACTTCTGGGAAACGAGAACATATGCCCAGTCCCTGTCGAGTATAGTGAGCCGATGTGAAACCTAGCTCTGTTTTCAGAATTCGCTAATATGTAGATGAGTCAGTTGAGACGTCAATGCTCCTCGAATTGATTATGCTCTGAACTCGCAACGTCCTCTTCTCGTGTGATTGATCAACATTCTACTTCGGGTGCCAGGTAGACATATGCATGGTTCCCTGGTCGATGCTGACCAGCTTCACTTATAGGAAACGAGAACATATGCCCAGTTGATGTTCTTCCCTGTCAAGTATAGTCAGCCGATGTGGTACCCAACTCTGTTTCCAGATTTCGCCAATTTGACGACAAGACAGTTGAGACGCTCTTGTTACTTGAATTGTTTGTGCTCTGAACTCGCCACGTTCCTTTTCCTTGGACTTGGTCAACTGATAATTTCGGGTGCCGGGTGAACTTCATGGTTCCTTGGTCGATTCTGATCACCTCCAATTATGGAAAACAGAAACATTGCCCAGTTCAAGGGCCTCCCTGTCAGGTATAGAGAGCCGATTTGGTACCCAGCTCCGTTCTCAGAATTCGTCTATACGAAGACAAACTGATGAGACGGCAATGCTTCTCAAATTGTTTATGCTCTGACCTCGCAACGTCCCCTCCTCGTGTGATTGATCAACTCACTACTTCGGGTGCCAGGTAGACATTCGCATGGTTCCCTAGTCGATGCTGACCAGCTTCACTTATGGAAAACGCGAACACATGCCCAGCTGATGTTCTTCCCTGTCAAGTATAGTAAGCCGATGTGGTACCCAGCTCTGTTTTAAGAATTCGCCAACATGACGACAAGACAGTTGAGACGTGTCTGTCACTTGAATTGTTTGTGCTCTAAACCCGCAATGTTCCTTTTCCTTGGACCTGGTCAACTGATAATTTCGGGTGCCGGGTGAACTCCATGGTTCCTTGGTCGATTCTGATCACCTCCATTTATGGAAAACATTGCCCAGTTGAAGGTCCTCCCTGTCAGGTATAGAGAGCCGATGTGGAACCTAGCCCTGTATTCAGAATTCGCCTGTGCGGAGACAAACAGTTGAGACGTCTATGCTTCTCAAATGGTTTATGCTCTGAACTCGCAACTTCCCCTTCTCGTGTGATTAATCAACACACTACTTCGGGTGCCAGGTAGACATTTGCATGGTTCCCTGGTTGATGCTGACCAGATCCACTCCTGAAAAACGAGAACATATGCCCAGTCCCTGTCAAGTATAGTGAGCCGATGTGGTTCCTAGCTCTGTTCTCAGAATTCGCCAATATGTAGACAAGACAGTTGAGACGTGTATTCACTTGAATTGTTCATGCTCTGAACTCACATCGTTCCTTTCCCTTACCCCTAAAATTGTCTCGTTTTTAAAAATTGTTGGAGAAGATTTTCTGAAAGAATCATCTTGATGAACTCTAACTCAAGTAGAATCCGGTAGAAACGAGCTTTTGGAGGCCGACGAAGAACGCTCGTTATAACTGGATCTCGCAAACCCGGACCCCGCATTTTTCGGCTCAAATCCCCATGATTCCGTCATTACTAGCACGATAGATGGAACATATCAATCTTGAGTCCATCCATTGATTCATGAACTTTCGGATCAAAAGAAATAGATTTTGAACTGAGCAGCAAATTCATTAGATTGACATTCCAAAAATGGACCATTGATCGGAATATTTTGATCTTTCGATACTTTGAACCACTCGAATGAGGCCTCATCTATTTCAGGCTCGTATACTTTCAAGTATTCTCTACGTCACTTGCTCCATCTTGATGACGTTTTCAAGATTCTCTGTTCATCTTTTAGGATTGTAGAAATCTTTGAGCTACTTTAGTCGTTCATTTTTCAGAAATTCTTTCAAGCCTTTCATGCTGAGCTGTTCTAAGCCCAGGACGACGTTAAAAATTTCCTTGGTCTCGGCAAATCGAGCCGGCACAGTTTTTCCATCATTGCCTTACCTAGTCCAACGGCAGCCAAGAATTTGGCTACGTGAGCAACGGCTTGCGCCCGCATAATGCCGCTCACATTCCCGGCCTGGTGGTCGGGGGGTGGGTGGGCAGTGGTGTAGGTTGTGGGCACATATGAGATGAACTCATCACACTTACTTTCCAAATCAGAACGGTCGTAAATATAGATATAAAAGATAAACCCAGGGCTAGAAAGCACTGGCGCAGGTGGTAGCTTAGAGGATTCAGGGTAATGGTCTCTGAGCGAGTGTAACAAGGCTCTCGCAACGGAGGGAAAGATGTCATCCTCGAAGGTTGTTCAAGATCCTAGTTTAACAAGTGTTGCGCTTGTCTCGCCTCTATCGACTCTGACTCCGTGCTCCTCTCGTAGAACATTCTCGAATGAGACGTATTACATGCCCAAAAGTCTTGAATGATCTCCGGATGCCGCTGCTGTTCGAAATTCAGAAAACCAGGCCAGAAGGCGGAAAACTGATAGATTTTTCGATCCGTATGTCTCTAGGGGATACCTGGACAAGTGAAGGTGATCCAGGATGAAAACGTGAACTTAGATTATGTGGCGACAACCTCAAGTTTTCGGCTCGGGGCTGTCAGATCGCTTTATTTGTCCTTGCTCCACCGTTCGTATAATTGCGACGTTGAATGCTTTCCTTTTTCTTGTGTTCGACATATCCATATTGCTCACTCAAGTCGCACTGGCTCTATATTCGCATTGCTACTCATATTCACCCCGAGTCTTGAGCACGTTAACGAAGAGCCACGCGGCGCGGTTTTTACATCAATTTGTTCGGTATAGCCGGTGTCGAGCTCAAATCTTGCCAGAGCTTTGGCTTGTTATTACGGAATTCTCGTTGTATCCGAATCGTTATAGCCGGACCTGTTTGCATTCACATTACATGGCGGCCAATCAAATCTTCCAAGTTTCCTCATTAAAATCGGATTCTAATGTACTAAAAAATTCTAAAGGAGGTCCTTGAGTGGTAGAAGATATTCTGGTTTCCACGAAAGATTCCTGACAGAATCAGTTTCGTAGATTAACCTTATAGGCCGGTGACACAGTTCGTGATTTTCAAAAAACCCATAGTTGCAAGAATCACTTCCGAAATGATTCTGTCAATACAAGTAGGTATCAAATCGGCTATTGGAGCTCTATAAGGAGAACCTTGTCAAAAATTAACCTTTTTGCGTCTTACGAATAACGGGTTTTGGATACTCAATTCATCAATGTGCCGGGAAAAAAAACTGATGAAAAAATTTAGAACAACCAGTTTTGGAAGAAAACATGATAATATCAGTTTACATATAGCTGCCGAGGCGCTGGGGAGATGTGTTTTAGCAGAACAAAATATTTTGGTTTTGCCAAAATACTACCACAGTGTTAGTTGAAGGTTGAAGGTAGCATCAAGAGTGATGACAATGTCATCCTGATAGTCAATGAGTCATACTAGTTCACTGATTGTAATTCCTACAAGATGTTTTCTCTTATTAGCAAGATAATGATTCAGTGCATTTGTATATTCCTGAGCAGAACCCTATGTTGACATTCTGGCACCAATCGGACTACGTGGCCTATACAAAAAATGCATCGACATTTCTCTATTTTTTATAATTGATCGAATAGTTGATCGAAGCTTGATTTCTCATTAGACGGTACAAGCCAATGTATTACTTACTTCAGTAAGAATCTTGTGATATTAGACGCTGTAAGTAAATTGAGTGTGAAACTTGTTATTTTGGAATGGGTGAATGACTCGCCATAATTATGTTCTAGGAGACCGTTTACTCCTTCTGTCTTGATATATTTGAGCAAATATAAAATTATGTATGTTACAAAAAAATGTAATACTCGTTAATTTATTTACACTGCACACTTTCCTCCTGTACCGCAGATTCGACTGCTCTCAGGCTAATAGTCCTGGAGCTGGATTTACTTGGATGACATCCGGAACATATAAGTGAACATAGAAGTGTAAAAACACGCCCCAACATCATATTCAAATATTTTGCATCCAATATACAGGGTGTTGAAGCCTCTACGGGGTTGTTTAGTGTGATCGATGGTCCGGAAACGGATGAATCGCTGAATAATTTAGCTATTGGGTATTTATATAATCAGGTTATTGATGCAAGTTACCTTTCCCACTTCTGGGCCCTACGGACTCAAAATACAGGGTGTCGAAGAGTTGCAATGCCCATTTCGATTGTATTTGAATTACTCCAACTTACGTAATAACGTATTGAACAGTGAAATTGATAATTCTCAACTCAATTTGATCCTCTGGCTAGACATTCAAATATCCTTCCTCGATTTGGAGCATGGAAATTTCATAGAAGTCACTATTTTCCATACCTAAAAGTATAAACTGAAATATACAATCTGCATGTTGTATGCCACCTCTAGTTAATTAATCATCAGGTATCCAGAGTAATGCATTGCGCCTGTACTTTGGTGACTCTGAAAACTGAATAGCTTATGAACATTATTGATGTGCCTCCAAACCTGGAACTCCTCATATCATCTGAGCCGTGACCGTTGGGTCGTTAGAACTCACACCGTCTCAAAAAGTATAAACACATGTGTGAGAACAAAGTTGACCCCTGATAGCCGACGATTTTTGGGGTAACACGCTATGTCCAAGGTAAATTGCAGGGTTATTGATTCTGAGTCATTCTGAGAAACTGATTGGATACTTCAATCTATAGATCTTGGTTCAGAATTTTTGTCGTTGTTTCGAAATTTGAAAGTCTTGAACGGCTTATTTTTCAACGGTCATTATGGAACGTTTCATTTTAAAAGCAAATTGAGCTCAAATGAACGAGACTCAGAGTAGAAGTGCAATTGGGATCACAGTCAGCCATATATATTGTTTTAGAGGGTGTTAAAGTGCATTCGTCTGACCTTTTCATCGATGTCATGCGCACAGCTGTATCATTTTATTATGTCCGGACCCAGTACACTATGAATCAAGCAAGATTTAGCTCCTATTGAATTCGAGATGTCCGCCGACTCCAGCGCCAACTTCCACGTATAAAAGTGGTACGAGTGGTCGATTTGCGAGGCTCTTATACCCCTAGTATATATAGCATCAACATCGATATAGGTATACTTATGCATTAGGGGTATAAGAGCTTCGACACATGATGCGCTAGGTGCGCTACAGTCGGGGGACACCTCGAATTGTCATTACTAAATGGCGAGTTCGAGTTTGATAATGCGTTCATAATGCACATGCACTTTCTTGAGCTTTGAAAGTACAAGCACTAAACGTTATTACGTATTCTGAATAGTAATGTATCAGAGACCGCGCATCGCATAATCATTTTGTAAATTTACAGAGATGGCATACAAAATGCAGATTGTACATTTCAGTTTTTCGACGTGATCGCATTGTAAATCTATACATTTTGGTTTGAAAAATAGTGACTTCTATGAAATTTCCATGCTCCAAATCGAGGAAGGATCTTTGAATGTCTAGCCAGAGGATCAAATTGAGTTGAGAATTATCAATTTCACTGTTCAATACGTTATTACGTAAGTTGGATAATTTAAATACGATCGAGATGGGCATTGCGACTCTTCGACACCCTATATTTTGAGTCTAGAGGGCCCAGAAGTGGGAAAAGTAACTTGCATCAATGACCTGATTATATAAATACCCAATAACTAAATTATTCAGTGATTTATCCGTTTCCGGACCATCAATTATACTAAACAACCCCGTAGGGGCTTCGACACCCTGTATATTGAATGCAAAATATTTTAATATGATGTTAGGGCGTGTTTTTATACTTCTATTTTCACTTATATGTTCTGGATGTCATCCAAGTAGTTTGGAAGATTGCTCCCCTTGCCCGCGCAAAGAAATAGTTTTTAGTTTGAAAATTGCGGTTTTAAAGGTGATCTCCACCTCCTGTCGTGAAAATACCGATGGATTCGGATTCTACGAGAAAAATTACGTTAGAGTGCATAGGGGAGCCTATCCAGCTCTCGGACTATAAAGTAACATCCAAACCTTCTGAAAGTTAAGGCACAATGGCGTCAAACGTCAGATACTCCGTCGAGTATTTATGGTCAGAATTTCCCATGTATATAGTAATCTTTCGAGTCATATAATGAGAGTCCTTATCGAATTCACAAAATGAAACTTCAGGTCCACCTTCCAAGAAAGATTCTTTTCCATAAGTACGCAGCAATAGACACTCCATTTTGAAACACCAGTTTCTCATCCTTCACATTACGACATGCTTTTGCCAGAATAAATTGTTACTAAACCAACTGGGATTTGTCATCGGCGTCAGCAGGAAGCACCACGCTACTAAGCCTATTAAAAATACTGAAAATAATTTGATCCTCTGCAGAGTATCTTCATAAGCTATGATTTCAGAGAGATCGGGGAATCCCATGTGATTGCAAAAAGAGTGAGCTGTGAATGGTGCTGCAAAATGACCTGAAAAACAATCATTCGTGTCACTCGAGTCAACACACACACACACACACACACACACACACACACACATCGGCAAGGGTATAAAAGGATTACCTGTCCTTGCAAAAAGGAAAGCAGCATATGCTCCAAATACTGTAGTGTACGCAAACTGAAAACCTGTAGAATAAAATAAGAATCATGAGTAATTTTTCATGGAGTGGAATCCTTCATTCAGAATACTTAGTATCAAAATCTTGAACGAGGGCGAGAACAAGGTTTTTCTAGAATTTGACGAAACAAACGTTAAAGCTTCGAAATTTCAATGGAGAACTAACATGGCCCCGAAAATTATTCCAAAATGCTCTCATTATGAAAGTTCACGTTGAAAGAGACACTTTGTACAGAAATTTTCGAATTTCATGTAGTAGTAAAAGTGATTCAAGTTCAAGTCTGAAGTTTTTCAGGTTTTGAAATGGCGCCATTCGATATGGCGGTGAGTCACGTGACTTCAGAGTGTTTTTCACGACAACTCTGAAGCAAACCCGCGTTTTTTCACCACGAATTTTTATTATTTTAGTAAAATGAACCCTCGAGTGTGATTTAGATGAGAATTTTCGATGGCCGAGTCTACATAAGAGCGCGAGTGGGGGCCAAGAGCGCTCTCGCGGGGTGTATTCGCTCTCGCCGCTCAACGGCGCAGGTTTTTTCATGTTTCGAAGAATTTTGCAAAGACTTACGGGATAGTCTTGCACTACAGAATCACGATTCGAACATCAAAGCTAGGAATTATCACGAGGGGAGGAATCAATCCCAAAACTCAAGAAGCCTCGAAACCGCAAACACTCGGAAACGCAGCCTGAGCTATTCAAGAGGGGATCATTCCCAAAACCTAAGAAAGCAACCAGAACTTGCAAACATCTGGATGCTTCGATCAGGAATCCTGATTCCGGGAACCGGAAGCCTATCAAAACTCACTAAGGTAATCAAACTTACAAATACTCAGATATTAGAACCGAAAATTCTGTCCGCGAAAAAAATCTCAAAACCCAGAACAACAAATAAACCTGCAATAATCCCTGATGGATGAGTGCCAATATTTTCTGCTTGGAAGGAAAACTGATCGCAATGGAAGAGAATCAATGAACTAAAAATTCGATCGGGGAAATAATCGATCCCCGAATCTGAGAGGAGCTCCCAACAAAAATTTTCAGGCCGAGCTTTCACATCTTTACAGTTTTAGGGGCTCCTTGAGTTTTTGATCAATCCCCTTCCGCGATAATTCCCAATTGAAATGTCGGCACTATGTTTTTGAAGTGCAAGATTATGGTGTCATGTCACCGCAATGTTCCGAAACACGAATGATATAAACATGCGATACTGCATGAGCGGCGAGAGTGATTGCTCACCAGGAGAGCGCTCTCGCCACGCACTCGCTCTCTTATGTAGACTCGGCCGATGGAAAATGACATCACAACAATGGGCGAATATGGTGGCGCACACTAGTGCAGCCACCGCCATATCTGATGGCGCGAATTCAAATCGTCAAAACTTCAATGATGATTCGAGACCTATAATTAGAAGCGGCGTAGAAATTTCGATCTTTTCGTCACATATTTATTTTGTCGCGAACTCTCAAAACATAACTTTTTCCGGAATAATGTACGTGCCTTAGCTAAGAGCCCGTCTTTTCATTCATTTTAACACGACTCACGAACTTCGAAAGGTTATCCTATAGTTGCAAAGTATGATCTTTTTCAGCCCGGGTTCTGGGGGGGGGGGCTGGGTAAAAATTCGTGTTCCAGAACTGAAGGTGTATTCTCATGTATTTTGAGGCGCTGAATCGAATACACGGGGTCCGGAACCCCGGCGTTTTTTGTTATTCACAATTTTTTGTGCAAAATATGGTTTTTTGCAAAAAAACTCGAAAACATGCATTTTTACGGGAAATTTGTCGAGGCCAAAGTTGTAGAACTCGAACTTCCCTACAAAAAAGGTTTTCACAAATTTTCTTGAAAACCCAAGCCTGGGGCGGAGAGTGCGCGAAAACCGTTCCGCGCATTTAACATGGGTTCACATGGGGCAGCCGACGCAGCCCTACTAAACTCGCTGCTAATTTGATAGTTGTCAATTTAGGGCTAGGCGACGAAGTGCATCTTGAAGAGGATAAAATTCCCTTTGAAATCGTATAGGTCCTATCTCACTGAGTAAGAAGCTTTTCCACTGTGAAGCGAGAAAAAGAGAAAACGTGCAGATTCTGAGCGCCGCATGCCTGCACTTCTGCTACGAGAATACCGTTTCGATACACTTATTTTCATTTCTTTTGAGCCATGCTCGAAAGACTTCGTTCTTAACAAGATACGACCTGTACCATTTTGAAGGGAATTTCATCCTCTTCAAGATGCACTTGGTCACCAGCCCTAAATTTACAACTGTCCAATTGGCAGCCAGTTTAGTAGCGCTGCCTCTGCTGCCTCATATAAGCCCATCATATGTAAACGCGCGGAACGGTTTTCGCGTTTTCCCGCCCCAAGCTTGGGTTTCCGGGAAATTTGTGACAACCTTGTTGGTAGGAAATTTTGCGTCCAACAGCTTTGATCCCGCCAAATTTTTCGTGAAAACGCATGTTTTTCGAGTTTTTTTGCAAAAAACCACAATTTTGCTTTAAAAATCGTTAATAACAGTAAACGCCGAAGTTTTCGGGCTGGCGACCTCGTGTATTCGATTCAGCGCCTCAAAATCCATGAGAATACACCTTCAAACCTTCCGGAACACAAATTCTTATCAACTCAACCCCCCCCCCCCCCCCGTAGCACCCAGACTATGATGCTCATCATTCTTCTATAGTATATCGCAACTTTTCTTCAATCTTTTGTATAGTTAGCATGACTACTCTCAATACAGACTGTGAACAACATATGATGGTCAGGGTTACAGATACTTTTGTTTTGACTTCATATCATTTATCCTTCCATGCCCCAAATTTATTGACAATGAGAACAAAATCAAAACAACGGCTTATCAATCTAAGCGTTTGTGATGAAGTATGGGAGAGTCTCTAAAACCGTTTATCTTTGACCTCAAATAGTGAAATAGTTGCAAGAGTCGAGCAACATGTCTAAAAATTGGTAGATAGCTACTGTGAAGATTCAAGTATCGTTTCTTGAAAATTCAGGTACATGATGTGATTGAAAAGTCAAGAAATTTTTTACAGTGTAATTGTATTCGTATACGTGCTACAAAGCAACGATAAAACCTTCCATTTAGAATACATCGAGCAACTCGTCTACAGGAGTGAAAAGTCGCAAAAGTTCGGAAATCCATCGAAAATTTTATGTAGCGGTAATAGCATCAGAAAATCACCGAAAATTCAGTTCATTTTTCAAAACCATCGGAAAACTGCGAGTTTAGGGCTCGGGGTTTCGTTGTGACGCTATGCACCTTTCGATCTAACAGGTAATTTAGATAATCCTTTGATCGCTAAAATGTTATTTCATTTTTATAATACATGAGACGGATTGATAGGAACTTGATAAAAACCCCGTCAGTTATTTGATTTGTCTCAGAGTATTAAAAAGGTGATTAGACAGGCCAGAATCATGTTTAAAAAATTCGTAAATTCATCGGAAATCGGAGAGTCGTCCGTTTGGAGACAACTTGATAGAGTTCCATCAGTTATTGATGAAATTTGACCTACAAGAATTCTAAGCCTTCTATTCACCTCTACGTGCCCCTCACCTGCACCTGCTCCTAATCGAGTTGGACTTGATGATTAACGAAATAAATTTGATATTCTAAGATTTTTTCGAATGGAGCACAACTATTATAAGGCAGCTTCCTGAGCCCCAGCAGATGAAACTTCCGGAAATTGGTGAAAATACCATGAGAGTCACACTCCTTTTTTCAGTTGAATAGGATTCCAGGACTTTTTCGTTGACCTACATGAGTCTGCAATGGGCAAATTTCCTTGTCAAAACGTAAGTAATACAATGAATTTATCGCGGAGTCCCTGTATACATCTATAGAATGAGCTAAAATATTCGTAAACTTGAAAATAGGAATGGTGATTTCTTGTCAAAATGAAGTGTCAGACAGTCTGATGTCACGGTTGTTTATATCGAGCCACATCTTTGCGGAAAAGAAGAATTGCAACTTTGAATCGTTAGCTATATACCTAAAAAGTTACAGGAATTGCCCTGATATGCTAAAACCACGAGAGCTCAACGAATTTTGAGAGTTGATTTGCAAGACACTTCATTCTCCCGATTTTCGTGCCTTTCCTGGGCCATGATCGGCTCGAGTATCTACACATTCACGAATCTATCCCAAGCTTGTTCTCAATCTTCAGAAGCTTCAAACAAAGAAAAATTGATTGGTTCGGCTTTATTAAATGTCGCACAGCCCAAATTAAAGGAGTGACAGCAAATGTCAAATTTTCCTGGAATTCTCCCGTACAGTTCTGTTTAAATAACTTATTCAGGTGTGCTGACTGTTCGATTGGTTATTTCGTGAAACCCCTAGCGCCCTTTTCGTGTGACATCCCCTAAAAACCTAGATGGGCTGCATCAAGTGAATATGTCGAGATCAAAAAATAATGTTGAATTTTCGAGACTGGTTTGAATACACATAGACACTCGAATCTTCTTTTTTGAATGAATAATATGTATACCAAACAGTTTCATCAACAAACACTTTCTGCACATTGTCACCTGTTATGTAAATATGTTTATAACTCGTCTGGATCATGCGATTGTGGAATCATTGTGAATACTGATTGATGCTGGAGGAAACCTATCAGGTAACATTTCAAAAATTCACACGAATGTCATTGGAACCTTACACGATCTCAACAGTGCAATCTTGAAATCCATGCCTCTCCTTGTGCTCTCTACAAGGTGGTGAAAATGAGCCACTCCAAAGAATAAAGGGCAGATAAAAACGGCAGTAGTTGGTGAGAAACATTGCAAAAGTAACGGAAGCATACAAGCTCTAAATGTCCATTCTTCGGAAAGCGGAGCCACAACTTGATTCCTCCACCATACCAATGTCTGTACGCTGCCGAGCCAATACGTAGGTTCTGTGGAATATAAATATGATCCAATCACATTGTTTGATTCAATGAAAATAGACAATCATATTTTTTCAACGACTCCAAATGAACAGTGTTTTTTTCGACGTACCTACGTAAAGCCTCCATAAGCCGTTCAGTCCCTGCATGTAGAGAGGCCCCAGGAAAAGGACCATCGTGAGGCAGAGAGGTATGACGGTCGCTTGAAATAAACCTGACCACTTGAGCCCCAATAACTCCCATAGCGATGCCTAGAACACGCCAAGCCAAGAGTAGGTCATTGCAGGGATATTTGAATCGTATTTGATAGAATTTATTTTAATTGAAAAGTACGTACTCCGTGGTAAAAATTTTCGTTGATACCATAGTACAACGATAGTGGGGACAAGAATGTCATGACAAGGACGCTAAGGAAACGCCTTTTTATCACACTAGGATGGTCCCTGAAAAGTAAAGTCAAAAAGTTAATATTTTATAACTCTAATACAGATTGGAACAAAATAAACAATCAGGCATGAGTATATAGTTTATTTCCAATGCTGTTCAAATAATATGGAAGTGAAGGTTTGCATATCGTTGTCACGATAATGACGTACAGCAGAATATATTAGAAGAATTTCTTTTCAGAGTAAGATTGCGCCAATCCAATACTCTAGTCGATTATGACTCAATCATACAATCGTGCAGGAAAAAATGACGGAGCTGCATTTTTTTTTGTTCAAGTATGGGAAATGGCAAGAATTCAGAAATTTTCAATAACATGTTAGACACTCAATCATCACAAGCTATTCGCGTGAGCTTCCACAAAATTAGTGGATCCGATTGCGGTCAATCCCTGGCCTGTCTATCATCAGAAAGTAAGAAAGAATCGATATTAACGACGCTATTTATAATAACCAGAGCGCGCAGAAATGATATGATCAATTCATTATTGACGTGATGAATTTTGTATGGAAAGCTGTGAAGACCGAATATTTCTTCCTTACAATTAAAATTCCAGTCTTTGGATTTGATAACGTCAATCTTTGCGTAGAGATGGCTTCTCTTCAAGCTCCTTGGTCTCATTTGTTGTCAAGTCGTAGAATAATGAAGTTTGAGACTGTTCAACATTAATAGTCAAACGCAATTCCAACCTTTTATTCTACCCGAATCGGAAGTTACTGTGCGAAAGAAAGCAAGTGGTCGAGTTTTTAAAAAAAGTAGTTCATCTCTGAAAAAAATGCGTTTTCACTCTACTCCCATGAGCCGAATATATCGGCTCGTATTTCACTCCATAGGTCGCTGACTCACAAAGAATCGTATAGCGCACAGACAAAATCATATGTACTTCTCGAGTGTATTCGTGCCCCAGTGTAAGGGGTTGTGAATATGGGGAACGGAAGACGCACACAGGTACACATCAGGTAGCCATGCTGGAGGACAGCATGAGAGGAATTCGATTAATCGGGAAGGGGAATGTCGGCCAGTCTCTCGAGCCTGATGCTGCATTAGAGATGGGGAGAAGTGAGCACACATAAAGGACGGCGAGAGAATCCATGCAACAGCTCCCCAAAGGATCCAAAAAATTTTAAGCATCGCCGCTTGCTCATCACATATATAGGAGAATATTGCACCGTGCCCAGGATGTCGACTCTTATATTAGAAATTATTACTATGGCAAAGCAGTACGTACAAGTAAGAATTGACTTTATTTCTGAGTGCAGATTTAAGGGACGTGTACATGGAAATGAAGTTTGAAGTACACGAGAAAACCATATGTATATTCACAATCACCATCAAGAGATGCAATCGTTTTGCAAGCGATTCTTGTACACGAGACTTGCGTGAGAGGAATTGCTTGATGCACTTGATGATTTATGCTTACAAGAATGCAGACATTAAAACTCAGTAGCATGAAGAGGATTTATTCCGAGCTTTCCTAATTGCAAGCTGTTTTTTCATTCTATTTTCCCATAGCAACGATTTTTCATTTAGAAAACTGTCTGTAAACGAGTTAATGGTATCCAAAATTATATTTATAATACAAATAAATTGTTTTCGCGGATTTTTGGTTGCTTGAGAAATCCTGTAATTACACCGGTACACAACATTTTGGGGTCGGAATGATACATTCACCGAAATATGATTTCTTTGTGTATTTGTCTGACTTGGAAACCGATGCCGTTGTCGTTGCCCGTTTCGCCCCCAAACACCAGGAATTTTTTGGAATCACGTAGTACTGATTTTCCAAGAAATTGCCTTTTTAGGGTTTTTGTCTAATTCTGCAGATTAATTTCCGAGGGAACTCATCCTTCTAGTGGTCAGGAGTTTATTATTGGGACTATTCCTTCCTGCACATTTCGACCAGTTGAACACGATGGCAGAGGTTTCAGAAGGCTAGGATTCATTCAAAACGGATGACAAGCTAGTTTTTCGAGTTGCTATAAAGGAATTTTGACTAATTTCACAATAAATCTCAAGACGCTCACAAAATCGACCAGGAACATGCCTTTCGAGCTTTTGCGCATTTCCTTTCGTTTTTTTTTTTTTTTTTAGGTAAGCATTGGGAGAGAATTATTTGCGATAGCCCAAACATAGATGAGTCAAATGTACAGCTATCATTCCGGAAGATGCATTTTGAGTATATTCTGGAGTAAGCTCAAGCCTACCCGTAATGAGCCACGTTTCGAATTCCCTAGCCTGAAGCACTTCTCAAACTATCCGAATGGCCCTCCTCAATCACCACAAGATAGTAAGGTAAGTGTGCCTAATAGGCCCCTTACTTTTGTTTTGCTCATAGTTTTGGCTCATCGCAATATTATTCAACGTATCTTATCTCGTTTCGAAGATAATTTTAAAACCTACAAAATGAGCTAAAGTACGTTTGATTCCAAGGGATTGGAGCCGAGCTATCTTGATTTTTGCAGCAAGAGATTTTTTGCGAGTTTTTGACAATGTGTTCCTAATATGCCCCCATAGTCATTTCGCGATTCTGAAGCTCTGGAAAAGCGATATCGGTTTCGGAGCATGACGGTAATGTATAGAATGGATAAATTGTCATGATTTAAGGAACTGTCGATGATTTAGAGCGCACATAACCTCAGAATCAACATGAAAATCGATTTTTAGCATATGTTGCAAGATCTGGTGCGTTTTGAAAGCCCCAGCCTGCTGGATATCGCTAAATACACCTGATAACAATGTTATTTTGACAAAAAAGTGCTAAAAGTACTTGCGGAATTGCGCAAGGCCCTCTGCAGGCGGAAAAAGGGATGAGGGCATATTAGGAACACTGCACTTTTTTTTAGTAATGTGAGCGTAAAATCGGTTAGAAATCGAATTCTGCAATTTTGTATAAATCCTCTCAAAATAGAAACAAAAACAAAGAAAATGAGCTAACGTACGTTGGGATTGGTTGTGCCAGTTTTGTTTGGCATAGCTTTTAGTGATTAACAAATAAAAAGTCGAAAGTACCAAAAACCACTTTTTTCGTTCCAAGAAATGCGCCTGTCATTTACGATCGGTCCAAAACGTTGATTTTTTCATATTTCAACGTAACAAACATGAAACAAATGCGCGGCAAGGTCTGCGACTTCGTACATTCGAGAAGTTGAGTGGGGGCATATTAGGCACACTTACCTAATGTCTAGCGCTCAAAGTTTTTGTTCGATTACTTTTGGAATAGAGCCATTGGAGTGCCCACATGGGCTTCAGATAAAGAACAGTGCAAGTCTGTATGATTGATCGCATTTCCATGATATATCGAGGGTCACTTGCCGTAGCTTCCCTCAGAAAATGCTAAAAGTGGTATCTCTCTTTGGAATGATAACAATGTTTGAAAACGCTGTCTCTGGTCAATTTTATGAGCATTGATAGATATATTGCGAGATTGATCAAGTTTTCCTGATAGCAACTCAAAAATTAGCTCGTGACTAGCCATTTCCACGTAACTATACGAACATGAGATTGAAAACGAAAAATTAAGATTAGATGGGTATAAAATGGGATAGAAGTTCTGATAAAATTATGATATGTCAGCATTGTGATTCTTCTCACGCATGACGCTGAAATTTTGATTCTCGGAATGTGCATAAACGATCTCAAAAAAACACTTTTTGAGCGTCCGTGCGACACGGATCGAAGAGCAAAATAAGCCTAGTTCTAAATGACAATAACATTCTTAATATTGTTCATGAAATCGAACTGATAATTTTGCATCATCCTACATATCATGATTGACCATTAAATAATATTTTCCGTCGCTGAGTTTGGCTCCATCATGGTAGTAAAAAATCCTCTTCAAAATAGCAGGAAACTTTTGTCCGTGCGACATGTCCACTTTGTTCAGTTCTTGTCTCACTAAAGTCTCAATCATGATTGAAAAAATATTATTAAAATAGAAATAGAATAGAAAGATCTTGAAGTATCCGGAGATTTTCATTAAGATTTTTTATTGTTTATCAGTTCGTTGATTGTTGCTCTTGAAAATGACTGCCACAATTTGATGTCCGATTTTTGTCCGTGCGACATGTTAACTTTGTTGTGCAACAACTTGAAGAGAAATTTTACCGAAATTTTGAAAAAAATACCATGAACTGCACCAATCATCTGCTCTACTTCACAATTCTTTTCAAAATGTTACAATTATAAACTACAAAGTTGTGAACAGTGATAAATCAAAAAATGCAGTGCAAACGTCCGTGCAACACGCGTGGAAACGGCCCACTATACTTTTTAACGCGTCCTAGCTCTGTGAAATCACTGCCATCTTGTTCAGCTGGACAAAATACGTAAGCAAACATGATTTGAGCAAAGTTTTCATCCCACAGCTTTATTTCATCAATCAATTTAAAACGATCGCAAAAAACGCAGGCAACACAATATCCAAAAACGTGATTTTAGGCGGTTTGAAAAAAAAAAATTTGAGATCTGGGCACAAAACAGGCTATGGAATCGGGTTCTGCGTCAAAAAAAAAACTCAAATAAATCATATTTTGGTAAATGTGCATAACATCCCGAGCCCAAAATTTTTTTGACCAGTGTTATCAGTTCGTCTTGTTCCCTTCAATACAAGCCAAGAAGGTGGCTCTATATTCATCACTACCTTGAAGGGAGACCTAAAAAGTTGGATTGAAGAATAAAATCGATTTAAGTTGTCTGCTGCTGGTGTTCAAGTCTGAATTGCAAGATAATCGTTTATAGAGTACTTAGTACTTTTAAAAAATTTTGATACAACAATTGCGGGTATCGAAGTAAAAAATCTGCAATTCTATCGCCGCCAGATTTTTGTCATTATTCAGTAAAATGCAATTATTTGACGAATCGTGTCGCATTTAATGTAGAAAATGTGAAACAGCGCATAATGATAAAATCTTGCATGATTGAGGGCTATTTCGCCAGGTGATATGCAGAGTTGTCACAAAGGGGGTCTGTATCGATCTAAAGCGAGGTAACCACTTATTCAAGGATCGCGCAGGTTCCGCTCTTCACGCGGATGTGTTGCACTGAAATCGACTGTATCAGAATATCAAAAATTATGTGAGTATCATAGGAGTTATTACAAATGTTCAGGTAAGTGTTGCAATATCGCCAGAAATTGCTTGGCAGCAAAAACATGACAATCTTTTGGAAAGCAAATTCGATTGGCAGTCAAACCTTTTTTGAATAGGGAATTATTTAGACTGTCCAAAAAGTTCATTTGTTATTGATATATGATATCTGGGCGAGGAACAGCCAAAAAACTGAAATGACCGAACTTTGAATTTCCGCTCACTCTACTCCAAGACTGCTGAGAGTTAAACTATGGGATAAATTCTGGAAGAACTCAATTACCAGCCAGATTATCGGATGCACAAGTATTTTTCATAATTTTTTCAGATTTGCTTCTGTAATAATAGAGAAGTTATGACGGATTTCTCGATACCCTGTCAAACGCTGTGATACGATGGATTGGACTTCGTGGATCGAGAATTTTATGCATGCAAAATATCGAGAATGCGTTGATCTGTTAAGGATTTCCTTTTTTGTTTGACGAACTTCATACAGAAACCTCATGTCGGCGAGTCGTCGAAAGTTCGCATTTTAGAATGATTTTTCATACGAGCTCATCTTGCTAATACCCATAACTAGAGATCACATGTGAAGCACGTGTGCAACGACAAGCTAGCAATAAATAGCAGAAAAGAAACAAAAATAGTTCAATCCTGGAAAAAGCTCCAATATAAAAGCAAACTAAAAATGATCCATGATCACTTTCCGCAATCAAAGCAATATTTCGAGACCGCATCTTTTGCGGCTCGTCCAGGAATGATGAGCACCAACACCAAAGTGAAAATGTAAACAATGCTGGCCTCAAAAACAAGATTCAATCAGAGCACAATATTCCAAATTTATAAACTGATGCGGTGAAGGTGGCCGATGACCATATAAGTACCTGTTGAGTGGCGAGCGCCAGACGTAGAGGCTACCCACGTAGACGACGGAGAGGACGAGGCAGGCGAGCAACCCGGACAGACAGGGCTTGCCCTCGCCCGGGCCGTCCTCGGCTTTTGTCATCGAGAGAGGCTCCATCGATCCATAAGGTATGTACCCGAACAATCCTTTCTCTCAACTCCCAAACTTCCTTCAAATACTGTTTTACGCTAATAGCTTCAAGCTTTATCTATTGGGTGAGTATGCTGAAAATTGGTGAGTTTGCAGGAAAATTAGAAAAGCTAATGACAATGATGCATGAGCCAGAGCCCGGCCGGAACGAGCCGACGAGGCCGCGAAAAAGGAGTTTCTGCTCTGACTTGTATGAAAGCGCGTGCGCACTCGGAATGCCGGACGATTTAAATGCCTCTATAACATCTAAGTACTTTTGCCATTTGCAGTGCACATGTACTGATGCATAAATAAATACACATGCTATAATTTGCAATCATATTTTATCGCTGAGATAGTAATCAACATTCAAGCATAACCTGACTGTTGTAAATGAAGAGGTTATGTTCTCAAAACATTGCTTACCCGAAGAAAATAGTCATCGTATTTCCCTCTACAAAATCATATCACGAATCACGATTACTTACGATATTGCGATACAAATCGGGATAAAAATCAGAGGCGGGGTTGCCGTCGTCCAGGAGACGGCGCCGCAGCGTATATAATAGTCTTCGTGGCGCTGCTGTCAGTTCGAACATGGGCGAGGGGCAAAGAAAAGGGGGCAAGTCCGCCATGGTGGCAGCAGCTTCAGCATCATGCATGCAGCAGCGCCTCGCTGCCGCTGCCGTCAATGGAGTTATAGCGTAGAAAGAGCCTTGGTGTGGTGGCGTGTGGTGCGCGAAGCGAACAGCGGAGACGAGGTGGTATGAGGTATTATACACGAGAAGATGGCCGCCACTGCTGCTCGTGATCGTGAGGTGCCGCTCGCTGGAACGTAGGCGTCGTCGCCTAGGAGCGGCAACCAAGCAGCAGCAGTTTCGTATTTTAACAACACCTAGACATCGTCGTCTTCTAGTAAAAACCGGACCTAGTGCATTAAATTCTGTGCGCGAGTGTAAAACAGCAGCTGAGTTCAACCCGACGATCTATCATCATCGCTGCTGCAGAGCTCTCCTCGTCATTTCTCAAACACACAGAGATACACACACTTACACAAGACCGTCCGCTTGCTGCAGTGTATAATTTCTCAAAACGGTGTTGTACGAGATTATTATCTGGTCCAGGTGGAGACCCAAAAGAGTACTGGCTCAACAAAACAGATCTCATCACCGTCCTGACAAGTTTAAATAGCAGTATATATAAGTAGTAGAGCCAGGATGCCGAGCGCGTCGTTCACCTCGTCGAGGAGCTACGTGCGCCGATCTAGAAGAAAAGGTGCCAATAGGATACCCTTACCATCGAGGACTAGTTCTGGTAATCATAATAATCATCTTAATCCTTAGCTCGCACCCTTAACAAAAAAAAAAAACATTAATAGACATATATCCGCATCGATTCCGTAATATAATGTATTCGGTTCCCAGGGCGAGCCTCGGACAGCCATCCGTCTCTCTCGCTCCCTTTGTGTATCCCCCCTTTATATTCTCTGTCTGTCTCTCCTTCGCCTCTCTGCCTGCTGTAGGTATGCGTCAATATATAGCTATATCCTGCTATATGGTAAACTTTTATTTGACGTACGCCGCATTGGTGCATGGCATTGTAGAGGTGCTCGATTACAACCTCCCGGATACCCAATTAATAAAAATTTTTATTCTAACATTCTAACCTAATTCAATCGGATTATAAACTTGAGATATTTTACATGATTAAATATGAATATTCTGTAGTCATTATATATGGTGGTGCGGGCACTTTTATACGTGGGTAGCCCGAGCGAGAGAGAGAGTGACTCGGTTTCTCTTTCCGTCTCTCGGCCATATAGCGCCTCTCTGCTGCCATCATCAGCATATAGCGATTTTATAAGCTGTGCAGGCTGACTGGCTTGTGGGAATTACATCAAAAGGGTTCCCCTCTGTACTTTTGTCTGCTGCTACAGTAACTGTACAGAGAGACGCCGTGTTCCTCGAGGATATGAGACGTTTTTATTCCGTCATCCTCGAGGTATTGGACACCTAAAATAGTCTCTATTGTAATTTTAGCTATATTACGCTTGGACGACGTCGGCGACCTCGATAGCTAATAGTCGGACTTTTTTTTGTGACCCCCCCTCGAAATCGACATATTATTGTCCGATCTAGTCTATGACCCGATAATATGTATAGGCTATGTGTTCGCGTCACGGACAGCTGCTCGCTTTGCTTGTCCAAAAATCTCATCGATGCCGCACCACCATCAAATGGTAGATACGAGCGAAAGAGTGAGAGAGCTATATATTTTTATGTGCTACCCGTCTTCTGCTTTCTTTACATATCCGCGATCCATTCATCTTCTTCGTCTGCTTCTTTATTCGATCTTTCGGTATATACCCAAAGATATTCGCACTTTTCGTATCGGAGAGTATTATGCTTGAAAAACGTGTACCATCGTCATAGTGTCTTCAGGGAGATATAGAAAATTGAGGTGTCTGGGTATCGGTGACGACCCGTTAATTCTCCCGGTCGACCGCTAGTGCTCTCGATTTTCACAATCATACGGTGTCCCATTGCTCTCGACTCATGTTTTTCTTGTAAAATATAGTATATAGTATAGTATATATGGGGCTCGATATGTGCAAGAGGAGAACGAGACGATCGAACGGATGATGTTATATATCCTCTCTCTCTCTCTCTGTACATATTCGCGACTATCCCCGCGTATTTTCGCATGCGTATATATACGTATATGTGCGAGACGCCGTGGTACACAGAGTTATAACATGGAGGGGCTTATATGCTGCCAATGTGTATTGAACGTTTTTAGTACCTTTTTTGGTCGAGTACATACATACATATAGTAGTGCGTGTTATATCGTTTATAAGCTATTGCCTATAATACCGTTTTCCTCTTTTCAAACGACCCATACAATACATAGTTATGTTTCACGAAACGAAAATCGATTAATTTTACTCTCTGATTTTACTTTCTCGATTAAACGTATAATCGGTATCGACAGTTGCATCACACGATACCTCACAACGATGACGTTCTCTAAAATAACTTTGCTGGAAATACTTACACATATGTCGTGATGATGATGATGATCATCATCATCGTGTCCTCGACGTCGTGCAATGACGAGACAAAACACATTTATTTGAACTGCTACATTGAATGATTCGTGTTTCATTGATTAACTGTCAACCTTGTAACCTTGGATGATGTTGGAACTCACATCGTGATAAGAAAATATAATGCACTCATGATAAGCAGAGCTTTGTAAGTTCATTGCTTCCTTCAGCTAAAGAAATATTTGATCAAAGAAATCAACAACCCCATATTCAAATCAAAAAATAATGTTCTCGTGATCATGGTGAATCTAAAGTGATGATCGTACTTTGAATATCTGTTTTCAAAAACCATTTCAAAACTGCTTCTCACATTCTAAAAGTTGATAATCATCGATTCCAAATTTTTAAGAATGTCACCCAATGAGGAACCTTGAGTAATCTCGTGTACTTGCTTACTATCAATTCACGACACTAAAGTAATGTTTTATGTTTACAGCTGAGCCTTGTGACCATGCCTGTGCAGTTTCTGAACTCATAAAAATCCGTGGAGAAATGGGAGGGGGCGGTAGGGGAGCATCCCCTAGTGTATCAGGAGTTGCTGCACCCTCGCCGTCACCATCTCATTCCCATTCATCTCCATACGACCTGCGCCGTAAAAGCCCTCCACACCCAGATCCTGCACCTGGAACAAGTTCAGCTCTACCTCCGTCTGGTGGGAATAATATATCAGCTGCCCTAGGTTCTTCAACTCTTCCAGCCAGAAAACGACCAAGAAGAACTTGCTCATTATCTACAGATGGTAAGTAGTGCAAATTTAGCACTGCTTTTAGCCCATTTCAGTCTTCAACATCTGTCAATACCAGTTATATAATGCTTCAATTATATCAACATCAAATTATGGAAAAACTTGATCCAAACTTTCAACCGCAAAATATAATCCTACTCAACAAAAATTAATCCTATTATTTCTTTCAAGCAGGTGTCAACACAAACACAGCAGCACATTACCTCCAATATGAACTGCCTGACGAGGTCCTCTTGACCATTTTTAGCTATCTAGTTGAACAAGATCTGTGTAGATTATCACAAGTGTGTAAGCGCTTCCAAGTCATTGCTAACGACACAGAACTCTGGAAATCAGTTTATCAGCAAGTCTACGAATATGACTTGCCTCTTTTTAATCCTGCACCCTGTAAATTCGAGTTTGTGTCTCCGGATGAATCCGAATATTCAAATCCTTGGAAAGAGAGTTTTCGGCAGCTTTACCGAGGTGTTCATGTAAAACTTGGTCACCAAGAATCCTCCAAAAGTAAAAGTAGAAATTTGCCAATGTTTGGCACAATCCAAGGTGCCCTGGACTATATTGATGAGTTTCGGAACGGGAACAGTAACTCGTCGTCGCCTAGCAGTAATTCTAGCAGTAGCACTGCCAGCCAAGGTAGCTGCTGTGGCAGCACCGGTGCAAGTGGGAGCAATGGAGGTAATTGAAAAATCTATCTATATTGACTCTTCAAAAGTATAAGTGCTCGATCAAAAACAATATTTGAATTAGAACTTGGTATAAAATTTAACTGTTTGAGATGCATACTTGGAGTTTAGGTCATGATTTTACAAACTTGATCCTATTTCCTATGCATTCAAAGGTTTTTGTTCTATTGAGCTTAAACTGCATTTCAAGTGATCTTACATTAACCCGCTTACTGCGGATGTCCAGTATACTGGACAGACGCGATTTCCAATATATTGTGATAACTTTTGAAGGGTCCAGTGATAAAATCTGGAAAAATTCAGGAAAGTTCCTGAGCGTCTAACAATGATATTAGCACACAAATTACCCATCAGGAAAGGTTCATTTCCGAGAAAAAAAAATGAAAATCGAAAATTTTTCGACTTTCTAATTTTCGTTTTTTTCACCATTTTGAGACTAGTACTTAATGTTCCAAGCATTGAAATGTCCTTCTGGAGCCCGGGAGCTGTTCTGCAGTGAGCGGGTTAAAGTGATTTTCTGTGGAAAATATTGATATTGTACAGAATACATACTAAATTCATTGTTCATCATGTAGGAAATGGCGGGACGGGCAACAATTCATCTCAAAACAGTAATGACGAGCCTCCTCAACAACTGGTATTCCTTCATTCGGGAACCTACCGGGGAGAATTTCTCGTAGTCGATAATGACGTAGCACTAATTGGCTCGGCACCCGGCAATGTCGCAGAATCGGTGGTTCTCGAACGCGAGAGTGAGTCCACCGTGACATTTGTCGAAGGCGCGAAACGAGCCTATGCTGGCCATTTGACCCTCAAGTTCACTCCAGATGCGGCGAGCACAGTTACGCACCACAAACACTACTGCCTCGAAATTGGAGAAAATTGTAGCCCGACAATTGATCATTGTATCATTCGTAGCTCGAGTGTCGGTGAGTATTTTTTTGTCTATCAACGTCTTGTTACACATTTTGTACCAATAACCCACCGCGATCTAACCAATTGTTCTATCCCCTGATGTATAGTATTACAAATAATTGAACTATATTCAAGGGTGAATGAGCACACATTTTGTCAATTATTGTTGAGTCGCTTGTGTTTCGAAAGGTGAGCGCCAAAAACGATAATTTGCAGTGACGCCTTGGGCGCTATGGAAGTTCTGCAGCGTCATAATTGCTTTGCTTACATCGTTTCTCTTAGTTGATTCAACAAATAATTTAGAATGTTACAAATCCTTTTTTTTTCAATTTATTTATTGAATAACCTCTATGAAATTGATCAACATTTTTTCCAAATTGTTGAATGCGATCGAATCGGACAAGAATTTTCCTTGAGGACCCCCGTTAGTTCTCTAGCATGTTACGAAACGCCCATAGTTCACATCCCCGGCGTCCCCGAGTAGAACATGAATAGCTGAATACTACCCTCGATACTACCTCTCAGAATCGAGGAAACCACCCCGAGTCGGTATTGTTTTCCTGTAAAAATGCTATCAATTTTCAAATACTCGATTCATTCCATTGAAATCACCCATAGTGGATTACATATCATTAAAGTAAACTTTTCTTCAACTATTATAGTCGGAGCAGCAGTTTGCGTCGCTGGTGCGGGTGCCAACCCAGTAGTGAAGAACTGCGATATCTCAGACTGTGAAAATGTCGGCTTATATGTGACAGATTATGCGCAGGGCACGTACGAAGACAACGAAATCTCGCGCAATGCTCTCGCTGGCATCTGGGTTAAAAATTTTGCAAATCCCATTATGCGCCGCAACCACATACACCACGGCCGAGATGTCGGCATCTTTACTTTCGACAACGGCCTAGGCTATTTTGAGGCCAATGACATCCACAACAACCGAATTGCTGGATTCGAGGTCAAAGCTGGCGCTAATCCCACGGTGGTACACTGCGAAATCCATCACGGCCAAACTGGTGGAATTTATGTGCATGAAACGGGCATGGGACAGTTCATCGACAACAAAATACACTCAAACAATTTTGCGGGCGTATGGATTACATCGAATTCAAATCCAACGATCCGCAGAAACGAAATCTACAATGGTCATCAAGGCGGAGTTTACATTTTTGGCGAGGGTAGAGGTCTCATCGAGCACAACGATATCTACGGAAATGCACTTGCTGGTATTCAAATCAGGACTAATTCTGATCCCATCGTCCGACATAATAAAATTCACCACGGTCAGCACGGAGGCATTTATGTGCACGAGAAGGGTCAAGGCCTCATAGAAGAGAATGAAGTCTTTGCCAACACGTTGGCAGGCGTCTGGATCACCACAGGATCGACACCTGTTTTACGAAGGAACAGAATCCACAGTGGGAAACAAGTGGGAGTTTATTTTTACGATAATGGACATGGAAAATTAGAGGACAACGATATTTTCAATCATCTTTACTCAGGAGTACAAATAAGGTATGATACTTTCGTAATAATCTTTGGGTAATCAATTGTCTTGAGCGTATTTATATCAACGTTGATTTAAAATCTTTTTTTATTCAAGTTCTTACCTGCATTCTAAATGCGTGGATTGCTTCAGTAGTGTCCTTTCACGGTATCGAAATCGCAACTTAGTTTCCAAATTCTTTTTTCGCGTGTATTGATGAGTGTGCCTCGTCGTTTCACGCACAAAAAAGCCACGTCTATTAATCTGAAGTTGAAAAGAGCTACACCTACATTGAATTTGCGTTTCCGTGTAAATATTTAAATTTATTCGCAAGATATTCCTTCTACTTGATTATTTTGAACCTTCAAATCTCCACTCTCGCGCTAATAATATTCTCCGAATAATATATTATCGCTAGAGATCCTAAAACAGCACAAAATCGTATTTTGAACGATATATAGGCATGATGGAGAAGACCTTGAAGTTCACATCACCATCAGACTATCAAAGCATTGAATGCATTCTATTGTTTGGTCTCTGTCGGCTCAAATTTCACATTGGGGACACGCTTTCAAATTCGCATCAAATCAATTGTGCTACTGTTATTTGGCTGTGAATCAATTTGAGAGATAATATTGAATATCAAAGAGTACTTGTGTTGAAATGATTCTTACACGTTTCTAAACTTCATATTTTCTACTAAAATCCCTGAGGCTTGGGAAGAAAGTGCAATACTATTCGAAAACTCGACATTTCTCTATTCTTGACATGATTTTGTTGATCAGCAAAATCAGAGCATTTCCTCGCAATATCATTGTAATCTGACTTGCTTTAACAAGACCTTCAAATTTTGCTCGAGTACCGCGGTTCTCACACGCAGTCCTCGTTGAACGTGATACATTCAGCAGCTGCTGCACCTGAACCAATATAATAACAATACCTGTTCAATGCGTAAAGAGTGACGACCCTCTAATAAATCGCCCATCCAGTAGAATATCGCCCCGCTAATGACTCGGCATAATATACTTTTCAACCTGTTCAACGCGTATTTGAACTTTTCAATAAGCTGCTAGGCTTCGATCATTCTTGGAAGGATATAAACCATAAGGACATCGCGAGTCAAGTCGTACTGTATAGCGGCATTACTGTAATATAATAGTGCTACACATACAGATCCTCCGTGACGCAGGGCTGGAAAGCGGTGTGGGAGGGGTCGCGAGACTTTACAGCTTCGGCTCTATTTCGTATTATAATACCGTTGCTCAAACTGCTGATCTCACAATGATAAATCATGTAGACTGAACCATCCGTTTTGACTGCCGCCTAGAAAATCCCGAATATAGGATTAGGTCTCGAGTCGCCTACTCATTATTTTACAGCGTTGAGCTCTACTGCTATACCTACAATTACAGTTGTTAATTTATATTTCAATGTTCGAGGGTCTCTAGCATAATCGAAGACAAGTGCAGATTGAACCAATTTCGTAGCATAAATCAAGCTCAAGCTTTTGGGAATGATTCAATTTTGCTATTAGGCCTTTGGATGCGTTGTCATCCATCATTCTTTGAAGATTCTCAATATCCGGGGTTATTGGCCCACTCAATTGTATGGAGAAAATGCCGGATCTTGCCATGACGAGCGAATCTATACAGCTGAAGGCGAACGTATACTTACAGCACTGCGACGGCGCACGCGTATTACAGTTCGAGTTGCCCAGCTATACTAAACTGTATGGATGACCATATTAATTCGATGTGTCCATCTTTTCTTAGAATCCAAGCCTAGTAAAAAAAATGTGAATGATGAATGGTTGTGGTAGGCGAACAAAACGTACATCTTGTATCGTTCTTAATTTTTAACAATTTTCAACAAAATTCTGATTGCTATACCGCTCTTCATCATTGATCGAACATAAGATCACTTGTAGGTGGTTTGAAAAAAAATCCTAATTTCTTCAAGAGTTTTTATTTTACCATGCAGACTCTGATTTTAATCCTTAGAAGACACACTCGGCTTAACCCGAACAAATATTTTCCCATCAATGACACTGAGTGTGTACCTCACCCCACAACTCATTTTGAGGCTCTTTTGATAAATTTCAAAACGAGCCCAGATACGTTCAATTTTGTCAAGGCTGGTGAGAACCACGTGCTTGCCATTAAAACATCGATTTTGAAGTGTTAATCATCCAAGAGTCAATATACGTTTGGAACTTTGTATTACGTAGCGCGTCTGAGGGATCGAACTGTAATTTTCACGTCTGCTGGATTTCTCTACTTCCACTGAATGAGCAGTTCCGTGATTTCACACTACACATTTGTCTCTTGGAAGAACCGTAACGACTGATTATTATTCAAGCCAACCAAAAATTCCTATGCAAACTTTGTAATTGAAAAATATTTTTTCTTTGTTTCAGGACTGGAAGTAACCCCGTTATCAGAGGTAACAAAATATGGGGTGGCCAAAACGGCGGTGTTCTAGTTTATAATAGTGGCTTAGGTTTATTAGAACAAAATGAAATTTTTGATAACGCTATGGCGGGAGTTTGGATAAAAACTGACAGCAACCCAACTCTGAAACGGAATAAGATATTTGACGGGCGAGATGGGGGTATTTGCATATTTAATGGAGGAAAAGGTACGAGATTTAATTGATTTACTACCCGATGCAATCATCCTCTCGCCGAATCTAAAAGTATTGGTTTTGAATTTTAGGTGTTCTAGAAGAAAACGATATCTTTAGGAATGCCCAAGCCGGAGTGCTAATTTCGACGCAATCACATCCAGTACTGCGAAGAAACCGAATTTTTGACGGTCTCGCTGCAGGTGTCGAAATCACAAACAACGCCACTGCCACTCTAGAATTCAATCAAATATTCCACAATAGGTTCGGTGGGTTGTGCCTTGCCAGTGGCGTACAGCCTACTATACGAGGTAAGCATCCTTATCAAATCGAACCTTGACTTAATTGAACGCTTTGAGAATGACATACTATTCTTTTATAAAAATTTTTAATTTTCTCCAGGTAACAAAATTTTCGATAATCAAGATGCAGTTGAAAAAGCAGTAGGCAATGGACAGTGCCTATACAAAATATCGTCTTATACGTCGTTCCCAATGCATGACTTTTATCGCTGCCAGACGTGCAACACCACTGATCGTAATGCTATCTGTGTCAATTGTATAAAAACTTGTCACGCCGGCCATGATGTGGAATTCATTCGACATGACAGGTATGTTACAGTCATATGCTTTTTCATTGTATAATCTTTGCCACGCTCTCAAGGGTCTTATTTGAGTCTGCATGCTAATCAAAAGCGAATGTACTCGGAGGAATCATTTTTAAATGTTGTTCTCTGGTTGATCATCTCGCTTTAGAAAAGTTGACCAAATAATGATTCTTCCTCGAAACAAATTTGCATTTGGCAGTTATTGTTACATAATCCACCTAAGCTTTTGATTTCCACCACAACAATCGAAACTTTCCTCGTATTTCTCTTTAAAAATTATAGAATGTTGTTATGAACTTCTTGGGTTTACCTCAAAACCGCTCGCTCATGTATCACTGAACATCTTTTAATAGAGGTGATAAATTTTTATAGATTCTTCTGTGACTGTGGAGCGGGAACTCTGAGTAATCAGTGTCAGCTACAGGGTGAGCCTACGCAGGACACTGACACTCTGTACGACAGTGCTGCCCCTATGGAATCGCATACGCTCATGGTCAACTAGGATTTAAGTTGAACAAAAGTAAAGAATTACGCCTTTCAGACCTCTTCAACGACTCAATCGCCAGAAGACGCTGGAAATACTTCTTTGAGCTCGCGGATTCCGGAAGAAGACGCCAGCGAAAATCCACAAGAGGTTATGTGTATACTTCTTTAAGCACGTACACATATTAACGCGTATTAGGTGCCACGTATGTAAATTTGTGTATAAGATAATCAACAACAAAACGGACTCGTAAAAAAAATTGATAAATAATTTGTGATGGCTACGGCCCTCTAGCCAACGTGATTCAGATTAATCAATTCAATATTCATATTGATGGTTCTTGATCAAGGCTGAAAGAGGGAAAAGAGTTACGCGACTTAAGAAGGTAATGGGAGGCGAATGAAATAATTAGAATTTTAGACATGTGACGCCATCGTGTTGCATGACGTAAATTTATAATAACGTAACATTTTAAGGAATGTGAGGGAGAAACAGAGCACACGTTGCTGTTGAAATTTTTGAATACCCAAAAATGTGATATTCGTACTCCTTTTAATTGGGAAGAATGGAAAAATCAAAAGGAAAAAAAATTGAAAAAATATGAATGCAATGTTGATATTAATGAAGTACAATGATTCATTCTACTGAGTAGCAGTAGGAAAATCGATGTTTCCTATTGATCATGGCAGATTCTACATTTTACTCTGCGCTTCATAAAGAAATGTGATGGTCCTAAGCTGCCTAAAAGGGCAAAGTGCATAATAGACGGTGTCGAGCCGACTCAACATAGGTTTTTGAAGTATATTATCAAAATATACGCTCGATATTAGCATCCAATGGAACTATTTGAATTCGTGAACACTATTGGATTCAAAACTTATAGCAAAGGCACTGTCCGAATAGTGAATTTTCAAAGTACTCTTTGACCCCTTGAGTGATTTTCTTACTATGAATCATAGCGTAAATGGTAACTTCTAATCTTTATTATCTAACTGACACGAAGAGTCAAAACATATGTGGAAACAAAATTTCTTAGAAGAAGCGCCTACCACGAATGAAGTTGATGTTCATTCAATTCAAAGTCTCATCTTTCAATGACTCGAATTGTAATCTTTTGTCAATGAACTGTAGTATGTGGAGGAAGATGAAAATATCAGGAATCGCCGGTAGTACAAGCCATTTTTTGCGCACTTTGGACCCTTCATTCTTTTTATTCATGGAATGTTTTTCAAATCCTTCGTATTATACCTCACATCTTTCTTACAATTTGAGCCGAACCTTTACCCTTACATATTAATTCGAAATCGAAGGCAGCCTTCAGAAAAAAAGAACAAAACTCCATAATCTTAAAAAACGTAAAGCTCGTCGGCTGAGAGAATATCGCTATTGACTGTTCTCTCAATTAGAGCCTATGCCGAGTATACTGAAAACGCTACGTGCGTTCGTGTGCATAGCATCAGCAGTGTCATATTATTTGCATAACTGTTGGAGTATTGTATTATAATGGAAATTTGAGTGGACAAGAAAACGGGCAAAATCAAGAACAGACGTTCTTCATTTCCTTTATTCGCCAGAATTGATCCGTAGCTCGTAGAAAAATCAATACGTACTTGCAACCTCAGATTCCATCAGAGGAAATGGCGATGTAGGAAATAATGCTTGTAAATGAGTGACATCCCGTTGTTTCGTTGTTTTTGTTTTTTTTTTTAAACAACGTGATTTACCGGAAATGGACGAATTTGTTCATTATTATTCGGAGTGATTCCTATTTTATATTATAATTGAGTTATCATTTACAAGTTGATGTATATATCGTTGTAAGTATGAAATTGCTATTGAACGTTTGAACCTCGTTTTTATATTGAGAATTTTCGGTATGAGTGAACAAATGTATTTTCAATGATAATAATCTATCATAGATTTTTTTCAAGTATAACTCTAGTTTTCTAATCATGAAATATCGTGAGATTGATTTAATTTTCTCTGCCTGCAATAAAATCGTATCGTATTATACGCTATTATCAAAAAATGATGTGACATGGACTAATTTCCGTGTTCTACGAAATAAAAATTTCAATATTGACAATTACTAGTCGTAATGCTTTTCCTTTTCACTCAATTTAATTAAGTTCCAATTAAACTGGTGAAACATTATTATTTCACACGGGTCTGACTTTACGTCATGATTCATCGAATACTCTGTTGAACTTTTGCAGAAGAAATTAATTTTTTTAACCACTTTGAAAGCTTCTGAAATTAGAATTATTTCCTGGGATGTTTTGAAAAAATTAAGCCTCGTTCATTACCAAAACATTTCAATAATGTTGAAATTCTAAAAATCGTCCATTCCCGTGTATAATTACGTTTTATCGTTTCTACTGTAACTCGCACCCAACCAGTAGCCCGATGAAAGAAGTGCCACTCAAGTCCTTCATGTTTCCATATTAAGCAGTATCAAACTCTTATATAAATGATACATTGGCACAAATTTAATATTTTAATTTGAATTCTTCTTAGTTCTTTCAAATTGTGATACTCGCGATTTATTGATGTAGCTTTCGTTCTTGCTAAACTTTTAGTAGAATTGCAAAAATTCACGAATGAGACATTCATCGTGAATAGTAAATGCGTTTTATTCTTTTTCTTCAAATTAATTACTCCAAATCATGCGTGAGAAAATTAAGCTTCCATCATCTTCCATTCGTGTCCCTCGAGAGGCGTTTGATAGTTTTGTGTTAGTTGAGATTGAGATGTGTTTCTTCTTAGAATAAAATGATGAAAATTCTTCCATGAACTCAAAGGTCGGACAAATGAGATGGATACGCTGCCGTAGCAACAATCGAATGTCTCGCAGTTGTAGAAAATACGCTGAGGATAGTTTCAATAATTCTGTAATTAGCTGGTGTCATTCTCATCTGAGTTTTATAATTCATATGCTAACCCTTAAATCATGATGACTGACTAAACCCAAAGTGGAACGAGATCATTTTCATATTGAATACACGAAAGCATCGTAAACTTTTTTCGCACGCGCATCCTCATTATCACACGATTTTTATAATGGCTATAAATCGCTTCTGAAACAGAATGTCGTTGAGGCGATTCCGAGGGCTAAGGTGTTTAGTCCAGCATTGATGAAATCAAATTCTAGCAAGACTGGTCAAAGTGTTTTAAGAATTTGTTGTAGTAAGTAAGTATGAATGAGCAAAGTGATTCAAATTATGTGAGCTAGAAAGCGGGGATTTTTTTTAATGAATTGTATCGAGTGCTAGATTTGAATGAATTTTCCTCTACAATTTCGTTCTATGACTATATCATCCCGTCTATCCAATTGTTTGCAAGTATAATTACTAATCGGATCTATGAATGAGGCAAAATAATTGCTATGATATAGTTTTTTGACTGGCATCTTTTTGTACTTGTAACATTTACATGAATTGGCTACTCTGAAGAGATTCCACCGTTTTTTAAAGAACTGGTCACTTCCTACTCATCTTTCAGTACGAACACTCATTCATTGAAACATCAAATTAATTTGACATTTTTGTTACATTCTAGCCTGTCCAATCTGCAAATGTATAGTGTAATTTAAGTGATTATTCGTTGATTACTAGGTATTATCAATCCAATTCTCATAATTGTAAATGTAAATTCGATATATATCGGTAGCTGTTGAATATACCGTGTGCAAATCATGTGCGATGAATCATTCATCTTGGTCGTTATTTTGAAACGTTTTTGAACGTCTGTTCATGAAATATTTTCGTCGTGTAACTCGGTTAATCCTCCCCCTGACACATTTACATATGTCATAACCCCAGACCCGATACCTTTTTTCTAATCTTATGTCTGTTCACACTGTTATTTCGAATTTTTGTTATCGCAAATGCTTGCCATGATGATATTGTAGTTGCCATAGATTTTGCAGATTTCCATTTTGTTCCACCATCCAGTGCGGTGCGTTTGTTTTTATGCAATGCGTGTGCTGTGTGATTCGTAAAATTAGTTCAACGATGATCAATTATTGTGAAACACACCAGACTCGGATGAGTGGATACACTTACACATACACATACTTACATACATACTTGTACACGAGAAACTCGGGAAAAAATTGATACCACTACGTATTCTGTAAATAATATTCTGCTCATTATACATACAATTATATATAAATATATATAAACTCATTTATTATATACAGCTATTATAGAAAATATATTATTACAAATGATGAGTTTCGTCTGCCCATCGTCGATATAATAATACCTCACCTAAAAATCCACCAAAATCTGCAACAACAAATGAAACTATACAATTAGAGGATTTAATCAACAAATGAATACATAAAAATATGTGAAGCTAGCGTTGCAACGAAAAAAAAGTGTCACGTCTATTTGCATTGAGTGCTTACTCGAACGACCAATTTCCATCATTCGCACGTCTTTTTTGAAGTGTATGAGGGGTAAAAGAATCGATACAATGCGTGAGACGGAAATCGGCAGTAGGGGCCGATGGTCAATCGTTTAGATCCACATGGAGCGCGCGCGCATACATTTAGCATATAGGGGGAAAAATATCATCGGCTTTTTTATTCGCTGCGGCGGGCGACATAATTGAGGGTTTCGGATAAACTCGTCGGGTTTTGCGTAAATACATACACGTACATACATGGACTAGGTTGTACACCTAACGCACTCATGTTTTCTCGGAACGACAAACAATGCGAGGTTTTTTTTCTCTTTTTCTTTTCCCTCTTCTAAACTACCCCATAGTTGGCCTCTACTCACTTTTGCGCTTTTGCATCGAGCTTTTTTTTCCTCTTGATGCCTTCAGTCAAGCATACCTAGTTGTTTCTGTATACTTCATACATATAGCAACGATTCGTTTGTTCAAGAACCGTACATAAAAAAAGCGGCCGGTACACAAATGCGAAAACGAGAAAATAGGCATGTATATATTGTATGTGTGACGCCTTCGTGATACGAGTAGTTTTGTCGCGAGCTTGGCTGATGGGGTTTTACGGAAGCGTGATGTGCTCTAGGCGTCGCGGTCATGTATACGTGTATTTTACGGTAAAAGGCTGGTGTTCACATTGCTTTTTTTCTTTTTTTTTTTACTGCATACAGTGGGCTGTATAATGACAACATTCCGTGCGAAGATGCAAGACCCGGCTGAAAATTGGGACGTCCCTGGGCACGTCCCTGGGACGTCTCTGGGGACGTGCCTAAGGACGTCCCGGGGACGTGCCTAGAGACGTCCTGGGGACGTGCCCAGGGACGTCGACTTTTTTAAAGAATGTGGACGTGCCTAGGGACGTCCCTATGCATTCTGGATGCAGAAAATTTTCGTCCTCACTACGGTTTAGTATAATATGCACAAGGATCATTATTTGTTTATGGGGAAACTGTGAGGTCAGAAAATGATCATTTATGATAACATAGAAAGGGGGCAAGATTTTCTGTTAACTTTTACTAGAATCTCGCATTTTCGGTCAAGTATATCCATATCCTTAGGAGTGGATTCTGTATAAGATCAATATGAGAGTCCAAGTCCATTATAGACATTCATCAACTATGGAATGTTCAAGTTTTGTTTCCATGAATATAAATTATTTTCTAAAACATTATTGGAGGAATGAAGTCACAAGTATTTCAACATTCGAAAAAGCTCTCTCTAAGACTGTTGAGACGAATCAACAGAGTCTTTGAGGGGATTCTGTTGCATACAAAATATTCATGGTATCATGATGCATGCGTAAATAAGGTTTTGTACTTGATGCCGCATCCACCAGCTCTTATTGAAATCTGATGGAAACAATATAGGTTTCCTAAAATCAGAGTGTATAAAAACTCTCTGAATAATCATTGATCATTATTGGAACAGTTCATCTCGTACATCAGAAGCACATGGAAATGACTAAAACCATGGTAACTAATAGGTATTACGCTCCTATAAAGTTGAAAACTAATTTTTCCACCAATATACGTGGAAATCATATTGATTACTTAGATGGTTCCCTGCAAAAAGTTTCATTGGGCTTTCCAATGTGCCAACACTATTGGAAGAGAATGTCCAAGTAAATCCATGGGGCTAGCAAGATATTATTCTTAAACAGTGTTTTGAAAAATTCAGAAGTTCAATAGAACGAAAGAGAAATGAACTGCATGGATGAAGTGCTGACATTGGCCCACGGTTCTCTTGCTTGTTGATACTTGATACATGGAGATGTAAATTAATAGAGCCTTCTCTATGTTGGTTGGATGATCTGGCATGTAGCATAACATAATATGAGATGATGGGTAATACTAATTAACCAGTTCTGTTGATCAGGATCCTTAAGCTGGAGGCACACAAATAACTTCATACTCAAGCTCGACAGAGATCTTCTGGGCTCTTTGAATGCCTTCGTTACTGAGGACTTTTTCAAATTAACACTGAGATAAGTATCTCTAGGCCATGACATGCTGGGATAAGGTTTTGAATTGGAAAACCTTTTACTCACTTGCAAGTTCTGAGTATTGGGGGTAAGGCCATGCGATGTGAGAGATTTTCCAGGTTGTATGATTGTAACGATACACCTGGAAACAGAATGAATACGCCACAGAGAACCAAGTCGCTTTTCCAAGCACCAGGAGAATTTCTAGAACTATACTCATCTGATAGTCTTGGTGGAAGCAACGGTGGAAGCGTAGAGGAGAGGGCCCATTTTCTTGTAGGTTAGAAGGAGGGTTCACGCTTTTGCTGATGCCAGCGGCAACTGCGATGCAAATGACTGCCAATCACCACGTTTTTCATTATTAGATAGTTGATGGTTGATGGGGTTGAACGTAAACGAAAGATTCGGTGCAAGATTTTTGATTAATATTCAATTCCAACGGTGGCAACTGAAATATGGACGCGGCGGACGCTATACTCACATGCACATGCACTTCCATGCTCACAACACTATCACAAACTGCTCACCACAACTATATATACCACTAGTTTGGCTTTGGTCTTGTGCACGTTTCATGCATGCGTGCCCGGCGACCAAATCAAATTTGCCGACTGTAAGTGAGAAGAAAATTCGAAGATTGGAATCAACCGTATATAAATCTGATGACGATTACCTACTGAATTAGAAATCAGAATTTGATCTCAAATCTTCAGGGCTTTTTAGTAAGTATGGGTGATCGTGAGCTTGTAGAAGCAGCGTGGATAATGCCGTCCGGTCCTTATTTAGTTGCAAACGTTGGAATTAATATCAATCGAGAATCTTGCCCGAATCTTTCGTTTTCGTTCATGGCCATGAAACATTAACTATCTAATGGAAAAAGAGGTGATTTGCAGTAATTCGCAGTCGCCGCTGGCATCAGCAAAAACGTAAGCCCTCCTTCTAACCTACAAGAATATGGGACGATGGGACCTCTACGCTTCCACCAAAACTATCAGATAAGTATACCTCTAGAAATTCTCCTGGTGCTTGGAAAAGCGACTTGGTACTCTGTGGAGTATTCATTCTGTTTCCAGGTGTATCATCACAATCATACAACCTGGAAAATCTCTCACATCGCATGGCCATACCCTCAATACTCAGAACCTTAGGGTGAGTAAAAGCTTTTCCAATTCAAAGCCCTATCCCAGCATGTCATGGCCTAGAGATCCTTATCTCAGTGTTAATTTGAAGAAGTCCTCAGTGACGAAGGCATTCAAAGAGCACAGAGGATCTCTGTCGAGCTTGAGTATGAAGTTATTTGTATGCCCCCAGCTCAAGATCCCACTCAACAGAACTGGTTGATTAGTATTACCCATCATCTCATATTATGTTATGCTACATGCCAAATCATCCAACCAACATGGAGAAGATTCTATTAATTTACGTCTCCATGTATCAAGTACCAACAAGTAAGGGAACCGTGGGCCAACACCAGCACTTCATCCATGCAGTTCATTTCTCTTTGGTTCTATTGAACTTCTGAAGTTTTCCGAGAACTCTGTCTAAGAATAATATCTTGCCAGCCCCATGGATTTACTTGGACATTCTCTTCCAATAGTGTTGGCACATTGGAAAGCCCAATAAAACTTTTTGCAGGGAACCATCTTAGTAATCAATATGATTTCCATGTACATTGACGGAAAAATCAGGTTTCAACTACATAGGAGTGTAATACCCAGTAAGCATGGTTTCAGTCATCTCCATGTGCTTCTGGTGTATCTGGTGAACTGTTCCAATATCCATCATTATTCGGAGAGACATGAGTTATACCTTCTGATTTTAGGAAACCTATATTGTTTCCATCAGATTTCAATAAGAGCTGGTGGATGCGGCATCAAGTACAAAACCTTATTTACGCATGCATCATGATACCATGAATATTTTGTATGCAACAGAATCCCCTCAAAGACTCTGTTGATTCGTCTCAACAGTCTTAGAGAGAGCTTTTTCGAATGTTGAAATACTTGTGACTTCATTCCTCCAATAATGTTTTAGAAAAAAATAATTTATATTCATGGAAACAAAACTTGAACATTCCATAGTTGATGAATGTCTATAATGGACTTTGACTCTCATGTTGATCTTATCCAGAATCCACTCCCATGGACATGGATATACTTGACCTAAAATGCGAGATTCTAGTAAAAGTTAACAGAAAAATCTTGCCCCCTTTCTATGTTATCATAAATGATCATTTTCTGACCTCACAGCTTCCCCATAAACAAATAATGATCCTTGTGCATATTATACTAAACCTTAGTGAGGACGAAAATTTTCTGCATTCAGAATGCATAGGGACGTCCCTAGGCACGTCCACATTCTTTAAAAAAGTCGACGTCCCTGGGCACGTCCCCAGGACGTCTCTAGGCACGTCCCCGGGACGTCCTTAGGCACGTCCCCAGAGACGTCCCAGGGACGTGCCCAGGGACGTCCCAATTTTCAGCCGGGGAGAGTGCCAACCAAGTATCCTCTAGCTGTCTTTCTACTTTTTGCGAATTTGCAAATGGATTGGATGGTGTGTGCGTGGTTGATGCGCGCTTGCAAGCTTGCGGGTTTTGATGAACTCACTGACAGATAGATGTACGAAGTTATGAACGTCCCCAATATTTACTACTTCCAAAGGGTAGCTTTTCAATTCCCAGAAGTTGTGTAGTATTTTTTGTGAAGCTACACACGAGAATGCACTTCGTGTATTAATATTTCTTATTAAAGCGGTCGAATGAGGAGCGATCGCTATAGGAAGGATTGATGCTCCAAAATTCCTGAATAGATAAGGCATAATCGGGGTTATTCGCAGTCACGGTGTTCGCGGTTTGCATTTATCTCAAGATAACTTAGCTCACGAACGACACATTTCCGTGGCATTACATTCGAATGAGTCATGCCACTATTACTTTGTGGTCTGAATGGTCACCAACTTCATGGTAAAGAAACTGTTATTGTTTTCTGAGACATTGGTTACCTGACAAAATTACGAGTGTTATCAGAACTTTAGTCATGGCACCATTCGCGGAAAAAATGCTTAATCGTCAACTAGGAATCTTGACGGAGATTGGAAAATTTCCATTGCGCTAGATCCTGGAAAAATACAGTACCTTCCAAAATTAATAGAAGATCCATAGTATCACTTACCAGGAGAGTGTTTCAGATCCGGGTCACAGATTTGGCTGAAACTTTGGAAATAGTCTCCTTTCAGCACCAAAAGATGAAACCCAAAATTATAGACCCTAACGCTCAAGCGTTTTTGAGCCACAGCCAAGGACATTAGCATTGCAGGTATACCTATATGTATGATTTTTAACATTGGCCTATATGAGCAATGCTAATGTTATTGGCTGTAGCTCAAAAACGCTTGAGCGTTAGGGTCTATAATTTTGGGTTTCATCTTTTGGTGCTGAAAGGAGACTATTTCCAAAGTTTCAGCCAAATCTGTGACCCGGATCTGAAACTTTCTCCTGGTTAATTCATAATTACTCCGTTCTACTTGATTACACGAGAATTTGGAAAGGAGGATCTCAAAGATCACAGAAAAATCTATCGATCCATGCGTTTCAAATATTCTTCAAGTGCTTTTCAAGTGGCCGTGATCGATGTTGAAAATCTAAAATAAAATCCTCCAGTAGATCACCTACAACTTTGACGGGAGTGATCAGATCACAAGAATTCTTACGGGATCTTCACTGTAAATCTACAATTGTAGAAATTGACAAGGTAAATCTGTTGAAATTATCTCTCTAGGTAAATGTGTAATTTTCTACAGATACAGTACCGTTCATAAGTTCTCGATGGTCGATCCCTCGATTACCCTGACTTGGAACAGCAATAAGTCAAATTCTATGCGTTGTACGAAAATTGTCAAGGAAGCATCTTACAGAGCAGAAAAAATACTAACTTTTACTGGGTTTTGATGATTTTTATCGAATATTTTTGAAGGTCCTACACGCTGATGAAAAAATAGAAAATCTAAAAATTTTTTACTTTCATTGAGACACATGCAGTTTTAATGCGAATAAAGATACGGCAATTCTGAAAAAAGCATCTTGTAGAGCGGAAAAAATGCTATGTGTAGCCATTTTTTGATTATTTTTTATGTACCGCGCATGAGAACGTACAAGCTGTCTAGATACCCAAAATGACTGCTTATCATCGGAAACGGCACAGAAAACGGTGAAAAACCATGATTTTGGGGGTTTGGACAGCTCGCACGTTCTCACCCGGGATACGTAAAAAATGATCAAAAAATGGCTACACATAGCATTTTTTCCGCTCTACAAGATGCTTTTTTCAGAATTGCCGTATCTTCATTCGCATTAAAACTGCAGGTGTCTCAATGAAAGTAAAAAATTTTTAGATTTTCTATTTTTTCATCAGCGTGTAGGACCTTCAAAAATATTCGATAAAAATCATCAAAACCCAGTAAAAGTTAGTATTTTTTCTGCTCTGTAAGATGTTTTCTTGAAAATTTTCGTACAACGCATAGAATTTGACTTATTGCTGTTCCAAGTCAGGGTAATCGAGGGATCGACCATCGAAAACTTATGAACGGTACTGTAAGTATGTAATTTTAACAGATGAATATTTATTTAAGCAGATAAATATGTGATCTACAACATTTGAAGATGTAGATCTTAGACTTGGCAGAAATATTTGCATTTGCATCTGTAGATAGTACCAACTCAATATGTGATTCATAAGATGCCGTGAAAATTTCCCTGATGCGCGAGAATGAAGAATTTTCTTGCCGATGTTTTGAACAGAAGTTTGAAGTAATGGAGAGTCGGAAAGTTCCATTCCATTCGAGATCAACCATCAATAAAGGATTTGAAAAGTCGAATCTTCTCGAACTTTGAAAATTTTCCCAGGTCACCAACGTTATTCAAATTTTTCTACAGTTTTGTATCACCTAGTAAATGAAGAATCCAGCGTAACTCTGTCGAATGGCGGTCTTTTTGTTCAGAGATACAGCCAAAAACCTATATATCGATAGCTCCGCGAAAACTTCGATATTTGAGGGTCGAAAATGTGCCAACCCCGATTCGCATTTTCGAAATTTCTAAGATGTATTTTTCGATCGACTGTGGGTAAAACACTGCTTTACGGACGGTAACTTTCGTTTACTCTACACCATGTCGATCGAAAAACGTATTTCGATACTCGGGCGTGATGGTTTTTTGCTTTACTCGTGCTAATTTCGACCCTCGCCAGGGCTCGGGCCGAAAACAATCACTCGAAAAGCAAAACTAAACTTCTCTCCCTCAAATCGAAGAATACTATTTCGGCTTTTTGAAACATATGAAGTATAAATAAACTCGCGCACGAATGTACAGTACCAAAAGAATAGCATGGAGAGACGCGGTAGCGTCACACAGACCTGACATTTTGAAGCAACACACGGACCTGACATTTCGCCACTAAAATTGATCGCACGTCCAAACGGTTTGAGTTACAACTTTGGGGTTCTGGAATTTTGATTTGACCATCAGATACTGTGAAAAAAGTGACCAGGACCTCTGTAATCTCGCGATTAAGGGTCGCACTAATAACACACGGATCTGACATAAAAATTTAGTAAAACCATATTTTCGCGGGAAAGAGATCCGCAAAGTATGAAAATCATTTTTTTTCGAAATTCTGAGGCATGGAAAAGTTGCGCGTGACGATTTACTTAAAGAATGAATTATTGCGGAAAAGCCTGGAACGAGGCAAATTCACTTCTATCGACGAAAGCTCAGCAAGTAAAATTTTAGGCAAAACTGCGCCAAAAAATGTATGGGCTCCGCACACCCACAAAAAGTGGTTTTTGGGCTCTTATAGCCACGGAATTTGATGCTCCATACCATAATATTTGATAAGTTTGCCTGCCCAAATCCCTAACGTGCATCTTGGTGGTGCTGCACACTCCCAAAAGCCGAAAAATGGAAAAACCACATCGTCGGTCCTTCCGAAGACTAGCACATTTTCGAGCTCCTACGAAGAGTAGCACATTTTCCTCCAAGAGTAACACGTTTCGTAGCACGTTTGGCGTAAACTAGCACATTTAAAATTTCACACGAAGACTAGCACATTCCAAATTCATACAAATAGTCAGACATTTCAGAATTGAGATGAAGAATAACAAGGAGAGGTTATGGTCTGTGGGTCGTGGATTCGGTTGAAACTCTGGGAATCGTCTCATTTTGGCGCCAAAAGATGATATCCGAAACCGCTTACTTGAATGCTGAAACGTTTTGGAGCTACAGCCTATGACATTAGCGTTGCCCATATAGGCCCATGTTGAAAGTTGATATATATAGGTATACTAACAATGCTAATGTGATTGATCATAGCTGTGAAACGTTTTAGCATTCAAGTTAGCCGTTTTGGATATCATCTTTTGGTGCCAAGAGGAGACGATTCCCAGAGTTTCAGCCGAATTCACGACCCACAGACCATGACCTCTCCTTGTAAGTAACACTTTTCAGAAGTATGTATGGTCATGTATTGTTCTGTCCTAGTTTGGCATAACCAGAATTATTACTTCTTATTTTGTTTGCTGTTCTTATTTGAAACTATGTATCGAAACGTTCATCGCAGTGGATTATGGACATGGATTTCAAATAAAATCTCAATTTTCAATTTCTCAAAGTTTACAAATATTCAATCATTCATTTATTTATTTTGAACAAAATACCATTGTTCAAAATCACAATACACTCGGGATTATTTAAACTACTTATTAACGTAAATAATATTCCTCTTACAATGAAAGTGCTAGTCTTCGTTTCAATATTTGAAATGAGTTAATCTTCGTGTGAGAATTACCCAAACGTGCTAGTCTTCGTGTGAAATTTAAAATGTGCTAGTTTCCGCCAAACGTGCTACTCTTCATAGGGGCTCGAAAACTTCAAAAACTTTTCGAAATTGTCGAAGACCTTTTTTTTTTTTTTTTTACTCTTTCCATATAAGGTCCGCGTCCTGACAAGACGCTGCGAGGAGAGGTTTTGACGCCAGGGGCCGACGACATCACACGGACCTGACATTCTGACCCCTTTTTTGATGATAATATTTTTGGGTAGAACTGAATCAAACAACTAACAATTGCGCCAGAAAGAGCACCAAAAAATACATCGATAACGACCTTTGAGACTTTTTTCTCAAGCGATTTAAGGCTTCGTATAAGCAGGCACACATTATTTCAAACTTTCCACAGAACTACTCATATATCACTTTTCAACATGGGCCCATGTGAGCAATGTTAATCTCAGTGCCGGTATCTTTGGACAGGAGACCCATTTGACAGAGTTACTCTGGATTCTTCATATTCCAGGTAGTCTAAAACCGTGAAAAAAAAATTTTGACAGGATTGGTGATCCGGACACCTGCAGGTCGATTTTAAACATCGGTCTAGACTAGGTGTGGACGTCTAGCGACTAGAGATTTGGGCGCACGCCTCGTTTCCACGCGTTGATTCGGGGTTCCGCGATTCCCTCGCTCGGGGCGAAGGAATCGCGGAACCCCGAATCAACGCGTGGAAAATCGGAATGGAGGCGCGCAAATCTCTAGTCGCTAGACGTGCACACCAAGACAACCAATGTTTAAAATCGACCTGCTGGTCCTCCCCTTATCAGTACTACCAAAAACGCGTTGATTAAGTCTTATTACGTATAAATCATGTTTTATGCACATGAACACGAATCGTTACGGAACCCAATGCACAGAATAATACTGGCATTTTAATATTATACCATAAGTAAGTTCTAGTTGTACAGTGGTCATGCCTCCGGGGTTCTAACCCAATCATCGACGAATCGACCCCCATTACGCACTAGATCAAATTATAGAAACGGTTTTTTTGAATATTTCAATGTCTCATGAGTGTGTATAGTACATGATGAGCTGATTAAAACTTTTTTCAGCCGAGAAAATTGCCATTCCATCAACAGAAAAGCCGTCAGTTGAATTTGTCAAATTCACAGGTTCAGATTGAATCTATTCCAGGGAACAGTTATTCATGTAGTTTTTACAGATTGGGATTCACAATCTTGTAGATCGTTCCAAAACCTACAATTTCCTCTCTTTAAAATTTCCTCTACGATCTTTCTCGTCGGAGTAACGAGCTTGATAGAGAGAAAACTTTGTGTAGAACAGGGTGCTCATGAAAATACCGGGACTGGCTCCTGTTCCGTTTCGTCTTGCTCTATTCTAGCGTAAGAATTTATCAAAAAGATATTAGGCCACATGATTTTGATGTAAAATATCTCATCTCTCTGAATATGCCATCAGATTCTGTCCCAGATTTGAGGTAACAACGGAGTCTCAAGTTTTATCGTATAAATTGATCCATTTCATGTTTTGTCCGCACAAGTCACATTTGAGACAAAATCTGATGACAAATTCTGAAAGATGATAACATTTTACGTCAAAACCATGTGTCGCAATACTTTTTTGATGAATTTTCGCATAGACCAGGGCAAGACGAAACGAAACAGGAGAGGAAACTTTAAACGAAGGAAATTGTAGGTTTAGAAAAGATCTATAAGATTCCGTTAGAACTTTTGTGATCGAATCACCCCCGTCAAAGTTGTGGGTAGTGATCCACTGAAGAAAATTTTTTTTAGATTCTCAACATCAATCACGGACACTCAAAAAGTACTTCGAAGATGTTTTGATATACATGAATCGATAGATTGTTTTGTGATCTGTGAGACCCTTCTTTCAAAATCCTCGTCCAATCAACTACGATGGAGTAATGAGTTCGTCGATCTCGACAGTCAAGAGGGGCAGAGATCTCCACCCAAACTAGGTAGTGACTGATTCTTGTATCAATTTTTTATTGACTTGCAGAGGTCATTTTTCAATAATACCATGTCAATATCATTACCTCGTGTCTTTCTGATAGAAAATCGATGTGCAAGGCTGTTCATATAAATTTTTCATTTCAAAAAGATGAAGTGAATGTAGTCAACATACTCCCATATACTGATCTCAGGACTGGGCACTGGTTGACCTTTGCGCAAGTTTTATTTACGTTTGATATTAAAATATGAAAAAATTTTGATTTGAACCGACCCTGGAAGATTTCTGCGGCTTCTAGGGAATACAAAGCGAGATACAAAGTGATTTTTGGCATTTTTCGTTATTGCTTACTTAATAAATCGCCAACTACGTTGCGTTTACCCACCATACAGTGAATATTACCTCGACTTTTCTGGAACGTTGCAATTGCAACCTTGGAACATTCCGTAAATAGTCGGAAACCCCGTTGGTGGAACGTTTGAGCAACGTGAAATGTCTACGAGATGTCTGTTGTCTCAACGTTTCCAGCACATTTCTGGGACGTTTCAACGGGTTTTCAAACGTTGCACAAACGTTTCCGGGATGGTTCTTGTGCAACCAAGACTTAGAAAATTTTTTGTTAAATAAATAAATAAATAGTTTCTAAAATTCTGTGTCTCGTAAGCTATCAGCTCCATCCCCGTTCAATCCCATCGATTGCGCTCAATCGGAAACATACCCACTTACAAGGGGAACACCAATCTTGTGGGTCCTGGATCTTTACGAAAATTTGTGAATCATATTGTTTTGGTGAGGAATGAAGGAACCCAAATGGGTTTCGTCCAATGGGCCTCCTATCGTGAGATACAGCCACGGAGGTTAGCATAGACGGTATATCTATATATGTATCATTTTAACATGGGCCTATATGGGCAATGCTAATCTTCATAGCTATATCTTGGGATAGGAGGCCCATTGGACGAAACCCTTCTGGGTACCTTCTTTTCTCACCAAAAAAAGAAGATTCCCAAATTTTCGTAAAGATCCAGGACCCGCAAGGTTGGTGCTCCCCTCGTTAGTACAAGACAGACTGTGAGATTGTGCTTAAATGAAACAAGAGCCAATCAACAACAATTTATAAAAAAACAATCCATTTATTTATTTATAATCGCAACGTCCAGAAACGTGCTGGGAACGTTGGGACAACAGACATTTCGTAGACATTTTACGTTGCTCAAACGTTCTACCAACGGGGTTACCAACTATTTACGGAACGTTCCAAGGTTGCAACTGCAACGTTCCAGAAAAGTCGAGGTAATATTCACTGTTTGGTGGATAGTAAAACCAGTGCTAGGAATTTTCGATTTTATCAATCTCAATGTATTTCAGCGCATTCAATTCTTTCTTTCAAGACCTTCATCCGTTTTTTGGACTTGCAAAACATCGAATTGAAGCGATTTCATGAGCAAAATCCCGGTCCGCAGATCATTAGTCAAATACGAAATCCGATCTGGGGGTGTATACAACATGCCCCCAATGTGGTTGTCTGTAAAGGAAGTGCAGTACAACTTTTTCAATACTCATAACGTATTCATCTCGTCAAAATAGGTCAGAAACAGTGTTTAAGGACCGGCGAAAATCTCTAAATGTGGTTGTAAACGATTTTATGCATGCACTTTATCGCCGATTTCCATAGTTTTCATGGGAAAATTGAGACAGCGTGACTCCAGTTGATCAGAATTAGACTTATTTCAACTCATTTTGAAGGCCTTGAAACAAGCCTCAAAATGAGTCCAAGTACACTAAACAATGTTGAGCTATACCAGAGTTGTTGAGTAACTGGCTTGATTGGGGCATGTTGGGCACACCCGTTCGCGAACTCGCAAAAAATTACTTTTTGGGAAAATTGTGATATCTCGGCTCTGGTTAAGGGGACGTCGGAGCCCTATCAATATTGTACAGTTACCGACATGATCGAGTTTTCATATTTCTCGATGAATTTTTGAGATATCAAAAATCTAACAAGTAACGCCGATTCTATGAGCCATACAGAATCGGCGTTACTTAGTAGAATCCCGATATCTCGAAAATTCATCGAGAAATCCGAAAACTCGACAATGTCGGTATCCGACATCCTCTCAACACGGTCACTGCGAAGGCAGTTTTTCGTAATATCTGCTTGGTCTTCTCTACGACCCTTATTCTCCGGGTGATGCTAATCTGCAGGGAAAAACTCTGTTCTGACACAAAATTTATACGCTTGACCAAGTAAAATGCCACGGAGAATGGCCATTAAAAATATTTTTTGAGCAAATATAAATCAAGAAAGATCAAAAAATGAAAAATCGTGGGCCCCACCGGTGGGGCCCATCGCAGTACACGTGTTAATCAAAATTTAACTCACTTTAGCTCATTTTGAAGGTGGAACAAGCTCCGAAATGCGATGAAGTACGTTGGAAAATATTGAAGTTGGCCAAAACTATTATGAATAGCGATACTTGACGAGTTGATTGGTATTTCCTGCTAATTCATTTTATTGCATTTGCAACGTTTCGGCTGTTATAATACAGCCCTCTTCAGGCTAAAATATACATATACATTATTACACATTACACATTTGAAGCAAACACATATATGGTTTTTTACAAAATAATATTATTACCTTAAAATTTGAATCGGTCTCGAGTTGAGGGATCACAAGTTCATCCAAATTACATTGGAGTCGTTGATGTATCTTAACAGTACTGAACTATCCACTTTCAATAAACATAAAAATGATCGTTACCTTATAAATAGTGAACACACGTATACATGAGATCACAAGCCTTTTACTCACAGTGAACTTTTTTGCGGTGGAGTTGTTTTTGATCCCTCATTCCTGGGAATAGAATGATGGTATTTTTCTCGATCGACAAGGTGTTATGTCGATCGATTCCCAGGCCAGACTGACAGATCAAAAACAACTGCAAGATACCAAAGGGAGGAAGAATCTTACTTATCGACAGTGCTAAAACAGAATTCTAATATTTCATATCTAAGATCTATTCAATAATGAGCATTTAAACTGGTCAATCGAATATTTGTAAATATTTTTCAAATTGTTGAGATCTTCTCTTCTGTTAATTGTATTTGGATGGTAATAAATATTTAACATTTCAGAGAAAAGTCTTGTTTGAAGCCTGTTTTCTGAATCTAATATTTGTATATTATCGAAATCCATTGTATGATTTGAACTTTGAACGTGCTGAGCTGGAGCTGAAGTTTCTTTTTTCAAAACAATGTCTCGTTGATGTTCATAAGCTCTCTTCTTAAGTTTCCTTAAGGTCTGTCCTACATACACCTTTTCACAATCTCCACAACTAATTTTATATACGACATTGTGTCTTTCTGGAATAGGCAAAGAATCTTTTCCAAGTCTGATGAAGCGACTAAATTGATTCGAATTCGAATTGATGGGAAGTAAAAAGAATTTTCTAGAGATAGCATTTATAGAAGGGGTGAGGTTTTTAACAAAAGGAAAAATTATTTTTGGTAGTTTTATGATGATCTTCTTATCCGTAGCTCTTTTCTGATTGTCCGCGGTTGAATTACCATTGATATAGTGCAACCTTTTATTAATGTATTTGTTAATGAATGTACCAGGATAATTGTTGCACTCCAAGAGATTGCGGATAATATTTAAATTCGAAACATGGAATGATTCATTGGAGAGTTTGATGGCTTTGTCTACAAGACTATAAATAATAGCTATTTTTTGTGACAGAGGATGGTGTGATGAAAAATTGATGTAACGGCCCGATGCAGTCGGTTTTTTATACCAATTGGTCAAGCAAGTTTGATTAGGTCTCCTAATAATTTGAAGATCCAAAAAACTGATACTGTTATCCACCTCTCTTTCGTGCGTGAACTGTAAGTAGGGATCAAAACTATTGAAGGTTTGTAGGCACTGAGTAATCATAGATTTTTTGATTATCAGAAAACAGTCATCCACGTATCTCTTATAGAACAAGATATTTCGCTTCATGATGTTCAAGCTTTGAATCTCTAACAATTCAAGCGTTATCTCAGCGAAAAATGGGCTAGTGCAACCACCCATTGGTGAACCGATTTTTTGCCTGTAAAATTTCCCGTTGAACTGGAGATAAGTTGAATTAAGCAAAATTCTGATATCCGAGAGAATTTCATCTCGACTCATATATCTGCCTATGGTATTCTTCAGATACTTCCACTTCCTCTTCAATGCTTCAATAATAATGTCAGGTTGCAAGTTCGTGAAAAGACTAACTACGTCAAACGAGACCAATTCGTAATCTTCAGAAACTTGCAACTCTTCCATTAATTTGACCATTTCGTAACTGTTTTTTATGCGGGATTTAGGTTGTGGAATGTGTCTATTGAAATGTAGCGAAAGACATTTGTCTAGACGATAAGAGGGACTGTTGATAGCAGAGACAATGATTCGGACAGGGTTTCCAGGTTTGTGGATTTTCGGTAATCCGTAAGCTCGAGGAACATTTGTTTGGGATAAATCTCTTCTGATAGATTTGAAACTTGGATCTGAACCTATCAACCCTTTCTTCGTCCAGTCATCAATCATCTCGGTCATGGTAGTTTGAAGCATACCTAGAGGCGATTTATTGACCTTCTCATAGTGATTCACGTTATTGAGACATTCTTCGACCTTTTTTATGTAATCTTCTTTTGTTATGACTACAGTTATGTTACCTTTATCAGCCCTCGTTACTAGAATGTCTTTGTTACTTTTCAAAAAGGCCTCTGTTACTTGGAGTTTGTTAGAAATTACCAAATCTTGAAGAGGAGTGTGGTGCTTTTTGTTATTGAATCTATTCAGTTGAGTGAGTATTCTATCTCTGAACCTCGGGTCAATTCCTTCATAATCATCATATAACCGTTCAAGATTTTTTAAAAATCTAAAAAACGTTTTTTTGTCAAAACTGGATGTGAAATTGAATTTTTCTCCTAAGCTCAAAATGTCGAAAACTGGTTGTGGGATTTGGGTTTTGGTGAGATTAACCAGCCACTTTTCTCTGAGATTTTCTGGTGGATTTAGATGATGGTTTTCTGGTGATGCCAGCGTGGACTCAGTGACATATGGATCATTAACATGGCCTGGAAACCCTGTCCGAATCATTGTCTCTGCTATCAACAGTCCCTCTTATCGTCTAGACAAATATCTTTCGCTACATTTCAATAGACACATTCCACAACCTAAATCCCGCATAAAAAACAGTTACGAAATGGTCAAATTAATGGAAGAGTTGCAAGTTTCTGAAGATTACGAATTGGTCTCGTTTGACGTAGTTAGTCTTTTCACGAACTTGCAACCTGACATTATTATTGAAGCATTGAAGAGGAAGTGGAAGTATCTGAAGAATACCATAGGCAGATATATGAGTCGAGATGAATTTCTCTCGGATATCAGAATTTTGCTTAATTCAACTTATCTCCAGTTCAACGGGAAATTTTACAGGCAAAAAATCGGTTCACCAATGGGTGGTTGCACTAGCCCATTTTTCGCTGAGATAACGCTTGAATTGTTAGAGATTCAAAGCTTGAACATCATGAAGCGAAATATCTTGTTCTATAAGAGATACGTGGATGACTGTTTTCTGATAATCAAAAAATCTATGATTACTCAGTGCCTACAAACCTTCAATAGTTTTGATCCCTACTTACAGTTCACGCACGAAAGAGAGGTGGATAACAGTATCAGTTTTTTGGATCTTCAAATTATTAGGAGACCTAATCAAACTTGCTTGACCAATTGGTATAAAAAACCGACTGCATCGGGCCGTTACATCAATTTTTCATCACACCATCCTCTGTCACAAAAAATAGCTATTATTTATAGTCTTGTAGACAAAGCCATCAAACTCTCCAATGAATCATTCCATGTTTCGAATTTAAATATTATCCGCAATCTCTTGGAGTGCAACAATTATCCTGGTACATTCATTAACAAATACATTAATAAAAGGTTGCACTATATCAATGGTAATTCAACCGCGGACAATCAGAAAAGAGCTACGGATAAGAAGATCATCATAAAACTACCAAAAATAATTTTTCCTTTTGTTAAAAACCTCACCCCTTCTATAAATGCTATCTCTAGAAAATTCTTTTTACTTCCCATCAATTCGAATTCGAATCAATTTAGTCGCTTCATCAGACTTGGAAAAGATTCTTTGCCTATTCCAGAAAGACACAATGTCGTATATAAAATTAGTTGTGGAGATTGTGAAAAGGTGTATGTAGGACAGACCTTAAGGAAACTTAAGAAGAGAGCTTATGAACATCAACGAGACATTGTTTTGAAAAAAGAAACTTCAGCTCCAGCTCAGCACGTTCAAAGTTCAAATCATACAATGGATTTCGATAATATACAAATATTAGATTCAGAAAACAGGCTTCAAACAAGACTTTTCTCTGAAATGTTAAATATTTATTACCATCCAAATACAATTAACAGAAGAGAAGATCTCAACAATTTGAAAAATATTTACAAATATTCGATTGACCAGTTTAAATGCTCATTATTGAATAGATCTTAGATATGAAATATTAGAATTCTGTTTTAGCACTGTCGATAAGTAAGATTCTTCCTCCCTTTGGTATCTTGCAGTTGTTTTTGATCTGTCAGTCTGGCCTGGGAATCGATCGACATAACACCTTGTCGATCGAGAAAAATACCATCATTCTATTCCCAGGAATGAGGGATCAAAAACAACTCCACCGCAAAAAAGTTCACTGTGAGTAAAAGGCTTGTGATCTCATGTATACGTGTGTTCACTATTTATAAGGTAACGATCATTTTTATGTTTATTGAAAGTGGATAGTTCAGTACTGTTAAGATACATCAACGACTCCAATGTAATTTGGATGAACTTGTGATCCCTCAACTCGAGACCGATTCAAATTTTAAGGTAATAATATTATTTTGTAAAAAACCATATATGTGTTTGCTTCAAATGTGTAATGTGTAATAATGTATATGTATATTTTAGCCTGAAGAGGGCTGTATTATAACAGCCGAAACGTTGCAAATGCAATAAAATGAATTAGCAGGAAATACCAATCAACTCGTCAAGTATCGCTATTCATCATCAATCCTGCAATCGAGTCAAAATTATCAGATACAAAACTATTATGACCATGCAAAGCGGCTTAAATGAGGGTATCTTGAGTACACTTGCCTTATTCAACATTTTTGGATCAAACTCGGATCTACGTGGGTACGTAACCCCTTTTTTTGCATCCATGCACGCAAAAGCTCCCGGTTTTCGCGGCATTTTTTTTTGCACACATGAACTGCAAATAGCGGGGTTGCCTGGTCCCGTACTCTAAATTTTGCGGTAAAATTTTCAGGCAAAATTTACCGCAAAATTTGCCGCAATCGGTGGCGCTTTATCGGTAACCTGTAAGATTTGCCGCTATTCCTGCAGTTTGCCAGCGCGGTTTACCGTATTTTCCGTGGCAAACGCTGGTAACGCAAATACGGCAAATCGCGCTGGCAAGCTGCAGCAATAGCACCAAATCTTACAGGTTACCGACAGAGCGCCACCGGGCCCAGCAAATTTTACGGTAAATTTTGCCGGAAAATTTTACCGCATAATTTAGAATACGAGCCTTGTATATAAATATTTGAAAAACTCTCTCAACCACTTTTGGCTTGATTTTTCGCTCGATTTTCGGCTCCCGTTGAACATAACGTATTTGTTTTTCTGGCTCATATTATAATGACCATCTGCCTGCGATCGCGTGGTCGGTTTAACGCTAAAATGTTGTCACTTACTCTCAGATGAGTTAATACAAACATGTTAGAGGTTGTTTGATTCCATAGCTTCTAATGATAATTTAGGGTCTAATTTGTTTAACCAATCGCAAGATCGTGTAAAGATGATATTATCGAAAAATCACATTGTACCATCATCTTAGACCCTCATTTCGTTTGCGCACGTTTATCAATGAAATTGCACTAAGTACTCGCCTTCACTCGAACAGACGACATTGTGCACATTGCAAAAATTCCTTTTTTGATTGATTACAGTTCAATTTAGCGATAGGTCTCGAAATTAATTATCTTGGGATAGCTCTATGGGATTACGATGATCTTGGAAGAGCTGAAAATAGACCTTTTCACGAGAGTTATTACCGAATTTCAACAATGATTTGTCATCTAAATTTTTTTTAGCACATCTCACGATTCTTTAGGACCGGACCAAATGCATCAGGTTTGGCATCGTTCAACGTACTCTCAAAAACAAATTCAAGGAGCCACGAGTAGTTTATGTTTTTGAGTAATCGAATTTCTCATTATCCATCAAATTGGCCCTTTTTAGGATTCCATGCAAATTTTAGAGCACCACAGGATTGTTTTCTGATAGAAAACGTTGTGTTTGATACAATCCATCAAAGTTCATTCCGAAAGACCCATTGAAGCGAAGTTGTGGAATTTTTACCGATTTCAGAATGCCAATCTCAATTTTCAGCTCTGAACTGTAAATTCGCATAGCTTCGATGCAAATTCGATCTGGGCTAAACAAAAAGACACTTGTCACCTCAATTCTAGAACCATATACTTCATCGCGGAGGAAATCTAATTTTTTGACCTTACTCTATTGGAGGGTCTTAACTGGAATAGCTCTGAGGTACTCAAGAGATTCAAAACTATTTCTTTTGATAGCAATTGTGTAACAAAAATTTCATCCACGAATTACCTGTAAGTCACAAACATTAAAAATTCGTTTTAAATCTTATATACTTGCTCACCTTAGCAAAAACGAAATTCGATGCTAGGCTCGATGCCAGGTCGACTCGTTGCTCGTGGACGTCAAGCACAAGTTGGCACCAACTTTGTCAGGTATAGGAACTCTAAAAAGTGATTTAGATACAAAAAAATACCCTATTCTAAAAACGCATTAAAAAACTCCTTACTCCTGTATTTTTACAATTAATCGATGAACATGCGTATTGCTGCATTCAACGCTGTGTGCATGGCGAGCTGTGTGGCTTCCCTGCTGCTCCGTACCGACACGCAAGTAGCGGTACAAATTCCAATTCCCTCAACAAAAATTCCTTCCCCACAGTTTTGCGATCTGATAATTTTTTTGCAATTCATATAATAATATATCTCACCCAGAGTCCAGATCACCAGCTATATTACGTTGCGTGGTCCACGTGGTGATCTGGACTTGAGATGTGATCAATTATTATATGAATTGTAAAACAACAAATTATCGGATTCCAGAACTGTGGAGGAGGAGTTTTTATGAAGAGAATTGGAATTTTTGAAGTCTACTCACGTGTCGGTACGAGCTACAGGAAAGCCACCGCGTTCAATGCAATGCGCACAGTCGTCGATTAATTATAAGGAATACAGAAATAAGGGGTTTTTCGGAACGCGTTTTCAGAATAAGGTGTTTTTTTGTATACAAATCACTCTTTAGAATTTCTATACCTGACATAGTTGGTGCCAACTTTTACTTGCTCTCGTGGACTGATGTATTCCCGATCAGTCTCTCGAAACAACGTCAAACTAACCGGCTGAAGCATCAACCTTAAAAATCGATTCACTCGATACTTCGCTACATCAGGCAGTAAAACTGATGCGTCAACATTTGACAAAAAAAACTTATCCGTGCAAGCTTGTCTCCAGAAGACTCACGCATGCATGCACACATCCTTAGTTTCGCAAAGCATCCCAATGCAGAATCGAAATCCATTATATAAGCTCTGGGCCCCCTACTCTTGCAAGCTCAGTAGATGAGAGCATATCGGACGACGACGCTATGCTCGAGTAAATCCTGGCAGATTATGCGGATGAGGCACGGTCTACTGAGATTGCAAGCGGCTGCAGGCTCAGCTTCGAAGAGAAGAAAGAATAGAGCTGTGTGGAAGGCGAGGCAGATTACCTGAAAATGTCATTTTTGGAAGGCTGCCAGCGTGGAGAGTTGAACTCTCTACTGCTGCTATCATACTTCGTCATTACCCGTGATGCCTCTTTAATCTTGAACCCGGGTACTACTTCGTCAAAACTCTATTTTTCCAGACCGATGAGTAGCTGTAAGACATTTTCCTCGTTTCCTTCTGTTTTCCGAAACTATGGTTACTCGTTATGCTTTGGCATTTGAAGTGAAGCACTTCCTCTTCTTTATAGAGAGTTGACTAAAAAATTTGAACGGAAAATACAAGTTACCTGACGAAATTGAGTACCATCGTGAACATTTAATGCACTCAAGTCACCAAGAAGTTATCAACATTAGGGTTCGAATTTATAGTCGTAATCCGGAGTGTCCGGATAAGCTAATCCGAGGCGCTACAATCGCCAGTTCTAATAAATTCGCAAACTCGCCGCATCGATGATGGCGCCTCGAATTAGCTTATCCGGACTCCGGATTACGACTATAAATTCGGGCCTAAGTTTGCCTAATCCATGTTAACTTTTTGGTGGATCAACGATTATTATGACAACTATCTAGAGAGATCAGTGCTTGTCATTCGAAAAACTTTGAAGAAATAATTTAGTCATCTGCTGATTTTCTTATAAGATAATGATCATATGGAACCCACTGAGTTCAGATTGAACTCAAATCAAAGATGTAGTGTTTCTAGAGGCGTATCCCATATTTCCCAATTGAAGATTTTTTTGTTGTAGTCATGGAACCAAGGAGATGCTTCATCACTGAATTCTTGAGGGTTAATTCAAAAATGCCTAAAAATAATTCAAAGCAAAATTTTTCAAGAATGCGAAAATCATCGTTTCCTACTGTATAATGAATATTTTTTTCTCTCAAGATACAGAATAGAAGAAATTTGGTAAAAATTCTCATCTGATATATTACTTCAAGATGAAATCATCATTAGCAGCCAACTTTCCAATCGGTAGGTACACTCCGTCTTGAATGAAATGGTTCAAAAGATTGAGAAAACTCATTTTCAAAGGAACCATTCAAATGAACAGTAATGAAATCAAAACTATACAACTTTTGACACGACTCTCAACATCAGTGGATCGACAACGAAATGGGGTATTGCGAAGAGAAAATGATCCCCAAATCAGATTTCATTAGGTCACGTTCAATCTGAGCGTCTGCTACTTATTGGCGAGACGAAGTGTAACGCTGAAAGTTATTCGCACTTTTATGAAATTTGCTTGCGATTTGGGTGAAACGACGAGAAGACCCGCCTTCATTAACATCTAAATCGAGTTCGTCTTCTCATCGTTTCGCCCAAATCGCAAGAGAATCGGATAAAAGTGCGAATTACAAAGTGCCTATATTATAGGTTAGGAAGTGTCCGCACTCGAGTTATTCCCACTTTTCTCCAGTTCTCTTGCAATTTGAGCCAAACGGCGAGAAGACGGATTCAAGTTGGATGATAATAAGTATTCGTCTTGTCCTCGTTTAGTCCAAATCGCAAGAATATCGGACAAAAGTGCGAAGAACTTTCAGCGTGCACGGTGTGCGGCGACCGCATCGCCTTAAGGATTCTAAATGAAAGTCGATGGCACAAGGTGATTAATTAGCACCGGAAAAATTGTCACGAAAACAGATTCTATGCGAATGGTTGACGCGATCGAGCTAAAATAAGCTCAATCGAGATTACGTTGGATTTGAGCCACTGATACCGAGAGACTAACCCGCTACGACGAGAATCTCACGACACGACACTACTTTCATTCCTGCGTACCTAATCATCGATGAGTTTGAATTATTTCCATAATCCATGACTGGCACTGTAAAAGTGAGTCCAATCCATCGATACTTGGGCTCGCAAGAATGAATTCCGTGTTGTGTCGGGTGGTGTCGTGTCGTAGCGGGTTATCTGTCATCGCGATGCGTGGAGTGGCATTCGTCACACCGGCTTCAGCCAATAGTGCAAAGTAAACAGCGCGTAAAGAATGTTGAAAAGTTGCCTTGGGTAATTTCGACCCAGCGTGGCAATGGGGGGCTGAACCGCAATTTGATTTGACTTCATGAAAATTTTCAAGCGCGAATCGCAAAATTGTTATCGCACTTCCTTCGAAAATGTAGGAATGAAAAAGACAAACATAAGCTACCAGTTGACTTACGTAAGTTTCAGAACTCCAACTTTGGAAGCAATAACACTCTCACGGTATCCCTTGAACCCGGTCATACAAGATATCTAAATATACATACTCAATACATCGTACATGGATAGATCCGTGGAAGCGAATGAATATATATCGACAAGGGCCAGCCTTGGAACATCAAAAGCGGTGGTAGTGACGGTGGGTCGATCCCTCGAGTTAATTCCGACAAGAACTCGAGAGAGAGCAAGATGATGAGAGCTTGGTACAAGAGGAGAGCTCGGCTCTACCGTTTGATCAGTGAAGTAGCGTAAGATAATGGATATAAAAACGGGAAGCCAAAGCCGACAAGACGATGAGACAGTTCCGAGTAAAAGCGATGAAGTGCATGTAAGAGCTCACCGGTCTATACATTATATACCTCCCGCAAGGACGCGCTTTTCGCCCCCGCGAACGATGATATAGCCTACGAGTATGTATGTACACCTACAACTATATTTATATATATGTTGAGAGGGTCAAGAGTCGGAGTCAAGTCGGGGCGTGTTTCAAGAGGACCTTTCTCGACTCCTTCATCGTTCTAGTATCATCCCCACGTGGCCGGTATTACATAGCGTACCTTAGAACTATCAAGTACTTGCCAGACATCTCCTGACAACTTGGCTGATTTGCTCTCGTCTCTTGTACAGTAAGTAAGTAAGTAAGTAAGTACGGAGTTGATGGAGATCGGCCCGACCCTCGCCGGAGTCTGAAAGCGATTAATGAAAATGACTCGTGGTTTCGGATATTGAGCTGGAAGGATAAAGTAGAAGCTAGTGGTTTCACGTGGCTTACAAGCGCTGCACACAATTTATCGAGATTAACTTCCTTGTACGAATTAACCGTGACAAGCCATTGACTCAAACAATTTTAGATGATGACCAACGGCTCCGTGATGAATTATTTTGAGCAAGAAAGAACTCTTAACAAATGTATGTATTTTATGAACCAAGAATAATTGAACGCTCAACCAAAACTTGTCCGTTCGGATCCCACGAACCGGATTGCCCACGTGGAAGGGGTTGAGAATGGTGGGGTGATCTGGAATGGTGAAGGGTGGTCAGGTACGACCTGGGCCAATCTGGGACGGTCTGGTCTAATTGGAGACGTCCTGGTACGGTCTGAAATAGTCAACCATATTAGTCACCTACGATTTGGGCCAATCTAGGACGGTCTGGTATGGCCTGGAATGGTTTGGTCTGGTCGGGAACGTTCTAGTTTGGTCCGTAACGGTCTGGTCTGATTAGAGATGTTCTGTTACGGTCATGTATGCTCCGAAATTGTCTGGTATGGTCTGGGCTGGTTAACTATAGTCAGGTACTATTTAGAACTATTTGCGACGTTGTGGTACGGTCTAAAACCATCAAAGACGTTCTGGTACGGTCTAGAATTGTCTAGGCTGGTCGGGTGTGAGGTAAGGCAGTCTGGTGTGAAATGGTCTGAATTGGTCTCGAATGGTCTGGTACAATTTGGGACGGCCAGAAACGGTACGATAAGGTCTGGAACGAAGTGGGACGTTCTTGTACGGACTGGCACGGTCTCAAATGATCTATAATGATTTGAAACTATCTGGTACAATCTGGGACATTCAGTTACAGTCTCGAATGGTCTGGTTCTAGGCTATACGCAGAGCTGGACTGGTCTGGCAGAAATGTAATACGTGGCCATGTGGGCTATCGTTGGGTAGGTTGATGGTCAGGCGGGTGGGTGGACAAGTTAATGAGTGGGTGTCTAACCGAGCTGGTGGTTGGTTGTAACTATAGTGGCACCAATTCAAGAAAAGGTCATCCTCACGAACTTTATAAGAAGCTTCTTTTTAATACCATCAACTGATCATTATTCATTATAAGTATCACGAATGTCAAATTTGAACTACAAAAGCATTTTAGGAGCCCCCGACTCACCAAGAACATTTACACGCCGAACGAGCAGTAGAGAGATAGTTATAATAACGCTAATGGAAATTGACCCATACAGAATCCCTCGGAAAAAATTCGCTACAGTGTGAGTAAAAGTTTGGTTCATTTGATCTTCCAGGACAGACGATGTGTGATATTTCCACGATGTAACGTGAGAATCTTGAAAAGGACGAGGTGATGAATAAAAAGATGCAATTTCAACAATTGCCACCATGCAAACTTACCCTTAAGGTAGTTGTACAGTGAAGCTGAAAATACAGTGAAATCTCCGGTCACACGGACACCTCTGGTTACATCAAAACTGTCCGCTATCCGGAGGTGTCCGCTAATCAAAGGTTCATTTCTGTGATTATGCTTCTCCTGGCCGCAAAAAATTGTCCATTATTGAGAGGTGTCCGCTAATAGGAGGTATCCATTAAGGGAGATTCCACTGTATACCAGAAAATCACCAAAGTTGGGGAAGGCTTAGTTCAAGTGTTAATGAACACCTGTGCAAAATTTCAGAATGATTGACCGTTTTGTTTCGGAGGGGTAGCCATCAAAAACCCGCTACTTTTGACATTGCGTTTATATGTGGGAGTCGACGATTCCACATGAGCGCCATGCTAAAAGTGACGAATTCTGATAACTACCACTCTGAAACAAAACGGCCAATCATTTTGAAATTCTGCACAGGTGTTCATTAACACTTGAACTAAATCCTCACCAACTTTGGTGAAATTCTGGTATATATATTTTAGTGTACAACTACCTTAAGGCAAGTTTATGCTGCCATCGCTGCGACCATTTTCGCTTGCCCAAGCCACGGCTTTATTGATCGGAATACCTGGTGAATGAACGACCAGCACACAACGTGAATCCACTCTTTTTCGTACACGGGTCGCTCAGAATGGCAAAAATGCATGGAACAAAGTTCTTAGCCCAGAATAAATCATGTAATCTTGTAAGGTATTATATACGCGGCCCAATTTGCTCTCTCACTGTTATTGTTTAGCTCACAACTCTGGCCCATCTCAATATTTTTGAAGTTATAAACTTTGTCGGAAAATTGATTCTCTCGCGAATTTCCGAGAGGGTGTATCTAATCCCGCCTTATGTAACACGCCCATCCCCGTCAAGATTACAAGTGTTATTCAATGAAATCGGGATATCTCGGCTGACACGCGTCCGAATGAGTCGCCCGTTAGGGTGTGCCCACAAATGAAGTGCATGAGCGGCGAGCCGGCGTACGCCGTGCGTGCGCTGGCGCAACGGCTCATGCGCCGCTCACCAAATTTGAGCCCGCTTGTGTGTTTCTGCATCGGTTTGCTACGAGATCGACTGTGGTTTTCGATAGCTAAACTCGAGTTCTGTTTTGGATTAGCTGGTGTAACGTGAATAACACCCAAGACGGCTCAAATTTGGTGAGCGGCGCATGAGCCGTGCGCCAGCGCACGCTCGGCGTACACCGGCTCACGGCTCATGCGCTTCATTTATAGACACACCCTTAGATTATTTCGCAGCTATTTTACAACCTCCTCCAATCTCTCTGAATTTGAAAGGTTAGGAACAAACCTGAAAAAATCTGACCTGGCGAATCATGCACACTGTCTTCTCTCTAGTAATATGCACCTAGAATCAATCACAAATAGATTTCAGCACTTCCACGCTAAGCATTTTGAAAAGCTTGGACAAAGATGGAGAAAATGAGCAGAGGTACATAAAAATCTATGCCCTGATCAATGTTGTTAGGCACGACTCTCGTAAGTAACAAATAAAATGTAAAAGATCGGTCCTAAAGGTTTACTCATTCAAACCCAACTTATGAGTAAGCATAATGCGTGGCAAGATCTGCGTTCTTCCGTTATCCTGAATGAAGGCGAATAAGGCAAATTCGGGAATATGTTTGTCCTTCGGAAGAAAACTCCACGAATTTTGGGAAATCTCTAACATTCATAACAGTCTGTTTCCAGAGATCGCAAGGACTCCTCGAAGCTTTGAACAGCATATTTGTCTCATTACTGAAAGTCGGTAGGATTTGAGTCGTGTGTCTGATCATTATGATCTAACGAGGGTCTAACATTCATGAAAAATTCATCGCGAGACATCAATACACAAAAATTATTCTGACCGTCGCCCTGAATGTAGGGTCATACATTGTATGTGTCTATGAACCACGGCCGTATTTAATGGACTGCATAAGCTCATATGGCAAGAAATTGAGTGGAATGACATACTTACATAATTACCTCAGGTAACTTTACGTTGAAAAAACTGCTCGTCAGTACTTATTGATACCAGACAAAGAATTCACTCGTGAAGATCGGAAGCATCTATTTTCGCTAATTATTTCGTTGATTAGATTCTGTTCCCGGTTATAAAAACAATTTATTCTTGATTGTCCATTATATTTGAGAACTGAAAAAATTAATTTGAGGGGATAAGCAATCTATGAAACCCGAGAATCGCCTACTCAATCCGAGGAAAAAACCTGGAACAGCTGCTGAATGCGTCAATTTTAGGGTGGACTAATGAAAAGCTATATTTTGTTACATGGATGTGGAGAATAGAGATTTCATTGTGGGGTACGAAACGTCATGTATGAACCATCTGAGACTGAGGGTCTATTAACTATTTTTCCAGACAAATGCTTGCAGTATTGATTTTAGGTCTTGAGTAATATTTTTCGAAGCAAAACCCGAAGATGAGAGTGGACACTTGCACATAGCTGCTTAAACTAGCTCTACCAATCGTGTATGTGAAATAGACCTGATATCGAGACAATATTCCATCAGTAGAAGTCACTTTTATCCAACAGACACCGAAGAGCTTGATAAAATTATACCATTTGGTCGTGCATGAGAGAAAAATTCACGAGAACAAGAGAGACCAATCAAAAATCTGAATCGGGAGCAAGTCAAACCAAGTTTATGCATCAGAGTGTTGAATCAGATCCACAAAATTTCAAGCAAAAAAAATCTCTGGCAAAAGTACGGCTGACCCACAAACTGTGGCAATCACGTGGCTCAAAATCGTTATCCACGCGTAAATTTTTCGCGCTGAAGAAGCAATCGCGTAGTGCAAAAAGGTTATCAAATTCCCAGTTTCTCTGATATGCTTGCACGTGTGTACAGTCTACAGAAGCCTATACTATACCGCCGTTAAAAAATAAAAATGACATTTCAATATGAAGTCGGCGCCTCACCGAAGAGAAAATACAATTGAAATGTGGGACACGCTCGCGATCTGGGTGCTTTGGCACGTAAACATGCATCGCAGGCGTTCGAATACCCGATTTTGCGAGGTCGTTTTCTTTTCCAAACGTTCAAAACAGAGTACATGCACACGTATGCAAGTATGCCATCACCACATTCGTGTATAAGAGCAAACTCAGTCACCCCATTCCTCCCCTTTTACACAAGCTTTCATAAACAGCAATTGTCGTTGTCGTCGTCGTCGTCGTAAATATGTAGCATTGCTCTGAAATAGCTTCGCGCTCGCATGCATCATCCGTCATTGTCGTTGAGTATAATCGTGGGATACGTCGTCTTCGTCATCGTGAGATGAGAAGAAGAGAGAGCTTTTCCCGTCTCAGAATTTTGACTTATTTCCCGGTGTCCCACTTGCTCGAAGCTTCGAGTGTCTCTATAATACTTGGCCCGTCAGCATCTCGCGTGCTCACTCTCCTCTCGTCGCACTCAACCACTTTCGAATATACAAGCCGCAATTTTTTCGCAGACCAGAAATTTCTTCCACCCACGCACATGTTTTGCATCGACGCCCACGAAAATAATTCACTCAATAGTGCAATGGCTCCTTGAGCCACTTCCGGGGCATATGAGTTACAGTTTCCGTGGACTTTTCCTTTAGGATTTTTTTATGTGAGAAGTTGTGATAGAATTAAAGTTAGTAAGAGGACGCGATTTTGGATGATGATTTCAATTCAATGATCTGAAAGATAATATGTGAACATTGCAGGAACGTAAACTTGACCAAACAAATTGACTCGTTAGTCATGACTAAACAGGAAAGGTTTTTACATCCGTAATCTGGCTTGTGCCTTCAATGCTTATCGCGGGACTGGAATTAAGGTCAGTGTACCCAACTTGCCCCCATTAAGGCGATGCGATCACCGTGCACGCTGAAAGTTATTCGCACTTTTATCAAATTTGCTTGCGATTTGGGTGAAACGACGAGAAGACCCGCGTTTATTATCATCTAACTTGAGTTCGTCTTCTCGTCGTATAGCTCAAATCTCAAAAGAATCGGATAAAAGTGAGAATTACAAAGTGCCTGTATTATAGGTTAGGAGGTGCCTGCGCTCGAGTTATTCCCACTTTTCTCCAGTTCTCTTGCGATTTTAGCCAAACGATGAGAAGACGAACTCAAATTAGATGATAATAAACGTGGGTCTTCTCGTCGTTTCACCCAAATCGCAAGCAAATTGGATAAAAGTGCGAATAACTTTCAGCGTGCATAGCGCACGGTGACCGCATCGCCTTAAGCCATTTTCTTAATAACTCTGGCCCATCTCAATATTTTCCAACGCGAATCAACGATGTATTAAATTGATGATCTGGAGTCTCTGTTAACTTGAGAACAAGTCGATCAAAATTTTGCAAATTATTACAGTACTACCGAGACTTCGAACATTCCATTGCAATATAATTTTCAATGTAGAAAATGAGCGTAGAATCAATCCGATACCGATCGCGCACTGTCAATTGATCGATCATTTAGGGCTTCAGAGATGATCTGAGGGTGGCCTCGCTTTTTGATCTTACATCTTAATTGCAGTGGCACTCCGACGCAATATAAATCCCAAGGATTGAACTGCGGGAAGATTTGATTTTCAATTTTCTTTCTACTATCCCATAGCTCTCGGTGAAATTTTCAAAGTTCAAAACGTGTTCATTCGAATATTTATGTAACTGGACCGAAAGAAACTTTTTCCAACAAAGAGTTTTGTTGAGTAGAGTTCTAACTAATAAAGTTGGATAGCAAACGCTGAAAAACATACGAAAAACATGGAAAAGAAACTATTTACTTAGGTCAGCGTGAAATTCGGCTCACGTTTGAATTTGCCGCGGCCGCGAGCGCGCGTTCTGATCAAAATCGAAATAGGTTTTACGTCAGGCTCCGGTGGCTGGCGACGCCTCCAGGCAAATTGGAAATTTCGCGGCCACGCTGCGCTAACTGTTTTCTGATTTCGGCAGTTATACCGATGCTCTTCAAACGCACCCACCCTGTATCTCTCTATGCATGCATGCAGTGGGAAAGCTCTACTCTGCGTCGTCGCTGGCGCGTGAATTTGGCTCTCTGCGTACACGCGTTGAAATGCAATTTAGCCACGTATGTACTGTACATGTGTATGTAGAGGCATCTGTGTACACGCAAAACGAGCGATGTATCGGAAATTTTGCATACCCGAGAGTATAACGGCATTCCGACAGCCTCGTCGTTACTGAAATTCGATGTAACGACGCAAAACTATATCCCTAATACGTGTATAGAGATAGATTTACGTGCGCACACCGGGTTGATCCGATCAGACTGATGAGTTGAGCGGTGAGCTGACTGTGCACGTATCGATCATATCCTCCCTTGAAGAATTTTATTGTGGTATGTATCCTTGTGGCAGTACCCGACGTTCCTCGATTTTTCAAATTTTCGTTCGAAACTCTGAAATGTTTTGAAAATTGATTTTCTAAAGTTGGTGCGAGATGGCACAATCCAGAATAATCTATGCATCCAGAAAATACGTTTGTTTCAGCATAGTCTATTTGCATAGAGATAATTCACCATGGTAAATTATAATAAAGCTGAATTGATAATTTGATGCTCGGGGGTCTATATAGATGCAAGCCTGGCATCAGTGGCAGATGAGGTGACAGATGAGCAACGTTTATTGGATGAAATTTGTGGAGGTGATTGTTTGCAGACACCTCGTGGAATTGAAATGCGGCTTGTGGCATGTATTGCCGATTGTTGATTATGTATATAGCCCAGAGAGTGTGAATAAACTATCAAGTGGTGAGCGAAAGCTTAATCGAAACAAATTACTGTGTTGTCGAATCCATCAAAATTAGATCAGGTGAGAGCCAAAGTTGAACAAAAAACAAAATTATGTCACAAAAATGTTAGGACTATCCATCTTGTCATCATCCCAATATCGTCATCTTACTCAACCGCTTTCGAATTTGTGCTTTACGCCGAATTAGTTACAGACTTAGATTTGATAGTTGATTTGAAATCTGGAATTTTCACTTGTAGTAGAAAATGCAGTGCTGGAAACTTTTGCGCACACATAAAATCATCATTAGTTACAATGTTGGAGAAAACTCCACAAAATGAGACAACATTTTTGCACAAATTGATGCACATCAGTTCAGATCGAAGCATATGCAAGCCATACTTGTGAGGTCGTTTTTACCACAAAGTCAAGGAAGGTTGTGCTAAATTGGCTGAATAAAATTGAGTATTGAATATCTCACATTGTTTCAAGTGATAATATGTGAGTAATTCCGTTGAAACTCCAAAATTTGGAGGCCGAAAATGTGCAGCCAACCCCAAATCCCACTTCGCAAGGTTTTGACATCTATTTTTTGACTTTTTCAAACATATAATGTATAATTCAACTCGCGCACGGATTTAAAAACTTCCACCCATCGGTACCATGAGGATAACACGTTCAACACGGTAGCGGCGCGGCGCACGGAACCTGACATTTGAGCTGCACACGGAAACCTGACACTTGACAATAAAATTGATCTCACGGCCAAGCTGTTCAAGATACAGTCTTGAAGTTTTGGGGTTTTCATTTGTCCATCAGATACTTGGGAAAAAACTGACTAGGGCCTCCATACTTTAAGGGTCACACTAGTACCACACGGAACTGACCAAAAAATTTAGCAAAACAAGATTCTCGCGGGAAAGAGCTCCGCAAAGTATGAAAATGAATTTTTTCCAAAATTCTGAGGCACGGAAAAGTTGCGCCTGACGACTTTCTTTAAGAATGAATTGGTACGGGAAGGCCTGGAATGAGGCAAATACACTTTCATTGAGGAAAACTGAGGGAGTAAAATTTTAAGTAAAATTGCGCCACAAAATGTATATGCTCCGCACACATGCAAAAAGTGGTCTTTGGACTCTTATAGCAATTGGATTCGGTGCTCAATAGCATTGTATTTGATAAATTTGCCCGTCCGAATCTCAAACGAGCCTCACCGTGACTCTTTACACTCGCAAGGGTCGAAAAAATGAAAAACCATAGCGCACGGAATTGACATTTTGACCCCTTTTTCGATGATGATTTTTTTTGGCGACCCTAGATCTCTAAACTAATGATTGCGACAAAAAGAGCACCAAAAAATACGTCCAGAATGACCTGCACGAATTTTTTCTCAAGCGTTTTAAGGGCTCGTACAAGCGGGCACACATTATTTCAAAGTTTCCACAGAACTACTCATATGTGAAAATATATACACGAAGGTTTGGGTTCCAAGAAAAACAACAATTTCCTTATATTGAGTTTGAAGTTTGGCATTTCTACCAAACTGCTCAACTTGTAACGAATGTCATACCAATGAAAAGTACGATAATCGACTCTCATCGGTGGTCAAATTGTGGGCATTTTCAAGATCTCCAAATCCACCACTAGTGGATTGTTGGAAAAAAGGGCTGAGAAGGGTCTTGAAATGGACCTATGAAAACGCTCTCAGGTCCAAGGAGCTCCCAAAAAAACCAGAAGAAATTTGATAGTTCTATATTGCAACATGGTAGTAATAGAAAAATTTATTCGGTACTTTTCTAGACCCGCCGGCATTCCGTGAAATACCGTAAGATGGGGTAACTTTGCCACAGGGGGGGGGGGGTAACTTTGCCACACCGCCGGGAAAAGATTTCAGAGTCTGCTGTAGGTGAGGTAGGGAATCTTATCGCTCTAGTAACGATTCCCTCCAGTAGGGACATGCGTGAGCTATGTTTTGCGCCCGCGGAAGGCAGCTCTAGATGCCTCAGAGTTGTTTATAACCTATTTTTGTACCGCAGTGAGAGACAAGCGAAAAAATTTGGTCCCAAAAAATTAACCCAGTACGAGCACTTGGCGTCGAATGACAGGTAAATGCTGCATATTCTCATTGACTCAAGCCGTTAACTTGATGATTCAGTTGTTATAAAGCACAATTTTTCCACGGTACAAATTTTACGCCAAGAAAAAGAAAAAAAAGCTGTTTTTTTTGCTATGGTGGGGTAACTTTGCCACACTTTCCTACTGCAGCTTAAGGCGATGCGGTCACCGTGCACCGTGACCATGTACCTTGAAAATACACCTTACATATAAAGTTTGATGATTCAAAGTCTGAGACGAGTTGTCGAATACTTGTTATTGTCCAACTTGTGTTCCTCAATACGTCGCTTAGCCCAAATCATAAAAGAAACGGAGAAAAGTGGGAATAACTCGGCCACGGGAACCTTCTAACCTATGATATGCGCACATTTTCATTCCCAACTTTTTCCGATTCTATTGCAATTTAGGCTCAACAAAGAGCGAACAAATCTAAGTTAGATGATAACAAATATTTGTGCGCTCGTCGTTTAGCCCAAATCGCAACAGAATCTGAGAAAGTTGGGAATGATTTCGAGCTTGCATGGTGACCGCATCGCCTTAAGTGCTCACGTCTACAGTTATTTTGTTCAACTTCTCTCACGTAATTTCCCATTTTATCATACTTTCATTCTTCCAATCCAATTTTCACCCATCTGCTCTAACAGATGACCAGAAACTATGCAAGGCAGAAGGGTAGAGGGAATTACAAGAATTATTCATATGGCAAGCTTCAGAAGTGCCTTAAGCAAATAGGATGTGGCATTAACTCTCTTACCGCGAAGCAGCCAAGGAATTTAAGATACCAGTGAAAACACTATTCACTTATCTCTTCATTAAACGAAACAATTCCGTCTAGATGGATTTTATTTAGATTAAAAATCGCCAATGACTGCTTTGCGTTAGGCTCTCTTGAAAATACTCGTGCAGCATCGATAACTTATACAGAGCGTTAAGTGCGGGGAAATTTCTCTTGGAACGCAGAAAAGTCATAATAATTATCAAGAACTCAATTAAAGAGATACATTGACTTTCATTTTTCAATCTTAAATCCTAGCTTAACGTGCAAGTACTTGAGGCATAAGTCAAGCATCATCTTTCGACACTCTTCCGTGGAATTTTGAAAAACCAAACTTATATAAACAGCTTCGATACTACTTCAAATCAATCATTTGACTTGTTCAATGCTGCACAGAGCTTGGGATGTCAAGAAAAACGTTCCCAATGGGAACAACATCTATCAGAGCTCATGAGATACAAGATACGCTCGTATTTCCACAAGAATTCTAGTCGTGATACTGAAATTCTAGTGGAGATACTGGAGTGTGGCAAAGTTACCCCACCCCAGGTTTTGTGAAAAGTGTTTTGCTTCTCAAGACCGTATCTTCAAACAGGATTCTCAAATCGAGTTCTACCTTACGCCAATCGAAAGCTAAGATTCTAAGCATTCGATTGGCTACTGATACGGGTAGGTTTTGCCGTAATCTCTCCGAGCTATACGGAAAACAATGCCAAAAAAAAGTCGAAAGTGTGGCAAAGTTACCCCACTTGACGGTACTCCGAAATGGCCCACATTTGAGTGGTTCTGCGGAAACTTTGGTATTTGAGGGTCGACAATGTGTCAACCCCAAATCTCCCTTCCCAGGGTTCTAAGATGTATTTTTCGACTTTTCGAAACATGTCAAGGGAGAATTAATTCGCGCATAAATGCAATTTTTTCACTCCTTGGCACCATAAGAATTACATAGATATAGGGTAGCGTGGCACGGAACCCGACATTTAACACTAAAATTGATCTCACGGCCAAACGGTTCAAGCTACAGTCTTGAGGTTTAGCGATCTTGACTTGGCCATCAAATACTTTGAAAAAAAAACTGACTAAGACCTCCGTAATCTTGCGTTTAAGGGCCGCACAAGTACCAGTCGGAACTGAGATAAAAAGTTTGTATAAGTAGATTTTTGCAAAAAAGTACTCCACAAAGGTCGAAACTCAATTTTTTCGATACTTTATAGTCGGGGCCGACCATCATTGAGAAAACTATTCACACGAGATTTTGCTCTGAGATCCCCTTCAGAAGACTGTCCTGATTATGGGAACCTATGTTGCCAGGCCGAGAAATGGTCACAATTTGGTTAAACTGAAATTGTTTAAACAATTGATAAAAACTGATTTTCCGATATGGATACTGATTTTAGGAGGTATTTTGGGCGATTCTAAATCGAAAGTTACTCTTGTCATTTTTCGCTAAAATCGATTAATTTGACTTATACGCACTTTTAAATTAAAAAATCACGATTTTTGCGATTTTTACTAGTGGAAACTAGCAAAAAAAAAGTAAATAAAGCCTTTTCTGGCGATAGGAATCTATGCTTCTAACCTTTATCGACGATATCCAATATCGAAGTAATGTTTCCGGTCCAAAACCTCATTTTTTTAACTATTTGTTTATGACGCTTCCGCGCGTGTTGGAGTATACTTGATCGACTTTTAGTGTCTGCTGACGCATTAGTACTCAAGTATATTCCAACACGCGCGGAAGCGTCATAAACAATTAGTTCAAAAATGAGGTTTTGGACCGAAAACATTACTTCCTCATATTGGATATTGTTGATAAAGGTTAGAAGCATAGATTCCCATCGCCAGAAAAGGCTTTATTTACTTTTTTGTTGCTAATTTTCATTAGTAAAAATCGCAAAAATCGCGATTTTTTAATTTGAAAGTGCGTATAAGTCAAATTAATCGATTTTAGCGAAAAATGACAAGAGTAACTTTCGATTTAGAATCACCCAAAATACCTCTCAAAATCAGTATCCATAATCAATTTTTATCAATTGTTTAAACAATTTCAGTTTAAACAAATTGTGACCATTTCTGGGTCTGGCAACATGGGTTTCCATAATCAGGACAATCTTTTGAAGGGGATCTCGAAGCAAAACCTCGTGGGAATAGTTTTCCCAACGATGGCGCCCACTCGGTCCCGACTATTAGGGCATGGAGAAGTTGTGTCTGACGATTTACTTTGAAATTAAATTGGTCCGGGAAGGTCTGAAATGAGGCGAATTCACTTTTATATAAAAAAAACTGACCGAGTAAAATTTGAGGCAAAATTGCGCCACAAAATGTACGTGCTCAGGGCACACACGAAAAGTGGTCTTTGGGCTCTTATAACAATGGGATTTGGTGCTTATTACCACTGTGTTAAATGTATTTGCCCGACCGAATCCCGAACGAGCCACACTGCGACGCTTCACACTCACAAAGGTTGAAAAGAGGAAGATCTACAGCAGATGGACCTGATATTTTGATCCGTTTTTCGATGACAATTTTTTGGTCAACCCCGGATCGGAAAACTAACGATTGCACCATGAAGAGCATCAAAAACTACGTCGAAATTGGCATGTACGATTTTTTCCCAAGCATTTTAAGGGTTTGTACAAGGAGACACACATCATTCCAAAGTTTTCACAGAACTACTCATATACACTGCCCCGCAAGTTCTGTCGCAACCACCTGTGTAAGTTTTTCCTTGTTCCCGAGGCGATTGATGCAAATAATTCATCAATATCTGTGCTTTATGCTCACGTTACCATCAAAATAGCACTGATTCTTGAATGTATGAAGATGTCTTCTTATTTCACGGTATTTGGTCTCTTCGAAAGTTTTTCTCCAATCTACTATAAAAGTTTGCTAAAAGCTAGAGCTCATTCGTGCGCGTAGTACAGTGTTTTGTACAACGAAACTATTCGTCCCGCACGGTATGATCAAGATGTGGTCAGCACCATTAAATTGTTCGCTACCTATTATAGGTTAAATTCACGATAAAGGCAGAGCATAGCTGTCATTTCTGAATACGCACACATTTCGGGGGTAACTACAATCTCCATGATCCAGTCGAACCCCTGATGCTCTCCAAATTTGAACTTTCCAACTCGATCGGGCACTTTACCTTACAGAGTATACTCGCCGTATTACGAATGAAATTCTCCAAATCCTGCAAGCTCTTACATTCGCCCTTACATCAAGGATAGAAGCCAGTATTTCACCAATAAAATCGCGCTTGTCACTGCCAGGCGTTAATGAATAATTTGAGAAGGCCGGGATGTCTCTCGATCGACGTCTACTTTCATATATATGGGCATTGTCACTGGAACTTTCAGCTGAAGCATTTGTAGGTCTTCGTGTAATACGATTTAGGGTATAAATTTGAGTTCTGGACACAATCTAGCCGGCAGCGTCGGATTGACGCGCATAGAATGCTCGTTTTATTTGTTTCACATGTGGTCAGTTAATTCCCCACGGGTTTCACGAAAGGAAAATATTCCGAAAAATACACAAACGCGAGAGTTTCAGTCAAACTCCTTTTTTGATATAACGGTATACTCATTTGCACTGAATATTTCAAAACTAAATAAATTTACGGTTGCGTACTTTGGATACGATCCGGACAGCTCTGTGCAGCAGTCAATTTTTAAGTGAATATGCTAAAAACAAATTCAAGCATAAAAGCGATTTCAATGCTAAATTTTGGGATGCCTCTGCTGTAGTGAGAGATGAAATGGTGCCAGCTGAAAAAAAAAAATTTCGTGGATTGTGTGTGCAATCCTAAGCTATCTTTGATAAGTTTTTTCATCAATACATAAGATGAGTGTACACAACATCCCCCCATTTGTCGATATCAGAACTGGGCACTCATTGACCTTTCCGCAATTTTTTTTACGTTTGTCATATAAAAATATGGATTTGATGATTTGGATTGATCCTGGATAATTTCTGCATCTCTCAGGGAAGACAAAGTGAGTTGTTGCATTTTTCGTGTTAGCACACTTAAGAAATCGCCAAGGAAATTGCGTTTCGTAAAATCGGTGCCAACATTTGCTGGTTTAACCGATCTTAACGTACTTTAGCGCATTCGATTCCTTTTTTTGATACCTCCAAAATAGTTCCTTAAAGTTGCAAAACTTGAATCCGTAGCTATTTCATGAGCAAAATACGCAGGTTGTTCGCAGAAACGGGGGCCAAAATCCGATCGGTATGTAGACAACATGACCCCTTGTGGTGATCTCGAAAATGAGTTCCGTACAACTCTTTTTACCACTCAGAACAAGCAGAACGTATTAATAGCGTCAAAATAGATCGGATATAGTGTCGAAAATCCGCAAAAAGCTCCAAAAATGGTTGCACGCCAATAAAAACGATCTGATGCACTATAAGGCCGATTTATACCGTTTGTTTTGGGGAAATTAGGACAGCTCGGCTATCATTGATCAAAACCAGACAACTTCACATCATTTTGAAGGCCTTGAACCAAACTTCAAAATGAGTCAAGATTTATTGAAAAATGTTGACGTAGATCAAATGGAGCATATGGGCACACTCTTTCGCAAACTCGCGAAAAATCACTTTGTGGGAAATTTGCGATAGCTCAACTCTGGTTGATCAAAATTGAACCTACTCTTGCTCATTTCGAAGGTCTTAGAACAAGCTTTAAAATGCGATCAAGTACATTGTAGAATATTTAGGTGGGTCAAAATTTTTGGCTAAACAGCTCAAGGGGGCCATATACTGGGCCCACTCACGTTATTTGATGTGCATTGGATAGAATCTACTTGGCAATATTTCCAAATCACTCAGCTCAAAGTGATAGGAACGATTCAACGGTACCCGAAATGAAAATTGTTTCTGCGTACTCTAGTTGTATGTTTGAGACCAACAAGTGTTGTAATAAAAAATTACACAGTTTCATCTTGAGTGAATTAGAAAAAGTGAAAAATTGATGGAGTGAAAATTTTCTAAAATTCCTTCAACGTGACGATCTGATTCACTCCCAAAATTCAGAATTTCCCATGATAATACCCATGTAGCACAAGGAATAGATGATTGGGGAGGCTGCAAGCATCAGACAGAGGATATATATTAGAGAGGGATGAAAGAGTCCTGCTCTCTCTCGCACATCGAGAAAGCGTAAAATTACTCGAGCTCCGTCTCGCGCGAGCGAGAGCTTCGCAGACGCTATATTGATTCTTTCGGCTCTCGCTCGTTCTAATGCAAGTGAATAAGGGGGTGAAAATGAAGGGGAGTGAGGGAGGTAGGTAGGATGGGAGTTAGTATACCCCATGTTGGTGTATATATGAATGTATAACACAGGTGCAATGTATCGCGAGTCGGTATGCACTTTATGCTCGGGGCTCCACGCGCATCCGTTTTGTGAGTCGCTTTGCTGCGAGTTGTGAGGGTATATACCGGCACCGGAGGGGTTGTTGCCCATTTTACGCGACCGAGTTCGCGAGTGTGATGCGATGTATACTTACTCACACACGCGAAGAATAAATAGGGGGAACGAGAAAAATAATACAGAGTAGTCTGAATGTGCCTCACTCCCATAGAGGTATACGAGTCTGTCTGTGTGTTATTGCACTTTTTTTTTTTCATCGCACAAGAGTGAGCAGGCTAGTAGTCGAGGTCAATATTCACGCTTCGCCAAGTGTGTGTTTATATTGCCCGCTTTTTCTCTGTGCCAATCTTACCTTTCTTCGATGTACCACTGCGAAGTTTTGTCTATTTTCCGATCCTAGACTTTCAAAGTTATTCCTTACGAGACGCGAGTCGTTGTAAAATCATTGATGAGCTACTCTACTCATATCGAGATGCTACACCCCCCCCCTTCATCTTCTTCGAAATCATCACTAATTGAGAGATATGATTCATTGCTTATTGTTCCAAAGGTATGATCTCAAAAATCAGCCACGTCTCAGTTATTATTTCCAGAACGAAAGGAGCCAGATTTGCTACTTGTTACGAGCGCTGGCGTGACTTGAACAGTTTCAATAATTTCTGAATCACGAGAATCCGACAAAAAAGTGGTTCCCTCAGAGATTTGAATTTATTGTTGAATAAAAATATTGCATAGTTGAATCAATTTAGTTGATGTCACACGTATAGTTTGACATAAGGCCAAAAGTTCCTGTACGGCAGTAGTCTTCCAGGATGTCATCAAATCGTACCATTTCACGGATGAAAGTTGCCGATTACCAAGAAACTTTTCATAGTGCGACAAAAATTGAGTTCAACCTTGTTGCAAAGTTCATTTCTTGTGGAAGGTTGCTGAAATTATTTGAACGCACTAATAGTAGTTCATTCATAGGATTCGGTGTCGAAAATGGTGCCATTACCACGAAAACAATATCGAAGTAAAGAAATTTACCGAAAATGTATGCAAGCACTTACCTGAAATGAGACTCAATCGCGAAAATTGAGACCATTTTTCGTATCGAAAAAGTTAGCCTCATAGATCTTTCTAGATAAAGTTTTTGCATGTACACCCACATGAAAGTTTCCGAATGAATGGAACACGTTTTACGTACTAAATTTGAGAGCTTTTTCGCCCAGCTAAACTTTTTAACCTATACCTATAGTTGGATAAAATTATGTGGGTACTCCATTTATCCGTAACCAGCACCACTACATATTTTGTCTAGCGCTAGAAGTCTACCCCTATGTATGAGTAGCATATTATTCGACTATTTACTTGGTTTCAAACGCGTGGGTATTTCCACCATACAAAAAAAAATCTGCGTTTCCGTGTAAGTCTTATCCACAACTATCGCCCGATGCTCATCCAAAATTCCACTTTTTGCCAGAGGTGGAAACACCCATATGTTTGAAACCAAATGAATAGGTGAGTAGAAGGTTTTACATACATAAAACGAATAATTTAGAGCTAGCCATATAGTTTTGTGTACATTATCAGCTCGAATCAGAAAATGGGCGTTCAGTCCCCTGATAGCAAAAAATAGTATTATGCACCTCGCTTGCCGGGTTGGTTTGGGGCATTGGGAATCTGTCCCCCTCGGTGCACTCGGGGAAAATTGATTCCCATGCCCCAAAACAGCCTAGCCTCGCATCGGTGCATAATGTACTATTGATACACTGTGTACAATTGTAAAAGTGTACTTTGCGCACACTTTGTCGACTTTTACTCACAATTTATCGAAAATTATAGTTCGTTATACGGACGTAAAACCTATTTTTCGCATCCAAGTGATGATTCCGACCCTCGCCTGCGGCTCCGGCCAGAAACCCATCCCTCGGACGCGAAGAACAGTTTTAGCACCCTTGTATCGAATTGTACTATTTCACATCCAAAGTGATTATCCCGACCTTCATCTGCGTCTCGGTCTGAAAACCCATCATTCGGACTCAAAAAAAAGTTTTAGCAACCTTATAACGAAATTTGCTATGATTGTTGGTCAAAGTGCGTGGTGGCGCTGGTTCGGACATGGGAAAATACCCACATAGTTCCACTGAGCTACGTAAGGGTGGTGATCTTCTTCTCTTGGACACCAACTCAACAGGCTGTCAAATTTGATAGATAAAACGCAGTTCAATCCAAAAATTGTAATTGGGTATTGAGCGAGTCTACCCACATACTTCGTCAACCACATCTTTAGTCGCAAGCCTTTTCAGTCGGATCGCATTAAAAAGTAAAACTCGCTGAGCACAACATTCACAATTATTCGCATCGATCCATCATACACATGAGCTGTATATTCGAGGAATCGGGAAAGTATGAATTTTGCAACCGAATAGCTCGAATACAACTCCAAATCACAATCGTCTGCAGTCAAAAAGCATAATCCACAAACCGGAACAAGATTGCACCCTCAAGCAAATCAGCTTGTCCAACTTTGCAAAGTGACCATATTATTCCACCCTACATCGGACGTCCCCCTTCCCTTGAATTTCATAACTCTGTAAGTGACGAGCCTGCCTCCTTTAGTCTAAAATATAAGTATATACCCGAGTAAGAAAAAGCCAGTATAATAAAAATCTCCGTCGTCGTCGCTTGAATTTCCATAAATTACACAGCTCTCTCGTCGTCGTTTGAGCGGCTGCAGTTATTCAGAGTCGTTCTGAAATCAAGAAGCTATATTCAATTCTCGGCTTGGTAAGGGTGATACGATCGCTCGAGAACCACCCCCTCCCCCCCCCCCTGCAGTGGCGTCTTCATCCGTCACGTAGACTTACTTTTAGGCATATCCGTTTACACTTGTACGTACAGACGTATAGAACTTACTTCTATACTTATGTATATGTTGTGTAATAAGAGCGGTGAGAAATTATGCGAATATAGTATGCAGAGTTTGCGAGGGAGTCTCTTATCTGGTGGCGGTTAATTAATTTCCACGTGCGATTCGCGTGATTCGCTTTGCACCGCAAGCGAGAAGAGTGTATCTCTCTATAGATACTTGGATATAAGCCACGTTAAGGGGTGCTCTGGATACCAAACCTTAAGAGGGGTTGAGTTGCCCCAAGGTGTCGAGTTAAATTTTGACCCCAAAATCGAGGTTGATGGAACAGTGAAAGTCGATCTCGAATCACTGAAATTTCGCAGATATCCGCTAATTTTTCTACTAATTTCTAGTGGGAGCATCGCTTTCATTCTATTTTCCATGCAGATCTCATTAAAATTTTCAGAAAATTTAAAAAGTTGCATTCTTTCAATAAAATATGCTGCTAAGAAAGATTAGCTGAGCGCTGCTTCTCATAACGATGTGAGCATTCAACTATCCCTGGATCAATTTTCCACGCCGGCGCCGTGTTTCGTTTTTGTAAGTGAATAGAAGAAGAGAAATGTGCAAAGAATGTACCACAGCATTTCTCTCTATGGAATGCGGAATATTTGGGACAGCTCGATAAATCTTTTTGAAATTATAACGGGAGTGTGTGGTCATCACGAAAGAAGGGGTTATGTTGAAGTCAGGGATTCCTTTCGGGAATCCCACGATAAGTATTTTTGGAGCTGTGGCTTTTTTTACTGAGGATTTACCAATTTTTAAACAAAAAATGTCTCACAGTTGGCTTTTACCTCCTCTGTTTCACTTTGAAAATATAAAAGACTCTGACAGGCGTCTTCATCGAAGTTCCTAAATCGATTGGCTGATACGCAACTTTTGCTGAAAATCACGTGGCACACGAAGGAACAGCCATAACATTGCCTTCTTGGACACGAAATATCTCGGACACTTCGACTAAATTATCTGAAACTTCGAAGATGTACTTGGCACAGTCTACCATAGTAATGCTGGTTGATTTTTAAAAATCCCTGAATGAGTACTCTCCGGGTTATGCCCTGTTTCCCGCTGACTTATTTATTACGAAAAAGCATGCCTTACAAATGATTTGTACTTCCTTGCTCTGACTCAAAAGTAAGTGAAGGACGTGATCTAGACGTTTCTTGACGTACTCAATCGGTTGGTTGATACGGAATTTTTGTAGAGAACCAATCAGATGGAAGAAAGTGGCAATATAGTGTTGGTGACGAAAAAACTGGAATAACATCGTCTCGCATGGAACACGAAACTCTTAGAACGCTTCGACAGATTCTTCTGAAACTCGGAGAATGTATTTAAAAAACTTTTACGATAGTGCCGTTGTATTTTGAGTATGACCCGATGAATGTTATTTGACTTGTGAATTTTGTAATGCGAAATTCTCGATTTTTATGAAAATAGTACATTTCGATACAAGGGCGTAAAACGTTTCATTCGCGTCCGAGTGATGGGTTTCCGGCCCGAGCCGCAGGCGAGGGTCGGAATCATCACGAGGATGCGAATAATAGGTTTTACGCACAGTGTATCGATAAAGCATATTTTACAAATGATTTGTACTTCCTCCCTCTGACTCAAAAGTAAGTGAAAGACGTAATCTAGATTTTTTTTGACATGCTCAATCGATTGGTCGATACGGAATTTCTTAAAAATATCATCATCGTGGTCTCGGAGATCAAAGTGAAGAGAAGTGCGAAGGGGCTAGAAAAAATGGGAACAGATCAGGATTCTGTATTAACCAATCGATTAACCACGTTGGAAAACCTTGGACTTGAATGCTTCATATTTTTCGAGGCAAATGGAAAAGGTATTTTGAGCATAGAGACTGTATGATTTTGAAGCTGAGGGAAAGCAATACGTTTCTAGAAGGAAAAAAAATACATGAGATAATACCAAACATGGCCTGAAAATTTCAGGATGGTCAACGGAACCAGTGAGGAGTTCTGCTGAGCCATAGAAAACAGCACACATACGCACACGCGGCATGACGGACCAGAACATGGGGCTGTTGTGATTTTGTGAGAGGATATCAGTAGAAATCGTAAGCTACACTCGATAGATCTCAGAAAACCGAAGAGGACCGTGAAAAATTTTATGTATCCAAGAGTTTTGTTGTCAGGAAAAAAAATTTCGTGAGAAAAATTCGGGGAAACCTGCTACCATCCAATGAAAGCCTTTTTTTTTTGAGAATGCAAAAATGTATACAATTTGCAAAATCTCTTCTCGTAATGACACCGAAAGGGGAGCCACCAGGAAAAACCAGCTCAGAGATAGTGCGCGCAATACCTTTTGATATCAATTTCAACGCTGGAAATGCTCATTGTTGAGACTATCTGTTCACACATTTGATGTTATTTATAATCCACAAAGTGAGACGGGGTTTCCACTTTTTAGCCATTTGCACTTTGAGTCTTAAATCTGCATTATATTTTCAAGGGGTATCGGAATTACATCTTTTATGGATACTCACGGATATTGTCGAGTTCCTGAATATTCCGATAAATTTTTGATTCATCGCAAATCTGGGTCGTGGCGTCGATACTTCATAACGCATATTTAAGAAATATAGAATGAGCGTTACTCGTCAGAATCAGAACATTCAAAAAATGCATGGAATTGGAGATATTCGGGAAGTCGATAATGTCAGTACCTAACAAGGCCGTGTCGGAGCCTCGCGCAAAATGCAGATCAACTTTACGCAATGATGTCTTCGGCAACTGAGGCAGGGTCGGGAGCAAATGATTCGGAATTGCTACAGTAATGAACCTCTGGTGCGATCTGTGAGGACAAATATCTCTATGTACCATAAGACTCGAACTAAGGTGCAAGTCGCGCCCCCCTGAGAGCCAGAATCGGAATATCTCACGATTTTTGGATTCCCTCTCAAGAACGAGACGTTCATCCACGCAAATCGTACCACAGCTTCATTCCTGAAGCTATTCAGAGCGATTCGCGACCGACCTCGTCTCAATTGGCGAAAAAGCCATGCATTGTGCAAAGTTAATCCGCTTAAAACTCGCGATCTATGGGTTATTGTATACTATCACATAACTTCCATCAATATCATTTTTTTCGATGTTGATTCAATATTTGGTCTGAAGATTTCCAGACGGTATTAATTTTTCAATTGCATCGATATCGTTGACAAAATGAGGTAAGTGTATGCCCGTACTCGAACCTTTTTGCTGATAGTTTTGGCCCACGTTAATATTCTCCAGTGTAGTTCAACTAATTTTAAAGCTTGTTCCAAAACCTTTGAATTGAAGAAAGATTAAGATAACTTCCATTTTGACTGACCAGAGCCAAGCTATCACGATTTTTCCAAAAAGTGATTTTCTGTGAGTTCACAGACGAGAGGAGGAATTTAAAAGTTTTTTAAAAAAGGCATCGAATGCGCTAAAATACGTCAACATTGGTCAAATTAAGAATTTTTGAAAGCGGTTATATTACACGTGATTTCTTCAGTGACTTATTCTTGGATGTGCAAACACAAAAAATGTAATAATGACTTGAAATTTTCTGGGAACCGCAGAAATGATTTGGGGTGGGTCCAAATCACTCGATTTTCCATATTTACAATATAACAAAGCTGAAAAAAATTTACGTCAAGGTTAACGAGTGCTCAGTTCTGAGATCGACACATGCAAATTTGAGAAGACCGTTTTATATCAATATCATTAGACTCGATCTCAATCATAAAGTCAAAGATCGAGAATAATCTGTCCCAGATGAATTAATTTCTGAAAACATTTCCAAATAATGGGAAAATCGCTGCTCTTGACTCGTCTATACTAACAAAGGGAGCACCAACCTTGCGGGTCCTGAATTCATCCCAAATATTGGGAATCATCTTCTTTTGGTGCAAAATGAAGGTATCTCCAAGGTTTCAATCCCATGGGCCTCCTATCCTGAGATACAAACATGGAGGTTAGTATTGTCAGTATATCTATATATACGACTTTCTAACATAAGCCTATATATGGACAATGTTAATCTCCACAGCTGTATGTTGGGATAGGAGGCCCATTGGACTAAACCATCTTGGGTACCTTCGTTTCTCACCAATCCAGGACCCGCAAGGTTGGTGTTCCCTTTGTAAGTGCCACGGTCGTTGGTTTCCCGAGGTTCTAGCCCAAGTCGAGTTTGAGAGCTCTCGCAAACTTCTTTTCAATTTCTCATTAGTTCTTATTTTAGAGGTCCGCCTCTATAACTCTTCGATCTTTCGCAAAACTCACCCTCGCATATCGGCCAAGCGCACCTATAAACTGCCCAAATAACGCGTCTGATGCTTATATAACAGCAGACTTTTTCAACAAACTCGATCGCTGTTGCTCGTGGACTAAGCAGTAAGATAGCGAGATGAGATGAGATGAGATGCGCATAACCTCCTATATCAGGAGAGGTAATGAAAAATTCAAATCGAACGAGAGGCAGATATTATAACCGCTTGAAAAAATGTTGGATCGGTTAGTGAGTTTTTTACTTTCATATAAGAACTTTTACGGATTTATACTTGAAAGTTAGAAAACCGATGTCTTTAGTTATCAGTCTTCTACAGTGTGTAGGTGATGCCCTGTTAGAATCACATTTCATGAAAAATAATCGTCTAGACCAAAAAGTTTTTTGATTTATCGCAGATGAATAGAATCTCTTGACTGATCAATATTTTTAGGATAATATGAGTCCTTCGCAGGAGAATCTTGAAGAATAATTTTGGTGATTTGATCTGTGTGCAAAATTAGAATGCTCTCACTCACGCTGAATCTTATTATATTTTAAGGAATGATATTGTTAGTTTTGTTTTCACTACACCAAATAATTGTGACTGTTGTTCTAAAAAGATGTTTTGTTTTAGCATGAAAAGTTTATTGTGGAAAAAGCGTCCAAAACGATGCCCGAGTAGTGCAAAAATGAAGTAGCAGGAATACCCGATCAAATGATCAAAACGATTGTTGAGCAATATTTTGAAAAAATTTCTCGATCAAACCTTCAACGAAGCAGGCCTGGGTTCGATTTTCACCCGTGACCAATACGATTCTTCATCTATCTAGTTCTCATAGATGCCGTCCTTGATCACTTCGGTGATTTTGAATCCGCCTAAAACTGTAAGTCCGTCGGAAAAACCTTCAAAACCAGGTTCTCAACGCAATTTGTAATAGGTGAATGAGAACTAGAGGCGCTGGAGTGACTCCGACATAGCCTCAACAAAAGTATAAGTCACTCAACACCTAACTTTTTTGATTTTCAGGTGAGCTTCACGATGACTAAAATTTCCAACTTTGATTAATTTAGGAAGCATTCATCGCATAGACTAGTAATTTTTCAATTCATGAAACAAACTATAGTCACATTTTACAGGGTGTCTACTGAGACAGATGAAAAAGAATCCTTGGATTATCTAGGTTATCCAGTCTAAAATGAGGAAATATCCAGGTCCTAAAATCACAGCCGAGAGGAAAAGGCAGAATGCATCATCAAAGTCTTACAGTTCCGATCCACGATCCTTAAAATTTCAATGAGTTCAATCTTTCCAAATAGTGTACCTTCAAATAAAACAAGGTGTCGAGTCAAAATGAACCATCATCAGAGGAAGTCAATACTAGGATCCGAAAATTCAAGTGCCAAAAGTACACAAACTCACAGGTTTCGAGGGTCACAAGAACAGACCGAAGCTTGCCATTTGGGTAATCGTGATATTTTACTGATGAACAGAAAAACGAGAGAAAGTGGCTCTACGTATCGTCGTGTGGAGTAGGCGTATTTAGTTTTCGGGAGCTTGTTTGAATTACACCGGCACACAAAATAAAAAAAAGTATCTGTACTTTTGACCAGACCTACTTCTCTTGATGTATTTTGGCACGCTGAATCCGAATCCGAGGTCGGTTTGGCCCGGCTACCTCTTGTTTTCGAGAAAATCCTGAAAAATATGGAAGTAGCGCAGAATAGCATGGTTTTCTCGAAAACAAGAGGTTTTCGGGCCAAACTGACCTCAGATTCGGATTCAGCGTGCCAAATTACATGAAGATAAGTAGGTCTGGTCAAAAGTACAGATACTTTTTTTTGTGTGTGTGCCGGTGTTATATTACACCCGCATACAAAAAAACAAAAAGTATCTGTACTTTTGACCACACCCACTTTTCTTCGTGTATTTTGGCACGCTAAATCCGAATCCGAGGCCGGTTTGGCCCGGCCACGTCTTGTTTTCGAGAAAATCGTGAAAAATTCGGTGGAAATCGTAGAAATAGCGCAGAATAGCATGATTTTCTCGAAAACAAGAGGTAGTCGGGCCAAACCGACCTCGGATTCGGATTCAGCGTGCCAAAATACATTAAGAAAAGTAGGTCTAGTCAAAAGTACAGATACTTTTTTTTATTCTGTGTGCCGGTGTTATCTTCAGAAGTTTGCATCGGAACAAAAAAATGAAATCACGCAGACCTCGCTATGATGTTTCTAGTCAATTTGGCGATGTTTCGAGAAAAAGTTCTAACAGGCCTTTTTGGAACTTCAAAAAATTCTAGCGAGCGTATATAAATAATTTTTTCGGGGTCTGAAACTCTGGGAAAGTACTATTTTTGGTACCTACTTTCATGGAAAAAATTGGCAAAAACATCTGCGGAGTTCGTTTCCACGGATTCGCCGAATTATACTGATCTGACCCATATATTGAACATTAGGGTGACAAGTATTTTCCAAGTATAGATTTCCACAAAGGATCACGCTAGAATCCTCCTAATTAGGTGTGTACACGACGAAAAAGTGTACCGGAAATATTTGGAGGGACGCGAATTCTAGCATTTGAAAGCTATACTGGGAAATTCGACCATCCATTCCGTATCACCACGATCGCATGAATTTTTCACAAATTGTATCGAGTTAACTCTTACGAGCTGCAGAGTCTCTCGTAGAATCTCCGTGCGGCGAAAGTAAAGGTGTGTGCGTGCAGCTGCAGCATTGAGTTCAGCTGGGACAGGCTTCCCCGCCCCACTCCCAACTTGCTGTTGCGGGTGGAGGAACCGTGCATCTCCGGAAGAGTTAATCCATGATTTTGAACGATGAAAATATCGAATTTTAGCCACAAGTCGCGTACCCCGTGCACGAAATCAGTTATTTTCGAGAATTGGTTCACTTTTAAAGTACCTCCAAACTTCTTTGGAGAAATCTCGGGAGAAACTTTTCCATCATTTACACGAGAAACAGTAGGGTGCAAGCGTAAGCCCATAGGGAGATTGAAACTTGGGAAATAAGTGTAACCCCCCCTCTCCTTATTATAACTAGGGAGAGGCCAGATAAATTGTGTAGCCAAAATCGGTATGCAGAAAAAGATTCCCAAAAAGTGTACTGCTGCAATTTGATAACCAGGATAGGCTATCGAGAAGAATAAAAATTTTCCGACAACTATCACTGTTACAAATCATTCATCTTAATATCACGTGAGATGATTGAGAATTCAGCTAAGCTGGATCCAGGTTTTTCTGATGAAATCCCTGGATTCTCCAGGTTATCCAGGTATTAAATCAAATCCCTGGATTTTCCCCGTTTTCCCTGTTCTCCAGGTCGGTAGACACCCTGATTTTACCTCATTTCATCACTTCGGTTGTTCGTCCTGCTTACTCACAAACCAAATGAAAGAATTGAAATATTTCAGATAATTTTTTGTCCATGTGCATACCGAACGGTCCGTTTTCCCATATCACCGCTTTGAAACACATGCACACGTGAAGGTCTGTAAGCATTATAATTGCGGTCTCCACCGGGCCGTCGTCGTGTCGAGTAGTCGATTATCCGCGCGCGCGTAAGTATAATTGCTCAATCGCACTGGTTATTTTACAAGTACATACATATCCTATACACTCCATTACACCCCTTCAAGTTCTACCTATATCAGAGAACGATTAGTAGTACATAAGTACGTGCACATGTGCGCGGGGGCGTTTTGTTCGCTCGACCAACGCTCGTTTAAATACGTTTACACGTGTTTCGCAATTATTAGCCTACACTTACCTATAACTAAGTATTACTTATGAATGTATGTAAGTGTGATGGTTACTTATAGGTTCGACGACCAGACGGAGACGGTAAAGTTTTTCGTGTTTACGCTGAGTCAATATGGAACACGAGCACCAAGTATAGATGTGCAGTATATGTCCGGTGCGACAATTAAGATGGTTCTTTGACTTTGTGAAGCTCGTTCGTAGCCTTATTTAACTTGTGAAGGTAAGTTTTCCACACACTCTTGGATCTCTGCTCAAAAGCTCGAGATCTGGCTCGCGTGTTGACACACATGTGCCAAGTTGACTTACACACAGTTGGTAGAGGCACATATTCTAGCCACGCTCATTTACCCTACTCACTTTTTGAAGGGTGAGCGGTTAATTTTGCCGGCTTAATGATGATGATGACGGTTTTTTTTAACACAACCGCAAGCTCTGCTTTAAGAAATTGCTACTATTATTGTAAAATAGACACGACCTTGGCTTGTATGAACCCAGTGTGCGATAATATCGATCGTCATAAAAGTTTCTCACCCCCTACTCGCAAGTTGAAGCTTGTGTTCTTTTGAGCCTTTCATCTCAACCGCGTGATGCTTTGGATATGTACTTTTATACTCGTCTCTTTGAATGGCTGGCGACCCTCGCCCTCAACAACAAAACATGTGTGTCTTAGCAGCTGTCACACGTCGTCGTAGGTCGCGTCTCATCAATTTCTTTCTGACCCTCGCGCATCCCACGTGTCGAAAGCTCAAAAGATTGAGTGTGACGTGGGATAAAGACGATTGTCATGGATAAAGATAGAGCCCCAAGAATACGAAGCTGTGTAATAGTTGCTCTCGACGTAAAATTTGTGTGGTCGATAGGTGAGACAAGGAAATTCTGGACTGATTTTCTCTTGGATGTCGCGGATAACTATCTCGTAAAATGAGCTTCCTGTTTGGACACTATTTTACTAGAGTTATGGACAAAATTTGTATCAATTTTATTCATTTTGTTCACAAATAATACTTGTCTAATTCAAAATGTGAACAATAGTCTGTTGCACCACAAATTCGATTAAGATATATGTAAAAAAAATATCATGCCTGTCATTCCATTTTTCACCTTGACGATTCCCAAAGAGGTTTGGAACAGTTCACAGTAATTACATCTTTGCCATATGAACGAAGTGGAAAACAGTAACACATAACCCCCATGTGATTCACCCCAACAAAGAGTTTTTGACATTATCATCAAAATAAGACGAAAGGTGCTAGAATTAAGGTAGTTGTACACCAAAATTGTTCATCAACAGAATTTCTCGAGATTGGGCAGAAAAATCGTTCTAGTATCAAAGAGTATGGGTGCAAAGTTCCAGATTGGTTGACCATCCCGTTTAGCAGTACTGATCGTCAAAAGTTGACGTGTTTCGCACATTTTTAACATTGCGCTTATGGGAGCGGACCTCAAGAAGAACACCAAATTGGGTCCAGTGCAAAATCTGATCAAGAGAAAACGGTGGTACTGTGAGATATTCAAGTTTATGTACCGATGAATCATATAGATAAGCCTGCCCATGTAAAAAACGAATGACTCGACAATGACTTGTGTATAGCTTGTAAATAGAGTCTTACTTGCGTACGCAATACACTTTTTTTCTTCTGGATTTCTACGTACCTTACTCTGGTATTCATAGTCGTCCCTAACCCGTGGTTTACGGACGACTATGAATACCAGTGCTAGACAACTGGAATTGAAACATTTTGGGATCTAATTCATTAATTGTGGATTGGTCGAGCTATGCAAGGCTTGTCTTCGATGAACAATGGCTTGTTCGCTCTCATACATGTTAGATCTCATATAATTCAAGTTTTTCTGAATTCATACACTGTAAATCTAAAACTGTAAACGTTTACGAATTGAATATGTAAAATTTACTTCTGTAGGTAATTCTGTCATTCCGCCAAATAAATATGTAGTTTCAACAGGAATATGTGATCTACAACATTGGAAGATATAGATCTTCAACTTGGCAGGAATGTTTACATTCGAATCTGTAGATTGTACCAATTCAATATATGATTCATGGAATGCCATGAAAAATTCCCTGATGCCCGGGAATGTGTATATGAAAATATGGACGAGTAGAAGAATTTTCTGGATCAACTTGATTTTCCTCTTCTTGACGATGCTTTGAACAGGAGTTTTAACTAATGGGAGTCGAGAAATTCTATTCCACTCGAAATCAACGATCAATAAAGGATTTGAAAAGTCGAATTTCCTCGACTTTTCCGGAAATTTCCAATTTTCCCCAGGAAGCGATGAGTTTTGATGACATGCTCAGGCAAACTATTTCCAAAATATGGTAAAGAATGCGGAACAGTTATTTCCCATTGAATTGAATTTGCAATGATTTATAATAATTTGTTTATAATAATTTCTGATTAATTGTTATAACTCAGCGCTACCAAAAACGCGTTAACTAAGTCATATTACGTATAAATCATCATGTTTCATGCACGTGAACACGAATCGTCACGGAACCCAATGCACAGAATGATGACATTTTCAGAGAGCACAATGTGTAAGTCCTAGTAGTACAGTGGTCATGCCTCCAGATTTCTAATCCAATGATCGACGGATTGATCCCCATCACACACTAGATCTGTTTGCGAATATGATTTTTTCAGATATTTCATCAAATTCTAAGCCTACATAGTACCTGTTGAATTGATAAAACTTTTTTAGACGAGGAAATTGCCATTTTATCAATTTGGAAAGCTGTCGGTTAATAGTTTGAATTTGTAAAATTTACAGATTCAAATTGTAGATTTAGCGAATAAACTGCATCCGAAAATCAACAGATTGAATCTGTTCCAGGGAACAGTTTTCCATGTAGTATTTACAGTTTGAGATTTACAGTGTAGGAATTAACACTTGTTGTTGGTTTGGACATATTTTCCCTAACTCATGATTTCACTTTTTCTAGACATCTTTCTGTTTTCGTAGAAACATCGTTCGTGCAAATCGAACGATGTAGATCAAATATAAAAACTTTTGGAAGGAAAACTGTCAGTCAAAAAGTACGAATAAGAATTTTTTTCCCAAATTTCACCTACCTCTAATGGACGGAAAATTCTGAATTCTGTCAATTTTTCTTTACTCTCGATCCTTTCCTCTTTGCTAATGGACTTCTCTACGTACGCTATATGCACAACTCAAATTTACTCACTCTGAAACATTTTTAAATTAAATTCGTTGGCGTTGCGTTAACGAAAATGTTTCAAAAATTCACGACCATCAAAATGGAATTTTCAAGCTAAAACTCAATTTGGGCCAAAAGGCATCCGCAACTCATAAATTTTGAAATGCAGAGGCACCTCGAAACAAAATTGACCCACAACACATTGCTAATGAGCGGTAACCACAAACAGAAAATTTTAATCAAATCGTATTTCAAAGGTCGTACAATCGGAAAAGCTTTAACTCTACGTCAGTCTCTTCACGATCAATTCTTCTCAATCAAATTTTAATAGCCATCATATCTGTGACATCCGACCGAGATGCATAACTGATTCAAATTGTCACGGATTAATTATTGAAAGGGATCAGAGATTTCTCGTGCTTGACAGGCTCAAATAATGGATGTTCACTCGTTCGTCTTCGACGACTTAGGTATATAGAGCAACTTGCGAAGCATGAATTTGCATCAAGACGTGCTCTAAGCAAATGTTAGCTTTCTCCAAGCCGGAGATGATGGAAAGCCCGACGAGTTCGATATCTACACTGCCACTATACTATCACTACCTACACGTAGAAGCTAGTATATTCCAAAGTGAAACTTGTTACACGATCTATCTATACCGTGTTTACACCGGGGTGATCGCTTTTTTAGCGAAGTCAATTAGAAACAGCTCAAAATGATACGGTGCGTCGAAAAGTCGAGGAAATCGAGGGTAAACGAACATGGAAAATTCCTTTGCGATCAATTTCTAGGTACCTTCGCAATCATTTTCTCGAAACAATCAAAATCATCCGTTGGCGGGATTCGGAATAAAGCCAATTTTTCGAAAAATTGGCTTTTTCAATATCGATTTTTTTTCATTATCACTGGTGTATAAGAAATCGTTATTTCCACGGTCTATTTGTAGTTTTGATGTTTTTTTGCGCAATAGTTCGGGAGGGATGAATTCCATCGGATAATTTCGTAAAATAGGTTTTTGTAGAATTTCCAAAGATCTTCAAAATGATGTGGTCACACTTATCAAAAAACTGAATTCTCCCGTGGTAATGTCAGGAGAACTTGAGGGAATAATACAAAAAATTTATAAATCTTTGAAGGATATTAATCTTTTATCTGCGAATATCACAATGGTCACTCCTCGTATTTGGAACGACAAAACACACCATCTTGTAGATTTTTGAATAAACTCCAAAAAACGATTGCAAACATTTTTCGATGAAATTCATCCCTTCCATTTTATTAAGGAAAAATGAGCAAAAAGACAAAAAATGGTGGAAGATACGAAATTTCAAATATCATTCAAAATGGAATAATTGAAGAATTATCTTCATTTGAAATTTAATCGACGGATGATTTTGATCCTCTCGAGTAAATGCCCCATGAGGATTACCTAGAAATTGATCGGTGAAAAATTTTCCGACTTTTCGACGTACCGTGATGCGTGAAATATTTCTACCATCGTGTTCCCCCTAAATCTTACCATTTTACCTTAGTTACAGTATCTTAATGAAGGCGTACAAAAAATATTTTGATGGACCAGAATGGTCTTTTTGTGCATTGCTGTCAAAAGCACTTGATGAGAGCTTCATCGCTTCGTTATAAAGCCATCATCAGAGTATTCAGTCAGAAAAGACCGGATGAATGAAAAGGGCTTTAGGTAGTCCAAAAAAAAAAAAATGATAGCTTCGAGTGAATTTTTTCATCGAAAAATTAAAGCGAGATGAGGGGTAATCCCATCCGCATCAAAACACCACTCATCTCTTTCCGTCTTTCTCTCTTTGGACAGAGGAATAAAAAAAAGTGCATTGTCCATTCGCTTTGCTGAATAATTTACGCGGGAAGCTCTCTCTCTGTTTCTACAGTGCAAAATCTCCCTGGCTGCACTTTTGAGCGTTATTTTGCAATTGAATGCTCACTTTCTCGCTCGCGATCGGGCATTTCTCGCCTAGCGACATATAAATACATGTATCTCACAGAATACATATAGTATTATAGTGTTATTATAGATATATATCGATGCCTATCTGTGAAAACCATTATGAACAATTGTATGTGACATCTATATACCTGATATTTTCACGCGATACATCAGGATAGTAGCTTATTCTTTTCACTCTGATAGTAGGGGTATAAATATGCGATATTTTTTATCGTTTGCTCGGAAAATTGCTCGCAGTCGTCGGTATCACCATGGCGGAATAATAACAGGTATCACCATCATTATCGTGACCATCATACCCATCTGGATACATAAAAAATTTATGTAAAGGATTATCGCACGGTGTCGAATGTCTATTTGTATCATCGTATTTTGTTCCGCTTTCGATATGTAGGTATCAAGATGTGCATCAGTCTGACGATTACAAGTTTAACCCATGGAAAATCGAGACCATCTAAGAACGGATAGACATTTCATTTTTCGATTTGTATCACTCCTCTGGAGATTCCAATTAGGGGCAATGCACGCAGAATTTCATAAAACATTGTAGAATGTCAGTTATTATAGTATCGTCATGTACACTCGGGAACAAGGTGAACTGCGAAGGGAAAAATGAGATGACGGTCAGCGGCCATTCGAGATCTCCCATCTCACTTGCACCTAATAGGTTATCCCATGAGTGCGAGGGAGACGACAGATCTCGTACGGTCACTGACCGTCATCCCATTGCAGTTTACCTTGTTCCCGAGTGTACATAGTCATGTTGAGATTTCTCACAAATTTGGTTATTCATGAACATTCTAGGCGAGCATTTTCGGTCAAAAGAGTGCTATTTACACCACAGAGAATCCCCGTTGACTCACACCCGATTAAAAACTCAGGAAACGTCAAATAGTGTACGTAATTTTTGACAATTAAAAAACTTTGTCGAATGATGTTCTAAAAGTAGGCCCGATATTTATAGTCGTAATTTGGAGTCCGGATAAGCTGATCCGAGGCGCCACAATCGGTGCGGCGAGTTCGCGAATCTATCAGGACTGGCGATTGTGACGCCGCGGATTAGCTTATCCGGACTCCGAATTACGACTATAAATTCGAGCCGTAGTCTGGAAACTTGGAAACGCTTGATAGACCTCAATAACCATACTAAACATTGAGATATGGCCTAAAAAAAAGTGATGGAACCTTGACAGTCACGAAATACTGATATGGATGTGAGAAATTCAACATATCCTTCATGGGTCCTCAGAGCAGAACCCACCCGGCGTCTATAGGTCAAGAAAAAAAAAAGAAGTGTTGAGACTGAGGTGATTAATAACGTCGTGTAGAAATTACTTTTTCCGGAGCTTACAATGCTGCACAGAGTGGAGACATTCAGTTAGAAAATTAGAAAATCGGAGAGAGGAAATAATTACTCGAGCGTCACGCTCAAACGTTCACGAGTACTTACTTATACACTCACTTTCATGAATAAACTCGTAAAGTCTCGCGTCGTGTGCTTATATATAAATACTTACTTGTGTAGATCCTCACTTCACCCACTACCACTCGATAATGAATGAATTCATCCACACTCGTAAGCAGAAGGTGTTTTTTTTTCTTGTGTAGTGACACGCAAAGTCGAGAGTCGGAATAGCAATAATTTACGAAACTGTACATACAGTTGATGACGTTTCAATCAATTGAATTTTTTTTGTATTCCCTGCGTATGCTATTTTCTGCTTCCGAATTGGGAAACAAATTCAATCCTCTCAAATATATAGAATGTCGAGTTGAGAGAGAATTTCGAACCGATGGAATAAATCATGCCTCGATCGGTGAGTTTGACACGTACAAAATGTATGTACACATTGAACAGATAGAGAGAGAGAGTATGGTGTGGTGGTATAGAGGCTGTAGAATTGAGATTAACTTTGGCATTTCACCTGGTGAACGATGTGCTGCTATATAAAGGCTTGCGAGTAATAAAGGCATTACGAGGTAATCCTCGGCTGATGCTCCGTGAGCACACCCGTCACGCTCTTTCCAGCTCTAAAAGCTATAATAAGATAGAAGAGACAAAAGCTCGAGCCATCCTCGTCGCTCGTCGGCAAGCTCTGAGACACGTCCGATTTTGTCACATATAAAGGCTTTCGCTTCGTGTCCGGTCGAATCAGATACATTCAAAATTCAAACAATGTAATTCACGTCGGTGATTGTAATTTGAATCCATCTAACCCAGAAAAGTGTGGAATCATGAAGTATTTTGGGCGCTGTTTGGCAAGGTTATTTCAGAAAATCGTGGAAATAACACAGACACTCGTGAGACCTCCTTCAGAGTACATACTTTTTGCGAATGAAGGTATTGACATGATAACATACAACGATATCAAGTTAAAAAATTGAGACGCCTAATGAAATTTTTCTTAACTTGCGGAGATCGGTGATGGTTCCTCTGGTTCTCATTCTGGGCTTATCGGTTGACCCCGCGTAACTAATATTTTCCAATAGAAAATCTCCTGCACTGTGGAAAGAACACAACGCAGCGATCGTGCCAAACGATCACTTTTGAGAAATAATATAATTATCGAGAAAAGGTGATCTTTTCCATTTGAGTATCGCAATTTATTGATCAATCCATTTGTTTAATGTCCAATTCAATATAAAAGATCAATGCAAGAAATTCTTAAAAACTCAAGTTCTGATTCTTATAAACTTATGTAGAGAATTGAAAATGATTAATCAGACCTGATTTTTCTAAATTGGAGTACAGGAAAAGTCTATTGATCAGGCTTCAAAACCTATCTTCGAGCAAGATTATTGGATTCAGACTCAAATTTTTTTGGGTACAAATTTTTCATTTTTCTTATAGAAATGTAGAAAAACTGCAAGCCAGCTCGTGGTAAAAGTTTTTGACGATGAATCCTACATCTTTTGATAAATCAGTGATCCAGTGTTCAGAAAATGCCGGTGGATACGTTAGCAATCTGCCAAGTAGCAACTGAGTATATTCAAAACAGCCATACTGTGGCTCAGTTTGTTAGGTATGCGAGCGAAAACAAAGCGTGGGTTCCAAGAAATTTTTCTGACGAAAACTTCCAGGCTGTTCCCAGTTTAAAAAAAAAAGTACCCTGCACCTAGAATACACATCAAAATCATACTCTACGGCTTACAATCAATGAAAATTAAAAAATGATCCCATCAAACAACTACTATTTACAAAATTAACTATTCATATACAAGCTAGTCACATCTGCCATCTGGCACAGAGATATGTAGCCAAAAATATTACAAGAAAAAAATAAAATTTTTATCACAATGGAGATTCCATCAGAACAACACTCTTGAGACAGCATGAAATGGCCCTGAGTCGCCTGGCGTTGATTCTCTAGTTGGATAATCTGATGAGTTTTGGACCCTGTGACAAAGATTCACCAAACATAATAAGCCCATTTTTCGTCAAACAGGTTCTAACAATCTACACAACTTCAAAAATTTCAAGACGCAAATGATCTTTAAAAATATATATAGTATGTCCAAAAAGTACCGGACTCCCCCCCCCCCCGTATCTCCCCAGGGTTACGTCGTGAAAAAAGTAACATACAAAAGTTGTTGGATATCAAATGGAGGTTCAGATGTGCCCCCCAATTCCCCCCAACCCCCAATTTGCCCCATTGTGGCTAACTCTGAATTTTTAAATGGGAACACCCATTTTTAACCTCAGATTCTGAAAGAACGGGAAATGACCTCCTATAATGGGGGTCATAATAACCTACAAAGTACGGGACATCCCCCCTCCCCGTATCTCCCTAGGGTCCGTAGAAAAATAAAGAGATACAAACGTTGTTGGACATTGGATGAAGGTTCAGATGTACCCCCCCCCCCTATTCACCACAAACCCCCAATTTACCCCATTGTGGCTAACCTTGAATTTTCAAATGGAAACCACCATTTATGACCTCAGATTCTGAGAGAACGGAAAATTTGTACGTACAAATAAGTCTTTATGACCTTGGTCAAGGTGACCTCCAAGGGTGGAATGGGGGACGTAAAATGTCTCGTTCTTTCAGAATCTGAGGTCAAAAATGGGAGTTTCTATAAATTCAAAGTTAGCCAGAATGGGGCAAATTGAGGGTTGGGCGGGGGGGGGGGGGAATTGGGGGGCACATCTGAACCTTTATTCGATATCCAACAACTTGTGTATGGAACATTTTTTGCATGACGTAACCCTGGGGAGATACGGAGAGGTCCGGTACTTTTTGGACATACTGTATATTCACAAGCCTTACTTGGGCCCATAGAACGACTATTTGATCACCAAAGAGTGTTATCTGGGTCAAAACTAGATTTAAAAAGCTTAATTTACAGCTTTCAGGAGACTTTCATTTACCATTGTCAGCACAAATCTACAAGTAGTTTTCGGAATGGAGCCTGTATAGAATCATGATTGTGAAACGCTCGAGAGATTATTCTGAATTTTCACCACAATCTGTACCAAGGTTAATGACAAATTATTCTTTTCCAGTATAAAAAGGATATGGTGAATTCTTGTCAGGTTTGTAAGACTTCGAAAAGTAGACGCGTCACCGAGTATCATATGAACTCGATAAAACGCTTCAGCACTGACGAACCGTAAATGATGAATGGACTCTCTCGGCTCAAACCGTAATGATGCGAGCAAATTTCACAATGAAGGCGGGAGCTGCGAAAGCGGGCGTTTGAAAAACGACTTGGCCGAACGGTATTTTTCCAGCGGTGCAGCGTGAAAATGAATGGGCCATCGAAAAGAAATTCTTGTCGCGATTATACACGTATAAACACGAGAAAAAACCAGACCGGTTTGATAAACGGCCCACTGGACCACACCCACACATACACACACACACATTACACACGAACAGCTCGCACAGATATGCGAAAACAGTGGAAAGGTCGAGTGAAAAAGATGTAAAGGGGTATTATAGTACGCGCGCGGTATAAGAGAAAGGAAGTAAAAGTCGAGCAGTGAAAAGGGTGAGAGAGTTGAAGAACAAATTTTTAGATACACTTTGGGGGCAAACTTTTAATTGTGCAAACCGCGTATAATTTTGCTCAGCGCGAGGCAACTTTTACTTCTATATATAATACTCGAGAGGAAGGTATAGGGAAAATTTATTGCGGTAGCACAGGTCCGAGCGATTTATTTGGTTCAGGAAGGGGTTATAGGAGTGAATTTAAATTAGAGAAGAAGAGAAGGGGTCAGCCGGTATATAGCGCGGACGATGCGAATTTTTTGTTCGAAAGGTGCTGTGCAAGTATTAATCTTGACTTGCCCGAGAGTGTATTTCTGCGAGCTCAGCTGTATTAAAACACCGAGGGATACAATTTTGCCCGGATGTAGATGTGTTCAGTCTTTCGAGCGAGGCGGATACATCTTTCTTTCATCTTTGGAAAATTCATCTCGAGCGAATTGAAGAATAACAATGGCTCAGGAGGTATAAGTACATAGATAGAGTCTCGAACGCCCGCCTGAGCTCTGAATAATGAGACATTAGCCGACAAAGCGCTGAGCGGCCACTCTGCTTTTTCCTCCTCCTCCTCCCCCCCCCATCCCCTCTTCCACTTTTCTTCGATCGATTCCATATTGGTTGGTGACCTACTCGCCTGAGTATATTTTATATACGTATGTCGAAGGCAAAGTCACGAATTCCGTGGTATTGTTCCATTGTCGCATTTTCACTCACTTTTGATAAGGAGTTGCGAGAACAAATCGATGTAATTTCTTTGGTAGCGGGGGCAACATTATTAGGATAACCAGTAACTATAGAGAGTTCGCACAAAAATGCGAGAACTAAGAATCTCATTACAAATGAGGAGAAATACCAAATGAAGAACATTTCGTTCCGGCGCATGGTAGAATTGGAAGCCGAACAATCTCGGTTATTGTAGGAAGGCGATTTTGACTTATTTTTTTGTGATAACTTAATCACTCGATTTTCGAACATGAGATCAACAGGCCCAAACCTGAATATTGATTGGAGGTCACATCAGGATAACAGAATTGGAATCAGTATAAGGTAAGTCAAAACTGGTCAAAACTTTAGATTCTCATATTTATGATGGCTGACACTAGAACCCACTCGAGACTTTAGAATTGTGTGTACCACTTGGAAGTTAGAATATGAAAGACATGATAAGGAGAGTTACAATTTTCTTTCGCGGTAATTTTCCAGATTTTTTATTCCTCTGCATACCCATATGAACTTAATTTTTTTCTATCTCACTTCCATGGTTATGCGGAAATGGCCATATGTAATTTCTGAGTGAGTAAATGATGAGGTGGACTGCTCATTCGCTCTCCAGAACCTAGCTGAATAATTTAAGAACAATATCGAGGTTTGACCACTCTAAAAAATTTCGTCAGCAAGAAGTTTACGATCGCCATCACTTTGTCCATTCCGGTAAACAACCAATCTATCCCATGGAGCAGGTGAGATAATCTTCGACTCCACAAATGCCCATAATCGGAATCTTCAATCAGAAAAAGGTGAGTTGAATTTTTATCACAAAGCCACCACGATTTTGCAGATGAGCACGATATTTCGATATATAATCGAAATCGATTCGATATCAACAAAACCATAGCAAGTCGATATCGATTAATCGAATAATCGGTAATTTTGTTAACGTATAGATAAATACATTACAATTTTTTTAACGAACGGTCGAATTGATGAATTTATTATCGTTTTCGCATCAGTACTTGATTGTCTTACATAGCACTTCACGCAAATCAGATTCCGACCAAGAACTTGATACACATCAGTAATCTTCGCTTTCGGTCGATCAATCTAGAGCGTTGCGCTATATCGTCAAAGATTCTGTCGGAAAAATTCGGTCAGCCATAATTATACTAGAAATTTTGTGTCGAAACTTCTATTCAAAAGTTCGATCCGAAAGTTTTGTTGGAAATGATTAATTTCGATTTAGGTCTCAGCCCTGTTCATCAATAATTGAAAACGGAACTACAGAAATGAGTATAGCGTTCCCGTGAAAGCATGTTGGATGATTGAGTCATCCATTACACACCCCCACAAAAAAAATTCTCAACTAACTCACAAAACATATAGTATAGGCAAAACAAAGTATGGTTTGATCACCAAGTCCGAATATCATTCGGAAATCATGATATTTTGAGGTTATGTCAGAACGATGATATGCCGGGACCAAAGTAACCTCGTATTCGGATTCAGCGACCCCGAAAACATAAGGTAGGTGGTCAAAAAAGGATTCAGTATGGTTTGATTATGATTTTGGAGCAATTTTGTCAAATCGTGCTTTTTTGAGGTTATGTCAAAATCTCGACGTGCTGCAAAAAAACTGACTCTGGATCCGGATTCAGAGACCCCCAAAGCATAAAGGTAATATAGTTTGGGAGTTAGGTCAGAATTTTTTTTTGTGGGGCTATGTTATCCTGGCTTGTACTGGACAGTAGTATCAATCATGTTTGCTGCAAACAAGGTTGCAAATGAAGGGAAAAGGATGGGAGTCTTCCTTCTAGCTTGATTGTCGGAGGGCAATAGGAATCGAATTGAGAATTAAGATCCTCATGATGAAAAAGAATGCTAAAATATTCACAACATTGGGTTAAAATTCGAAAATGTTTCGTTGAATCGATTTTTCCAATATCGATTCGATATTGGGGGTAGCGATTTCGATACGATATTGGATTTTCCGATTATTCCGATTCCGATTTCGATATATTCTAGATATGTATTCGTATTATATTGATATCGTGCAACTCTAGTCAATTTCCATACGTACTTCTTCTTGGTGGCCTCAAAACCATCTAAAACTTCAAGCTCCATAAAATAACCACGGCAAAAGTTTGAAAATTAGTTATTAAAAATTATAACTTTCATCAGCAATCAAATCTTATAAGTAGAAGTGCTTTCATCCAAGAGCCCTCCACGGCCCTTTCCATCAGGCTCAAAATGCCATAATTTCTACACAATACCGGGTTCGCGGCCTCCCTGCAATGAATAGAATGTGAACAGATCAAATAAAACAAGATCCGATTAATAATTCATCTCCCGGAAAGATCAAAAGTGATAGAGATATCTATTTTAATCTAGCACGTCCGGGTAGTATTCAATTTGAATCGATTGAAATGTATGAATTTCTCATCTTTGGACGCGGTGAAGCTGCATAGAAATAGAGAGAGCGAATTAATTTGTGGCCGGAAGAAGGCGGAGAAGGCTCGAAAGCTCGTCGCGGCGTTTGAAGGGGACTTTCCGTTGATTCCTTGAAGCGCTGCCAGAGAAGGAGTGACGTTGAAGAAGGAGCAAAAGTCACGACGACGGCCTGCACCTAGAGAATCTTCAAGACGCGACGTTTTATGAATGGAGATGGCGGAGGCTTGGGAATTATAATCCTCGTCAAGTGTTCGGCCTCTTTTCCTCGCGTTCGATTGTTTCGAGGAACCCACTCGCGCCAGTAATTAAGATCGGAGGCTGATATTTCATCTTGTCTAATTGATGCCGGAAACTAAAGTATAGTGAGCTCAACGGATGTTGGTGTCAAAGTTGCATGCTAAATGGAATTTGGGGGTCTTATGAGAATGTGTTAAGAGTTACGTTTGGTGGTGGCAATACTGAACTGTACATTTTCGTCTTGTGTCCAAGACGAAAATGGGAGGAATTTGACGCATCCTTTGACTGAATCATGAAGGTTCTCAACTGATGACTCTTGAAATATTGATTGTGGTTCCCTAGGAGTGGTTTTAGAAAATGAAGAAAATTCATAGTTGGAGATCATTTGAGTTTCATATATTCATTGAAAAATCTAGTGGTTTAATAAGTGAACACGATGAGTTTTTTTTATGGATGCTGAAAAATGAGACTTTAGATTTTGGCGGGTGATTTGAAATGAAAAAAAGAGTTTGACAATGTCATTGTGATGTTTTTTGCAGGAAAGAAAGAAAATTGTGTCACAATAGCCTTCATTCTTCGTGGTCTGCTTATTTGATAAGATGTGCATTAAGTCGTGGTTCATACACAGACAAGGAATAATGGGTGGCAAGATATTATTAGGAACGCAATCAATCAGCAATAAAAATCGTCTACTTTAGAATTTTCTACATGTAATCACATTGCGGAGTCGGTGTAGCTAGAGTGGGTCCTAATTCTTTCGTCAGCTTCATCTGGAACTAATGTACGTTCCTGTTGAATATCAAAAACTTACAGAATTAGTGATTTGTCATCGCAAAAATAAGAGTCAGGATTCATCAAGTGTATCATAATAGTTAAAATGGAAGTGGTTCTAGAAAAAGTTTATTTCCTATTCGCAAGTAAAGGCGATGACTTATGACTTCCGTCACATTCAAATCCTGGATTTTGAAGTTACAGAAACTATTACAAGTAACCATGATAAAATATTTCAGAGCTAAAACATCATTGCAGTGCTATCAAAACTCGAATTTGATCAATCATTGCATCTAGACATCCGAATGATATTGTCATTGTCAACATCATTCTGACAAGGTACTCACAAGGGGAGTCCAGAGTCTCCGGGTCCTGAAATCTCACCAAAATTTTTTCACAGTTTCGTACCACCTAAAATATGAAGAATCCAGAGTAACTCCGTCAAATGGGCCTCCTGTTCAAAGTTACAGCCCATGACATTAACATTGCCCATATAAGCCCATGTTAAAAAGTGATATATATAGATATACTGGCAACGCTAACATTTTTGCTTGTAGCTCTGGACAGGAAGCCCATTTGACAGAAATGCTTTAGGTTCTTCATATTCTAGGTGGCACGAAACTGTAAAAAAATTTTGGTGAGATTTCAGGACCCGGAGACTCCGGACTCCCCTTGTCAGTCCATAACACGTTATCAAATGACAAGCTTCATCTTTCCACAGTTATATCATATACATAAAGGTTAGAGAAGTTTCTGTCAGACTGTTCGTGAATTTCAAGCACAGAGAGAAGTGTGTCATCTCAGAGTAAGAGAATGTCACAGATAAGTAAGCGATGTTTCCGGCCAAAACGTGTCCGTACGCTCAATCCGCAGGAATAGAATGACAATTTCCGGCAACGCCAATTTTGAATTCAGCTCACTATCTCGTGTCTCAGGTGTCACTAATATACGCCTCGTACTATCTCAGGATGCTGTATCTCACGCTACACTGAATCGTATAACATACAATGTCTAGAAATTATCATAATCGCGTCACGCGGGACTCCCTTCGCAATTGTCGGTCTTCTACAAGATCTTCTCAGTTATATTGCCCAGTTTGACAAGTTTGGAACTGTCACTCTCACCAATCCACCGCATATGGTGTGTATACGTGCCCGCAATACAACAAAATTTACCATCTCAAACCTCCTTTATCCCCAACCAGACCGTTAAACCATCCCATAGACATCAAGAGTGACCTTTTACTAACTTTTGCCGTACGTCTCTCTAGTCTGACCGAACGCTGACCCTTACCACTGATTTTCCACATCGTATACCTCCTACATCCTCTAAAAGCAACTGCTTCGACTTTTGGTAACCCCCCCCCTCTCCCCATCAGTCTCCACTTGCACCACTAACACATGTGTGTTGATGTGTGCAGTGCGTGGGAATATACGATGGGGGCAATATCTCGGGGTATGCGCGCGCGGGTTGCATCGATCGGGCGCTACTGCTGCTGCTGTTGCTGCTGCTGCTGCGGCGGCTGCTCAGGCCGGGCTGCGCTTCTCTATAGAATAGGGGCTGGGGAAAGGGGGGGGGAAGAAGAAGAACCCCTCTCGCTCGTTCGGTTCAAAGTACTCTTTCTGGTGGTAGTGTTGGGCTGCTATACGTTTTGCACGCCAGTCGGCTGCGGGCCGTGCTATCGGTAACACTCCGCCCTTAACAAAAAAAAAATATTTTTTCTCAAAACCGGCCACTATCCAAACGCGTTTCTGTGAAAATACAAATATTTGTGGTGCACGCGAGCAATACAACTATGAAAATGTGATGAAAGTGTGTGAAGACCGTTGATAATATAAGGTTGAATTTTATATGTGGTTATGCCCCGGTTTCGGTGGACCGAGACATTACAGTGTGATAATACTAAAACAGAATCAAGTTGTCGTCATCGTCGTCGATTGAGAGGCAAAAGGATAGATCAGGAGAGAGCAAGGCATGGCCGCCTGCAACTGTGTTCCGCCGACTTTACCGCCGCCGGGGCTCGGTAGCAGGCCGCCCCCGCTGCCGCTACCGCCAAAGTTGAAACTCGTCATCTCGGTTTCTGCGATGCTCATAGTTATTATGATGGGTTTACTCGTTGTCGGAGTCGGCGCTGATCCAAATGCAAATTGGGACCGTGACGAGGATGACGATGATTCGGGTATAAATATATACTCAAATTTCTTTATACAAACTCGCGTCTGACCGTACGCGCACCTGCACTACTGGCTGGATACACTCTTCTATCATACTCTTTCTCTCGTGGCTGCGTCTGTGCGTGCGTGTTTGTGTGAGTGTGTTGATGTGGGATTGAGTTAGTTGGGACTGTGTGTGGATTCGTTTTTCGTGCAACTAGGCTACAAAATTTGTGGGAACGTATTTTAACGAGAGGCAGACTCTCACCTGCGTAAGATTCTGCGCGCACACACACACATGCAATGAACGCGAGTCGCATCCTCACACACATGCGAGTTTGATTTCGGTACTGTGTAGATTTGGACTGTTGGAACGATGTACACACAGAATCCCTCATGTATACAATGGGAGTATAATACATTCAGTTGACCATCGCCTCGAGCAGTCTCGTGATTACTCAATGTGTATGTAAGCAAGGGAAGAGCAGCACTGTACTTACTGATTGTCAATGCGTGAGCTATGTATGTATATTTCAAACCTTGCAACTACCTTGTTTGAGGGCCACTGCAAGCCCTTTGTGTGCTATTTGATTCTGGTAGGTGGAATATGGCATGGTAGTGGCAAATAGTGACGACGTAATCTCCGAGGCACCATCGCATCGAACCGTGCCGCTATCGGAGACATATGTGGCCCACTGTTGAATCGGATTCGCCATCTCTGACACTAACTCGACCATCTCACGCAAGCGGAACATATCTCAAGACCATTCATAGACCCCATTTGACGCTTGTTCCAGATTTCCGGTTCGACCAGCGCCGAAACCTAGCTGTTCAGGAATGTCAGATGCAGTTATTGAGCCGTACTACTTAATTTAAGAATTCAATTCAAATTATCCCGAACGTTCAGAATACTTTTGATACCAAAGTGGGTCTCGGACTTGTGCATGAACGCATACAATCAACATAAAATTCATCAAACTGTTCAAAATGGTCTACTCATTCAAGAACAGTCTCTTGGTTCATGTTTCTCGAAAATGTGGGCGTTGATTGTCGGAGATTGTGGAAGAGGGAATCTGGCGTGACGTATATTGTAATTACGCATTGTTTTAGAAATTTCAACGAGTAGAAACTTTTGAGTCTGTCTCTGTAGCGCTGTGCGAATTCTGAGAATGATGAATCCTATTGAAAATTGGTTAAAACATATGCTAAATTTTAATCAGTTCATGAAACAGATGAATATTTTGCTCTGGTCACCTTTTTTTAAATTTGCGAAGCTGGTGGATTTCTCGACATCATAAATGTTGATTTTTTATCTAGAACCAGGAACTGAGAATTATAATTTGGAGTGTCATTACAAAATATTCAAGTCAGTGAGTATTGATGGATTTGTTACGCTTATGAACATAGGATTACAATCACAGATTTACCCGGCTTCAACAAGCCTTACGATGATTAATTGACGTTCGTCCTCATACCTCATGGCGATACATTAGAGTCTCGTGGAGACACATAGTCTTTTGCGAGGGATCTATTTTTCATACGCTCATTAAAAATCCGAAGCTGATTTTAAATTGGATTTCTGAATTCACTAGGGACCGTTTACCCGAAGATATTCAATTGATGTTGAGTTCCATGGAAGTATGAGCGTAAATGAAATTTTCTGATTCCACGCTGATGCTCAAATATAAAGAACCTCTCTGATGAAAGTATGTAATTGCCTGAAGAAAACTCTGGTAGTAAATTGTATAATTCAATTTCAGACAAAGATGGCAGAACATATCGCTGTATAAGCCTGACATATCAAAATCATGAACATTTCACTAATTCATGTTTGTATATCGTGTGAGATAAAGGTACGGCCCATCCAAAATCATCAAACCCAGCAGAATAAACACTTTGGATTAGATTACGGATCAAACGAAATACTTAATCAATATGAAAGAAGGCATCGATGGAAATTTGGTGTGATCAAGATATTGAATTAGTTATTTCAAATATGAATCAAGTAGCACTATCGGGGTATATTCGCGAATATACTAGAAATAATGTACGCGTGCATCATTTCTGATCCCGCCGAAACGATAATACCAATGAAATGCATAATTAGGCTTTTGTCAATACTTGTCCTTGTGACCTATAAGTTCTGCAATATATTCGTTTCCATCATTCAATCCTATTATTCAGTCCTTATAAATATCGAGTTGGTCCTTAAAAGGGCTTGATAGATACACTTGAACGAACAATTTATCGGAAAATGGAATTCACAATTTTACATCAAACTGCACTCAATGCTGCTCTTTTGTGATGCTCATTTCTAGAAAATAAGCAAACGGAATGAATTTCTCAGTCTAGTGGATTACTTTGTAAAGCTTTCAATACTTATTGGCAGCTCGTGCTCTGCATTCGACAGCCTGAATTCTTTTGTTTTTGTGTCAAGAGTCGATCAAGTTGTGTAGACCAATGCTCGACTCCCTTTTCTACCAAGCTGAGCAGTCTTTGTTATATCACGTGCAAATACTTGGCAACGATTATTTCCGTTGTTCGAGAGGAAATTGTAATTGAGTCAGCATCATTAAAACTATTTTTGGATCAAAGGAACTATCTGGATGAGTCAGATTTGAAAGGAACTATCCAAGAATTCAACGGAACTATCTAAAAGATGTTGATTCTAGAAAGGAACTACCCTTGAATTTTCGGTTAAAAGGAACTATTTATTAATTTTCGGTAGAAAAAAATCCAGCTGGAAATTTTTCATTAAAAAATACTACCTACAGAGTATCTGTTCCGAAAAAAAACTATCTAAGATTTTTTTGTTCCAAGGAACTGTCTTTGAATTTGTGGTCGAATAGAAACTATCGGTGAATTTTTAATTAGAAGGATCGACCTGAGAATTTTTGGTTGAAAAGGAACCATCTGAAAATTGTTTGGTTCAAACGGGACTATCTGTAATTTTTTTATTAAAAGAAATTATCTAAAGAATTTTTGTTGAAAAGAAGTATCTGAAGTAATAATAGAACTAACTCAGAATGTAAAAAGGTCTAGGCGGGTAGAGCTAGTGAACCGACTCTTGCCAAGAAGTACACGTTCGTACCAATACATTCTAGACTAATAGTATAATACTCCCGATCCTATAGGGCCGGCTGCTTTGGGGCACAGCGATAGTTTTTCCCCGAGTACAACGAGGAGCAAATATTCCCAGTGCATGGAAACAGTCTTCCAAGTGAAGGACAGACGCTATTTTTGAGAATCAAGGCGAACAAACGCCAGATTCACGTTCGATGCTGGGACTAAAAGTATCGTCTTAGTCGCCCTACGCTAAAGCTCTGATGGCATCTCATGAGAGGACAGACAATTTTATGTCGATATGATTTTGCGAGTCGAAATGGAGCTACAAAAAATTGTCAGTCTAAATCTAGCTATTAATTTTTTGAGAGATCAGGTGGTTCTTTTTCAAAACAGTAATTCGATGAAAAGATGGAAAGCTCTGTTGAACCAAGAATTCACGGATAGTTCGTTTCTATAATCAGAATTTTCAATCCTTACGTTTTCAAATACCGTATTTACCCGTACATAAAATGCACCCCACTTTTTGTGGGGAAAAATTGGAAAATAATAAGAACCTGTAGATAAGACGCGCTCATAGATAAGACGCACCCCAGTTTACTGGGGCTTGAAGTGAAAAATTTTAGATGAAACTGGGAAAATGAAGGAAAATAGAGATTCATTCACATATATCATAATACATTTATTGTCCACTCTATAAAATCCGCCACTTCCTGACACGAACTTCAGAAACTTTGTTTATTTTGCCAGCCTCTCGATTTCCAACAGCTTCAGCTTGTCACACAACCTTTAGTTTGAACGCACTTGCACATGAAATTCTCTTTCTGAACTCCCTATTTATAATTTTGCTCAGCTGTTGAGCTACTGAGATTCGACAGCGCACTGATGTTATTGAATGTTGATGGAATTTTCAATATCATATACATTTACAATGTGGCAATGCTATCATGACAATTACTCACAAGGAGGGGGTCAGGCCTTCGGATCACGAATTCGCCTGATACTTTGGAAATAGTCTTATTTTGGCACAAAAAGAAGATATCCAAAACCGCGCTTGCCAACGCTCAAGCGTTTTTGAGCTACAGGCTAAAACATATGCAGTACAGTATATCTATATATACATTTTTTAATGGATATGGGTATACTGTAATGCATGGGTCGTATGCTGTAGCTCAGAAACGCTTGAGCGTTGGCAAGCGGGGTTTTGGATATCTTCTTTCTGTGCCAAAAGAAGACTATTCCCAAAGTTTCAGGCGAATCCGTGATCCGAAGGCCTGACCCCCTCCTCGTCAGTCGTCAATGTAATTGGAATACATATATAAAGTCACACAACTGCGCGTACATTCACGCGTGTTAACGGGTGTGAACAATTTGAAGAATACGCAACTGACAAGGAGAACACCAACCTTGTGGGTCCTGGATCTTGATGAAACTTTGGGAATCATCCTGTTTTGGTGAGAAATGAAGGTACCCAAAAGGGTTTCGTCCAATGGGCCTCCTATGCCAAGATACAGCCATGGAGATTAGCATTGTCCATATAGGCCCATGTTGAAATGACACATATATAGATATACTAACAATGCTAACCTCCATGGCTGTATCTCAGGATGGGAGCCCCATTGGACGAAACCCTCTTGGGTACCTTCATTTCTCACCAAAACAGGATGATTCCCAAAGTTTCATCAAGATCCAGGACCCACAAGGTTGGTGCTCCCCTCGTGAGTCTGGTAGTATTGTATACATTTTTTGGTGCGTCTTATACACGAATGCTGCGAACAGATTTTCCGCACAGAAAATATTAAGCACCTATAGATAAGACGCATCCATAGATAAGACGCACCCCTGTTTTGGAGTGCTCAAAACTGATTTTTTGGTGCGTCTTATACACGGGTAAATATGGTATTTCTTTTCTACCAAAATTTTTTTGAATACTTTTTCTAACAGAAATTTCAAGATAGTCCTTTTCAACCACAGAATTTTTGATACTTCCTTTCAAATGTTACGTTTTCAGATAATCCCTCTTCATTCTGGGCCATTGATATCATAATTCAATCAGAACTGTTATTCCGTCATACACCCATCCAATATCCATTTTTCATTTTTAATCTCATGTCCGTGGTTACGTGGAAATGACCAAATTCAAATAGCAGTATATACATCGTGATGAGCACCTCTCGTGAATTATTATTCAAATTATGAATACTTTTTGTTGCCCGATCGAATATAACATGTTCAATTACTAAATAAGAATTAGCGCATTCAGGTTTCTATCATTGAAGCCGCACGTATGAGCTCTTAATTAACCCAGTCGTATGCATGTACAACAAATAAAATTTGTGCAACAGGTATGCACAACCCATTAATCGCAATCATCCTCTAATTGGTAAAAACATTGAAAAAAAGTTTGAACTTGAAGTATTACTCGAGTACACCTAGATAGCTCATAAAATAATTATCTTCGATACGCCGATGAATAAATAGTAATCAATAGTCTTGTATCCACAATAAGAAAAAACACAATGAGCTGATGTACACAGCCCCTGCACAAGAAAGAAAAAAGAAAAAAATAGTTTTGTTCAATGCACCGGGGGTCTATACCAAGAAATAATCAAGCAACATATACAGCCAGGTCAAATTAGAGCTCGTCCGTAATAGAGTCGTCGTAATATACCTTGCGACGGTAAAGCTATCTTCGGTGATTGATATAATTCACGAGGCTTCAGTTTCGATCATTCAATGTACTCGCTGAACAATACGGGTTATACACAGAGCCTATACATCCGCTCCGCGCTTCTTATCGTTCAATCGAATCGGGCTAACGAGCAGACTATGCTTGCACATTCATTGTTATACCGTTGATGATGTACACAAAAATTAACAAAATAGTACAAGTCTATCTCGAGTCTTACGACGAACGAAATCGATCGAGGTCAACACAAATCGATCGAGCTGAAAATGGATAATAAACAAATCGATCTCCGTTATATGGTATATGTAACCTCACGGGACGAATATTGGGTTACTACTCATAGGTTTATAATGATGGCTTTGACTCGCCTTGACACAATGTACCAGACAGATAGCATACAATCTATTACGAGTCCCACATTTGCAAGGGTCTGAATTGGGGGGGGTTGATATTCTACATTTGTATAGATATACATCTTGCAGTATTTGGACGATCGAGGACTCCTATCTATAGATATTATATCGATCGATGCTTGTGGGCTCCTTTGATTCCGGATTATGTATATTATGCGTAAATTGAGAGTAGGGTTGGGACACGCTGTGGTATATGGTGTTTGGGAAGTCCGAAGTGACGATGTTGTAGAGGTATTGCGCGGAGGTTGCTGGTATAGAGGTGTACATAACGAGGAGCACCTGTGACCATTGAGGTATCTCCTATAGCGGGTTACTCGAATGGTCGGAGAATGCGATTCGTTAGTGCTGTACTGATTCCAGAGATGATGAAGGTGTTGGTGGTAAATGGATGATGCGGGCTCGTCGCCATAATATAGGCGGATCTCGCATTCATTGTTTGTGTATGGTGTGTAGGTATGTTCTACCTGCCCACCAGACACTATACATGAGTTGATTTGAATGATATACTATCGAGAAGTGAAGGATTCGCTAATTGGACAACTCATTCGAGTGATTTTTATGTTCGGGTGATTTTTATCATATCGATGGATTTTCGATCGACTTTCCAGACTCAAATCAATATATTCGATTGCTTGTAGAAATCCCGTGGAGAATTTATACTAGCACGCATCAATTTATCTTTACGGAATATTTCGATGTAAACTCAGAAATCGATCGAAAATTCATTCACATAAAAATCACCCGGGCATAGAAATTATTTGTATAAATAGCAAGGGGCATGGAGCGAAGAGTAGCCGTCACATGTTTTGCAGTCTTACAACCAGATAGAAAACAGACTCTTATTCCATTCATCGTTCAATATCATACAGCACGTGCAAAATCGCGAAAGTGTTCCGACAAATGAGATCTATGGATTTTGGGAGAGTAACGACTAGACTCCCCTGTTCCAGTTAACCGCAAGGAGGATCCTTAGTCGATCCTAGGAGACAGGCGCACTCCCCAGCCCCAATACTCTAGTATCTCGGGAGCAAAGGATAACTCCACCCCCCCCCTTCCAGCCTTCAGCCCCAGCAGCCATGTGTGTGCTTTCACCACCTAATCCGCCTCAGTGCGTATGAACCCTGAGTGGCATCTTGGACCGCTTCAGGGCTCCCGCTTCTTCGCAAGCCGTCCGGTCTCTCTCATCTTTTCTCTACTCTCTGTTCCTTCCTTCCTTCTTCTGGGACTATAACCTTCGGGTTGGTGCCCTCCGGGGAGGGGTTTTAGTCGGTAGGTGCCCGAGTTTTCTCGGGTGAATCCGACACTACCCACACTCTTGTGGGTGTCTATGAAGATTTCCCCTTCCCGGCCTACCGGAAAAAAGAGCGTATCCCCAGCGAAGAATATCCTAGGATCTTAAAAAAATAACGGCTTCCCAGCCCCAGTTAACCGCAAGGAGGATCCATACTCGATCCTAGGAGACAGACGTACTACCCGGCCTGAGTTCTTCTGCAAGGGGGATCTTACCAGGAGAGGTCATCACATCCGGATCACGGATTTGGTTGAAACTTTGGGAATAGTCTTGTTTCAGTGCCAAAAGATGAAACCCAAAATCATAGACTCTAACGCTCAAGCGTTTCCGAGTTACAGCCAAGGACATTAGCATTGCAGGTATACCCATATGCATGATTTTTAACATGGACCTTTATGGACAATTCTAATGCTCTTGGCTGTAGCTCGGAAACGCTTGAGCGTTAGGGTCTATGATTTTGGGTTTCATCTTTTGGCACTGAAACAAGACTATTCCCAAAGTTTCAGCCAAATCCGTGATCCGGATGTGATGACCTCTCCTGGTTAGCATCCCAGGAACACGCGGTAACTCCTCCGCTCCATCCTCAACTCACAAAGGGAGTCCGGAGTCTCCGGGTCCTGAAATCTCACCAAAATTTTTTTACAGCTTCGCACCACCTAGAATATGAAGAACCCAAAGCAACTCCGTCAAATGGGCCTCCCGTTCAGAGCTACAGCCAGAAACGTCAACTTTGCTAGTATATCTATATATATATTACTTTTTAACATGGGCCTATATGGGCAATGCTAATGTCATGGGCTGTAACTTCGGACAGAGGGCCCATTTGACTGACTTGCTTTGGGTTCTTCATATTCTAGGTGGTACGAAACTGTAAAAAAATTTTGGTGAGATTTCAGGACCCAGAGACTCCGGACTCCCCCTGTCAGTACATGTAATCACATGTAATGTGTGCTTTCACCATTCGCCTTGGTGCGTCTTGGACCGCATAAAGTCCCCCCCCCCCCTTTACTCTTACTGTGCTCTCTATTTGTTCTTCCCTCCTTCTGAGACTATCACCTTTGGGTTGGCGACCTCCAAAGAGGGGTTTTAGTCGGTAGGTGCCCGAGTCTTCATGGGTGAATCCGACACTGCCCACACTCTTGTGGATGTCTATGAAGATTCCTCTTTCACGGCCTACCCAAAAAAGGTCACCATATATCATTACAGTGCGATAGTTTCAAAGTCAATAACAATTCTCTCCGTCTTCATTCTGACATAAAATTTCCTATCATGACTCGAAATACCGAATTCAACAATTTTATGATTTATGTTAAAATCGACCATACAACATGGAGTAGACACTGATTTCTAAGGCTACCAGCAATTTTTCAATGTCAAGATCATACTTCAAACGAAATCTTCTATAGGTATATTCATTAACACGAGTAAAAGTTTGTGTGAAAAATTCAGAACCGGAAACGATGGCGTTTCTCTAAATTTTCGGGCGCTCATTATTAATGTGATCGTACGGTGAGAATCTCCAGAACCATATTCGGCGAGGAAATTGTCAAATTTGTCGATTTTTCGCTTGCAAGTGGACTTGAATCCAAATTTTGCGTTTTGTGGATACTTACGCCCTCGAAGTAAGGATCAGATATGGAATCGAATATCAGTATACGCAAAACTTGTTGCGACAATGTCCGGATTCAAATGTACACTTCTAATTCGGACGATCATTAAAAAAGGAATGTTAATTTACACAAGGGATGTTTGGATAATCAACAGGTCAGACTAACATATTTATACACATTTTTTATTCATGTCTCTTGAAAGCAGGGTAATATCCACCGTCTCGATAAAGCTATAGATTTTGATTCCAAGCCCATTGAACAGGCTCTAATCGAAATTCTTAATTGAAGATAAATTAAGATCCATATTATACACACTCGCGGAATGCAACAAGGTATATACTTGAACCAAGAATACATGCTTGACATATATCCAAGACACCCTCGTACAATATGACCAAAATGTTACTTTGCAGAAGCTCCCAATTCCCTGCCACACTCGAGATCTCACAATATGGTATCGGTAAATACGCTGTGGCTATATATATATATATATATATATATATATATATATATATATATATATATATATATATATCTCGAGATACACTTGACCATAGCCCCGAGCCGTCGAACGTGCCGGTCAACAGAACACCAGCCCCCAACTCTCGACCACCGCTAGCCAAATATGAAAATTAGATTTGTCCAGTCTCTTCACAGCTCTCTCTCTCTATTGAGAAGCTCACTCTACCGAACCTCTCACGATTTCGTTTTTCAATCCAAGGCGTCTATGCTATATCTCCAGCATCTTGCCATCTTAAGCTGTTTTTCATCGATGACCATCGAGTGTAACCCTCCATATCATCCTTACTACAAACAACCCCTTCCCCCTCCCCCATCCTCATTTATACATCCATCCCAAATCTAACCTACGTCACTTGCGACGACACACACACCGATTTACATTAATGAAGGACGAAACAAATTATACCAAAGCAGTCGCTCACGTATTTGAATTTTAATCGTCAATATAACGCATCGCAGCTGCTGCCAACTCTGTATACGGAATAATTTTCAACTATCCTCATATCGAAACGTAAATCATACCAAACGTCCAAAACTGTAATAGCCTCGTGCGAATGCAAATTTTCAATTATATTGATAGATCTATAATATCTTGTCGAGACGAGAGAGTGAATAATACAATTATACGTTTATTATACAGAACAAAACACGGAGAGAGAGAGAGAGAGAGACCGATCGTGATTTTATATCGTGATTAATCTTTCATCCTTCGCTCGTGTTGGCTATTTTATAATAATACCTATATATCCCCTAGGGGTCTAGGGGAATATTAAAAAATTGACGGGTCTCATTGTATTACCGCGTGCCTCGACTAATTAGTTATTACTGATTGCCGCTGCACGCGTGGCTAAATTTGTATATTACCTATCATTATTACACATTTTGGGTAATAACTTGAGTATGATTAGTGTATTTATGCCGAGTGGACGTTTACTTTCATCATATATACATTGTGTTGTTAAATTACAAGGATGTGTGTGTGTGTGTGTTTGTCCCCGCCTGGACGTCGTTACGTGCGTGGATTAATAAATCGTAACACGCGGCAAGTAATTCATATAATCAGCGCGAGTATACACAAAGTATCACCCCTATAGTATGTGTGCATACACAATTTCAACAATGACAAAGTTTATACCTATTATTTTAAATATATAGATAGACTCAAGACTAGTCGTTGACTGTACCATGCACTCTATGCCAAAGATATCTACTCTTTATTATACATTTTAGCAATTATAAACTTTCATCCGTTTGTTGCGGTATATCCTTACTGTCACTATAATAATACTACTACTACGAATAGTACTCTGACTTTGCTTTTACGCGACGATATAACGAGGAGAGATGATGTACCTATTTATAGAAAGGAAGGAATGATGATGCTCAAAGACTGAGCGCTAATTTATTGTTAGTATTATATTCAACGAATGTAGTTATTATATGAATGTACCAGGAGACCGTCGCACTTTGAAAGGCTGCGAGCATAAATCAACAAATCCAAGTACTGCGTGGCTCGTGCCACTTCCCACTTGGATATTCAAATAGATCCGCGAGAGAATATTAAAGGGGAAAGAGGGACGCGTGGGATTAGCGATAAATCATGCTAGGCTTACTTAATGAATTTTCACATCAGCCTCCTAGAGATATGATGGTATATCTTCAGTTTCACTATGTGCGACGCCTAATTCTTAATGCGGATTCTAATTACGTGAAAGAGACGTATTGCACATCTGCAGACACTAATTGCTGCGACCGACTACACGACGTATGGAACGCGCTCGCATCTTTGGTATTGAAGTAAAAGAGTTTTGGTTTCGTGGGGGGGAGTACTTCGATGTGTGATGTTGTCTCAAAACAGCGCTAAGAAGCTTATTTAGTGGATGAATCGTGGCAACTTCTTCTCGAATTTCGCGTTCTCGATTGCAAGCATTTCGATTTTTAGTGCCTTGCAAATTTCGTATCCCACGGAATAAAATCTGATTTAGGTATATATGGGCGATTCCGCGCAAAGTTTTAACTTTGACGTCCTGAGCTGCCATTTTCAAATGGTGTAAGATAGGTCCAATAAAAAAAAAAATTTGGTGCATTGAACACCAGTATTTAGGACCTACGAGGATAGTTTTGAGTGGCGATATTGATATTATCTTGAGTTATAAATGTTAATAGATATATTATATTAGAAATTCAGATTTATTGCTCTCAATTTTCGAAATAGCTGTGTTGGCTAAACTTAATGGCCGAACTATCAACACCGGTATGTATAGTCGTCGAACTATAGACCGCCCTATTTGGACTATACCGAATTAGACCATCCTAGATTAACCTAGACCTAGTTTGACAAAAATAAACCGAATGAGGTCGAATGAGATCGAATGAGACCAAACTAGGCTCGAACTTTACCGAACTAGACCGAATGAGTCCGAGTATGAACAAATAAAACCTAACTCGACCGCAGTAAAACGAGCTACTTACACTGAATCAGACCAAACAAGTTGGATGGAATTCCGGCGTTTCTATTCCCATTTCTTTCCCTCGTTCCTCACACTACGTTTCTCATATGACGTTCCTCATAAATCGTCCCTCATAACTCACTCTTCATAACTAATTCCTCATGACTCCCTCCTCACGACTCGTTCCTCATAACTCGTTCCTCATGACTCACCCCCCATAACTCGTTCCTCATGACTCGTTCCTCATGGCTCATTCCCCATAACTCATTCTTCATAACTCTTTCCTCGTAAGTCATTCCTCATAACTCATTCCTCATCTATTCATTCATCCATTGTTCATCGATCCATCTATGCATCCACCTGACCAATAACCCACCCACCCATCTACCCACCCATGACCCAACCATGACCCATACGGCCACCCGTCATACTTCACCTTTTCCACATAGGCAACCCGATACGCGGGAAGCTGACGGACAAATTTTGCCTGGGCGTTGAATCATTATAATATCATACCGATTGAAGAAATCAATACGATTTCCAGGTGCCAATACTTGTTGGTTTAATAATCATACATACGTGAGAGAGAAGCAAGAAATCGAGTTCTCACGTTATGCTAACGTGCGTTTTTTATCAAGTCCCATACGTATTCCTCAAGCTCATACCTCACCAACTATATTATAACAGAAGATTCATGCTCGATATTTTTCTCAAAGATATTATCAACTTTTAGTAATTATCCCGTGGAATATAATGTCAATTGATGCTCTTACTCCTAAGATCAGGCAATGAGATATAGGGATGAGCATTTAGGACCTCAAAACCTGTTTAAATTCCCAACGGCACTCGTATCGAAAAACGAACGAACGAGCTCTAGTACCCAATCAACCATCTTCCTTGGATTTTGTACCACATGTACGATCCGTCAAATTCAAGAAACAAGACTCATTGGTTGAGTATCAATATTCTATTTCGTGATTAGAGCTTATGCCGAATTCTCCGCAGTTTGAGGGAATTTTGGGACGTATCTATAGTGTTTGAACAAAGCTCAACCCAAAGTTTATTCCATTCAATTGAATTATACCTCCACAACCATGAGAACCGAGTCTTGAGTAAACGAATGAATAATTACAACTCGGGAAATTAATTAATTGTCCTAATAACCTCGACTATCGCGATTAAGGGGCTCCGTACTATTTACACACACACACATACTTTCATAATAGCCGTACGTGATCGTTTCATCGATATGATTACTTTTCAAACTCAATAAATTCACTTACTTACATGGTATTGCGTGGGTGATAATTTTGACAATTTAGTGTGAAAAAATTCTGAACAATATTACATATATTGTAGAGGCAAACCTGATAATTAATTTGACATTCCGAACATTTTGTTGTAGTGACGCTGGAAAATGTGAGCGCAGTCCTCGGTCGCACAGCAACTTTGCCCTGCGACATCGAGCCGTCAAGGAAGGACGATCGAGTTTATATGGTGCTGTGGTATCGTGACTCCGACGTCAGGCCAATTTACAGGTATGTGTGCCGCACTCTACAAAATTTTCTCCACAACAATATATTCTTCATCTTCACCCATCAAAAGTAACCCCATTTGCGCGAGAAATAGCAGTCCCCTTCTTCATTACTTCTCGCATTTGCATACGCTAACTTATTCTTTTTGAGACTCATATGGCCATCGACGAGCTATTGAGTAAAATTTCAGAAAATGAATTGAAATATTAAGGGTATTTTCGACGTCGCTAAGATCAAGAGGCGCGGTAGCGATTCGCTGGAGAGTATGAGCAGACGAAAAATCGAGCGAGGCGCTGTGCCTATCTATACTTTGAATTGGGGTTTTTTAACCTCACACTTTTTTCCACTTGGATTATTTACCTCTTAACGTTGCTCATAGAGCTCTGCAATGCTTTAGCAAAGCCTTTCTAAAGCGATTCAGAGTTCTGTACAATTATTTTCTCAATCCAAGCACTGGACGCGTTTTATTCAACACCGCAAATTCATGCCTTCGTTTTATTACATCTTAGTTCGATTTCACCAGCCCCGTATTTCGACTCGAGAAATATCGAAATGTCTCTACACATGTGGTGTATGTAAAATCCCCCCCTCCCACTTCACTTCTTCCAAAAGTCTAACTTGGCGAGTATTGCCATCTTTTCCCCCTATCACTTCATCTGGGATCAAAAATTGAATTTCAACTCTTGAGGGTCATTAGATCAGAGGAAACATGTCGAGTAACTATTCAGCGTAATCTAAACGTGAAACGAATGAAAAGAGAATGAAAAATACTAATTTCAACTCATGAGAGTCGTGAGATCAAGAAAAGTATGTCGAGTGATTATTTTGCAGAATCTTGATGTGAAACGCATGGATAAGGATTGATAGAATTACAATTTCATTTTTTTGGTCATTTTGACTCAACTTGAGTTACTCATCTTCTCTTTTATCTACCAGATATATTGAGAATGATTATCTATTTAGACCCATGAGAAGAAACCGGAAGCCAGAAGATTCAATCCAGCACTGATCGCTTTAGTTCAAGAATCAGTAGAGATGGTGAGTAACTCAAGTTGAGTCAAAATTACCGAAAAAATCAAATTGTAATTCTATCAATCCTTATCCATGCGTTTCACATTAAGATTCTGCAAAATAATTCCTCGACATACTTTTCTTAATCTCACGACTCTCAAGAGTTGGAATTAGTACTTTTCATTCTCTTTCCATTCGTTTTACGTTTAGATTATGCTGAATAGTTACTCGACATGTTTCCCCTGATCTCATGACCTTCAAGAGTTGAAATTCAATTTTTGATCCCAGATGAAGTGATAGGGGGAAAGCATGGCCATACTCGCCAAGTTAGAATTTTGGAAAAAGTGAAGTGGGGGGGGGGGGATTCCAAATACTTGAATAAATTTCTGAGGTATTCCATAAATCTGGATGGTAAGAAGGCCGATTCTCGAATATTCTCCAATATATTAGCAGATTCAACAATGTCGATATGCCACAATCTATCAAAAGAGATTGTGATGTTAGTTATTGCATAATTAAAATTCATGGACAATATGGAACGATCAGTATAGAAAAAGAGACATCAATTATAAAATACAAATGTCTTACTCATCATCTGTGATTTGTAACCAGACATTCCATACCGTCAACTATGGGGTAACTTTGGGACAAGGGGGGGGGGGCAACTTTTTTAGAACCCATGAAAGTCAATATGACGCGCGATCAGCAAGGCAGATAATCCTGAGGCTTTGGCACCTGTTCTCCCTAGTTGGGGCATGCATGAGCAATGTTTTGCACCGGCGCAAGGTCCCCCATGAGTTGTGAATTTGTTTATATATAAACAGACTTCTTCAAGAGTATGTTTTCAATCCAAAAAAAAACAGTCTCACGGCAAAATGAGTGTGGTATTGACCTTTGGTGGATGACTGCAAAGTAACTCGGCTAGATTTCATCTGTCTTTAGAGATATCTGAACGAATCCATCGGTACATTGTTTTACCCAATTTTCATTTTGTAGCGGAAAAACTAAAAAGTTCGTGTTTTCTTCTGTAAACCGGGGTAACTTTGGGACACGACTCAGAGCACCCATAACTCTGCCCAAGGATATCCGAATATACATTTATATCTGTCAATCGAGAACCGGGACTTTAAGCTTTCGATTGACCACAGACACAATGCAATCCTGATGCAACTAGTGCGATATATACAGGTTCCAAGAGTTTTAAGGAGAATAATGCGATTTTTGTCCCAAAGTTACCCCAGTTGATGATGGCCGTGGAATTCACTATATAATGTATGTTGCCCCAAAGTTACCCAAAACCGGTTTAACTTTGGGACACGACTTTGAGCGCTCATATCTCCAAGTAGAGATGTCCAAATGCACTTTATAAACACCGCAATCGAAAGCTGTAACAGTAAGCTTTTGATCGACTTCACATACAGTGCCCCTCTGGTATAAGACGTACAAGTTTCACGAGTTTGAAAGGAAAAGATGCGATTCTTGTCCCAAAGTTACCCCAATTGACGGTATGTCAGACAGGGAATTCTGAAGACTCAAGCGCAAATTTTCGAAAAACCACTGCTCCACTCAAAAATTCACGGGTGATCGGCATTTTATCAGACACGTCAGATGGAAATACTGAACATGTGACCGAGTTCCGTGGACAGTTTAAAGAAGCAGGAGAAGAGTTATCATAACATCATGTGACTGGTCATATCTCAGAGATAAAATTAGCCAAAGAACATATCAAAAATTTATCGTCCATTCCATCAACTCGCGAGACTCGGACCTTTCAAGCATTTACAACATGCTGATGGATAAAGATCAACATTGAGTCATTACACAATTCACAAAACAAAGAAAAGCTAGGCGAAGACCAATTTATCTCGATGCTATATTATGCGGCTCTCTCTTTCAGTCCTACTTGGTTATCGTTTTCCATTACAAGCTTCTTTTCTTCCACCTCCATATTGTCAACAGAACTAACTTTTCCTTCATTTCGGTTGCCTTCGCCAGAATTATCAGAATCGATCAATTCAAGCTGATAGCGCGAAAGACACTTCTAACCCAAATTGTTGGTCTATTCATATACCTTCCATCACACTCGATATTCATCAGAAAATCAAATTTATCCGTGCGCTGGTATTTTGGATTCGACGTACCCAGTGAACACTTAAAATAGATATTCAATCAAATAAAGTGAGCATGTACTAATCCGTAACACCAAATCGAACATCTCGATCTATTCGATTTGACGTTCGGTGTGACACTCATCAGTTCTTGCGCCGATGGCAACCGTCCGGTGTCCGTCGCAACTTTGACAAAAACTAGTTCCAGACTCCACCCAACACGTCCTAATCACTTCTGCCATACACGTGTCCTCGCGCCAGATTTTGTCAACCAGTTGAATCGTCTCTCGATCCGTCCAGAGGTCTGTTTCATACGTATCACATGAGTCGAACAAAGTCGTGACCCGAAACTTTTTTTACCTCCGAAAAACCCATTCATCGAACGTCGCATATGGGCTGCTCAACGTAAACCCATCCATCTCCTTTTCTATCTCTTTCTCACTCGATAGTTCAACACGTATTGAAACACGAATGCATCGGCTAAACTATCCCTCTGTTCCCTATACATATATGCCTTTGGACAGTACATTCATCAAATGTTACCCGCATCGCGAATTCATATACAAGGCGATATTTCCCGCCTGCTGTCTGTCGTTTCGCGAACCCCGGCACGATTCCAAGTTTATACACTTTTTTGCAGCGGGAAGCTCTCTATACGGCTCCGACGGCAACTTTTTTCGAGAAACTTGTGAATGGGTTACTGCTGCTGTATCGTGTGACTTTTGATTCCGATCCTTGCTTTCATCCGCCCTGACAGAATGATCGGATATCCCCGAATAGGGTCGAAATATAATCCGAGTTTCTGATATAGCCAGATTATAAAAAGGAAAATTCTACAATCACATCCGAATTCAACTTTATTCAGTCTCAATTTCCAGAGCCAATTTCTTCAAAAAATGACAATTTTGATCATGTCAGCGTTACAACCTGAGCAGTCTGTCATGAGTGTACACTCGATATCTTTGCCGACTTTGTAATAAGCCCCTTCTACTTGAATGCAAAAAATGAGAAAGATTCGAAAAAATTCAAAAAAGTTACCAGGCACCCGGGAATTTACAGAATTGTAAAGACTGGTTGACAAAGGCGTCATGCGGGCTGAGGGTACAAGAGATGCAATATTTCCAAAACTCTAAATTCGCAAATTTTCATCTAATTTTGAAAGAAATGACTGATTTGGATAGGAGATAATCCTAAGGGTGCGTTGAAAAGCGCTCGATCGAGTTTGAAAATGTGAAATCTTTGACCCACAAAAACCGAAACGATCTAAGAACGGACAGATATTTTGTTTCTTGATTTGATTCGCTTCTTTGGAGCTTCCGATTAGGCGCAACGCACGCAGAATCTCATAAAACATTGTAGAATGTCAGTTATTAGTACCGTCATGTGAAGCGTCATGTTGAGATTTCTCACAAATTTGGTTATTTATGAATATTCTAGGCGAGCATTTTTGGTCAAAAGAATGCTATTGATACCACTGAAAAACTCCGTTGACCCAAACCCGATTAAAAACTCAGGAAACGTCAAATAGTGTACGTAATTTTTGACATTTAAAAAACTTTGACGAATGATGTTCTAAAATTAGTCTGGAAACTCTGAGACCGTTAGTAGACCTCAATTACCATACAAATTAGTTAGGTAGGACCTGAAGGAAGAAGATCGAATCTTGAGGGGCATGGAATATTCACATGGATGTATGTGATTCAACATACTGTTCATGGGTCCTGAACGACTGGGCCTGGTGGGTCGTTACCATTCGCTTTTATAAAATGCCCCGGTGGGTCCCACTGGTCCTTCTCTGTGTGCTGAAGATGTTTGTCTTACGGGGAATAAAATTGTGCGGGATCCACCAGTGGGTGTTAATATAAGCGAACGTGTTGATATAAGAACTCGCGGCAGAGAATATCATTTGCTTAGATGCTGTGCAAAATAGTTCGATGACCTTGACACAATGAATTCTTCGTCCAGCGAGCGACATATTGTTGTAATAAAATTCGATTTCTGTTTTGATAAATCAGTAGTTCACTGTTAGGACTCATGATTTTAAGAGGAATCAATATTTACTGACTCTATCGTCCAGGAAGCTGGGACTGATAGATTTTATAGATTGAAAGCCTCCGGATCGATTGCCGTTGAGAAAAATATGGGTTGACGATTAAATTTTCGCGATTAACTCATTAGAAAACTGGATGTTTGACCCATGTCTTACGGGCGTATCAAAGTTTCTAGAAAAAGTGACGGGAAATTCTTTCGTATTTATCGGTCACAACAATGGGAAACTGTATGTAGGAAGCTGTAATTCCATACTCTATAATTGATAAAAATAAGGGGTTGACGAACATTTTGAAGAGAACTTTTGATTACAAACTGATGACGCGGAGGTTATAAATGTAGTTCCCGTGCTCGTTGCGGTGAGGTCACGGTATAGTCAAGCGATGAACCAAAATCATTAATTCATGGTTTCACAGATTCTATCGTTGTAAAAATGATTTCTGGCCTCATCTAAATTCATATTTTGAATTCACAGATAGAAATCAAAGCAGTCAGGAACGCGAAAATGGATTTTTGGGTTTATTGCTGCTATCGGTACTCGCGAGTCGTCAGCGAACCTCCTAAGTGGATCACCTGTCTTGAACATGATCAATTTCAGACCCCATGTATTTCTTATTTGATTTGAATTTCATTTGAGATCGCGGTGATTTGACTCAAAATCGTTGTAAATAAGGATTTGGACGACCAATCGACTCATATCGCAATGCATTGATACACAAGTCTCGTTAAGATTACACAACATATGCCAGAATATTATTTGCAAAGAAATAACTTAAATCTTCGGTTTAAGATAAATTTCAACAAGCTGTTCGGCATTACTATAATATTATAATCTTTGATTCTGACGTCGTAACACGGAATAAGCTCTCCGAGCCTCCAGTTCAACCAACTTATCCGCCTTTTTGATTCAAATGAAGCTCAACGTCATCAAAGTGACCAAAGATCTGACAGGCCGGCTTATCCCAGTTGATGATTTTCATTTGCGGATATTCCTCTCACGTTGGCTTGTGTAAATGAGCTCGGATCGTCGAGGAAAATTTCAATTTGATAAATTAACGCTGAAACAAAGAGAGAGAGAGGGAGAGACTAGGCACCAAAGTTTCTCATTGAATATATTTTCAGTAATTAAAATTTCCCATCTCTTTGATCTCTCAATGAAATGTAAATGAATTCATAATAATCCTGCGAGTCTTTCAAAGAAAGGCCCAGTTGAACACTATTATATATATATGAGATCTACGTACATCTCGATTCTCAAGTGATAATTTTCACAGCTTTATCAAAGCGTTAGCCACTAAAATTAGTTTTCCAACCGCAAAGAAAACGAATCAAGCGGGACGTACGAATTGGAGAATTACCCAGTGCGATTTACGGGAATATAAACAACTTGAGAAGTCGACGAAATGGAATTCTAGTGGCTCTTTCGTGCGGCTCTAATGACAAACATCATTATAATGCGCTCGTGAAAGTCAGCATTTGAAACTGCTCGAGTCGAACTCGACAAATCAAGTGATATGCATTTAAAGGTATTATAGTCGTGAGGGTTGTATCAAACTCGGCTCGTTTCATTAAATTCCACCTAATTGAACAATATCAACACTCGCTTATCCACTTAGGTGGTAAAATCACGCATAATAAGCACGTCGAGTAATTTTCTACTCTTTTGCTGTAACGGACTCGGATTTTCTTCCGTGACGCGCTAACACCGTCGGGTACAAGAGTAAAACACCCAATCATTCATTTGAATTCAAATCACTCCTACAATTCCACCTTCGTCAATTCTTTCAAACCAATCCCTCATTTCAAACGATCGCGAGAGAATAGAACTCGTTAAAAGAAAGGGCGGGAAATTCAAATCAACTTCTTTCGTGATTTAAAGCAGCGAAAAAAGCATCAACGATAGCTCGTAGTGTTATAGACTATCTCGCGTGCGAGCAAGTTGTGAGACGATTAACGTCGTTATAATGCGGTGTGAAAACGAGGTTTGAACTATATAGTAGGTATGTATACCTACCGTAGACATACAATTCGGAGAAAACAAAGTCAGATTCCATCGGATTGTTCTAGACTCTAGTTTTTGCGGTCGAGGTTTTAATACATATCTATATCTATATTATAAAGATGGTAGGAAAAGCCAAATCCTCAATTTTCCCACAACGAGATTCGAACAAAGAGGGACGAGCAGAGCAACGACGATGAATGAAAAGCCTCGCACAAAAATATATGTATATTTCAGAGTCACTCTTTGGCAAATGGGGCCAGCGATGAGCGGAATTATAGCGCCCGGAGAGCGAAACCCAGAAGCAAGATATACTATACATTCGGATAGAATAGAAAAGCTTCAAGCGCATCGTGTAGATCTTTCATTTGTTTGAATTCAATGGAAAAGCGAGGCTTTGCATACATATATCCATATATTCATCGATATAGATATAGATGTCGTATATAAAAGGTATTAGGTGAGCTGGTATTTTCACTGAGTGAAATTAGGGACGATGCGAGAAAGAGAGGAAGCGTAACCGATGATGGTCGAATTAAATTGTACTCTTTATCCCGCGGGGATTCGTGAAACTGCGGTCGGCTCGAAATGATTCGCTAATAGCGTGCATGTGAACTGGGTGACTATATATATGGACTGCTCTATCGTGTCACAGCTGCGGCTGAATTTGCAAGAGCTCAAATGGAATTCTCCTGTGTAAAAAGGACGTTCGCTCGTTACGTTAATTAATTTGCGAAATTTCCAAAATTAACTAGTAAGACATGTGTTGTACAGCATGTGACAGCTAATATGAATTTAACTGGGCCCCATTCTCGATCGGAATTGAAAACACAGTGAGTTTGGAAAAGTTTGAAAAACGATGGATGATAGCAATCACTTTAATTCTATTACTCAACAAGACGATAATGAGCTCACGTCTTTAATGATGCGACCAAAGCCTTTCTCAAAACTCTCGTTCAAACTATCAGTCTGACAAGATTGCAACTTCCAAGTTCGTTTTGACTTTGTGTGAGATGAGTGCTGGGGGAAAAGTACTTCAATTAGAAGCTTGAGCCCTTATAATTGGAGATTCAAGACTAAATTGAGAAAACTTTGATGAATAAGATTGGAAAAAATTTGGTTCCCATGAGTTTCATCTTTTTTAGAAGAAGAGCCAAGATGTTACAGCTCGTTTGTCATGCTACACTCGATACACGATTGAATAGCTACTCTTGAAAGGGTTCGATTCCTTTTCTTTTTTTTCGACGAAAGGTTGGAAATTTCAAGGAATCAGGATCAATATGGACGTCCAGATTTTTTTCATTCACAGGTTGATTAAGCTAGATAAAATTATTAAAAAATTCAGATATATTTCAGCAAAGATGTTGCGATCGAATGACCGACATCGACTCCTCCACAAAATCAAGTAAAAAATGAATAGACGACGAATCCGTGACATCAAAGTTGTGTAGTACAACGTAGTGAACGATGGGCAAAACGATTCGTATCCTTTTAGTACCTTTCACGCGAGTTCCGAATCATTTCCCGGTAAAATGTCAAAAATACTTTTTTCTTCGAAACCGGATGACTTTTGCATTGAAATTCCCACTTGAAAGCGCACCTTTTATCACGGCTGGCCACATTGCGAAGAATAGGCAATTTTCAGAAGCGATCGGTGACTCGAATTTCGATGGCCACATAGAGTTTTTGCAAATCGAGCGGCTGCTACAGCTCTGAATGCTATGAGACATCGGCCGCGTGACTGATAGCGCAGGCATTCAGGACTTTTTAATTGCCCATCAATACCCATCAAGCTCAATTCCAGGCTTGGAAGAATCTTTTGTATCGCCATTGACGAAATCGAAAGGGCCGATCTTTTGTCAATGATTTTCAGTGTGTGTTGAGTTTAGTCACGTCATGGAATGGGAGATTTGAATGACTATGATTGCCACCTTCTCAAATTATTTAGAAAATTGAAAGAAAATGTATCTACAATTGGAATTATTTGATATCGTTTGAAAAATACAATTTCCTAGGGATCCAAGTACTAGTAGCTGTTGCGGTACATCTTTTGGGATTCTCAAAGGACCATGTAACAAGAATTGACCCATTTACTTTCCACTTATCTCTAATGTCGTACATCAGTCTTAAGGCCAGGCCGTAGTCCGCCGCCATATTGAATGTAGCCCTGAATCCGTTCGGAGGATAAGTCAAATTTTACTCGACCAAATGACTTGAAATTTTACATATACATCTATAGAATGCACGTTTCAATCGCGCTACGAAGCCAAATATGTCAATTTCACTCAAAAAAGTATCCAAACGAGATGTATACAAACGTCGTCTGCTAGAGAGCAGCAAGCTACGACATCTCGAGTAAACCTCATCTGGACACTTTTTTTATACGTCCATACGTAGAAACAGCGTGTTTCTAGGCCTCCTCACAGGGGTCTGATTGTGGAATCTTGCGCGCGCCCGCTGCGTTGCGTAGGATAGCGTAGGATAGAGTAGGATATCTTTCCTCTATTCTGATTGGTTGGAGCCGGGAGAAAGAGCCAATCAAAAGAGAGGAAAGATATCCTACACTATCCTACGCTATCCTACGCAAAGTAGCGCGCGCGCGCAAGATTCCACAATCAGACCCCTGCGTGAGGAGGCCTGGAAACAAGCTGTTTCTGCGTACAGACGTATAAAACTGCATACGCGTCTCGTGCGGAAACATTTTTCCTTCGGGAAAACTAAGCTGGACGGTGCCATCGCCCACGTCCAGCTCGGTTTCCCGGAGGAAAAAATGTTTCCAGCACTCGACGCGTAATGTACTATTTCAGTGAGATTGACATATTTGGCTTCGTAGCGCGATTTAGACATGCATTCTATACATGCATGTAAAATCCCAAGTCATTTGGTCAAGTAAAATTCGACTTATCCTCCGAACGGATTTACGTCTATTCAGCGGACTACGGCCTCACCTTAAAGTGTTCAAGTAGAAGATGTACGTTTTCATCACGTACGTTTACTGTGAGACCGATTTTTCGTAATTTCATTTCAGTCATGAGCTGGACTCCCATAATTTAGCAAACTCATATGTAAGGAGATAAACTATTTGTTTCATTGTTCATGATCTTTTAGACGTGAATTCCCATGATAAATTGTTGTTGGGAATGTTTTTAGAGAATATACGAGTCAGAGAAGATTCATTAAATGGTTTATTTGCCAAAGAAGGGTGAAAAGTCAACAAGAGCGCAAAATAACTTCGAGATTGTAGACGGTTGTCTGGAAATAACTCTAGCGCAGACTTGATAGCGAATCTTTTTGTTGAAAAGTTTGTAAAAGACACACACTTGATATTGAGATATATCAAATATAATGATAATTTCTAGAACCAAGTACGTAAAACTAGATTTCAGCTCCTATGTACAGCAGGAGGTCAAAATAATTTGCTGCATCCAATAAGTCGAATTGTTATAGAATAAATTAACGACGAATTTATTATTATTGGTTATGTAAGTAATTAAAGGTCACTGGAGGACTTGACTTCTTAGTGAATATAGAATATTACTGTACTGAGCGTCATAATAGCCCATTCCGGGCACTATAGGACATATATGACTATAGACATATGTCCTTCAGTGCCCGAAATGGGCTTGCAAACGAAGTGCGGGTGTATTTCTTCACTACGAGAACCCTGAAATCGTTTTGGATTCGGCATTCTTAGGATGAATTAATGAAAAATTATTTAATGTTTGTATTGCAGGATCGATATGAAATCAGAACATAAAACTAAAAGAAATTATCGGAACAGACTAAAATCTCTTGTTTGACACCAAAAATGAGATGAATCCAAGCAAAGGAAAAAATACAGAACAAGGGTGTCTGCACAGGGTGTCTAGCGAAATCCTATCGAGAATTTCCAGGTTTTTTCCAGGTTTTCCAGGTCCCAAAAGATGATTTTTCCAGGTTCATTTTTGGAAAGAAAAAACTGCCTGTACTCGATTACAGTTCTTGAGATCAAAATGTATTGTGTCAAAATAATATATGAGGTACATAGCTGTACATAGGAAGTATACATTTATAATGCAATTTAAAATTTTCCTCGTTCACTCGCGCATTACTGATCTTATCCAGACGCAAGAACCTCGTTTCTTGCACGTTATTCTTCTCATCATCGGAATCTTGTCATTTATCAGGAATAAATTAATTCGACAAAATGGGAGATATTGAATGAATCCTTATGGCATATTTCGACCCAATGTCTGGAACAAATGAGAAAAAACACTCGAATACGAATTGAAAGACCTTAAGAAGATAAACGAAAAAGTATTCCTATAAAATTTCGATTAAGCGCATTGTTTTTGAGTTTTTGGCGAAAAATCGTCATTTTACCCCCTTTTCAACAGAAATCGACATTTTACCCCCAAATTTTCCAATTTTGAAGAGACCTAGAATGCCCACCTCAACGCTATTTCAATCTACGCTGAAAAACCTTTCAAATAAACATATGGTGGGCACTGGAGCACGACGGACATATACGACCTCAAAATTAATTATTTAAAAAATTCATAGCTCCGGTTTAACAAAATCACAATGCCGACCTAGGGCGGGAAATTTTTAGGAAAATACCCTCTACACGTTGGTGTAGTCACCTCGCTGGAGCCCAACGAACCAACAAAAGGTCCACCGGAGACCGGGCTATTCGGCCGTTCGGGCGGCGAACGGCCGTGGCTAAGTTGTTGCTGTCTTTCGATGCGTTTGGACGATCGATCAAAATCACGCGGGGGATCAGATTTTTGATGCTTTTATTCTCAATTGCAGAGTAGACCGTTCACCGTTTATTCAAAAATCCAGGTTTTGCGTCCGAAATTGAGAAATTCTAGGTTTTTGTGCTCAGAATGAGCGTATTTCCAGGTTTTCCAGGTACTAAATTTTTTCCAGGTTTTCCAGGTTTTCCAGGTTCGCTAGACACCCTGCTGCATCAAAACTTTTCTTGACTAAACTGATTTTGTTGATCGATTGTTCAAGTGCAGGCCCTCTCTGGCTCTTTTCATGATTCTCTTCTCAAATCTCCAGTGTACACTAACATAGTGAAGGCCACTTCCATTTTTCAAATGCCCCTACTTCTATGACATTCTTACTATCTATTCATGATTCAAAGTAAGCCAGATAAATCTGATATTTTCCTTTTTTTGGTACCATTCTTTTTGAACAAGAAAGTAAATAGGTTCTTCATCATCTCATGGTGTTCTTTAAACATACCTAAGAAGTCTTCTCTTTCAACAATGTCATCGATATTCTGTTTCACAAAATCAAAAATTCTCTCCAATAATCCATCATCTGACAATGGACATTTATTGTTAAACAGTTTGAGAGTTCGAACTATGTTGCTCAATTCCAGATTTTGCAGTAGGAACTCGCGATACTCTTTCTGGTTAACAAGTGTATAAAAGTGTTTATTTTCATACTTTTCAGTTTTTTCCTGCAAGTCTTTCATATCATACTCAGAAACAAGAACAGCAATAGAGACGAAATTGTTCTGATCAATGTTAAATTTCATCCACTCTATGCACTTATCCATCAAACCAACAACCTCATATTTGTGTGCAGCTCGATAGACATCCACGGGGTTTTTCTGTATACACTTAGTCTCCTCTGTGTAGATAAATTGGAGCATGATCTCGACTACATCTGCATCAAATCCATCGACAATCATCATTCTAGACTTGTTTCTTCGGGTTCTTGATGGAAACATCTTTTCAAATACTGGACTTTTAGAGGATAAGATATTTTTGTTTACATAAAATAGTTTCCCTGAGACTTTCAAAGCTACACTCTCATTGCATGGGTCTACATAAAACAAATTATTGTGGAGGTTGCAAGAATTGGTGGCCTTATTGGTTATCACTTGATTGACTTTCTGGCGGTGAATTTCTATACATAATTCTGTTACTTTTGTGTAATCAATATATCTCTCATTCTTCAGACAGGTAGCATCCAATGTCTCTACCATGTATTTTTTTTGGAAATTATGAGAAAATAAAAATATATCTTTACCCTCTTTGCAAATGAATCTTCCAAACACTCTGTAGCGATAATCATCTGATGAGTTAGAACGTGAATGATTTAGGAACAAAAGCTTGAATCTATAATTCCGCCCATCGCAATAACAGGCTTCATCGCCCTCTTCTTCATCACTACTGCTGCTATCAATTGTAATCTCAGAGCTGCGTCTAAGAGCATGTACTGATAGACTGTGAGTATATGTCCCAAGTATTCTTATGACGAATGTGAAACTTTCCTCTGGGAACTGTTCCATTTTTATGTCACGCGCCTCAAAGAAGATCACGCCACCAAAATTAGGTACTCGATGTTTAATACTCACATAAGTTTCTTGGACATTTTCAATGTTGATCGCTTTCCTATCGAGGGATGAAGCTTTTGCTCCAACTGACATTATTCTCTGAAATCAATCAAATCTGCTTCGCGAACAGAATCTCAAGAGTGGATTTTCAGAATTTTTCTGACTTTTCTTTCGCAATGAAGAGATACGGCTCCAGGCTCCGGGTCCACCTCAGGTCACCAATTGCACCATCAGTGAAATAGTCACACTCTGTGACTTACATAACCTAAAAGTTTAAGAGCCATAAGGAAATTCCCAACAGTATGAAAATAAAAACATTATAAAATTTGGACTGTTCCACTCACGCTTGGTTTGCACTTGTCAATCGGGCACAAAGATTGGAGAATAGACTTACATTATAGTTTTGATTGCAACTTGCAACTGATCAAACTCATTCAAACTGAGGGACCTGCCTGCTCACTAGAGGGACCCTACGCCTGCTGGGGATAGTGACCCTAGCTGGGGAAAGTGCGGGTAATTATAGGGACCCTAGTGCGCGGATCGAGAGGAGCCGGGCCCCGGGAACTTCAAATTTCGCCTCGCTCTGAGTGCGCTTTCTTTTCAGAAAAGCTCTGGAGACGCAGCGTCATCTGGCAACAAGTGGCGGTACCAATGAATATTTCTCCGAACAAGATAGTCATGATTGTGATGGAACTTCAGTTACAGAGCAGTTCATTGCGGGTATTACCCAACCCGAACACCATGACCAAGGATGGTGTTGTGCGTTCTTTTCATCCCCAAATCGTGTCTTTTTTTTATTTACGAATTCTCGTTAGTTACATCAGTGGAATCCGGATATAACAAACTTCGTGCCTTTGTGATTTGCCACTCCAAGTAAAAGCTTATTCACAAAATTAGGAATTGAAATTTTTCTTCAACTTTTTGCAACAGGATAAATCGCCAGCTGTTTTTTGTGGTATTGGTTGGTTTTTTCTCAATTCCCTTCAGAATATAGAAATCTCTATGATTGACGTCTTTTTAACAATGGCGCAGACATCTTTTCTGAATTACGCGTTTTTAAGTATTTTTTTATCTTGAAGATGTTTTTCTATCTGGGATAGTCTCCAAAGTTCTAGTCGGGTTTTAATGAGTAAAACTATCTCCGTAGATTGATCCATAGAGCCCAGATATCAAAGCCTCGAAACAGATATTTAAAGAGCAGATTCATTACTCGATGACTCGTTTGAAATACAACTTTTCGCAATATTCCAATATGGGTGCTTACAAGACTGCAAAATTACAATAAATGGTATTCGCACATTCGTTCATTAGGTTCCCCGCTTCCGAGCGACTCTTTCAACATTCGCCTGCTGTTGGATCTGAAAATGAATGGTTCAAAAGCGAGCTTCAAATTCATAAACTTGGTGCGAAATATACTATTCCTGTGTCTTCCTCTATGAAATTCTTCGCTCAGCAGCGAGTCGATTTCCATAAGTTCCTTCTAAGAGAGTACGGGAGTTTTGGCGTTTGCACCTGAAAATGCACCAAGCAATTTCCAACATCCAAATTACGTTGCCGTTAGCAAGTTTGATCGGTCAAAAATCTCACTTTCATGTGAATAAATTTGAAATGGAGATTGTTTACTTTTTTTAAGCTACAAGGATCCATTCTTTGAGCACAACGCACATACAGTAAAATAGCGTGAAATATCCACCATAGATCGCTAGTCTGTTTGTAGTTGATGCGACAGTGCGTGAGTAGAGCGAAAACGATAAAAGTGAATCAGCTCACATGGTAAAAAGATACGATCATTGAAATTTTTGACATGACAATTACTAATGATGCAGTTGATCCATTATTGAGAAAAAAGGGGAATAAAGTGGAAAATCACTCGCTCCCTCCGTACTGAAGGCGGAGGGAGCAAGTGATTTTCTCATTACTCTCGCTCTTCACCATTCAAATTTTTCCACTGCGATTGCAATCTTTTATGGAAAATAGGTCCAGTGACAGCAAAAAAACTTAAACTGTCAAAAGTTTCAAATTATAGTCGTGTCAACGAGTAATGAATCCATTACATGATGAAACGAATACTATCGGTGAGTTTTCTATTGCATCAATTATCAAAAATTGTCAAACATTATAGGGAAACGATCAGTCTCGCACGCTTTATTAATTGACTCCCTCCCTCCTCGCCCATACTCGCGAAACAGTCCCGAAAAACTGAGTCAGCTTTATAATGAAATGAATCACTAGACTTTTGCAAGAACTATAATACCTACTCCTATTTATTTGTAAAACAATGATTATTGAAGAAGCGCCCATGTCAATCGAACTGCAAGAAGACAATGAGAGTCACTTGGGTGAATTACAATCAACACTATAAGCCAATCAATCATTGCTTTACAAATATATTGAATTAAATTTTGCTAAAGCACAGGACATATGTATGTGGTTCAAATTACTGAGAGCCGACTCAGTTTTTTGGAACTGTTTCAGAATAGGGTCAATAATGTCCAAAGTGTCAATACGAGACTGGCAGCATGCCCTATTAATTTGACAATTTTTTATCATGTCGGTAATTATCTAAGTGAGCACCGGAGATAAACACCGACGTAGGCCTACTTAGCTAGCCTACACAGTTGCTTTTTTCGTACGAGTAGTCAATTCAATACATAGGACTCAATTTGCAAATGATGCGGACGTGGAGGGTAGACTGGCGAAGACAAGGCGCTTAGGGTACTTCAGAAGTTTGTTTCTCAATATGGGATATTATCAATATCGTGTTCATGCATGATTCATCTGAAAATGTGCAAAACCATTAGAATTATCTTCTCGCCCTGGTAAGAGGAGATGAATCTTAATAGATTTTTTATGAGACTCTCTACATATCTCTAAGTGAGATTTCTCTCGGTCCAAGTTGCCAACCTCCACTGCGCCAACTCCAACCGATTGCAAAGTCACTCGAATTCGAGTAAAAGTTTCACTTGAAGGTATCTAGAGAAAAGATCGCATCTAAAACTCTAAAATGAAATCTTGTTGATAACTACCAACTAGCTACAAATGCAGAGCACAGCAAGCTAGCAAGCACTTTTCTTTCTACGTGCTTATAGTGAAAAAATAATCGTCTTCAGAAGTCTTCAATGAGCTTATCTAAGTTAGAGTAATACCTGCGAATTCAAATTTATACATTGAGACGGTCACTGCGAAGGCAAAATCGCAATTTCGTTGTAGATTGCGACAGAGTACAAATGCACATTTCAGCAGTTACGGAAGCCAATCCTCTTGGAAAATCATCGTTTTGGCATCTTTATACAGTATTTATATGAATTTTGTGGGCCCCACCGGTGGAGCCCATCGCACACAGAGTTGGCAATCATCTTTCTGTGCGGTGGGTCTCAAAAATTTTTCTATAACGCTAAGAATATCCATTGTGATGATAAGGGATATCATCGAAATCGTCAAAGTCGATGTTTGCAGCCTCTAGAAGGACGTGCGCTTCAATATCTCTTCCAGGCATATAATAATCACGACCATATTTTTGCCACGCTTGCAACTCACTTGCACCGCCAAGCCTGATCTTTAGGCTGCAGATCCTTCCAAATAGAGCAATCTCTTCTATAGTTTGAATTCCGAGAGTTACAGTGCATGATGGTAACAGGTAAAATGGAGCAAAGACTGTGCTTTGATAAAAACCCAACGGTTTTCGATTTGTCCCAAACTTTTCTTTCGCGTAAATTGAGGATTACACGAATAAGATTCGACATTCTCCAACATATTTTGACCCAGTTCATAGGTCTTGAAATCAGTTTTCAAATGAGCTAAAACACGTTGAAAATCGTCGACCTCGTAGGGGGTGACCTGCTACTTATTATCGATTGATCTCACCTGATGAATGAAAAACTATGTAAAAAACGGGGATCGGGCAAAATTCATAGGAATCAAGTTCAATACGGAGACTGCTGGGTACACATGTTCATTACAACATAAACAATGAGAAATAACCACGACAAGAGCCATCGGATATGTCTCAGATGTTTGATGGGAGTTGAAACTCAATAAAAAGTGGGGTCTACGACGGGTGGGACCCATCGCACACAGGGGAGGACGCGTGGACCCCACCCGTGAGTCTCATCGCAGTGAACGTGTTAAAGGAGGCCAACTCTTATCAAAGATCGTCATAAATTTCTGTTATTTTTGTATGGATAGCGCAACTCCGATATAGCTACTAATGATCCAGCCAGGCCAATCAAGGATCCTCACGCCTGCCATTCGCAATTTATTCCAATCACAGAAAATGTTTCGCCTCATCGTGCTCTACTCAGGATCACCCCATCAGACTACTATACTTCATTCGTACTGTACACTCACATCTCAACAACCTCTATCCTGCTCAACACGGCAGCAAGTAGAGCAACTCAGGCTTTGGTCAGACGCGGCTTTCTAGCTCTGTTCTCTGTTCCTGACGTGAACACACACCGTGCGGCAGGAATTTCAGGATGTTCCAAGTTTGGATCGAGAATCATAGCGCAGCTCTCGCGTATATAATCCAAGAGCAAGAGAGAGTATTTTGCCATAGTATAAACTCACCGGGCGCGTATCGATCGTACTACTACACTCCCAAACCCATACAGCACTTGGCAGTGGGTATATATACATATATGAAGGTAGAGGCGGGCTAGACGGCGCGACGCGGCCAAGACGGCCAAACTATACGACTCTACTGATGTGACACGGTCAGGGAGGACGCGGGTTGGGGTTTCGTGTCGTGTATGCTGTGCCTCAATATATATGATGATACAGTCGAGTATACACATAGGTGGGCTTTGCTTTGGCGAGCTCCAGATTGCGGCCGGAAATGAGCTGCAGCCGCTCTCGTCGTAGTCCTCGTCCTCGTCTTCGTCGTCGTAGTCGTTGTCGTACTTGTTGTAGAGATATGCATCTAGCATGGGCATCGCGATCAAATTTACCCATTTCTCATACCCCATTTATAGGTATATAGCTGTGCACGTGAATTGCAAAGGCTATAAGCAGGAACTCAGTTATTTCAAGATTACGATGCTGAGGAAAGCTCTGAAATTTTCAAAAATTTTTTCTTCTTGAAAATTGGCGGATTTCAGGGCTTCTTCCATTCAATCCGTGGCTCATATTCGAATATGAAAGAAACTTTTAAAAATAGTAGTATTTTCGTTAGTTGCGGCGAACCAAAAAAATTTCTGAATTTCACCCGAACGTTTGTGGTTCACATTTTTATGGAACTCATACTCATATGAGTGATTCCGCCGAAAGAGGGATTTTTTGGGCTCAAAAATGATCAGAAAAAATTTTGACCTATTTCAAGTGATAGATAGTGATACAAAAAGCACTCATCTGACATACTGCATCTGGACATTAGACAAGATTTCAAGATTTGCATACTTGAAAAAAATTAACCAAGACTGAATTCTGTGAGGCGGGTTACAGCAGCCATTCCCAACTGCGGCGAGCGACGGCGACGCAGGTGAACATCATGCGCCGAATCGAGGGCAACACGAAATCGCCTACTTCGGCAAGCGCGGGCTCTCTTGCCAGGAACACCAAAAAACAGCTGTCACATACGCGCCAGCCTGCAACAATTAGCGTTCTCGCGTGGCGTCTGCTCGGCCTCGCCAAAACATGTTAACATGTGACCCGGCCGGGACCTTGATTAGAAAAAGCCTGGACGGTCTGATGCTCCACGGCCAACCTCCGGCATGGCACGCTGTCGAACCTTCGACAATTCAGCTCAACCGGACTCACGAACTCAATTTAAAAACCTAGTTATCAAACTCATTTGGAACCCCTCTCATCTAGACATCCCTGGTAATGAAAAGGTTGATCATTTGGCTAAAAAAGCTCGTTGCCACGCACCTCTTGACAATGATAAAATTCCATCCTCTGATTTTTATCAGTACGTCACTGATCTCTCAAAAAAGAATTTTCACCAGCATTTGATCAACATGTCTCCTAACACTGGATTATACTACTTCAACAATTTCTACAATAACAAAAAATCCAATACTTGGTTTCGCAAAAACTCTTTCTCTAGATATCATATAGTCACTATTAATAGACTCAGATCTTATCACTACAACTTATCTTTCAGCCTTTATCGGAAAAATCTTGTTTCTTCCCCCTATTGCCCTGCTTGTCCTTTTGTCCCAGAAGACATAAATCATGTTCTTTGGGACTACCCTCGTTTTTCTAATGAAAGAAAAACATTACTCAAATGCCTGGAAAGATTCAAACAACCCAAACCATACGTTATTGAGTCCATTCTCAAGTTCCCCAACAAACCTCCATGTAAATTCATCACCAACTTTCTAAATTCCTGTTCCCTCTCAATTTAATAAGGAGAAAAAAAAAGTAAACAACCAATAGGAAGCCAATCATCATACTTGAAATCAAGATATAGCAACAAGTCATCTTTTGCTGAATTTAGCAGCAGTATTCTCAAAACTTATCAGCCCTACCAATATACTACAGTATCTACATAACCTACTCGTATAATGGCTAAAGTCATATCTGTCATATAAGTCAGAGAGATGTAGCCAATGTTTGTAGAAGAAGAAGAAGAAGACGAACTCAATTCCGCAAAACTACATCACTCCATATTTCGGCACTCATCGCTTCGCAGCACACCACACGGGACACTAAAAAATTATATGGCATCGTGGCACTGCAACTAATTAAGGAATTTTGAGCAATCTACAATAAGTCTCACCATTTCGCGGCTCGCACAAAACTGACGGAATCATCGCGCTACGTTCCCCACATAAGTTGTACCTAACCTCGGGCTACAAGTAAACATTCAAAAGTGATGGTTTCGGGATGACAGCGTGATGCCCCATGATGGCAAATTTTTAACCCGCATGATGGCAAATCGGGATGAAATTGATTATCCAAGCATTGAGTCGGATCGCGTTGAATCTCTCTGAAACTAAAATGCAAGAATCGCAATAACGCGGACATTTGGAATTTTCGTTCTCGGGGAGTACTTTACAATCACGTTGTGTGTTGGTAATGATATCAAGAATATGTATGCGAAAAGGCGCAATATCAAGTTTTGTTAAAAAAAAGTTATGAGTGATATTGTGATTTCGAGGGGGGACGGAAAGGACAGCTTTTTTGCAAAAACGATCAATATTGTCGTTTTGATCATTCTAATGTAAAAATGCCACTTCCAAACGTGGTTTTGTGGTTCTCATGGTGGAATATCATAATTGTCTTGTGCTCGCAGCACTCAATGCCGTAGCAAAGCGAGAGAAATTAAAATTTTGGAGATCGAGCGGAGAGCACGCGCTCAAGGTAATAATGCATTATCCTCGGGGTTTCAGCTGGAAAACTATCACCATGGATCAGACATGGAAGAACAATCTCCAAGTACAGATCTGATGGTTTGAATTCTAGAAAATGAGGATCATGTTTCTGTGGTGAACTGCGAAACATCTCATTTTTATTCGCTTTCTGAAAATTTTTCCAAAACTCCGTAGAACAATAAGAGGTTCCGATCCAGTTCCACGGGCATGAAGACGTTCTCCGCTAGAATTGAGATCTCAACATGATGAAAATTGATTTGCGTTGGATTGAATGAAGATATCAACGTTTGATTTATAAAGATTATAATAATGAAATTAGACAAATTGGATTGAATATTTGGAAGCTAAATATTCACATCGAACACGGATTACCACTCAACTGTCATAGAGGATTGTGTGTAGACTCCTCGCCAACACTGGCGTTTTGACTTTACTGATGTTTATTTTTACTCTTTGTGTCACTGCCAGACTCTCTTATTAGGCTGATCCAAAAAATTCATATTATCTAAAAGGATTGAAGATGAGCCAACAAGAGGGTAACCCTGACAGTTGGCGGTCCCATAGATGTTGAATGCTTTCCATAGTTTTTCGTGCTCTTTTCGAAATTATATCCAACTGTGGTGGGAATATTCACCGTACCTCCGTGAAAGTGTATTTACACCTTGAAACTCATGGCCAATAGAAGCAAATCAAAAATTAAAGATACTTCATATCGGGATTACTTCACACAAAAAAAAGAGCATTTGCATATATTATCCGTGCGCGATTAGATACAGCTCTGGTCAATTTCTCGTCAAAATTTTGAATGTCTCATTTACTTTCACAACTATCTTTGATAGCAATGGAGCAAGTTTTGGGTACAGAAGTACCTCCTCCTCATTTGAAATCGAGTTTGAAATGCACATTGGTCATCCTTTTGTATACCATGCGTACTTTTATTGTATCTGTGCATGATTTTTCTGGCTGCCAATCATTATCATGATTATCTCTTTATATACTAACAATAAAAAGGTGGATTCGTGGATTTTCAAAGTAGAGTATGAATATCGAGTAGCTTTGCAAGATGTGTATTATAGTATAAAAGATATGTACATACACTACACATGCCACGTATATCAGATTGTTTTGAAGCGCACGGGATATAATGCTTTTGGTGCACTCGGAGAGGAACTATATCCCCATAAGATTGTAAGATCGCCAATACAGCATAAATGGCTGTGTTGCTCGAAAATCACCATAATCTTGCATATGAGAATCGAGATCGAAGTGTACAAAACAAGGATTTTTATTACCAAGTTCAGTCCAAAAGTAAACTTACCTCTAACTACAAAAATCAGCCTCCAATAACGGAAATCATAGGTCTACAGTGACCACTCTCAACGATCCCACAGCCCTTTTGCACATACGAAATCCACTGGAGTTCGATTATTGTTCATTTTGGAGAGTTTTCCTCCAACTATCTCCATATCTGACTGTTGGAGATATTTTAAATAGAATATATCATCACTTCCCAAGTATACTGTAATATATCAGGATTTTAGGGGGGGGGGGCGGAATAGACTTTTCGCCCTAAAAATATTCTCACGCCTCAGCAACCAAACGTAGACACTTTTCCGCATAGATTTGCTCTAATGCAACCAGAAACTTGAAGAAAACGTGTTTTATAGCGTCATACAACTCGACAGCGAGGAGCACAACATGGGGACGGAAAGGACAGAAAATTTTGTACGCCATTCTGAAAACACAATCATGTGGTGCGCCTGGGTTGGATTTGAGTTTTCGGCTACGGTTGCACATGTTAGAAATCAACCTCATTGGTTAGAAAGGCTCAATACACGATCGGGGGCTTTGCCGACTTAATTAGTGTTGTGCAAGCTGTTTTGGTGCAAACCCGTCTTCAAAATGTCGGATGGCCGTGTTCGAGCTGAGGGCTCAATTTGGATTCGCAAAGTGGTGGATTATGTTATTTAAAGTATTATAAACTGAAGTGTGTAACTACATATAGGGATTCTTGACTCTGCACATGCGTCGTGATGAATTCAAAAGTCCAAGTTTGGTTTACTACAGGGGACGGAATGGACATTTGGACCCTTTATCAGGCACTAAGAAATACAGGAACGTTAGGAACGTCTCCAAAACTATTAACATAGTTGCGCATCAATAGAATACACCCCAGAAAATTGCTACAGTGCACATCCCGACCCACAAAAACATGGTGGAACTTGGAACACGGAAAATCCCACTTTCGGCGGAATCACTCATATACTAATGATCACGGTTCACGCCTTCGTTAGATCTTGAAAACCATATCGGTGTCGTATGGGTGCTTCAATTGTCCATTGGTTCATTCAGAGATCATTATCTGTTCAGTCAAAAATACGCTGCTAACAGAATTTAGCAGAATGCTTTCTCATTGCCATAGAAGAAGTTAACTAATCTCATATTATTCACTCGAAAATTCAAATACATTTATATGTTACATTAATCAATTCTCCTCATGAAATTTTTATTAAAATATTTATTCATCCAAAATATCAAAACGTCTCTTAACCATGATCCAGAACATGAGATAATTTTTCGAATTTCTTTATACTGACTTTCTGTAATATCAATTGGTGAACATCCATGATCCTTCATTTATCTTTGATCTTCATCTTCAACATCAATCAAATCCACAATATCCTCCTCAATGTTTTGTTCTTTACTATCTTGCTCTAATTCATCATCCTGTGTTTGACATTTTACTATGTTAACAGGTTTATGGTCTGATGAATATGACTCGTATACATTGAAAAGGGAATGAATCGGTTTGAAGAAAATCAAGTAAAATTGAGTATTTTTCTACAAATTAGTTATTTGAAGAATAAATTATGGAGTGTAAATTTCAATTTGCAGTAGGTGGAACAGAGTGATAATAACGTAAAGGTCTTTATTGATTACCATTAACGCGAGGAATTGATTGATTGATACAAAATTTTGGTAAACAGGTGATTATGTTAGGGAAGAAAGCAATTAACTGTCGGTGAACGTGAAAATTGGAATAAAAATGTATCATTTGGAACGCAAAATTTCGAGATCGATTTGACAAAATCTTTCGAGACTTTGTAGGTGTATTTTAAAGACTGTGACGATGATGCCAGTGAATTTTGAGCATGATCGCATGATTATTTTTTGACTGTTGAATTTTTTAATGAGAAATTCGAAATTTTTCGGAAAGAAGCAAATCTTATAAATGATTTGTACTTCATTTGACTATATGAAAAAAATGTCAAGGAAGTACTTTAGATATTTTTCGGCGTGCTGGATCGATTCGTTCATACAGAATTTTGGTAAACAGGTGATTATGTTAGGAAAGGAAGCAATTAACTGTCGGTGAACGTGAAGATTGGAATAAAAATGTATCATTTGGAACGCAAAATTTCGAGATCGATTTGACAAAATCTTTTGAGACTTTGTAGGTGTATTTTAAAGACTGTGACGATGATGCCAGTGAATTTTGAGCATGATCGCATGAATATTTTTTGACTGTTGAATTTTTTAATGAGAAATTCGAAATTTTTCGGAAAGAAGCAAATCTTATAAATGATTTGTACTTCATTTGACTATATGAAAAAAATGTAAAGGAAGTAATTTAGAAGTTTTTCGACGTGCTGAATCGATTGGCTGATACGGAATTTTGTTAAATTGTGATTAGAAAGGTTTTATAGCCCAACGAAAGAGAGGTGTGTAGAGGATACAATAAAATGAGCTTCAATCGAAATTCCGTATTAACCAATCGATTAAGCACGTCGAGAAACGCGTAAATCAACAGCCTCAGATTTTTTGAGAGGGAAGGAGAGAATATTTTTAGTTTTTAAGATGAAAAAAAATTATACATAAATGAAGAAAAATTCATAAGTATAAAAGTAATCATCGGGGGGCACTCAAAATCTAGCATTCCCATCTAGAGACGCCTCCGAACATGGCATGGAAATTTCAGGACGATCTATCAAACCAGTGAGGAGTTTTGCTGAGCGATAGAAAACAACATACATACATTTACACACACAGACACGGACAGAGGGCTCGAAAGACGGGGTTGTAGTAATTTTGTGAGGGGTTATAACGAAAAACTGTGACCTACATTCGATAGATCTTGGCGAAAGGAAGAGGACTGTACCAATTTCATGTATTCAAGAGGTTCACTGGAGGAGAAAAAAATTTTTTTAGAAAAAATTTGACGAAAATTCTGCTAGCACCAAATGAATGCTTTCTCTTTTGAGAAAGCAAAATGCACTATTCTTCTCACATCAAAGTAGTTTTAGCATCCGAGGGATCAAAGAGCAGTCCGATCACGACTGCACCCGGTAGTCATTTGATTTGATGTGAGAATCTTCCTTTTTTTTCATATATTGATCATGTTTCTGTTGGAATTTAGCGGCTGCGTCCGTCTCTCCTCACTTCTCTCTCCTTCCCCTCCCTCGCGCGGCATCGCCGCTGCGACACAGCAATACACTGTTATGTTCGGCAGTTGTCTATGTGACTGTATTGGGTCCGCAGCATCTCTTGATGCACGGACGTGTATAATAAAGTTTTATCGGTTATTAAAGACTCTCATAAAGTTATACTTTCGAACTATTATTTCGCTGCACCCTGCCCATATTCAACATGGTAGCAGAGCGTGGTTGCGATTCACGGTAAATGAAGTGAGTGGTTTTGTGCGGAAAAACAAACAATGCAGCGGTGCAGCGTGACCGTGTATACGTCTTTACTGCTAGGCCATAACATGATCGCAGCCAGCAGCTCGCATTGAAGAAAAGATGACGCAGCTCCATAGATGATCGAGAATAATTCCAGTGGAAAATTTATCACGTCGTCCTCGAGGCAGCAACAAATCCCATACATGGTGACTTCGGAGGTTAGGAGTGACGAGTTGAATAAGCTGAGCACGTGGTCGTCGCTCAACCAGCGCACCCGAGAAAACATCGCCGAGCACGTGATGATGTATGGAACTGTTCGTGACTCTTACGAGATTGAATCGGAAATGTGAGGTAATCGCGTGAGATTTCTAATTGAATATTCGAGTTTTGACTCACAATTTGATAATAGTAAGCACACGTGCCATGCATGATTTACCACACAATGAAAACTCAACAGTGTTTGTTTTCTATCCATGTCTCTATGGTTGTATACATGTAGTGTATTGCATGAGTTGCTGCGCATCGCGAATTATAGGCCTGGTTTAGTGTACGGAGGCCGATCGTTTTGAGGTTAGAATTCTAACCATATACATATATAGGTGTGGAGTTGCGGCCATATTGGTCGTTCGGTCCACGGGAGAGAGAGAGAGAGATAGAGAGAGAGGAACGGGATGGTTCGCTCAAGGCGGTGCGTGCGCAGTATCTCTGATAGTAGACAGAGGCGCCGATTTGGTGATGACCTGGCGCGATATTTGAATTTTCAAATCGTGGACCTAGAGTTTCATGTGTGATTAATCATGAATGCCTCGGAGCTAATTCGTAATACTAACATATACATTATTTGCAGGATTGATATAAAATTGATTGAAGCTGAACATGAATTTGTATTTCCTCTCATATGAATGATTTGAATAATGGAATTTTTCTGAATGTAGGTGGATCCAGATATTGATTCGAGAAGAAATTAACTTGGTGATACTGATTGACCAAAATTATTTGAATATATTTCAGCTGATTGCATGCGTATATATAGGTACATGGATATTCACACTTCGAATATATTTACAGGCATTTGATATTATCGTGATTAGGTTTATAGATAATTCTAGGAATTGATAGATATAAATATTGTGCATGCATATGTATTCTTGATTCTGATTCATATACTGATGATTATTTTGCACTGTATAGTTGACAATGAGATCGTAGAAAGTCCTTTGTCTGAGCAGAATATTTCTGTTGCAGATGTGATCTATGTACTCAATTTACGTGGAATAGCCGTGATAGCTCATGACTTGGATCTATTGTATTACAGAAGAGAATGATGTGACTGAGAGTTGTCGAATGAGAGGATGTTTATTCTTCTGGACAATCTCGTTAATATAACGTTGTCTGAATTGCCTCTTGAATAATCATATTTTATTTTCAGCTTCCCCTTTGCATTCTTATATACTTTATTGATTTTATTGGCCTAAAATTGGAGCTCCAGGAAAGAGTAATGTCTTTCTCGTGATATTTTCCGGAATTTGAGTCACAATAATTTCGAAAAATTCCGCCGAAAATCTGGCCGGGTTGTTTTACTCAAAACTGGTGTGTTCCCAATGATGAGTACGACAACTAGGGTGATCTTACTGGATACCTTGTTGTTCGGGGTTTGGTATTTTCACTCGTTTCAATTTGATATTCTCTGTGTCAGAGATGTCAGATTAGAAGCACGTCGGAGACATCTCTTCGTGACAAAAACTGAGAGATGGTCATTTTGTTACCCATAACAAAGATGACGATATTGATTCAGAGGGGTGGATTCTGTCCACGGTTTTGTCCCTTTCGGAGGGAGAAAATCAATTAAAATTGATTTGAGAATGTCTTCCGGCACAAACCGTCCAGATACTCCGTCACCCGTTACAATTTGTACATGTGAGAGTGGAATCTTAGTATTTCAGCTCTGAGTCAGAGATGGGGACAACTAAGGTCCAGAAGGCTGACGAGAAAGGGTGCGGAGAATACGATGGTCTCAGTCCTGCGTAATTTGCAAACTCAATGAGGCGCTGAAAATTCTCGGGCGGACGAGAATACAGAGGCAGGTGTAGAGATGAATTCGACCATCTTGAGGAAACTGTAGGACAGGTTTCGAGATCATTTCAAATTTTAAAGTGCATGCCGAGAAAAGGTCGGTGGTGACTAATGTCAGAGAAATTTGAAATAGAGAAGAAATCCTGGCTTGTGATTTGCAGATCACGGTCTTTGCCATTGAAGGAAAATTGGTGTGATATAGGTAAAATACTGATTCCGTATATTGTTTCAATAGCATGTGAACTGAATGTGCCAAGTTTTCCGACAAGTCATGATTAGGATGACGAGACTCGTTAGAGTCAATGTCATAGTCTGTGGACAAAAATTGCAGATATGACTGGATAATCTAAATTCTTAAGTTGTAGAATTCTAACGGAATGTAACTTGAGTGCAAGTATTCCAATACTGGAATAGGTATATTCTCATCGAGATATTCATGTCGAGAATTTGATTCTTTGGATGTATTATGAGTGGCAGAGATATGAATCGTTTTTGTCTGATTTCTAATCAGTTTGAAAGCTCGGTTGAAAAATTGTCGGTTCAGGACTGTTGGTAAAGCTTACTTCGTGCGAGTTCAATTCGCACATAGAGTCAAGTATATTCACATAAAGCTTATGAATTTGAAAACGTCAGAACTTCTTGAGGTTTTTCGGTGTAAAATCTGGTTAGGTATTTTCAATTTCAGATATAATAACAGAATAAATTATCAGTTAGCTCATCATATTAGTCGTGTACAGAGACCACTAAGTAGCCAGAAACAAACTGAGAGTTCTTTTGTAGGAACGTTGCTGGCGTTTACGGTTCATTTGTCAGAACGTCTTCTACAGTGATCAAAACGCATCAAATCAGAGTAATCAGAACTTATCGAAATTAAATTGTAGCCGTTGAAGGCCCGTACTTGAATGAAAGGTTTGCTCTTCGGAAGATCAGGAAGACCGTTACAAATCATGGAGTAGAGAACGGTATAATGTCTATAACGCCCAAATTCGAGCAATCAATAATAGCTTGAGTTATTTGTTGCATACACATCTCTGAACATATAAATTGTTATGATTGCGAAGACTGAAATCATCTTGAACGGAATTATTGTCCTTGACAGGGTCAATGTCTATCTGGATGCTGCAAGACAGATCTAAGCCCAGCGAATTCTAACATTTAGTTTTGTCAGCATATCAACGAACACTCTCGTAACTGTAGTAGAGATATAGTTTAAACTTGAGTCAAAGAGGCCGGAGAAAATTTGAGTTCGAATTTGAAGTAACGTGAACGCATAGCCAGCGTCCCAAAATGAATACCGCAACAATACTCGTAATACTCAGAGTGATTACTTTGAAAGAATTTTGAAAAGAAAATATTATTCTTGACTAGAGAATGACAGAACTGTATCAAATATTGAAGAGATATCGGATGAGTCAGACTTTTGCGAAGTCGTTGAACAAATGGCATAGAGATTTGGCTTCAGAACGGAGGGAGCGTATGATGTGTGTCTATCAAACAAAATAGTTTCACTCAGTGAACATTTTGAAATTTACAAATCTGATTCCGATAGTTTTCCAAGTCTAGCCACAGCATCCAACCAAACCATTCGAAGAAAGATAGTGTCAATTGAGCAATAGATGGAAATTTATAACTCGTATTTCAGAGGAGCTTTAGGAGCTCGTAAACGTCGAGAAATACTTCGTAAACAGAACCAAATAGAAAATTCGACTGAAATGACAATTATTGGTAGTTTCGACAATAGTTTCTGAACTCACAGCGTTCGTGAAATGAACTTCATGACTTTCAGCCAAATTCCGAGATTAGTTGTGTGAGAAGCACTGAGGTTTTATCCAAGATTCAACAGGATGAGATTCGTGATAGGAAATTGAGTTCAAGATATTATTCTATAGGATCGTTGGATCTAAATCAGGATATTTTATTAATCGATGATATGTCTAGGATAGAATCATCAAGGAATAAGAGCTATGAAAAGTTTATTGATATATTAAAAGCTTTGATAGAGTATGTGAAACTAGATCTTGATTCAGTCAAAATTTCTGAAATTTTATGGAAACGATTCTCCGAAATGATCTATATCTTTGTAGTTGCTTGTTAGCTATAATCGATGATCTTGAATTGTGGAATCAATGTAATGCAGAAACCTAATGGCTCGTTATTTTCGACGCTGAATACAGATACGCTACAGAGCTTCATTAGTAAATCATTCGGATCCGTTTGGGCCTAATCAAATCACTTCTACTTATGGAACAAAACAAATTGATGATTTTCATGATACTGTTTTATCAATGTACTTACTGATCATTGATGATTGAGCATGGAAATGTGCCAAGTCATTGTCTAGCATTTTCGTTCAATGCACCAAAACTTTGGTGTGATACAGAATTTGTTGTTTTGCAAGCAGATCAATGGAAAGGGTACAGAAGAGTTTTTAGTCCAGCTGACGATATTGAAACTCTGGAAATTCGTGTCATGATCTCATATGAATTCGAAAATTATGATTCTGTAGAAAACATTCGTTGAAGAATTCCATTTTCGGTATTAGCCAATTAAAATGATTCGGCTGCCTAGTTTTGATCAAGATGCAACGCAAACGAACCTAGAACTTCTTGTAACTGACAACGCTTAGTAGAATATATTACGCTCGAGTTGAATGTACGTTTTTATGTTTATGAAACGGTAAATATTATATACATAAGGTTAATGAGATTCATTCAGAAGTTAACTAACGCAAATCGGTATAAGCAAAATAGGATAATAGGAAAAGTCGAACGAATATGTTCAGGAAATCGTATAGGATGATCGTCTGCTCAATGCAGTCAGGAATTGATTGGGAATATTGAAAACGGAGGGAGAGTTTAATCGGAAGAGAAATAGACAGAGATAGATTTTTTTGAGAGATTTCTCACATGACTTTAGCTTTGTGAATTTGTAGGTAATTACGAATACTAGCTTGCTTATTTGAAAGTACTTCTGATTTAACTATTAAAATCATTGCTCAGTGGAATTGGTAGAGGAAAGTCATCATATTGTTGTTGCACCAATGAATAAAGATTCAACTCCGTGGAATAAGCTCGATATAAAGCGTAAAACTAGTTAGGTTTGTCTGAACGAAGACTGAATTTTATGTACAAAATAATTCTGAAATTTAGTTGACGGGACTGTTTAGACCAAAGACAAATAATAAGTGGTCGTGTTTGAGTTCATTTGTAGTTCTCAGTGGGAGAACCGATCAAATCATCAATATCAGGATGTAAAGCCAAATTGTTTTCTCGAGATTAATTGAAAGATGGGAACTACTCCGATTTATGAGAAACATAGATACTCATATCGCGGTTGTACGAATTACCGTTGTTTGATATCGGATGCGATTTACGTTGGTGTAAGATCGTTGGAAAAATTGTGAAGCCATTTCTCGATGGTGGAATATGTGATAATGTTTGCATAGAATATTCTAAAGTACCAAATTGGTAACAGCAAATAAGATACGTGGAGTGATGCAAGCTCGACTGAGCTTTGCTTGGACTTCGTTTTAATCCAGAGTGATGACTGGAGATACCCTTATGATTTCAGATCAAATTCCCCCTAAGGAGATATATTTATTTAGTTAGTGACTCCGATGTTTCGTGACAATTACTTGCTCCTGATATGTATAAACGCAAAGACAAGACTTATTGAAAGAAACGAAATGTTTGATTGACTAATTACGTTGAACCGAATGAATTTGGCAGTATGCCTATACAAGAACAAAAAGAGGTAGAAATTTGATTTCGAATAGTAAAACACATTGAAAAAGTTCTAGGTGTAATTTATGTAAAATGCCTCATCCTCGAATAGAATTAATGACCTGGAGTCATACTTCTGATTGAGACAGACGAGAACAGTAATACGTATCAATTTACATCCTTGCAAAAAGTTGGGACTGTTTATCAGTCTATTTGGATTTAGAAATTGAAATCACATGCAAGTATCATCATTCGAAAAATTCACTTATTATAGAATCTTATCCTAGCTTGCGGATACATGATCAAAACTGTATGTTAAAATTTGGTGTTTCGGACACGAAAATTCTCAATAGAAAGATTAGCTTCTACAGCATGAATATAATACTTGAAAACAAAGTCAGTTTTTGACTGCCCTCGAAGGATCTCTGTACAGATCTCTTGAAATCTTTGTTGTTCTGACACTTTGGGTGAGTAATGAGACTTAGACACTAAACAAGAAGATTTATATTATTAAGGGAATCTACTAAAACATGACCTGAATCTGAGAGCATTTTATAAAAGAATGCGTGGAAAGAAATTTGATCGAAATAAATTCGATTTTATTCAGAGAGCAGCTTGCGAATATCTCCTAACTGAACAAATCCTACCTTAGTGATTCATTCTGGAATGGCTTGTGCTCTGTTGAATCAAAGTTGATCATATAATAATCTCTCTTGAATATGCAACAAATTTTTGTTTGGTCTGTTTCAGGAAACCACAGTTATTTTATTTCAATATTGAATTAATAACATCAATGTATCTTAGGATGATATGTATCTGTGAATCATATATTTTAGATTGGAATTTGTGATTTGAATATTGTATGATTTAATTCTTTGGTTGAATCTAGTGCTATTCATGGGATATATATTTCATTCAATTTGTGTGATGTAATGATTATCAGATTACTATTTTGAATATGTGAAATGAAGTTCGAAGAGACTAAGACTTAGCCGGGAGGGAGTGTTGGAATTTAGCGGCTGCGTCCGTCTCTCCTCACTTCTCTCTCCTTCCCCTCCCTCGCGCGGCATCGCCGCTGCGACACAGCAATACACTGTTATGTTCGGCAGTTGTCTATGTGACTGTATTGGGTCCGCAGCATCTCTTGATGCACGGACGTGTATAATAAAGTTTTATCGGTTATTAAAGACTCTCATAAAGTTATACTTTCGAACTATTATTTCGCTGCACCCTGCCCATATTCAACAGTTTCACTGTGTAATTCCACATGTAAAACTTGAATTTCAACTCGGATATCAGGTACAGGTTGAGTGAATAATCATTACCATTTGCTATTTAATTGTGACATTTGAAAAAGCGAGACGAACCGCTGGCCATACTAAGGTGACGGCAAAAGACACGGATATTCTTTTACCATGATAATCTCTCCTCAACTTTGGGAAATTTTCCAAGACCCTTTTCCTCGAATGTTTTAACTGTACCTATAATATGATTGACTCCCTTTGATTCGACTCGTGAATTCATACGATAAATCATCTCGCCCCATACCCACTCTGCATCACAACTATAACAACAGACCCTGAACACCCAAATCTATTTATTGTTCTAGCTTCGACGTGAGAGGCAGATCGTTCATGAAAGCCCTAAACAGGTCTGACGACAACGCAATGGGCCCTCGGGCCCATTTCGAGACACAGAGCAAACCAGCCGTCCTGGCTCTCGAGGCTGTCCAGCTGAACGACGAGGGCGTATATAAGTGTCGAGTAGACTTCAAAAGCTCACCCACGAGAAACATTGGAGTGAATCTCACTGTCATCGGTGAGTGTCTACTGCACCTTTTTTTCTCTCAACGTCAATCCAGACTCATCTCAACCGATTCTGACATCCCTGAGCTCGTTAAAACCTGAGACAAAAATCAAGCCGTTATCTCAGCAGAAATTTTCCGACATCCCAGAAGAAAAAAGTGAAAGATGTGCAGAATAATAGTCATGGCGCTCGAATGGATCACTTTTGTTGCGCAAGGCGTCGAGCGTTTAACGAGCTTTTAAAAACGATGACGCGTGTAGATGGATTTTCAAGCTGAATTCATTGCCCGTTGGATTTTATAGGTTGGACGGTTTTGGGCGTTGATATGGGGCTATTTCTGGCCTAGAACGTTGTTGGAAAATGTTCGCACGGGTTGTACAACAAGAGCTTACATTTGTTATGGAGGCTACGCTCGTATTAGGCCATTGATAGTTTTGAGATGAGCGTGCTCTAACAGGGCTATAAATGTTCGCTGTTTCAGATGAGAAAAGGTCGATTTAGCCCAGATTATGACCCATGTGGCCGGCTCAACGATAAATCCATTCTATTCGATGCGATGACTAGATTTTAATCCGTACTCGACATTGACAATAGCTTTAGTCGTCAAAATCATAGTCATAAATCGCGAAATATTCATGCCTTTCCAATGATCCAGATGCCATTCACCACTAAATACCAAGGGATCTACGTGTTTGTATCAAGATATCTTCAAAAATTCTCGACGCCAATTTTGTAGAAAACCAGACACAAGTTAGGTTCGCGACGTGAAATTCGCGCATCAGGAATGGGAGCACTTACAAAATTACTTCGACTTTGTGCGAGTTATTGAGAATATATTCCACGTGTAGTTGTTATGTTGAGAACTGGGATTCTCTTCAATGCTTCCGATCATATTTTTGGATTGAGCGATAAGATATGGTGAAAGAAATTACTCTTTCGAGTACCTTTTTAGGTGAAATTCAAAGGACATTGTACAAATCTTGGAACGGTGGCGGATTGTACTTGTAATAAGCCAGAGCTTATAAGTATTTTGGGCTCATAATATGAGTCAAAATTCTTATTAAATTATGTAACATTGAAAATTTGAAGAAAAAAATCACTTCGTTCTATATGGAATCGCCAAAGTAAGCAGGAACGACGATCAAAATGTTCGGGTTGATTGCTTGTAGTTTTGTGTGCTGGGCGAAATTCTAGAATTCATTTTCAAGTAGGACCTACTTTCAAGGTAAGCCCTATTTTAAGAAGAATATGGTAATATATATGTACATTCCATAAAAATCCAACATTTTTCATCACTTTGTCTCGTCGAAGTTTTCATGCCCTTATCAAATTTATCGAAAAAAAAGTAATCATGCAAGTTCCAATTTTTCCTCGAAGCGATGATCACTGATCCAGCTCTCATCAAAATTTCTTCAATTTTGTGCAAAATTTTTGAATGAGTTTTCTATAAAGTTGTTTGTCCTATCACGGCCAATTCAGTGCTCGAAACTCACATTCATTTCTAAAAATTTATGATCCAGCATATCCATTCTCTTTCACCTCTCGAATCACACAAGCTGAAAACCCAATTTTCCAAGTCTGCCAGGCGCCAGAAGTGGTGTGAAATAGATGTAGGCTTGGGATAATAGATGAAAAGGAGGCCGAAGCTAGGGCGAGAGCTCCAGATGACCAAGTTCTAATCTGCAACTTTTTTTTCATTGTCCTAGTTCCGCCGCACTCGTTACTTATCTACGACAGCTCTGGCGCACAGGTGAAGTCCGTTGTTGGACCGTACGAGGTCGGAAAGCGTTTCAATCTTACGTGTGAAGTTAGAGGAGGTAAGCAAAAGTAATCTATCTTCAATGCTAAAAATAGCCCACCTTTCTCCTAATATCGAAATCAACTGCTTCTACTGAGTGATGATCGAAGGACAATATTGAAGATGATTTAACATGAGAGAGTTATCGGATGAGGTTGGAACGTATCAGCATTTTCCAATGAATTTTGAGTGCTTCTGCGAATCAATTATCATCAAATATTCTGTAATGGATGCTATTTACTCTCCCTCTATGAATTTAATAAATTTGTTTGCTAGTAACAGGAGTACTCTATACAGCTCTTGGTCAACTTCATTATTTGAACCAGGGATTGATTCCTGTCATCAAATTCAAAGTCTTGGAATGAACAATTTTCAGAAACATTCAAACGATTTGATTATCTTCAAATACTTCACCCAATTATGTGTCACAGAGCAATATTCATCGGGTGCTCGCTTATATAGACATCCACATTCTCGGAATATGAAATATGAGAGGGAAAATCAGTCAAGAACGCCAACAAGGAAATCAGTGTAACAATCTGAACGATTTTCAATTTCGAACGAGGTGTAACATGCTGCAGGCAATTTGAAAATTAGTTTTCGTGTCGATGACGGGGCGTGATATTGGATTTTAATTTTCAAGTAATTTTATAATTGAAAATTGACTAACCATTCTGCTGGATACATTTTTCGACGAATTATATCGATGATACGATAACGACTGTGAGCGTAGAGGTGCAATTTATCAAGACCATACGCGAGTAGTTGTGCAGTAAAAGCGTGGAAGATGATGAATTTCATCACCCAATGAAAATTGAGTAAAATACGACTGGGTATCAATTCATCTTTCGACCTGAATATCTTCAATCTATTTAGGACCAGAAGTTACCGAATGAGAATACATTTGCGCTGTGGATGATTGAAATTGGTTCGGTTATATTATATGTATGCGCCCTCAAAACGATCTAGATTACTCATGCATATTCTACTTGAGGGAACGGAGAAGTCCTGTAAAGAGTTCCGCAGAAAATTCCATATCCTGATGGAGTTGAAAATGTGCCAACCCTAATTCTCACTTCCGGCGGTTCTAAGATTCGTTTTTCGAATTCTTGAGTCATATGGAAGACGAATTTACTCGTGCAAGAGTATAAATATTATCACTCATCGGTACCATAAGAATAAAATAGAGATATGCGGTAGGTGGTATGGACCTGGACATTTTGCAACCTAAATTAATCTCACGGCCAAACGATTTGAGCTATATACAGTTCTGAGGTTTTGAGATTACGATTTGGCTACCAAATACTTTGAAAATACTGATTAGAAGCTCTGCGTATGTCATGTAGACTCTCGTGTAAGTGTCGCACTAGTGTGATAGGGAACTGACAAAAAATTTTGGCAAAAGTAGATTTTTGTGAAGAAGTAATTGCTAGAGTCCAAAAATCAGTTTTTTCGAAACATGAAAAACTTCGAAGGCATGAAAAACTCCAGGCCTGGAAAGATCACGCTCAACGATGAAATTTGAGACAGAATTGGTACGGAAAGGCCTAGAATGGTGCAAATTCACTTTTATTAAGGAAAACTGACGAGTAAAATTCTGAGCACCATTGCGGCACAAAATATATATGTGCTTGCTTTGATATTTGATATACATGCTCACCCGAATATCGAACAGGCCCGCAGGTGGCGCTTCACACTCGCAAGAGTCAAAAAAATAAAAAATTCTCACAACGCCGACCTGAAATTTTGATTCCTTCTTTGATGATAATTTTCTCGAGTAGCCCCGGATTCGAAAACTAACAATTGTGCCAAAAAGAGCACAAAACACTCGAGCGTTCTAGGACTCGTGAAAAGTGGCACACATTATTTTCAACTTTCCACGGAATTACCCATATGTACTCTTGGAGAATAGTTATATGCGAGATAGTTAATTGATCATTTGAACTGAAAGTCTTGCTGGGGGTTTCCGTGAAGATAAGCCAGAGACAATCATTTTTCTCGCATACTTACAAAGTAGTACATTTCGATACAAGGGTGGAAAAATAAGTTTTACACCCGTGTATCAAACTGTATAATTTCACAAACTGCTAGAAAAAGTGGAAAATCAGAGCAAAAAGTTACTTTCTCGCACATTGTGTCAAAAAGTTATTATTCCATTGCACCCAGGTATATAGATTTTGTGAGACATTATTGATAAAATTATTCGTATAGTCTACGATTTTTCTGATATTAAGATTGATATTCGGGACGTATTCAGATCTTATGATAGATCAATGTCGAATCTTTCAAACTTTTCGTCACCAAAAAATGACGTACCACCCCTCAAGTGCGGTGATCTAATGACCAAAATTTATCTGCAGGCAAGCCTCGTCCAACGCTTTCGTGGCTGGCGAACGGCGAGGAGGTGCTAGGCCGGATTGAGCAGGAACCCGGCAATTCAATCGTCACGAACAAGCTTAGCGTATCGCAACTGAAACGCGAGCATCTCAACACCACTTACACCTGCCGAGCTTCCAATACAAGGCTCGTTGGGCCTCTCGAAAAGTCCGTCCTCCTCGACGTCTACCGTGAGTATCTCTATACATTCCTATCAAATACTTATCCTTATTATAGTATAATACATCATATATTGGTGTGTGTCGGTAACTGGATGTGTGAGTAGTAGGGTATCGAAGCTCATTTGTCACGCCCACGTCCCTCGTCTCGTTATACTTGTCGGCTAATGAGGCACGGCGTGACGCTGCGCGGTGATTTGGCGGAACTTTGGCGTGAGCTTGATGAGTATATGGGTAATTTCACTGAAACCTGTGATTTTCTAGTCAAAGTAAGAAGATTCAAGCAAAGTTGGAAGATTTTTCTTACGATTGTAGAAGTGATCTCATATTTTATACAGATTAGTCTATCCGACACCTAGAAACAGCCATAATTTTTCTTGAATGCTGCTTGCTCACGATGTGGGAAAATTTACAAGTATTATCGTATTGACAAATTTATCTCATCTAAGTGCAGATTTGACGTAAAAAACGATCCCATAAGCGGGGTAATTCATAATGAATTGCCACCAAGGTCACACGTATAAATGCAAGGTACCAATTAGTTTCAGTGATACATGGCTGTGAAAATAGTTCTTAATCCTCAATATTGTCTGATATTCGACCGAAAGTTAGTTCCACGAGTGCGCAGTTTTCATCAATAATATTTTTTGAGGAAGTAATCACTCTGGCACAAAGTTTGCATCAATACCGATACCCACACTTATAGGGATCCCCAAGAAAGTGATTCGGAATGAATTGGAATGAGAAATGGTACAAGTCTACCAGAAATGCATCTAGAAAATATATATTTTCCAGGAAATCTATGATCTACAGGAATCCCTGCGTATTCGCGGAGATACGTATCAGCAAGGTACCGCGAATACGAAAACCGCGAATGAAAAGACATTGCTCTCATGGGAAATTAGGGGTTACGTCACAAGCTCACAGAAGACGCTCAATTTCCCGGACCATATTCAGAATTTATTCCTCTTCATACAAGTGAAGCTACAAAAATTATAAAAGATGTAGCCATTGCTACTTTTGAAAGAAATCAGTTAATTTAGATTGTCTAGCACGCCTACAAGTATCTTTATACAAATCTCTGTAAGAGGCTAGCAAGGCTTCGAATCCGTGTTCGATTCTCACGGATTGACCGAATCGTTGACTCATTGACTTCGAAATTTCGAGCAACATAACCCACTTTTTCTCCTTTTTCCAGCATCTCCAAAATTTTGAGTTTTTCACCGATATTCATCACTTCTTTTTTTTTCTTTTACAACTTCTCTCTGAAGATTTCTTCTGATTTGGGGCCATCGTTTTGTAAAACTTGTCGGAATATCTCTTGTAAAATACACCAGAGTATCAAAGTTAGCAATGTAAATAAAAACATACAAAGATATTGATGTGAAGTTGATCCGAATTGCGATTCTCATTGCCATTGCAAACTACATTCATTCACAAATTAGTGAGACCGAATTTGGGCAGTGAATTGGAGACTTAGCGTGATAAGAAAATCGATACTATCGTTCCGTCCAGGATCAAATTCGCGAATAACCAAGGCCCAGGACCGCGAATACGAAGGGGGTGCCGCAATTGGCCAATCGCGAATAACCAAAACCGTGAATAAAAAATCCGTGAATACGGAGGGATTTCTGTATACAGATATGAAAAAAAGACCTGGTATTCAAAGTTCAATCTATAGTAAAATCCCACTTCCACACTATAACAGTTGATGATCTGATTTTCTGAAACCGAAACTCAAAAGCTTCCTCGATGACACAAAGATAATTTTCTATATATTATATAATCGAAAACTACCCGTGGCAACTTGCCAGGTTACGGACCTTTTGATCCAATAACATTTTATTGCGTAGCGTATCTCGAGTAATTTTGGTTCCAAACAGACTCAAATGCAAGTTTGCAATTGATTGGTGGAGGATATACCTTACTTTCGGCAGAACTGTTCATATGCCTAAAATTGACACCCCTCAGCCATCATTATGGAGCCTAATGACATCGCACAGTTCGTGGAGAGCTTGGATTCTCTTGGGACGACCAAAGCCGAGCGTGAGACGACGATGTTCGATGGTCTTCCGGAATAATCGACCCCCCCCCCCCCAAAAGATTTTGCTTTAGATAGGTTGATCTGCCTTCCTATCACTAGCCCCCCTATCTGTAGCCTCGTATACCCACGCTGCCAATCACGTTTGTATCTCAGAATCGATCAATATCCTAAGCTTTATAGCTCGATCCCTTGGCCACTCAATCGAAAGGCGGCGGTGGACACCAGCATCCACTGATGCTGCACTATCAAGTTTCATGTCAACGATATAGATAGCGCGTGGCTGTACAGAGATTCTGGGCTTCGCGATCTGTAACGTCTCGGTGTCGATATCGGCTTTCACGGATAGTGATCGGATTAGCTTCTGTAAACGAGAAGATGATGCCAAAGTTAGCTCGTGACCCATCACGGTGAAAGTTACAAAGGAAATTGATACCGCGTTGTAAGTAACGGCGTACTCTCAATCTACAGCTCATCAGAACTATCTGTTTTAAGAAATTATCGTATAATGGCTAGCTTTGGCAGGAGTGTTTCGAGTAAAGTTATCCAATTGACCGTCGCCTGGCAGGTTTAACCCTTTAATGATACACTTCCCAGTCTAATCATGAATGTCACACTGGGGTCAGGCTGACCCAAAGTAAAAAATTGGATGTTTCTTGGATTGCCTAGAATATATCGCCTCGAAATATTTTTTGGTATTAGAGGCCCTCAAAATAAGGTGTGACATCATAAGAGCCTCAATCGTGGCCTCAAAAATATCAACCAATCATTAATTGCGAAAATTTTGCAGAAAGGACCCCGCTCCGAGAGATAGGATTTTGGCTTTCGGTTAATTTTGTCGGGGAAGAAATATGTTGTCAAGCACAAAATTCTGAACAAAAAGTTCAATGGGCTCGAAGACGGAAAATGGCTAGTTTTTTCAGTATAAATCAAATAAATACCAATAAATTGGAGGTTATGAGGTTATCTAGAACAACAACAAGGCTTGTCTGCAGCGTTCGAATTTGAATTGAAAATGTACAATTTGAGTGTGATGTAGCTAAAAGGTCATCACTTTGGTAATTGGAACATTTTATCTGAAACCTTCGATGCAAAAAGCAAATGAATACATGCAAAAAAAGTGATAATGCGCGATTGACACAGAAATCATAACGGCTTGTATTCTCAACAATTACATTTCATTTCAATCAATGTAGCAGCTAACGCTGCAGAGCTGGATCATATAAGGCTGTGCTGACTCGATGCAACGAGAACATGATCTTGAGAGCCCAGATATGGGGCGGGAGCGGCTTTTTGACATCAACATCATCGCATAGCATGATGCTCGCGCTTTGAATAGTTGATAAAAGGTGTCCGATAGTACCTGGCTGCAATCAAATTATATGGAATGAATCAAAATTAATCTTGGATTGCGTGAGACTAGTGTCTGCCAAATATTTCGAGGATATAGAGATCGAATCTCATATTGCCGTATCTCGAGATCATATCGCGTAAGAGGCTGCGAGGTCGAAACAAGCGACTATCAACTTCGAGCTCGAAAAGTTCAGTGGATGGTGTTTTTGAGCTATTTCGAGGTCGTTGAACACGGAAATGACATCGCCCTGCCTCCTAATCATGTTGCGGGGGCGGAGGCGCGAATTGACCGAGATCGAAGCTCGAAACTTGAGTAAGGGTGTTTTTGGGGTATTTTGGGGTCGCTAAGCACGAATTCGAGATCGTCCAGCCTCCAAGTCATGTTGCGTGGACGGCTGGGGGGGGGGGGGGTCGAGTAGAGGCACAAATTGACCAAGATTGGAGTATGAGAGTTGAGTAGGGGTTGTTTTTGGAGTATTTTGGCATCGCTAAGCACGTATTTGAGATTACACAGCTCCCGAATCGTGTTGAATGGGTGGCTGCAAGAGCAAGGACGCGTGATGAACTAGATGAAACTGGAAGAGCCGGCGGGGGGGGGGGGGTTACTTCATATCTCGAGATCACTGGACACAAATCTCAGATCACCCAGCCTCAGAACCGTATTGGGTGGGCGGCTGTGATGGTGAATTCGATGTAGTTTCCTGACAATGATCATTTCTTGAGATAGAATCTGACCAGGATTGTAAGCCGAATTAAGGCATCGGGACCAGACCCCGGGCATACGCCAAGTATCTCCTTCGACCGAGGGATCGAGCGATATCCTGTTGATCGGAATTCCGATTCACTAGGTATGTAATCACAATTCTCGATCACGGAATAGGCCACAAATAGTTTCAGGCGTGAATCTGCGAGAGAGTGGTGACTGCCAGGAGATTTGACCGTTAAATCTCTATTCTGCCCATCTTCACAAGCAGGATCTGATTGGATGTACCGAGAGGCACGATGACTAAACAACGCCCAAAATCACCACGTGATCCAATAGCCTAAGGCTCGGAAGATATCCCAGGACGTGCGATTCTGAAATCTTAGCTCTGTGGCAAAAAACCCAAGAATCTAACCGACTCTTTCTCAAGATTTTTGATCACACGCTGAGATTTCAGAATCACACTCCCTAAAACACCACTCGATCAAGCTGCTTTGAAATCGTGCTCTGGCCACGGTCGTTGTATTGTAGTCATGCTCCTCGCAGGATCAGATGATACTCCCTGTGAAATCGGCCAGAATAGTGAATCAGCTCTCAAATCTCCTTGCAGTCACCGCCCTTCCATAGATTCACGCCCGAAAAGATTTGTAGTCCATTCCGTTATCAATAATTGTGATCACATAGCTAGAGGATCGTAGCTCCCATGACCAGAAAATTGCTCGAATTTTCGGCCACTGGACACACTATGCTTAGGTTCGTGGTAAGGTGACCGAATAACGTAAGTCATCCCACTACTTGGGATCAGATTTAACCCGTGGGGATGTCCAGATTCAGCAAGGAAAAACTCAAATCTCCTAACCGTTACTATCGAGAAGTAGATTCACGCCCATAGATCTATGAGAATAGGCTCCTCCTCGAGATTTATGATCACAGAGTTCGATCACAGAGTAAGATTTCATAATCGCACGTCCTGGGATATCTCCTGATCCCTAGGCTATTGGATCATGTAATAGTTCTGGGTGGTTGTATGGCCACCATGCTTCTCGGTACATGAAATCAGATTTCGCTTGTGAAAACAGTCAAAATAGAGATCTAAAGCTTGAATCTTCTTGCAGTCATCACCCTCTCGTAGATTCTCGCCCGCAACGATTTGTAGTCCATTCCGTCATTGAGGATTATGACCACATAGCTAGAGGATCAGGGTTCGAATCCCTAGGATATTGCACGGTGCTCCATCCCACAAACACAGTTGGCTTAGGCTCGTAGTATGCGTGATTTACGCCCGTCGATATATGAGAATCGACTGCCTTTTAGGATTTCCGGTTACAGAGCTGAGATTTCAGTATCACACTCCCTAAGTCATTACCCAATCCCGCTGCTATCACATCAGGCTCTGGTCATGGTCGTTGTGAAGTGGTCATGCTTCGCGCATGATGAGATGAGACTCCGCCTGGAAAATTGGCCAAAAAAGAGATTCAGCTCTCGAATCTCCTTGCAGTCACCGCCCTCCCATAGATTCACGCCTGAAACTATTTGTGGCCTATTCCGTGATCGAGAATTATGATTACATACCTAGCGATTCGGAATTTCGATAAACAGGATATCGCTCGATCCCTCGGTCGAAGGAGATACTTGGCGTATGCCCGGGGTCTGGTCCCGATGCCTTAATTCGGCTTACAATCCTGGTCAGATTCTATCTCAGGAAATGGTCATCGTCAGAAAACTACATCGAATTCACCATCACAGCCGCCCACCCAATACGGTTCTGAGGCTGGGTGATCTGAGATTTGTGTCCAGTGATCTCGAGATATGAAGTAACCCCCCCCCCCCCGCCGGCTCTTCCAGTTTCATCTAGTTCATCACGCGTCCTTGCTCTTACAGCCACCCATTCAACACGATTCGGGAGCTGTGTAATCTCAAATACGTGCTTAGCGATGCCAAAATACTCCAAAAACAACCCCTACTCAACTCTCATACTCCAATCTTGGTCAATTTGTGCCTCTACTCGAACCCCCCCCCCTCCCCCCAACCGCCCACGCAACATGACTTGGAGGCTGGACGATCTCGAATTCGTGCTTAACGACCCCAAAATACCCCAAAAACACCCTAACTCAAGTCTCGAGCTTCGATCTCCGTCCATTCGGGCCTCCACCCCCGCAACACGATTAAGAGGCAGGGCAATGTCATTTTCATGTTCAGCGACCTCGAAATACTTCGAAAACCCCCCACTCGACTTCTCGAGCTCGATTTTGATAGTCGCTTGTTTCGACCTCGCAGCCTCTTACGCGATATGATCTCGAGATACGGCAATATGAGATTCGATCTCCATATCCTCGAAATATTTGTCAGACATCAGTCTCACGCGATCCAAGATTAATTTTGATTCATTCCAATATAATTTGATTGCAGCCAGGCACTATCGGACACCTTTTATCAACTATTCAAAGCGCGAGCATCATGCTATGCGATGATGTTGATGTCAAAAAGCCGCTCCCGCCCCATATCTGGGCTCTCAAGATCATGTACTCGTTGTATCGAATCAGCACAGCCTTATGATCCAGCTCTGCAGCGTTAGCTGCTACATTGATTGAAATGAAATGTAATTGTTGAGAATACAAGCCGTTATAATTTCTTTGTCAATCGCGCATTATCACTTTTTTTGCATGTATTCATTTGCTTTTTGCATCGAAGGTTTCAGATAAAATGTTCCAATTACCAAAGTGATGACCTTTTAGCTACATCACACTCAAATTGTACATTTTCAATTCAAATTCGAACGCTGCAGACAAGCCTTGTTGTTGTTCTAGATAACCTCATAACCTCCAATTTATTGGTATTTATTCGATTTATACTGAAAAAACTAGCCATTTTCCGTCTTCGAGCCCATTGAACTTTTTGTTCAGAATTTTGTGCTTGACAACATATTTCTTCCCCGACAAAATTAACCGAAAGCTAAAATCCTATCTCTCGGAGCGGGGTCCTTTGGAATATTTTCATTTTCTACTGAAAAATTGACACTTTTTTCCTATTACAATCGCTATATGAGGACTAGTTTGACACCACTTACGGTAATTGGTACGGGGCCTGTTGGGCCAAGAACCAAGCTATATTTACTTTGGACTGGCCCTTCGTGAATACACGACCGCACGTAATTCAGGATCGTCGAACGCACAGCGATCACTCGAACTTCATGCGTCCAGAACAATTTTGGAAGAAACATTTCCTAGAGAAAAATAATGCAAATAACTCGTCCGAGATATTGATATTTTGAGGGAGGCCAGATATGCGTTTCTCATATTTCATCAATATACGCTACCATTACATCAGCTTGAAGAGTTCGACACGCTATCCTCAGTTGCTTTGAAGGTACCATCAAATGGATTACTTATTTCCTCTAATATTCTGATGCTGGATATTCTACTCCAGGCCCATTATTGTTGAGATGATACTGATAATGCACACGCACATTACTATCTGTGCTGAATGAAACGCCCCGTGAAAAAAACGCATGAAGCAACGGTTTGTTCTACTGTTCGCTATATCATGAAACACTTTTAAAAACTCATACAAAAAATATTGACACTTGTGTCAATACGTACGGCTCACAAAATATCAAAAAACACGAGAAAACCAAAAAAAATCTTTTCAAATCAGATTATATGTACACAGATGGCACCCTGGGTCAGGCTGGCCCCAAATAAAATTACGTCTAATTTGGGTCGAAACTCGGAGATTTTGGCATCGAAAAAAGTAGCCGAATATTGATTGGTGTCATTTTGACCAAAAATGCCTTGTCATGTTTAAAATACTGTTATTCTAGATTTATAATCGTAATAATGTATGATTAGGATAACTTATTTCCCAAGTTTCGATTTTCAAGGGGCTCGTGTTTGAAACTCTTTGGTTTGGTGAGTGACGGACAAATAGGTATTTCAGTGAGGTTCCAGAGACGTCAGATAGAGTGCCATTAGGAATCCTGTACTGAAGAATTTGGCCCTTCACGATCTCGATGGTTCTTCGTGGTATTTGTGATCACATCCAAAAACACCATTTTCGTGTATAATTTCTCGAAAAATACGATGAAACGAGCAATTCTGAGCTCCAAGATGCCCACACCGTAGTACTATGGATATTCTGAAAAAATGAATAATACACTGAAATGGGTATCTTCTAACTCAAATCTGATATTTTCATCTTGTGGATCGTGACGTTTTTGGTAAAAAATATCGTACAAAATCGTAAAGATACGGATATAATTCGAACTTGGAAGGTAAACTTGTCTCATTCTGATAGCTTTCCTATAATGGAAAAATCATGAAGGTATCTCTCGAACCTTCTCGTGAAAACCTTCTCCTTTTTGCTAAGTCTTATACTCACCAGATGGAGAAAAACCAAGCTCAAGTGCCACGAGTAATCAAAATTTGAGAGGTAAGCGTCGCACTAATGCATATATTATAACGTCGTCCTGAAGTTGTTGAAACTGAGAAGTTTAGTGTGAGGATCCCGGAGGACTAATCAATATTTGATAATGGTAGAAATTCAGAGCAAGCCTGTCGAATGTCAAACTTCAGAGATTAATTTTGAATGCATCAGCAGTGGATAATAATGTACTCTCCTGATTCGTTTCCCGAGAAACCAGTAAATTTGAGCTAATTTGAATTGATGGCTCAAAAGTGTACTCTGCGAGCGCGTCATCAGCTCATACCCTGGAAGCACTTCGAAGTTTCTAAGTGGAACTTCAGCATTGATGTTTCTAATGGAATCTTTAGTCAACGACATTCACTTTCTGTAAGTGATACGTACGATCAAGTAACTAAGTGTCAAACCTAGTAGATCCTTTGAATTCCATAATTTAGTCAAAAACCTGTCAACGCCTAATCCTATATCGTTCAAAGAGTATCACTCGATTCAATAAATGTCCATCACCCAATATAAAATTCGATAAATGAACGGTTATAGCCTGCATTGCAGATTTGCAAAAGTTGTTCTCGTGCACTTGGAAGCAGGCATCATGAATTCAGTATTAGACTCGTCAAAAGGGTAATATCGCGTCTCAACTGGGCTGAATAACAAAGTGTATCAAACAGTCGAAGCTATTTCGCTCGTCTCAATCCATTTTGGCACGTTTCATTCTGTGTACAGACTTTCTCAATAACGAATACGACTCTCTCACGATCCTCGAAAATGGCATCGCTCCAAGAGTCTAATAACCTCGACGCCTGCACTACGAGTACACACATCAACCCCTTATATGTACCGTGCACTGCAAATATCGTTGATCGGATGCTCAATATTTGAAAACGGTAAAAGAGGAAAGCGAGCAATTCAAAGACATTTCGGAACACTCTGTTTGAATTTTTCAAATTTCCAAAGTGGCAGAACTTTGAGCCAATTTTGAGCTAGCTTTTGAATGCTTCTGGATACCAAGAAATACGGAAAGAGAGCGGATCGTCTACGAAAATTATTCAAAAGGTCTATGGATAACTCCATTGGAATTATTATTGATACGATCAAGGAATGTCTATATATGGGTATCTTTTACCATATCCGTCAAATGAAACGAGTATCACTCTGATGGGACTTGATCGAATGCAGCAAAGGGGCGGATCGATGGATATATATATATATATATATATATGGCTGGCTGTATGTATGTATGTATAAGCTGGGCTTACCCGCCCATGTACATTGATCTATCCGACGATGGGATGTATGTATAGAGGCGCGAGTATGCAAACATGCAAGCTTACACAGTGCAGAGTATATAAATTCCATCAGAGACAAATATATAGACCCGTGTATATAGGTGCTTATTAGTGCGAGTATGGATAAATAGTTCAAATATAACGTAGCTTGGAGTAAGAATGGCTTGTTGAACTTGTTACCTTTCAAAACGTATCAATATTATATTGGTGAGGGTTATTCAGAAAAATTTCAAGAGGTTCCTCCCTGCTGAAAATAATTCCGTGGAACCCCGTGGGATCCCATGGAGCTTCGTGGAATTTGGGAAAATTTCCAATTTTGTTTTTTACGAAATTTGGCATACAAGACGTACAGCATACGAATTTTGACCATTTCTCTTCCAAAAATGGTCAAATTTGGTTGATGATGGTCAAAATTGAAAAATTCCCCAGGGCCAGGTCCCCCGAAGTCCCATAGGGTCCCAAAGGACTATTTTCAGCAGCGCTGGATGAAAAATCATAGTCTAAAGGACTTTGAGACGTTATTCTTTAAATATGTAGAACAAATCAGTTTTCGTTGGTATGTTGAATGTGATGAGACTTTGAAACATAGAATGCTAATCACTGATCTGACCTTTTGCATTTAGGCACACCTTTCATAAATATCTACTCTGACGTTGCTCACTCGTGAGATTTTAATTATTTGTCCCCACGCACATTTCAAAATCACAAAGGATTGCTTAAAACGACCACTTGACTGTGATGGAATATTCTTCTATGATGTTGACCACACATCTCCAAGAGACCAGATCTCTAGAGGGATTTTTGAGTAACAAAAAAATTTTATTCAGAATGTTATGTGGACCTGTAGTGAAACTGTCCGAGAAAAAAAATTCCTCTCGTAAAAAATCTGTCATTTGGTCAGTCTTGTCGGATGGGGCGGGACTCTTTATGGTCCAAGAGAGTGAGATGTGGTTAGTGATACCCAGATCGATGGGGTAACTATTTTTTCACAAATGGACCGCTTCCATATGAGGATTTCTGACCAATTTCCAGACATCTTCTCATATAATGAGTAGCCTGGCTGAACTCATTGTATTCGTGATTTCTCTAGTAAGGAGGCTGGTTAATTCTGCCAGACTTGACTTTGGAGCGATAAATTAATGATTATCCTTCTAGGAAGTATCGTAACGTGTTTGAAAAATTTTCCCAAATTTAGAACGAGATGAATAAGTAACTTTAGACATAAAATCTGGTGACTCTTTCCCAGACCAAGATGTAGACAAATGCGAGCGATCCCTCATTACTTACAACTGCTATAAGAAGTCTGTGAAATTCAACCAGACAATGAGCGAGAGATACTACACTGATGCAAAGTCTGTCCGAATTTCCCGAACTTTATCACAAACCAATTAAGAAAATGAATTTTCATTAGCATATCCTGCAAAATGTTTGGAAAAATTGCCCAGAGTTGAAACAAAATGAATAATTCATGCGAAGGTCCGATAGATCTTTGCCAAATCAGGATGTGAACAAATCATCAAGATTTCTCTCGTGTAAAATCATTGAGTGCAGCTCGGACCAGGCTCCTTTCTGAAATCTAAATTTCAATTTCAAAGCGCGAACCAGAGCTTTAAGAGACTAATATGGGTTTTATGTTACATCATACGATCCGAAACCGAATCTCACAGTGATCCATTTTTGAATTACGAGCTAAAAAATGTGCCAATATACCAATTCATTTTGCCTATGACCTGCAAATGTACAATTCGAATCAAAATCCAATGAAAAACAAACTTAGGGTTTCAGCCCTTTATATTGCAAAGAAAAAAGAAACGACGCATGATTTTTGTGAAGTTATTTTTGCGGGGTATATTGAAACCTAATCCATGAACCGAAACAAAATAAGAACCGAGACTCGATTCCATAGGCATGTTCAAAAGTTGAATTCAATCAAAATTCTGAAAGCCAAACAAAACTCCACAAAAATTTGTTTCGTTTCATTAAAAAGCGTATCGGAATCCCAAAATGTTTCGGATCGGATTCCGGATACGAAAACTGATCCGATACTCAATTGTGTGAAATTGTATGTATATTTGAATTTTTCCTCTCATCGGGACAAAATACTCCATTTGCATCAGCAAACAAACCAGGAAAAAATTGCACGGTCGGTCTTTCAAAATTCACATAGCAATTGAAGAATATGCTACATATGCGAAGTACTCGTGTAAGACTACTACTAATCAGTTGTGACATGTGATTATGATTTCAGTGAAGCCGGTGTCAGTCAAAATGCTGACGAAACCCACACTGATGGAGGCTGACAAGGACTACTCGATCGCGTGCGAAAGCGCAGGTTCGCACCCCAGAGCGAAAATCACCTGGTTCCAGGAGCACACGCCTATCAGCACCGTCCGAGTAAGTAAATCACATAAAAACTACCTGCATTTTAAAATTTACCTCTCCAAAATAAAATCCCCTCCCTCTTTACTTTCATGCAGACCTATCCAGTCCCGAATACATCATATACGTCTATATCCCTAAAAACCCGGATAGTTTCGATCGGCTAGCAGGCGGTAACTCGTTAACGACACCACGACGACGATCGGATTTTCTCGCTCTTAACGATTGTCGCACTGAATAATGCGCCACACACACTTTTATACAGGTATCAACCCCCCAAGCCATGTGCGACAATTTTTTTTCACCTCCTGCATTCGCGGTATCTATCCATAAACTCGCTTTGTTTTCCCGCCGAGTTTTGCTCTGGCAGATTTTTTGCATTTCTCGCACCCCATCCTACACTGCATGCGTGTTTTGCACCACATTCATAGGAATACACATGTATGGATGTATATAAAGATGCGTATTCGAAGCTCGAAATAATGACGCTGAGGGAGACGATGTATGCGGGTTTCCAATCTATATGTATAGATATGTATCCTATCATTCGCGACTCGTTGTCGAAGAGCACCGCCACCACCGCGAACGATTTTCTCTCCCTCGCGATTTCGATTCGACTTTTTTTCATCCCAACCTCTCGTACGATTCTTTTAGAGACTGATCGTTGAAGGGAGGGCGGAGGGGTGGAGGTGGTGACGGGAATCAGAATCGAACGATTTTATTGCGATAGGGGCTGCGTAGAGAAATTGATGCTGACTGAGGAGAGAATCGCTTCTCGAATGGGCAGATTTCGTGCTTGACACCCGCCTTTGGAATGTTTCCTGGGAAGGTTTTGTACCCGAAAATGTCGAATATGTATAGAGAATTCTGATACTGTAGTCATCTTCATCTGAATATTCGATAAGAACTGGATAAAAACTGTGTGCACTGCGCAGTTAACGAATTGTACCGGGGCATGAGCTTCGTGTGTGCTTATCTTGAATGAGTTATTTTTCGGAGAGAGGGTTGGAAACGAGTTGTGGGTTTTGAGAGTAAGAAAGGCAGTCATGCGAAGAAATTAAATATTATATCCGATGGAAATTAGATATTTTATGGCCATTATTGTAATACATCGAAATGAATTCCCATCACGAAGTGATTTTAAGGAATGAAAATCATTACAAGTAGTAAAATACGATTTTTTTAATAATGTAAAGGTACCCAACGTGCCCTCGCCGTTCTACCAATAGTTTTGGTCTAATTTGATTTTTTCTAGCGTACTTTAGCTCATTCCAAAGCTTGTTCCAAGACCTTAAAAATGAGCTAAAGTGACTTTGATTTTGACTAACTAGAGCCGAGCTATCATAATTTCCCCAAACTCATATTTAGAGCTCCTTATTAATCCATATCACTTTTTTCAGCTCAGTTTGACGTGAGAAACATGTCTTGACTGGTAATAAGAGTCATACTATACGCCCTTTTCGGATAACCATATCGGGGCATGTTGGGTACAATCCAATGATGTTGGCCTTCTTGTTTCACAAAACCATATCCATATTTTGCATATAAAATAGCTTTTGATCGAGATTTTGCAACTCTAGAACAGGGGCTTTAAAGATCGTCGAAAAAGAAGCCGAATGATTTAGAGTACGACACGATTGATCGAACCAAAAATTTTTGGCAACGGTTTTACTAAACCCGATTTCCTCGGAAATTTCTTAGCTGTGCAAAAAAAATGCATAATCCACTATAAACTTCTTGTGACGTCGACACGCAGAAACCATTTTGAATCAGTCCAAACGACTTATTTCCTCGTTTGCCAAAATAAGCGAAGCAAGAGGAACATAGAGATTTTGGGAACGCGCATGACGGGCATAAGCTCATTTTATTATTGATTGGCTGTATTGTAGTATTCGATCAGTATTATTGGTCAATAATTTTGCAAAGGATCTGTAGACAATTATTGTGAAGGTTTTGGTACATTTATTTTCTCAAAAGTAACCAAAGTAAGACTGTTTCCTAATTTTCTCGCTTCTGCTAGGCACGGAATTTTTATTTTAAAAAAATTATATATCATGACAATGATTTGTTGTGCCAATAGAATTTGATCTGATTCATAATTTTATGGACTAGTCGAAATTGATGAGTATAATCAAGCTAACAGTCAGTGATTCAATAGAGATGTCCATTCAGAACTCATGAGTAACAGCTGATTATCGGTATTATGGAAACTCTGAACTGAGGAAAAACATTAGAACAGGAATACGTGAGCCCCGAGTCATTTCGGACTGTGAGCTGATTCGATCCCATATTTGGTGAGACAAATACATATCGACGATCCTTTCAATTTTTAATCACACACATTTAATCATTTTCAGTTACATTTTCTCAAATCTGAGCAAGTCTTTGGATTATGTCTCTTTCTCGGGCTATATCTATAAATGCTAAGTGTATGAATCCTTCTTCGAATGAAATACGTAGTCTTTCTATACCAGCCAGCTTTCCTTGCATCAATAGTATCGTGCGAAAAGTGGCTAAGAACGAATTTTCAGGCAATTTAACCCAAGCATATGGTGTACATGCGAATCCAAGTTCGGAAGGTGATTCTCCACAGTATTTTTGAGGGATCAGAGTCACACTTCTTGCTTGGATAGATGCGTTGGCCGCTGGATATTCGATGCGATCACCATAAATTTCTATGAAAGTAAGTGGAGAAGCAAAAGGTAGACCCTCATCACCAACATCTGCAATCTCTATCGGTTTAGCTTCGCTGCTTACTTCAATGGGATTTTTCAATTTATACAGCGTGACATATGATGTGCCCGGTATATATTCAGCTTCATGTTTTGAACCATCCGAAACAAGCTCCACGGTGAAATTACAGAAGTGCGCAGTTGAATCTGCGGGGTCAGCGCACAAAACGTGGTTGGGTGAGATGATCACGCAATAATTACTACCGTTAATAATCCCTCGAGTCTTGTTAACATCGGTATAGCAATCGCTTTGAAGAAATGCAAAGTACGGATACTCGCTTATTCTGGTTGCATTGTCCACGATTTCTTCTTCAGCTGAAAAATGATCAACATATAAATTTAATGAGACATAAACATTTTCGCTAAAATTTGGGACATGTAGACAATTCTTTGATGATAGTTAGATGCAATAATGGATTTCAAGCATCTAACTCGTCAGAACTTGAATGAATCTTGAATGGATATCCAACTAAAAATTGCTAAAAATTCACTTCGGACATCAAATACCCTTCAAAACATATTTTTTCGGGAAGAGCATCAAATTTCACGTTGAAGGGAGGGATACCAAAATGTTTTTGGAAATTTCTTTAAATTGGCATGATAAAATCGAAAATCGAATACCCCGCCCAGAATATTGTTGCAGTTGGTAGTACTTGTGTCAGAGAATTCTTTGATACAAGTCATGTCGACACTTTTGCACAGTTTTGGGGCCTAGAAAAAGAAAAATTACTGTCGATCGAGCTCAAAGTTTAACGTTTTTGCAAAAATGCTCAACTTTTATCAACTGTAGCTCTTATGTGAAGTCCGCGAATCGACTTTTACCAGTGGTCAAATTGTAGGATTTTCCAAGACTTCACAATTACCACTGGCCAAAGTCCATTATCACGTGTCTAGTAGGAGCTAGATCACTTTGAAGCAGGACTCAAAATCACTAAAATCCGCTCTCAGAAAATAGCTCCCAGAAGTCGCTAGGCTCATTTATTGACCTTGAACAATATTTTTCTTCAAAGTACTAGTTTTCACAATGAAAATTCGCCCAAGTACGTTGAGAAAAATCGAGTCTTGCCGGAGCTATGATCTTTCAAATACAGACTTAAAACGCGCCAAAAACGGGCCTTATGGGCCCTGGGCACAGAAAGGTTTGGAGAAGTTATTTTGGGCCATTTTGGGGCCAAAGAAATCGAATCTTCCAAATTGTTTTTAGCATCTTTGGACGTGAACACATTCTTGAACGAAGGTGTATTTTGGCTTGCAATTCGCCATTTTTAAGTAGAATGAGATCTTGGTCGATGCAGACTGCTTGCTTATTACGGTCGCTGCGTGGCCAAAAATTTCGATTCCATAATTATGCGCGACGGGACCGACCGGTGGATCCTGTTGCAGCTGACGTGTTATTGAAGCTGTTCTACAATGGCGATCAAATTTGATGGATGGAAACTTACGGAATTCCGTTTGCTGTGCGTATGATGACGAGGGGAACAGAAACTGCAACACTGCCAGTGCAATCAAATAATACATTTTTACTCGAGCTATCTTCTTCGCTGAACAGTTTTGGATAAAATGCGTATTTTGAACAAGTCATCAACAGAATTTATATCAGACGATAAAATGTGGTTGCGTTGATACGTTAGATGTGGGCGTCAGGGACTGTAGAATCAGCTGACGAGACCCACGAGCAAATAGCTTATCTATTAACCCCCCCTCCTCTTTCCCATCATTTGCTCTAAAATATAGCCGAGTATGATAAATTTCTGACTCCGGAACTATTCCTAATATCTGATGTCAATTTTAACGGTAGTATATTTTGAGATAAAGAGAAATTTGACGAGTATAATCATATCAAATACTTTCACCTACGATCCCGTGGAACTCAATCAAATTCGTGATGGCTATACTATTTCTTGGACTGAATCATAGCACGACTCTTCTATATACTGTTGTTCCACATCATCGCATTTAACATGAAAGATCGACGCAATTGATTGATCATGACCTATTCAGAAATATTCAAGAGTTTCCAATCTTCAAAGAGTGATGATGAGCTTTTTTCGTTCTCAATAAGGGTCAGAAGTCTTCGTAAGCTCAAAAATTTTAGTCATATGGTGAACGGTCATTTGAGCTACATTTTGACAGATTGGGAAACCCAACATCTTCAATCACTGAAAAAATCCATCCATTCTGCACGAGGGATTCTTAATAATTTAAAAGAAACATCACCATTCATTAGCGTAGGCGTATCATCTTCCGGGCGATGATGTGAAATTACAGTACACAAGCCGTATCATTACTCGGGCTAGAAAATGGTTACGCCTTGACAAATTCGATTGAGCTCCACCGGATGGTACGTACAATTATGTGATATGGTTACACTCATCAAATCTCTCTTTATCTCATTATACTTCGCAGTTGGAATTCAAATCAATATATGCACGACAGTGCCTATAACGAAAGATCCCTTCACGAATATATTTGTCGTACTTACTTGTCAGTCTATACTTGTGCGGGTGTGGACAAAGTAATACGAGGTGAAGTAAGAAGGTTTCACTTTTTCGCTACGGCAATAGTATGGGAAGATGTTCAGAAGAATTAGATATGATAGCTGTTGTTAATAAAGGATCAGAATATGAATCTTGATTCTTGCCATTCGGAAAGGACTCAATTTGGATGTTCAAAAAAATTTTTTAGTTTATACGATGGAAAACTTTCAGACATGGGCCGCACAATGAGAAATCAAAGCAAAGTCTTGGTCGCTAGCAGCTATTTAAAAGCACAGATGCTAAATACCAAGAATTTACCACGATTTCTCGCTGTGGGCCGGTAGAATTCAAGTACTTACATAACTCAAAATGAGTTCTGAGACCTTATCGTCTTTGATATCCTGTTTTTTCCTGGAATCACTCAAACGTCTTCAATTCACAGCTTGTGAAGTAAGTGCACGTACCAGACATGCCCTCATATGTCAATTTCAAGAATGAGCACTCTTTGACTTTCCCGCAAATTTTTTTAAGTTAAAATATGGGAAAATAAGTGATATGAACTGACCCAAAATGATTTCTGCGGGTCTCGGAAAATTCTAATCGAGTTTCTCATTCTTTTCTTTTGCACAGCTGAGAAATCGACAGCGACATCGCGTTTAGTAAAACCAGTACCAAAAAATTTTGAACATACTTAGAGGCATTCGATCTTTTGTCTCGGGATCATCAAAATCTCTTTCTGAAAGTTGTAAAACTTCGATCTGGAGCTACTTTATGAGTAAGTTGCCGAGATCATTTGCAAAACATGAAGGCCACAATTTGAGTGTACCCAACATGCCCTCATACGGTCATGACATGATATGATATGAAATGAACTTTATTGGAATCTGGAAGTATGTCCTCGTGAGACTCTTTGGAGAGTTTACAATGAAGAGTACACAGGTTCTTATAGATGAGTATGGGCACAAAAGAGGTCGAGAAATATTATGCACTAGTTCGTATTCAAGAAGTGTCGATGATAACTGTAGCGCGTGAAGATGGGGGCATCTTGGATATAACTTTTCGTGAATTCGCGAAAAATCAGTTCCTGGGGAAATTGTGATAGCCCGGTTCTGACTAGTTAAAACTGGACTAATTTTATCAGCTCATTTGAAATGTCCTAGAACAAGCTTCAAAACGAGCTAGAGCACGCTAGAAAGTATTGAAGTGGACCAAAACGATTGGAAAAATGGCTTAGAGGATGAGGGTATGTAGGGTACACGTACCTTATTTCATCGCTGGATGAAAAGTTTTTGGTCTCGGAGAAAAAAATCTATTCCATTGTGTAGGCAGAGAAGCATCGAGATTTTTGGAAAGGTACTTCAACCAATTGGTTGAAGCTTTCATTTAACCAGTGGTTAAACGGAAAATTCAGCCATGTGTTCTGAAATTCAACTAACTGATTCAACTTCCTGTACAATATGCGCAGTTGTCAGCAGCCAGCTGGTTGAATTTTTTTATATCATTTGGTTGAATTTGCTGGTTGAAAATTTAACCAGTCTTTAATACGGTGTAGGTTTTACACTTTTCGAGTAGAAACATCTTCTAATTCACTTATATTTTTCATATCGCCTAATTTTCATATTACCAAGGTAAAGTCTTCGTTGAGAGGAAGATAAATTGTACTTACTTGAAAATGATTCTCAATTGTGCAGATGAAACTGTTGAACTGATGTAATGATGCAGCTAACATAGTGATGAGAACTCGTACCGAAAAATACAAAAACGAGCTATATATCATACTAATGGTACGCGCTGTGGGCTTGGGTTTGGAAAATAATTGGATAATCCGTAAGAAATAAAAACCGGTGCTCAACCTCTCGTCTCTTGAAACGATGCGTTTATTAAATCACGCTCTTTATATGAGACAAACATACATAGTGACGGTCTATCCACTTAAATCCACACATAGCTGATTATTTTCGGTTGTACTGTCTCAAACTTGCAAGAGATTATTCCTGATTTCGTTTCCCCGTTTAGACATATCTGAGAAGCCGACCATTTAATTTCCTATTCCGTATAATTTTCTTTGTGCCTCAAGGCCAGCCAACTTCCCTTGTACCAATGGTATCATTGGATAATCGTATGAGCATGACCGTAGAAGACATGCAATCCGAATGTATGGTTTACATGGGTATATTGACGTTCATAAAGAGATCATCCTGTGCAGTCTCGTTGAGGAAACAACGTCAATTGAATTCAAGGTAGGATTATTCATTTGAGCGTGAAAACTCGACATGCTTCTTCACTTCGTGGTTTTATGTGTTATCTGGATAGGTCCAAACCTTTTTTGACCTGACTTACACTAGATATGGCTTCATCGGTTGGCCCGTCTGTAGGTGAAAGCTGGTCTTGCAGTAAATGCGTTCACACATTCATTGCGAGGAACAGTTCTTCAGAATTTCACCTCGGTTACAAGCTAGACATTCAAAATTTTGCCAATGAGTATGAGGTAAAAAATATTTTTTGGCGTATCATTCCTGTCTTTGGCAAAGTGAATCGACATGACGGGTTATCGTTGGAAATATTCTTTGAGAAAATATAATTCGGTAATTTTTGGAACAAAAAGTCGTGAGTTCCACCCAATGGAACCCCTTAATTTCATCCGTAGTGATATTATCGATTTCCAAACTCTTGGTGAGAATAGCTCACCGCTGTGAACTCTCGTGATTCTATTCTCGCTCTCAGGCGAATCTATATCAATAAATTTACACTTTCCGTGTCCCTTTACCAAAATACGTATATTCGGGCACAGGATGGGATGCAGTATTCTATTTGTGCTTGCACTTGATGATTTCATTCGTACAGTCTAGACATCTAATTATTTGTCGTCGATCGTACACAAGAGACGTGGTATAAATTTGTAAAGATTATTATGGCACGGATAATAATAGACACGTTGAGAAATTCAAAACCTCATTGGTTCTGATGCAGAATCGTTAAACTTGGACTGGAACGTAAAAGGGTTGTTTCAGTTAAAACCGTCCAGTGAAGAAGGTTCAAGAGTTTAGATTCCCTCCTCCTAAAAATGGAAAAGATAACTCAAAAACATAAATTCGCATCCTCTTGCAGTTTTTTTTTATTTATTTATTTTTTTATTGAAGAGTACTTCGGACGACGCCAAGCATAGTGCAATTAGTCGCGTGGGTGCTAAAAAAAATTGTGCTAAGAAATTGTTTCCTGAAAAACAAGTTTCAAACGTCAAATTATTGTCGAAATTTGCTAAACACTCTTATGGAAAGATATCTCTCCTATCCCAAGAGGATCATAATCCCATGCAACTATCCCAAGATGATTAATTTCGAAAAATACTGCTGAAATTTCACAAGAGTTGTCACAATATCTCGTCAATAATTTGGCATTTGAAATTTTTTTTAGAAACAAATTTTTAGCCTCACATGATTTTTTATCGGCTACCGGACCAATTGCGTCAAATCACTGTTAGTGAAAAAATTCAAGAGGATACGAATTGACGTTTTTGAGTAATCGCATTTCTTTATTTCACTAAATCAAATTGTCACTTTTTGGGATTCCGTACGCATTTTTGAGTACCGCATGTTTTTTTTTTATATAATACGTTGGGTTTGATACAGTTCGTCAAGGCTTATTTCGAAACACCCATTGGGATTGGAGTTGTGGAGTTAAATCCATTTTCCCGATGCCAATTTCTATTTTCGGCAGCAAACTGAAAATTTGCATAGTTCCGATGCAAAGTCGATTTGGGCTAAACGAAAAAACACGCGTCCCCTCATTTTGTCTCTAGAAAAATATATACTTCATCGCGGAGGGAATCTAATTTTTTGACTCCTTTTTATTGGACGGTCTCAACTGAAATATCTCAAAATAGCTTCTAAGATAATATAGAATAACTAAGTATGTGGACTTTCTGAAGTCAAGACCAATTTGGGATTTCACAGAAGAAATGATTGAGAACAGCAGTGAGTTCTGGCTTCAATATAGTAATAAAACGCATAAGTGATATCAGAACACGAATAACAGTGTACAAGTTCCATGTAAGAATCCATATGGGAAATGTAAGAGAATTTCTACGTGGATTGGTTTACAATGAGTCCCATGTAGATCAATGGGTTTCCTCCAGAAAGCTTGCTTGTCGCCGTAATATTTTTGAGCTCCATACGGTGAATGTCCTTGTACATACGTTACCTGAAAAAAGATTTAAATGTTGCTGTCACGCGACAAAAAACCATAAATTCACACGGTCTCTGACCTACCTGATCGTCTTATTCGGGGGCATTTGTACGATTGGAGATATATTTGATACAGTGGGGGTGAAACGATCAGGTTTCGAGTAAATCTCACATCATCACGATTCCGTTATCTATCGACACTCCGATCAGCGCCCCTCGTACAAGCTCAAAATTTACAGTCCCCTTTTCAAAACTGCCTACCGAAGCGCCATCTAGCAAACTGTCGAAGTCTTTATTTGGCTCGTCACATCGCTATCAACTCATCTATAGCAAGCTCGACAAATCTTCACATCATCTCTCTCTCTCGAGCGTCTTTCGACACATTACTTCCGGCTCCGATGATCTCCCCTCAAATCTGCCTTCACCATCCGATTGCAACCCTTGATAGAGCACGGATTTCCACCCACGCATCAATCCTCACCCAAATAATCCTCAAGCACCCCATTTCCATCCCTCAGAATACATACTCATACACGATCATTCTGCACGATTTTGAACTTTGAACTTTATTGTCACAGGTGTCGGAAAGCTCAAACGGTGACTCATCAGTGGTAACCAGTACTCTAACATTTGCTCCTCGTCCAGAAGAACACGGCAAGGTAATCAAGTGTCGTGGAGAGAATCCAGCATTGAATTCGGCCTACCTCGAGGACTCGTTTCACATGAACGTCGTCTGTGAGTACTACAATACAACAGATTTGCCCTTTTGCTCACACTACACTATAACCTTCCCATCATTCATCACATACAAAGAACATACATACATACAGTCGGACAAACCCTACATATAAGCCTTTCGAATGTGCGTATAAGGCGTGGGTAGTGAACCTATTGTGATGTGCGTGATGAGTGGCTTCAGACATCAAGAGGAGTATACTATAAGTATCAAGGAGTTGAAATCGTTTAGGGTGTATAAGTCGGTGTAGGCTGCCAAGACAGAGACTTGCTAATGGCCCTCGTGCCCGCCCTTTGTCTTTTAGTCCTTGTGTGCATGCGACGAACCAAGACTGCTCCGCTTTACGCTCCCTTCTTATAACTATATGTAACTCATTGTTCAACGAGCGAATTTCGTCGCTCGAGTGCAGATCTTTGCCAGATATATGGGTAAGAAGCAGCACAAAGCTCACCCCATCAGTGGTAAATTCCTAACGAGCGTTATTCACGCGTACAGTGTGAGGATTTTCACTTGCCTGCTTCTAAATTAGTAATCCGTGGATGTACTAGAATCATTGAAATCGCGGTGGTGAGTTTTTACACACGGAGTACGCTGGATTTCACGCATGTCTCATTTTGAAAAACTTGACGTACACTGACTCATAGGGAATCCCAAGGGATACACTGGAGTAGTCTTGAACTGGCACTTATTGAGGGGTCTTTGCTCCTCCGAAATTCTTGTGAGACCTTTTTCAGCTTGATTCCTGCTTCATATTTTCCTACAAGAATCAAAGTATTTTGCCGAGCTGTTTTTATATGCTCAATTTTTTGAACTTCTGATTGCTAGAGTTATGTTTTTCAATGCTCAATGTTGCAATTTCAAGATAATCGCTAAACCACATCTATTCGACGTGAATTCAACCAAATGCTCTACAGCTGTAGTCGATATTACTTTCAGATGCATTTGAATGATTAGGACATAACTTCCAGCCCAGTAATTCAACCGGTTTGGACGTGCAAGAGTGCAACTTGTAAGGTTTTTCTAGACAAAAAAAAGTGGCTGAACTGATGGATAGAACAATACCGAGATGCGTTGGGATTTTATATTCTAAAATGGTCTAAAAATCAAAAAAAGTGAATTTACATATCATCGTGTAGAGTAGATACATTTGGTCCTAAAACTTCTGCAGAATCTTATTCTGAAAATTGGCATGAAAACGAAGAAAATGCGCTCTTGTGCAGATCTCGCTACGATGTTTTTGATCAATTACGCGATTTTTCGAAAAAATAATCAAAAAGGCTTTTTTGAAATTCAAAAAATCGTAGCGGGTGTCAACAGTTTTTTGGAAGCTGAAACTCTGGGAAAGTACTATTTTTAGTACCTTCTTTTTATATAAAAAACATTGGTGGAATAAGATCAGCGAGGGTCGCGCGCACGAATTTGCCGAAATATACTGATCTGACCTATTCGCGTCTAGAAACTGAAAAACTCACTTTGATTTTGGACAGGACTGCTTTTGGAGAAATAGAAAGTTTTGGATAAACATAAAAGACAATAGACAAAAAGATAATTTCGTTCCGATTTCTCAGAGGATGTATGGCTGCATTACTTTTGTGTAAAAAATTCTATCTAGAAACTCTCAGAGTTACAGGTGGTAATCAAAGAAATTTTGTAAAGAAGCCGGGCATACAAAAGCTTTGAAATGTTTTTTAAAAACGTGAACTTCCCGTACTCAGTGTACATGAAATATTTCAGTTCACCTGAATTGTCACTAACGTACAACCTTAGCTCATTATCAAGCTCCCATCATTATCCACATAATGAGCTACAATACGTCAAATAGTGATAAAGTTGTCCAAAACAGGAGGCTGATAGGAAAGAATGCTTATTTTTTTGCGCAAGAAACACGTTAAATCCCATAAGGTTTCAAATCGTACAACACCCGAATGTGTGAGTAGCTAGTATTCATAGAATGTCACCCTACATATAGTTCTTAGAAAAAGTCATCGTTAATAATTTTTGTAAATATTTTGATCACTCACTCTTCTGTTTTCGATTATTATTCGTGAGATAAGAATATTTTTTCTTTTTCAAGGGACATGATGAGACCTTCCATTTTTAGAGAATGAGAATTCCTAGTTTCCGTAAATCGATATCATACATACCCTAGTTTTGTGACCAAAATTTGCCCACAATTCATCGGAACAATCTCAGACTTCTGATTAATAATTCATGAACAATCAAACAAATCACAATAAATATTCCACCTCGGCAACATATTTACTCCTCGTTACATCCGCAAGTTCAATGTTAGTTTTTCTCGTATATCGACGCATTCCTCATTTTCTTCGAAAGTCATTCGGCAAAATTTGCAATTTCAAGTCGATTTTCGTGTTCCAAATCACCAGATCCAGCGAAAATGCACATTAAAAAAATTCTTGTTGACCAGATTTCGACTGGTAGTTCTTAATTACCCTTTTTCCAACTTCAGTTAACGAGCACTTTCTCGATAAACAATGTCTCTCTTTTTTTTTTTCAAAAAGTCAGGCACCAAAAGGATGATTGGTTGATGAGTATATCCGCAAGTATTTTTAGAAGCTGGCAATCTAAATTGAGAGGAGCGCAAAACAGAACATCGAAAATATCTAGTAATTGTTATGAAATATCACGACAATGAGAATACCTCTGTTTAGAACCTCTGTAATTATAAATACGATAATAAACGTGCATCGGAAGGCGAGTGACACCGACGGTCTATCCGTAATTCGCTACAGCGACTATATTCTCTACATAAATACAATACCTCCACCAGATGCAAGATTGACATCTCATTAAAATCGATGCGACGTGACAACGCTCATCTCTCTATAATACGAAAATATATATATCATACACACAGATTTCCATGAAATAATTCGAAAGCTTTGAAAGCTCAGCTTCCCGGATGCTGCAAAAACACGAATTTCCGCTCTTACCGTGGACTATATAAGCGCGTACTTTCAAAGTGTGTGTGTCTCTCTCTCTCATGCCGAAACGAGAGCAGCGGGGATGCGGTGGTGTCGACGGAGGCACATTCGCATACCGAAATCGATTTGAAGCAGTTTCTCCAATTATTTTCTGAAAGCTCCGGCTCGTCGTCTCTCGATCGACCCAAACATGCATAGAAAGCCCAAAGTCCAAGTTTGGGTTCTCGGTATGCACGTACATATTCAACTCTCGCACAAGATTCCAGAGTGTAAAACATACAGAGCATTCCCACGTAATATGAGATACTTGCGAGGTCCTCTACTCGATGCTCATTAAAAAGTTACTCTAGAGTTCTATGGTGATATTATATGATGGTAGGATATGTATTATGTGTCATGCTAGAGTATAGTGTTGAGGAGAGGCTCTTTATTTGAGTTTTGGAGGTGTTATGTGTATGTGTACCGTTAGGAAAAGCTGATGTAGAGCCAACTGAAGGTGCAGTGTACAAAGTGTAAACGAGCTTTCAGTTGGTGTATGGCGCTTGGCGTGATTAACGCCCTTCAAAAAAGTCCACACCTCGAGAGGGTGCAGAAAGCGAGAGAAAGAGTGTGAGAAAAGTGGTGTATGTCGCGGCAACTTTGGCACGAGCCTAATACCCTTACATATAGTCGAGATCGAGGCTTGAAAAGAGTCGAGTCGCGGCCCGTGACTACAACGAGCTGCGCTGGCCCTGGGACAAACAATGAGATCCACGAGTATGTATAGCTACACCGAAACAGACGAGTTTATACCTCCTTCAACTCGCTAAATACTTGCTTGCGGTCTCGACAACCGCAAAATTTTGCTTGTGCACAATAAATGAAATGCAACATTACTCATTTGACGAGATAAAAATCATCTCACGAATTTTTTAATTGCAAGTGTCCTGAAGTACTGATTAGAAATCATAACCGTAATTGGTTCATTAAAATTATTCAATACCCCACAAATTCTTCTGGTCAAGAAAGTCATTCAAGCCGTACTAGCCTTTTTCCCCCAAAAAATCAACAATTCCAATTGAGAGGTTACCGATAAAGGCATTGTACAATTCAATGATTCACAAATCCAAACGCTTTGACGATTTGAAACATCATGATGAGAACACTGGGTAGCATCAGAATTTCTTTTGGGCTCGTGTAAAAAAGTCGAGGAGAGTCTGTAAGTCGAGACCTGTTAATTTCGTGCTCAACTGATTTCAGAACATGCCAACGAAGCAGTTGATCACAATAATTTGAGACCGCGGATAACTATTGTAATAATTATACTCCCAGCAAAATGTGTGCATCCGGATCCCGTGTATCGGATTCCATACATAGAAAAGGTGAAGTAAGTATAATGGGTGGTTGTATGGGTCATGGATGAGTTGATAATGGGCGGATGAGTTGTTGGGTGGGTGGTAGGGTGGATGTGTGGTCAGGTCCGCGATCAGGGATGGTCTGGAATGGTTTAGGACGATTTGGGACGGTCTCGAATGATCTGGATCGGCCTAGGACGGGCTGGTACGATCTGGGACGTTCTGGGCCGGTTTGAAATGGTGAAAGATGGTCTGGAATGGTCTAGAACGATCTAAGACGATCTGAAACGGCCTGGAATAGCTTAGTACCATCTCGGACATTCTGATATAATCTGGAACGAGCTGGTACGGTTAATGTGGGACGTTCTGGTACGGTTTTGCGCAGTCTGATGGAACAGTCTGGAACAGACTGGGATGTTCTGTTACGGTCTGAAATGGTCTGGGTTGGTTTGCAATAGTTAAGGACGGGGCGAGACGGTCTGGAATGATCTGGAATGATCTGGATCGGCCTATAACAAGCTGGCGGTACTTCCTGGGACGTTCTGATTCGGCTTTGAATGGTGTGGGGTGGTCTGGAATGGTCTAAGACGGTCTGAGACAAACGAGTCCAGTCTCGAATGGTCTGGTACGGTCTAGTCTAGGTCAGGCTGGGATGGGTTGGCTGAAATATAATACGTAGCCATGTAAGTTTTGGGTGGGGCGCGGGAGATTCGATAGGTAAGAAGGTACATGGTCCGGCAGGTGGATGGACAGGTTGATGAGTAGGTGGCTATAGTGAGACTGGTGGGTGGTAATAAGTATTGGTGGTACCACTTCGAGCAAATGTCATTTTTACAAACCTCATAAGACACCCATTGTCAATACGATCATCAACTGATTATTACCCATCATGTCCAAATATCATTTTGAGCTACAAAAGCAATTCACAGGCCTCTGACTTATTAAGAATATTCACAAGCCGAGCGAGTGCAGGTAGCGAGGTAAGCAATGACTCTAGTGCATCATGAAGTTCTCAAGATGGAATATATAGAAATCAGAATAAAAGGATTCTGTTCATCAGAAGGAAAACCTTTCAAGTTTCAAGGAAACATGGTTATACCTAAGCAAGAACGCCTCTTGAATATTAGGACACCCAACGGTGAAATCCGTCACTAATTATATAGAGGGTCGCCATGGTACCGAACGATCTTTCCCAACAATTTTCCACTATTTGTACTGCCTAGAACATAGAAAGACAAGAGCAACTACATCAGATAGGCTGGCTATCCGTTGATAGACTCAAAAATCTCACCATTGCAATCACATACTATGCTAATGCTTTTGAGTACATCGCCGAACAGGATGTTCCCAAACTCTAGTGAATCCAAAACAGTGAGAAAAACTTGATTGATTAAGATAGTTGCATGGCACAAAATCGCATGCATCTATCTCAATTTCGTAGGAATTCAGTGAATTGGCGGTATACGCCTGTCAATCCAAAATCATCATTGTCATCATTCGTTCGTTGAGAAAGGTGCATACATACGTAGCTGAGGGATTACAAATTTTGCTGAAATTCATCGAAAGTGTACATGAAAAATCGGAATAATGAAACACTTCCCAGCACACCGCGGTCATCAAGACCATCTGTCAATAACAATTTCTCATGAATCCTCCATTCCCAACCAAACTAGGGACAGATATGTTCCAGCCACCATTGTGATAATTCACAATGGCAAGCATATCTGGGACTCCCATAATTCCATATTCAACTTACTTCTCTACAGTCCAACTATTCGAACACCAACTGCCATGCGCCATCCACGAGCCCCAATCAACCTACTTCGCAAGCTCTCATCTTGTGTACACTGTGAGCTTACACGTCTGATATCACCTTCCACATCACACCAAAACCAAGATATAATTCAATATGTAACATATATATATCTCAAATTGAATGTTACAGTCCGTCCAATAGTGCATTTACGCCTGGGTAGCACACTGAGCCCAGATAGCATAAAGGAAGGTGACGACGTGTACTTCGAATGCGAGGTTCGAGCGAATCCCGAACACCACAAGATCTCCTGGCGGCACAATGTGAGTCTGATTGCGCTACTACCATATTATACTCCTCTCTCTCTCTATATGGATATAACTCGCTTATTATGTCACCCTAGCCTCTACTAAACCCTATCTACATCTATCCTACCCCTATACATAGTATACAGATAGCAACAACCAAGCTTTGGCTTTGCTTTACTTTGCTTTGTGTGCAAGCTCTGTCCTCGGCACATACACAAATACAAGCTTTGTCTCCCAGAGGAAGCACGTGCCAAGAGCGGCTGTAATTTCATTTTGCTACTCTTGGACTTAATGCTCTCTAGGTACCTTCACAGACACGCGACTCTTCTATTCTCGACGACGACGACGACGACGTGCTTGTGCAGAGTGATAATTCACCGGATTAGTTCTTTTCTCTGAGATATGCCTAAAACCCTCCAAAGAGTCTACACATAAACGGCTTAGCCTCACCTCTCTTGAAATAACATTAGCCCTTCTCGGGTGTCATAGTTATTGCATGTGGAATGTAATTTTCCGAGTTCGTGGCTAATCCGTGCATATAATTCAAGTATTATAACGGTCAATAGTTTGTGTTCAGCCGAGAGATCCAGTTTTGAAAATTAAATACTTTACTGGTTTCATTTGTCCAAGAAGATGTTTAGTCAGTTCATTTTTCACTTTTTTCATGTACTCTGTGTACTTTTTGAGATTTTTACCGTGTAAAACAAGAAATTACCACTAGGCCAAATTTAAGCCTTGCAAAGTTTCATAAAAATTAAGCAAAACTTCAAAACTCTGCGGATCAGGTGAAAAAAGTTGATGGATTGAATCGAATCAAAAAATCGAAAAATAGGAGTCATGTTTTTCCAAATCTTTCTATATTATTCTTGATCGTGATACTATTGTTTGTCTGAAAGAAGACTTCTTCCGAAAAAGATGCCATTCACGTGCGGCGAAGAAATCGTAATTCCGGTGATATACTCCTGACTTTTCTCACTTCCTCCTTAGTTTATGGTTGTTGAAAGAAAAGGAAAATAGTGTTCATACCTCTCCAAGTACTGGTTTCTCCATTCCATGATTTCTCAATGATTGACACCTGCTTTTCGAAAGAGATCTTCCTTTACAAAAACGGCGATGCCTCGAACCAAAAATATCACTCATGTCTGACTTGTAGAGATTTGAATTTTAACCGAATTTCATGAAATTCTCCCAAGTTTTGGATTGTCAGAGCGACAAAAAGAGCCAAATTCAAGTCATTTTAGACCAGAGATACCGTAGATGTCATATTTTTAAAATATTGGGCCTCTTTTTTTTCAAGCATTTACTAATTACAGCCCGACGGTGTGTATTTGAGTGACAGCATATAGATATTTAACTCATTGTCAATACTAGTATGTGTACGAGGTACAATTGTGTGCAAATAAGTGAAAGTGCGATGATGGGAGTTGAGAGAAGTTGAGCAGGGGAACGGACGTATGTACCTATATGTAATATGGTGATACGCTCGCTCACGTGGTTATTGAATATTCTATGAATTCAGAGGTAGTTGATTCTTCGCTTCGCACAGTCTAATTGGCGACGAGCATCAGTGCGAAACGATGCAGCAATATTCATTGATTCCTGATTCTCTTCAACCCACACACGTTGGAGGCTATAAATTTTCAATATATCGCCAAACGCGCGGGGAGTAAACTCGATATATAACCCACACGGTAATTAATCTATGCTTGCACTCTCTCTCTCGACAATATAATTGGATTCTAATTTGACTTTGTGAGCTTTTTAAACCCGATACGTGTGTTCGGATAAATTTTCTTTCCCAAATTAATATACACGTTTATTTACTCAAGAGTAATTTCATGATTGGACTTTATGCGGTTATTACGGATTATTTCGAGGAAAGATAACTTGATGATAATTGAGATTGGACGAATATAATATTCGGGCAATCAATTTTTTGATTTATGAAAATGACTATTCAAGTGGAATGTCTCTTCTGAGATAGTATAATTCGTTTATGAGATAGCCCAAGTAAAGTGACTTGGCAGAGTAATTTTCGCAAGTGCATAAACTTATCCGTAACATTTGATGTGAAATTCGTGAATATCATCAAGAGAGTTGAGTTGGGCAAAGTTACAGAAACTGCAGTGAGCTAGAAACTTTGAATTGATAACAATGTAGCGTGCGGAAACTTTGTCATTCAAATTCATTCCTTTTGAGCAACTATGGACCTTTGTCACTACTATTTATGACTCTCCCTTCAGTAAAGTCATTGTATCTCAAGAATCAAAATTGCTGCTTCCTCAATTTATCTCGTTTTGAATAATAAGTCTTATCAAGTTTACATGAATTTCCTTATAAGCATTCATCTTTTGACTCTACGAAACGCGAGTAGAACGATCATTATCAAATTATGTTCAAAACTCCAAAATAATGAGCACTCTGTTTTCAATAACGTCATCCGCCAGTTAACATCGTAACAAAGCAAATAATGATTCTATAATAAGGGTTTGCTTATACTTTTAATGAGAATATCACAATACTGATAATTACGATAACGCATAAAAGCAGTTTTTGCGATACTCTCTGTCCTCATCATATTTATGGATATTCGATGAATTATGCAAAAAAGCTCCCGTTGAAATTCTTGACCGGAATTGGTGCACTGATTCTGCTATACTGATGCGAAAGAGTGTACCTGTTGTATAGCGGCGTACTGATCAAAAATGCATTAAATAATGAACGTTGATACATTCTTTATAAGAGTGGGACGAAAATGTAGATGTGGAATTTCGTGAAAATTTGATCAAAATTCCATCACACTTCATAAAGATTTTTCATGAAGATATTGAATAAAATAATGCTCATTCATTATTCCTTTCAATTTTCGTCAGTTTTTCCGATTGAGTCTCGGAAACAAGCGAAACAGAAGGCAAAAATGCACTTATCACTTTGCCAACTTTATCAGGGGAGAGATTGAGATTGAAAGTCTTGATGACGAATCTCGAGGCTTGCATGATTTATGGGACGTTTGACATGATTATACCATTGTGACGAGGCAAATCGCCACACGCGCTGAAATTATATATTAGTATTGAAGCGGCCGAAATAGTGGAAAGAGCGCGAAGAAAGAGAGAGAGAGAGAGAGAGAGAGAAAAGGATCAGCTGTCATCACCGGCGTCGTCATCGTCGTCGTCGTCAATGATGATCAGCTTGGCGAGAGCCGTGAAGACGAGAAGTCGCGATCCGACGGGCGACATAAATATCCGCGCGCGGGAATGTGTGCGTGCGTGAGTGTGTATTGCGACCGGCCCCGGTCGCCGGCCATGTGCGAGGTATGAAGGACGTGCCCCAGGTGTGCAGCGTAGCCGAGGAGCCGATCCAGCCGAGCCCTGTGAGACGAGATACGTGGCGCAACGTATACGGGGATATGTCGGTTAGGATGCGAGGCCCCCGGTCCGGGTGTATGCGGTTTGGTGAGTCTCTCTCCTTCCAGAGCGTTCTCTCTCTCGCGCGTTAGGCAGAGTTATAATTGATGCGTGGTAGACGCGTAATATTTGTATATCTATTGTATGAATATATTTCCTCATATATTTTGTATTAATAAATTATCGAAGATCACGGAGTAATGATCCACAGTCAATACTAAATACTGAGTTTGAGTTTCAGTTATTTATTTCAGTTCCGAGTCACTATACATATATATATATATCCAGCTTAGATTATTCTGTAAAATTCCTCATCCCTTCTGGATGAGATGTAAACGATAAGGGTGAATTATATTAGGCTCGTCACCTTATCGCATTGGCGCCCAACGTTTATTTAATTATTGTACTTTGAAATTTGATGTAACGCGTTTCGCGCGCAAATTTCGGAGCAATAGCTCAATTTCTTTCGAAAAAAGCGTTACAAGAAATGATAAAGAGTGCAGTAATTGAAAATCCACCCCAAAAGCGAGCCTAAAAATTTAAAAATGAGTAAAGTAGTCAATTTTTATTTAAAATCATTAAAATCTTTGGATATGTGTAAAAATTAGAAGGACATGAAATCGATAGAAAGCGCGCCAAGGCCAAGTTTAGCCGGCAAAAGTTAGAGTCAAGTATCTCACGCGTAAATATAAGATCGCGCGATGCGTATATAGATATAGCAAGCTCCGTAGGCGTCAACACAAGTCGATGGCAGTTTTTTTTTTCTGTTAGTGAGAATGAAATTTATTTGAATTTTCAACAGCCGAATAGAGGCGTGTCAAGTTTAACAAGCATATAGAAATAAATACAGATATAGAGTTAACATTTAAATTTTGCCTCGACCAGTTTTCACGCTTACGTCTGACCAATTTTTAATGATATGAGAATATGATATGAGAATATTTTGCATGATAGAATAATGAGTAATTGCGTGATTCCCACACGCGTAATATTGAAGTGATGAATTTTTGAAGTAGACATTTCTGATTTCTGGCCCGTCTGAATTTTTAAGAAGTGAGAAAGATTTTTTTTTGACAAAATGGCTGGAGCTCACATGGAGAGCCACGTCGTGGACGATTTTATAAATAATATTGATGAAGAAACGTTAGATGAGGCTTTGGGTGAACTCTTGCTCTCGCGTGAAGGAACATTCAGGGCGCGAATAGAACGGTTGCGTAGACGCGTTCGCGGTGAATATAACGAGGCAGATTTTGATCAATATTTATTGATGGATCTGGCTGAATTAGAAGCCGCGCGAATGGAGTCATTACCGAGATTTTTACGCAAGACTACACAGACAGCCCATGATAGGCGTTCGATACTCAATAGATATGAGGAGGACGATATTTTTGCGAATAATATTAATGATGAAAATGTGACTAGGCGCAATCACCGAGTGCGAAGAAGCTCATTACGCGATGAATTAGCGGATGTGCAAGCGAATGCACAACGGCGATCGGCGTTAGTCCAAAACGACGCGCGCCCAGAAATTCAAAAAGCTAACGAACCGCCAATTAAATTTATTACATTGCGAGATGAGAATGGCAGGTTGTATGAAATTCCTATGCAAATCGCGGATAGTTGGAAAAATTCGGCAGACCGTGAAAATGCTGAAAATCAAATCATCCGTGAAAATATTTTAGATCAGACGGTGCGTTTTCAGAATAGTGCGAGGTCGAGCGCGCCATTACAATCGAATACCCAACGGCAAGCGAAAGAGGTGAGCGCCGAGCCACACAATAACACGCGCACAACTACAGATTCAAACAAACCCAAGCGGCGTAGTCAAATTTTACGCGAACAATTACAGCAGGCATTATTAGAAGAGGAATACGAATCGTGCGGTGTTAGGAATAAATCGTATAAGGGCAATGAAACAGGACAAATTGAGGAGGATGAGGGAATTTCCTCTAGTGATAGTGAGAATGAATTCTCTCAGAATCAAGGGGAAAATTCGAGACCCTCTTTGCCGAGACTCAGTGGCCATTCGCGTGTGAGTTGGGCAGCGGACGTCAATCAAGCACCGCAGACAAATAATACACAATCAACACACGCAGCGCGTTCAGATTTTCACGCACATACACAAAATAGAAACGATAGAAATACAGCTGAGACGAGAGATCTCACGCGTACAGTAAAATCTTGGAACCTTAGATTTTCGGGTTCAGCGAATCAGAGTTTGGAAGAATTTTTGATTAAAGTTGATGAACACAGAATGGTGGCAGGTATGTCCGAAAATGATATTTTACGCGCAGTAGCAGTGTTATTGAGCGGCCCAGCGTTGAATTTGTACAGATTACGCGGTAGTAGCTGGCAATCTTGGAAAGATGCGGTTACTTGTTTTCGCGCGCATTACCAGGACGAAAAATATTCAGAACGGTTAGCAGACGAAGCACGCGCACGGTTACAAAAAGACGATGAGCCAGTTCATGAATATATCACAGCAATGCGTTTAATTTTCAATAGAATGCCGGAACCTCCACCAGAATCGAAACAAGTTGAACGTATTTACTATAATATGAGAAAAGATTTTCACCCTCTGATGCGTCGATATTTGCACGCGGGTATCGAGAAATTTTCCAGACAAGCTACCGAGCTTGGAAAAGCTTTTGATGCGGGCAAAAATCAAGCACTCGTTCAGGGTAATAAGAAAGATGAGGAAAAATCGAGTTCGCAAAAGTCTAAAAATTCGAATCAAAATTCAAAAGAGACTCAACTTTCCAGTCAAGATAAGGAGAAAAAAGCGGAATCTGAAAAAGAGACGATAGATTTAGCAACCGTCGAGGTAACAACTATGGCAGATGTTGCAAAGTTAATGAATATGCAAATTCAGAAATTACGAGAAGAACTCTTACCGAAGCCGAACGGTCAAAACGCGAGTCAGAGCAATAACGCGCAAAATTCAAATCAAAATAACGGGCAAGGTCGAAATAGAAGTCGACGTAGAGACCGAGGCGATCGGGGAGGCAATAATAACATCAATAGCAACGGTGGCAATGGCCAGCAACAGGGTGCTCAAGCAGGGCCACCACCTCAGAATTTCCAAAATAATTATCCGCAACAACAAAATTTTCAGACGCGCGAATTTTACGCGAACAACGGTCAAAATCAAAGTCAAAATAATCAATATCAAAATCAGAATAGAGGTTATAATGGCAATTATAATAATAATTACCAAAATAATTATTCAAGAGGAGGTTATAGAGGAAATCGAGGAGGTGGCTATCGCGGAGGTTATCGTGGTAGAGGATATGGTAATTATTATAATAATGGCTATTATAATAATTACCAGAACCAGGGCCAGCCACCACCAATACAACAGCAAAATGCACCGGTTAATGCAGTAAATTTACAAGAAAACGCGTCCGCGACGAAACCACCCGTCGATGCGGGAAACGCGAAGCCAGCGGCGTAAATGAGACCATTGCGTTAGCTACGTCCGAACAGGTCTCAAAAGTTTGCGAAGCCAGTCAATCACAATCTCAAGAAACTGCGAATACTTTTCAAGTTGACGCGACTAGGATTTTCAAAGTTCCTGATACGACAAAACCGACAGATTATCCTCGATATTGGATCAACGTAAAAATTGGTCCAATAGAATTGAAGGGATTATTAGATTCGGGAGCCGCACGGTCCGTGATAGGCAGAAAGTATCGAGACATCGCAGGGCAAATTGGTATTACGCTCCAACCCTCTAATTTTTTGTACGCTCAGATGGCGAACGGAGAATTAGAAGAGGTAGCTGGGGAATTGATCACTCCCCTGGAGATAGCTGGGATAAGCAAAAATATGCCGATTCTTAGCGTGCCATCATTACCTGTAGATCTCATTTTGGGACTTGAATTTATCCGTTTCTTTGGGATGCACATATTAGGTGATAGTGACGAATATACATTCGCAGACCTTAAGGACAAACAAAAATTTGCATTTGAATTATTTTCAATTGAAGCACCAAGTCAAGTGAATTTAGAGTCTGAAATTCCAACAGCATCGGAAGAAAAAATTGAGTCAAAATCTGAAGCGTCAAAAAACGCGCAAGGGCCACAATCGAGAGGTGAAGGTTTGAAAAAGTTGAGTGATTATGAAGCTTACAGGCTGAAAAGAGTTTTAGATAAATGTTTACCTCACCAGAATAAAAATGAGAAATTTTTGAAAGCAACTGATTTAATCGAATACGAGATTCGACTCTTGAAAAGTGCACGTCCAGTAAAGCAAAGATATTTTCCGTTGTCAGATAAAATGGAGAAAACAATGCATGCAGAATTTCAAAAATTATATGATGCAGATGTAGTTGAAAAATCAAACAGTCCTTGGAATAACCCAGCATTTTTGGTGAAAAAAGCGAACGGAGGGCATAGATTGGTAGTAGATTTACGGGTAGTCAATTCTTTAGCGGAAAAAGACGCGTATCCGACCCCGTATATGGACACTATCTTAAGAAAATTGAAGAACGCGAAATATATAACTACTCTGGACTTATCCATGGCCTACCATCAGATAAAGCTTAAAAAGATTTCGAGAAATATTTGCGCATTCACAATTCCCGGTAGAGGGCACTGGCAATTCAAAAGATTACCTATGGGTTTAGCTAACGCTGGAGCCTGCTTTCAAAGACTAATTGACTCAATTATCGGAGACCTAGAGCCTTTTGCATATGGGTATTTAGACGACATTGTCCTGGTGACAGAGACGTTTGAACAGCATTTGGAGTTACTAGAGAAATTATTAAACAGAATCGTGGGGGCAGGTCTAACGATTAACAGAGAAAAGAGTAAATTTTGTTGCCAAGAAGTTAAATTTTTAGGATATATAGTGGACGAGCACGGTTTAAGAGTCGATCCCGCGAAAACAGAAGCAATTAAAAATTATCCGAGGCCTAAAAATGTCAAACAAGTGAAGAGATTTACAGGTATGACATCATGGCACAGTAAATTCATTAGAAATTATGCGACGATTGTAGAGCCAATAAATCGGTTATTGAAAAAAGACGCGAAATTTGAGTGGAAAGAGGAACAAGAAATAGCGTTTTGTGCGCTGAAAGAAGCATTAGCATCTGCACCCGTGCTCAGCATGCCAGTACCAGACGCTGAATGGTTCTTGCATACTGATGCATCAGATACTGGGATAGGATCTATGCTTACACAGAAGGTTGATGGCAAAGAACGCGTAGTTTGTTACGCGAGTCGATCACTTTCAAAACAAGAAAGAGTCTGGTCGGTAACAGAACGTGAATGTCTGGCTATAAAATGGAGTATTGAAAAATTTAGGCCGTATATTGAAGGAGAAAAATTTACTGTTGTAACAGACCACAGCGCGCTACAGTGGCTGTTCAACAAGAAAAATCCAGTAGGACGCGTAGGCAGATGGGCCCATGACCTCGCGAGTTATTCGTTCCGCGTGATCCACCGCAAAGGAACGCTTAATGTTGTCCCTGATGCGCTCTCAAGAATGTTTGAAGACGACACGATGAATATCGGTTCAGTTGGAGTTCTTGAGAAAACATCAGATAAGTGGTACAACAAAAGATTTTTTCAAATTTTAAAACATCCAAAAAGATACAGAGATTGGAAAATTATGGATGGCAGAATTTATAAATACAGGCCAGATCACGAATTAAATGAAATAATTGATGACTTAGATGCGTGGAAATTAGTAGTTCCGGAAGAAAACCGCGTAAAAATAATTAAAGAAAGCCATGACGAGCCATCAGCCGGTCATATGGGCAAAGAAAAGACGTATAGAAAGGTCGCGCAGTCGTACTATTGGCCCGGTATTTACCTAGACGTCGCGAATTACGTGAAAAATTGCGATAGTTGCGCGTTATATAAGGTAGATCAACGCGGTCAGATAGGTATGATGGGTACGCGCACAGTCGACAGACCGATGAAAATTATAGCAATGGATTTAATGGGACCATTCCCAAAATCGAGAGAACAATTTGAATATTTACTCATTTTTGAGTGTATTTTTAGCCGTTATATAGTCTGCGTGCCACTACGTAAAAAGACTGGTCAAGCGGTTCAGAATGCACTTGAAAATGTATTATGTACACATTATGGTACACCGGAAATTTTGATTAGCGATAATGGGTTAGAGTTCAAAAACGAATTGATGAGTAAATTCTGCGAAGAAAACGGTATAGAGCATGAATTCACTCCTAGTTTCCATCCCCAAGCGAATCCAGTTGAGAGGGTTAATAAAGATATTAAGACCATGATAGCAATATTTGCTGATAACCACAAAGAGTGGAATAAGCATAGTCAACAATTTCAATTTTGTCACAATTCGAATTTTTCAAGTTCAACCGGAAAATCACCAGCGTTCATGATTTATGGACGCGAGATTAAAGCGCCAAAATTATGGAGAAGACGCGTGGAAATATTCGGGAAGAGCTTGAAAAATTTCATGAAAAACGGTAACCAAACCGAATTAATAGAGTCATTAAAAGGTTTAGACGGAGCAGAAATCAGTTCAAAAGTAAATTCAGAAAATAAGGTAGAAAGCGAATCAGAAAATCAGAGTTCAAATCAATCAAATGAGCGTTCGCGAGTCGATGAGCCCGAGAAATTTACTATTCAACACGAAAAGTTCAATTCAGATTTTATTGTTTCTCAGGAATCAGTAAAAAATTGGTCAGATCGTATGAATAAGTTACCCGAGGTACACGATTCTACTATAAATAAGATTGAAAAAGCGAGCGAAAAACAAAAATTGAATTATAATGTATCAAAGCGTGATGTTAGATTTAAGATAGGTGATAAGGTACTGAAGAAGAATCGACCATTGTCATCAGCGGAGAAGAATTTCACAGCGAAGTTGGCAGAAAAATTCACCGGACCATATGAAATCAGCAAGAAATTAGGAGAAAATGTCTACGTATTATCGAAGGATGGAGCCGAGTTACAATCATCTGTCCACGCCAAGGATCTGAAATATGCAAGCGTTGCATCAAATCAGACGAGCAAAAATAATACGCTCGAGCAATCATCACATCAGCAGCAGAAAGAAAATTCGGCGTCCTCAAGTACCGGCGAGCCTCCCCACTCCGCAGCAGCAGCACGCGCCCGGAAGAAGAGCCGGCAGAAGCCGCGTGGAGCTACAGGTGAGCGCATCGCACGCGAGTTCGATCAAAAACCCACGCGCACGACAGGTCCAGTTACGCGATCTAAGGCTAAAGCGGGTGACTAGATTGTTATAAAGCAGTGGTGTAATAAAAACTTATAAATCTATAAACTTATGAACTAGTGACTATTGTGTATAAACAGACTAGTGTGTGTATAAAACTAAGTGACTAGAGTGAATTAAAGCTAAGTGTATAAAATTAGTGACTAGAAGATTGACTAGAAAAGTGTTAAAATGGGACCTATAAAAGAGGCAGTGTTAAAATGGCTAGAAAAAGACAGTAAGAAGGAACAAGAAAGTGTAAATAATGACTCTAATACGCGCGTGAATAACAGTGTGGTACAGGACAGAGACAGTGTAGATAGTGTAGATAGTGTGGAGGTGAATGTGCTTTTGGACGCTCAAAACCCCATAGTAAATGAGGTTATAGTGCCAGCACAAAATAACCCCAATGTACCCGCAATCGTTCCACCAGTGCGTCAAGAGCAAGAAGAAATTAGCGCAGATGACATCGCTGAATTCCATGCACGTCGCCGAGTGCGAGAGAAATCAGCTCTTATGCAAAGTTTGAAAGCTATAGCACAGCCATGGAAGGAGGAAGATAAGCGCCGTCGCGAAGCAGAGTCGCGCGCGATAGCAACAATAACAACAACACCGACGCCCGAATTCCTCGAAGAGCAGCAGCTCGTAAGAAAAGCGCGCGCCGATGCTCATGCAGCAACTTATGCGACTGAGCTAGATGCGGCCGTGAAAAATACACGTTTGGGTTTGGAGGTGCAATGCAGTGTTGCGCTCCAGAAACGTCAACGTGCACATTTCTTGCAGTTGCGGGAGCGAGAATTTGAAAGGCGCATGAATTATGAAAGGCAAGAAGTGCTGAATAGATTTGCAGTGGATCTGCCACGCGCAATACAAAATGCGGAGCAGCTGCATTTATCGTTGCAGTATCGTGAAGATATGCTGCAAGCCCGAGAAGAAGCAGTAATGCAGCGCGAGGCAGACATCCACGCGCGAGAATACCATATACAACGGTCAGCTGATCGTTGGGCAGCAGAAAACCGTGCGCTAGTGAGAAGATTGCAAGAAGAGAGATCACGCGCAAGACACCAGCAGCGTGGTCCACCTCCTTGCAAACAAAATCATCGGCGTCGTATATCTGTAGATTTACAAATTGACTTTGATTTTTACGCGCCAGAACAGCAATTACGTGATCAAGTCATCATCGAAGAGATAGAGGAGGAGCCGCCACTGCCGAGTGATGAGCCGCAGATATGTATACAAGAGGCACAACAGAAAGAAATTGAGCCACAACATCAGATCCAGGAAAACCCGCGTCCAAGTGTTGAGCCGCCGCCACCGCAGCAACAAGTAGTGAATAGAGCGTGGAGTCCAATCAGAGGCTATCGCACAACAGCTGAGCGTCAAGCACGCGTCTATATCACACAGGCAGAGCGGATAAGGCGAGCACAAGAGGTGAATGATTATTTCGATAACAGAAAAAAGGAGCAAAGGAGAATGAATAAAGCGTGGGCAGATGCACATTTTCTACCAGGAGAACGCGATTTAGAGTAAGCAGTAGCAACAGCAGCAGGTTCATCATCATCGAGTCAACAACAGCAAGATCAAGAGTATGGTTAATTTGCCATTCGTCAATTTTCGATTCATTTTGATTCAGGTAGAGTTTTTTTTTAGAAAGAAAATCCAATCATTTTTTTTGGTTCAGAAAGAAGCGTTATTTACAACGCGTAATATAGTACTTTGCGTCACAAGCGAGAGAGAGACTAAATATAAATCAAGAGAGAGACTCGTATTGATAGTTATAAGTATTAACATATGTACAAAGAAGAAGTTCCTATTTACAAGATAATATCATATTATTTACAGGTTATATATATGAGAAAAAATTAATATTTTGCAGCAGTGAAGTACAAGATAGTACGATTGTAAATATGTAATCAGTAGGTTGCGTGATTATTGAAGGAAAAGTTATTTTTTTTTTGAACATATATTTTGCGTAGATATTATCCAGTTTACGCGAGGCATAATTTTCATTTTTGTATTTTGAGGTTATATTCAGTCAGTTTATTTAAAAAGATTCAAGCGCGAATAATTTCAGTTTTTTCACGGGGCTCAAAACTTAGCGGGGGGCTCTGTGACGAGGCAAATCGCCACACGCGCTGAAATTATATATTAGTATTGAAGCGGCCGAAATAGTGGAAAGAGCGCGAAGAAAGAGAGAGAGAGAGAGAGAGAGAGAAAAGGATCAGCTGTCATCACCGGCGTCGTCATCGTCGTCGTCGTCAATGATGATCAGCTTGGCGAGAGCCGTGAAGACGAGAAGTCGCGATCCGACGGGCGACATAAATATCCGCGCGCGGGAATGTGTGCGTGCGTGAGTGTGTATTGCGACCGGCCCCGGTCGCCGGCCATGTGCGAGGTATGAAGGACGTGCCCCAGGTGTGCAGCGTAGCCGAGGAGCCGATCCAGCCGAGCCCTGTGAGACGAGATACGTGGCGCAACGTATACGGGGATATGTCGGTTAGGATGCGAGGCCCCCGGTCCGGGTGTATGCGGTTTGGTGAGTCTCTCTCCTTCCAGAGCGTTCTCTCTCTCGCGCGTTAGGCAGAGTTATAATTGATGCGTGGTAGACGCGTAATATTTGTATATCTATTGTATGAATATATTTCCTCATATATTTTGTATTAATAAATTATCGAAGATCACGGAGTAATGATCCACAGTCAATACTAAATACTGAGTTTGAGTTTCAGTTATTTATTTCAGTTCCGAGTCACTATACATATATATATATATCCAGCTTAGATTATTCTGTAAAATTCCTCATCCCTTCTGGATGAGATGTAAACGATAAGGGTGAATTATATTAGGCTCGTCACCTTATCGCACCATAACAGGCGGGTAATACGATAATCAACTAAATTTAAACTGCTGATTAATAAGATATGCTTCGACATATGAAACCACAAGAAGTTCACCCATACTCATTCGCAAGACACAAGGACGAAGATTAATTTTCCATTCATCGCGGTACCCAATTGCGTCTGACCAAACTCGGTTTTTACTACTTACGCTCATAATCTCTTACTCTATCACACGCTCACTTAAAATTCCACCAAAAGACCTCTACACCCACACGAAAATAAACGAGCCCTATCATCTACACCACTCATCAGAATCCTATCGTTAATTTTCCGCATCACGATGACGATGCAAAAAGCCTTTTATACCTCAACTGAGTGGGTGGATGGCGGTAGGCCACAGAACCCTGAACGAATTTCACACGCACAGTTCTCTCACATCGGGATATACATTGGCTTTTCTCGTATATATACGGGATATAATACGTTTCACTGGCCCAGTGCTCTGCATTCGTAATGTAGTTTCTGTCTTTCTCTCGCCTGGTGTGTGGCAATTGAAATTCATGACCCACAAGCCGCGAACTCTAACTGTGTCTCTTCTCTGCATGAGCCCCACGCAAGCTCTAGTAAAAGCGCCAGGAAAAATTAGCCCTATAGTATCCATGTTTATGTGTGTGCATCCGTGTGGTAGTGGGTCATAAGGGTGAGTATGTGAATGTGAGTGTATTAGTCATGTAGATGTGTATATATAAATGTATGGGACCACTTGAGCTGGGTATGATGCGTGATGGGGTTCGCAGGGTGGTACGCTGATGCAGAACCAGTCGGCTGGCATAATAATGAGCGCCCAGAGTCTCGTGCTGCAGCGTATCGTACGGGAGAATGGTGGAAATTACACGTGCCTAGCGAGCAACGACCGTGGTGAGACCAGCAGCCCAACAGTCGCACTCAGGGTCCAATGTGAGTATTCGATATATCACTTATAATTATTACAACTCAGACTAAAAATACTGATAGTGATGGATCATTTTAATGATTTGCGTGCTCTTTGTCGATCGTGCCAAATGCACGTTGGAATTAAGCGAGTATTTCATTCGAAGAAATACTATAAGTGTGCTGATGGATTTAAAATCGAAGAGTCGCTTCCCTTAGGCAGTGAGCTAATAAAGTCGTAGAATTAATAGGTTTCGGTCAGCAAAGATCGAAATCTGAATCTGTTGAAACCATCATCATTTGAAGCTTTAAGATGATTATCTCATTTTCTCTCGTCGGGCAAAGCGCGAATCTCAATATTTCCTCAACTTGTATAAGACACTGGATGAGGAAATAAGATCTTGATAATTTGAGCGATCAATTCAAGATCACACAATTTTCGTGCGTCTTTTAGCTTTTCATCAAATTCTGAATTCTAAAACAAAAATAGTAGAACTTTTCATCATCTTCAACTAACAATAGTTGCACATCCATCAGTTCAATCTAGAAGCCGCGAAAGTCGCATATTCTCCTTATTGCTATAGAGGGACTTCTGTAACAATGATGAGACCATCTCATCTTATCGAATTTTATTTTCATCGTTTATAAAAGTGTTCTGATAGCTCATCAATGGGAAAATATTCTTCCCTATCAATACTGGAATTGTCAAGCACTACATACGGTTGTCTTGAGAAAGTTGGACTAAAACACGTGAGTGTCCGCCGATGCCTCATTGCCTCCATGACTGCCATCTATTCACTTAATCTAAATTCAAAAATAAATCAGCTAACCCGAAAATCAAGCCGGAACAATCGAATCAGTCATACATTTTTATCATCAACAATCTTCCAAAATATTAAAATACTCAAAACTCGATATAATTTTAATGAACAAAAAGAACAAGAATTTATGGTCATTCACAAAGAAGATTCTATTGCTCTCAAGGCGATGCAGCTAATCGGTATATTGAATAATGTCATAATATAAAATTGGTTCATCCACAAAGTTTTCGTGAAAATGTGTTGTTCACTTGCAATTTGACCAAGTCTGGATCCCAACGACTTTGTCATTTGCTGGATAGATCATTGTAACTAATGATATACTCAAGACTCACTATTGCTCTTACAATGGATGAAATGAAAAACTTCCTGAATCAAGCCAGGATACTCAGCAAATAATCTTGAAAACTCAACCATGTCTAGCATTTTATTGATATTGTCTTTCAAAAATTTGAAAACCTCTATCTTGAATTCATGCATGGAAGAATATTTGTGGATTAGTTTGAGATAACTAATTGCTGCATTTAAGTCAATTTTTTCTAATAAGAAACTTTGATAATCTTTTCTTTGCATGAACTCTCTTTCGTTGGACTTGATGTATCGATTTATGCCCTCCTCTATATCCTTCAGCTCGTATAGCATAGCAATGCGTAAACATGATATGAAATTTTCTGGACCAACATTGAATTTTATCCACTCAACACAATCTCTAACCAAGTCCTTGATCTCATATCTGTGTGCTGCTCGAAAAATGTCTATGAAATTCGTATGATTAATTTTGGTTGCACCTAAATAGATGTAGGCTAGCAAAATTTCTACAATTTCCACATCAAAGTCCTCAATATGTACACTTTGCATTACATTCTCAACCATCTGGTTATTGAACATTGCTTTGAAAACAGGACTTTTTGATTCAAGGATTTTTTTGTTAACAATAAATTTACTGTTTGAAACACATATAGAAATATTTTCTGTGGATCCCTGATCTTGCAGTAACTTAAACAGACTCATGGATGACTGACATAGAACTTGAGGCTTGATGATTGACACATCATCGACAATCTTTGCTCTGTGAATTTCCACGCAAACTTTTGTACCCTCAGAGGTGTTCCATTTATCTCTGACATCTATTGAGACTGTAAATGATTCTGATAAGTTTTGTCTGTGGAAGTAGTGAGAAAACAGGTACACTTCTTCAGGAGAATCACCTGACAGCCAGCAGCGTACCCTGTATTTGTAATTATCAGACATAAAGTGCATGGCATTTTCAAAAACTATTTGCACTTCCGCATTGAATACATTGTGCCCAAGGCACCTGGATCTATTCCAGCTATCGCGAGTAGTGTACTGTCGGTAAGTGTACCCTGAGAATTTAATGTTGAGAGAGATAACTTCATCTGGAAATTTTTTAAGCTTGGTTTTCTCAAACTTGAGGTCATTGGAATGATCAAAATTTGCCACATTTTGTTCTAAGTAGATGAATGATTCATTCTTCATTCTGTTCTTATTGGCTGTCATTATATATGGAAAATATGGTTGCTAATTGTTTAGTACTGATATCAAGTAACCATAAATGATGCAACTAACTTGATGGAATGATGCAATTCCAATTAGTCAACAGACCTGAAGAAACAAGTACAATATATGATAATTAACATGGGTGATGAAAGTATCAGTATACAACATCTACAAAAAAACTTACATCAACTGTTGAAATCCCATATGTTTGTCGAAAAAATTTCTGTCTCTATAGTCCGTTTATATCTATGTATGACGCTCTATCATTATTGATCCAAAGTGAGTTTTCGAAATCGATCCGGTTTCGGAAACAGACAAAGTTGTTGCTTACTTATCTTATACGATAACGTACTTTACAGTACTTTAGGTACTATCAGCTACTATGGACAAACGAAGAAAACGGAGCAACAAATAATGTCGTATTCGTTGATGATATACATATATAGGTGCACCATTATTAGGGTGTGTCCACAAATAATGCATTATATATATGCATGGCTATGCAGTGCACACGCGCATGAGTATAGGTATAGCACTAGTGAGCCTACTTTAGGCTCACTAATGAGCACTATTCGCGTGGAAAAACCCTATAGGGGAAACCATGGGGAAATTGCTCTGGATAAACCATGGCAAAAATATGGGGAAAGCAGGCTCCTGTCTGGATCTCAGGCTTTTATTGTTAGGGTCAGATCGAGGGTCAGATCATCTTCGCAGCCGTGCTGGCCATGCATGTCAAGATCCTGGCAAGACCCTGACGAAATCCTCGCTAAATCATGGGATAATCGTGGGATTTTGAACGATTCAGAGCAATGGAGGAATCGTTCCCATGATTTTGCTAGGATTTTACCATCAGGATTCTGCCAGGATTTTTCCATGCTTTTCTCATGGTTTCTGCAAATTTTTGCCACTTTTCGTGGAGTATATTTGAGCATCAAAAATACCTGGAATTCTCGCAAAATTGTATATATGCTGTGGGGTCTTTTTCGACGTAAGGAAAGAGATATTTATTTTCTAATTTTGATTAGTCTTCCTCTGATCTAGTTCGATATAGAGACAGAAGCGGGCTAAACGATGTTTCACCGCTTCAAGTCATTTTTAAGTACGTAAATCACTGTAATAATCTCAAGTTGGATACCGGAACTCCGCATCTAAAGCGTTTCTCAAACGCACACGAATTTTCTCCAATTTTTAATGTGAGAAAAGTGTTTCAAAGTGGCACTTTCCCATAATCGAGAATTGTATTAGAGCCTATCAGAGATTAAATCAATTTGATAGCTTTCTTCCAGGAACCAAGTAGAGATATGGAATTCATTTTTCTTGTCACTGAATCGTTGGACGTAGCTCGCACCGTATACAGAAATAAATTCTTTGCTGGAGAAAGATAAATAGAAGAATATAAAAACGAAATAACAAATCTCTCCACATCTTCTAATTTATACTCATTTTTTAGAACCACCAGTTGTATTCCGGCTGACAGCTACAGCCAAATCATACCGAATATATCATCATAAAAATCTTATTATTTCCCAAACTGATCATATGAACAATATCATAACAATAATCTTGATACAAATTTTCGAGCAAATTTCATGATACTAGTCTATTGAAAGATTTTTACTAGTTCAAAATATCGTATTCACATGCAGGATAAAAGTCTTGCGCTTCTTTTCTTTCTAATTATTTGTTTTTTCTCAGTTTCTGAGCATGTTGATTTTGTTATTTACTGAATGATTCACCAAGCCGCAATATATGGATAGTTGAATTTTACATTTCATCATTTTTTTTATCGTGAATGTAAACGAAAACTTCCTGAATTAGCGCAGGCATCTTTTTAAATAACTCTAAAAATTTGTTCGCTCTTATAATCATCTCGATATTCTGCTTCAAGAATTCTAAGACTTTGATTTTGAGTTCATTTAGAGTAGGATATTTGTCGCACAACTCAAGATATTCGACCACGGTAGCCATACTAATATTTCTAGACAAAAACTCCTGATAATCTTTATTCTTGATAAATACAGCTTCATGAGACTTTATGAATCGATTGATACCTTCCTGTACGTCGTCTAATTTATATAGATTTGCAACGTCTAAACACGACACAAAATTCTCGGAATTAACATTGAATATGATCCACTCAATGCATTCATTTTTCAAATCCTCAATTTGATATTTATGAGCTATTCGATAGATTTCTATAGCTTTCTTGTGAATATTTCTGGTATCATTGGTAAAGATATAGAGCAACATAATCTCTACAACATCAGAATCAAAGTCATCAATGTTGACGGTTTTACTCTCTTTTTCCAGCATATTATTGGTAAACATCACTTCAAACACGGGACTCCTGAATGAAAGCATTTTCCTATCAACTTGAAATGTTGTACTCCCGACAAAAATCGATATGTTCTCAGGAAACTGTTGCTCACAGGAACTTTGAGTATGTAAGTTCACTAAAGACTGTTTGTTCATTGAGGACTTATTCAATTTTTGTCTGTGTAGCTCAAAAATAATTTTTGATGGACCTACTTCAGCAAGGATGTTTTCAAAATATACAGAGCTATTATACCTCTCTGTTCCATTTTTTCTGCAAAAATCATGCGAAAATAAAATAAGCTCCCTATTAAAACGGTCTACCAACCTATACATCGTAGCTTATACTCATAGTTACTTGACAAGAAATGCAAAGCATTTTCAAAAACTAGACGTGTTTCAAATTTCGTTAGAAAACATGAGCAGTCATTATTTGGTGAGCTCGACGACCGTTTACAGTTTTCGCAGCTATATCCCGACAATTTGAAGAATAGAGAAAAATATTCCTCTGGAAATATCTCAAGCTTAATTTTTTTTAATTCCAAATCACAATCAATAATATCGAATCCTTCGTGCTCAAAGCAAACAAAAGTCTCGTGAGCCATTTTATAGTTATTATCAGTCATTCTAACGATAAGTAGTTTTTTGTGACTAAAAAGTAGTATCGTTACTTAAACCTGAGGGTAAGCAGCAAGTACAAATGTTCAAGCATCTATCTCTGATGATGATGAATCAAGCGATGGAGTGCCTCTAGCTATACTTATACTGTTATCTTTTGTATCGATGAGCTGCAAAAATGAACAGGTAATACTCAACTCGGAGTAGAATCGGTAATAAAAACAAACATATATTCGACTTCTATTAAGCATGTATACGATTGTAACTACTCAACAAACTTTTACTTGAGGTTTTTACAAAGTGATGAAACAATTATATGGGCGATTCCGCGCAAAGTGTTAACCTTGATGTCCTGAGCTGCCATTTTCAAATGGTGTTAGATAGGTCCAATAAAAAAATTTAGTGCATTGAACGCCAGTATTTAAGACCTACGAGGATAGTTTTGAGTGACGATATTGGATGTTTTTCGTGCTCTAGAAATTAATTTATGCTCAAAAACAGGGTTTTTTGCCTGTCCTTCTTTCAACCCCACCCCCTTCATGGTCATAATCTTGCTATGTAATGTAATATATTGCATTCTCGTGACACACCATTCGAAAGCTTATATTTGAAGGTGTAAATTCACGAACAAATGCAAGTCCCCGCTCGAGTTCATCGTGGTGTAACCAAGGCGAACATCTTGTCCTGGAAAACCATGTCACATTCCATGACACCCCTAAAACACCCTCCCGAGCTTTTCTGTGAAATCGAACGCTTTTCTCCTGGGTGGCATCTCATTCCATTTGAATTAGGGTAGAATTTCCCGGTGTTTCGTATCCGTTAATTTGAAATGATTCGGCTAGCAGAGCAAATATATCCTCATTTTTTCTAAGGGGCAAGAAATATGTCACATTCTATGGCATATGAATTAGAGCGAGTCAATGACTGCAATGACTCAATTCTGGTCTTTTCTTATGTAGTTTGATGGTAGTAAAGGGTATATATCCGGCCGAGTTGATCCGAGCTCGGGAGATGAATTTAAAAGTCGAAATGTCACATTCCATGGCACACGAAAATGTCACATTCCATGGTACTCGATAAAACGCAATATTGATCTAGCGTCAATCACATGAATGATAAGGGGACTGCTGGGATCAAGATCATTTGTCATAACGATACCCCACCTGGTATAATCATCCTTTTGACTCCAAAGTGACCAGGGGATGAGTAGAAATCGAATAATCAAAAGGGTAGAAAATGAGCCAAAAGGACAAATTTGACCCCCAAAGTTAACACTTTGCGCGGAATCGCCCATATCCAATTATTTTGATCATGCGCGTTATTCAATCTATAAGCCATGCAGTTAATTGATCGATCTCGTGTGGTGTCAAATGAATTTTTAACTGACTATTACATTTAAAATACGGAAATTTAGATACTTACGTGAATCAATCACTTGGTCAGCAATCGGAAGAAATTTTAGTTTTTATCTCAGTTTTCACAAAGAACTATGAACTACGAGAGACCCAGGATATCTTTCTAATTTAATGTGGGCGCGACACTGACGAAGAGACGTTGGAAGTATCAGAAGATTTGAAGGGCTGAGAGCCGAATACGATGTTAACGCTGATTTAGATTCATTAACACTAACTATGGGTGTCAGGTATGGTAACATGATCATCACACGCATAGTTTGCCCGTCTGAGATTGGTACTATATAGTACTTTTGAAATGACTCTCTCAAGTGTACATTTGAATTTTTCAGCACGAATCTGTTGGCAATTGTAAAAACTGAGCTCGATAAATAGGCACATACGATATAATTTCCAAATGAGCGATTCTACTTTAACTTGATTCAAGTAATAAGAGAAATATTCGTGGAAAGAATTATGAAGGTCCCAGACGAATTTTCATGGATCCCAACTGGAAGGAAAAAATCACGGAATTCAGATCCTACACCTCTTTCAAGACTTTGAGCAAAGTTTTTAGCTTGAATAAATAGGTTTTAGAAATAACTTGACAGACACAGAATTCTATTCAGCAGACAAAAGTTCAACAAGAATTGCTTACTTCTTTTCTTGAAAATACGAAAATGAACAGTAAAATTAAACCGGTTTGTGACTTTCCAATATCATAGAAAAGCTAAAAGATTACGGCTATCTCACAACTGCATATGGTTCGATCCATAGAGCTCCGATACATAAGGCTTCAAAAGAAAATCATGTAAAAAATAACAATTCATCGAGTTCCTTTTCATTATCTTTTTTTCAAATGCTTTTATTATTCATCAGATTCTATCGATAACAAACAGAGTGAATAAAGTATTGAAATAACCTAGCTCGCCCAGAAAGGGATAGATTTTTAACGTAGAAACTAGTAAAAAGTTACTACAGACGCTTTTTAGCTTTAGACACTTTCAATTTTACATCTTACTTGAAATATGTGATTGAAAAGTCGCAGTGTGTCGTAATATGCAAACTTTACAGTGTCATTTCGTTCTTATGCTGTGTATATTCCGCTTTCCATTTGATTAGATATCATAGATAATAGCCATTTATCTGGGATGAAACTATTTCAGATGGTATACATATTTTAGATGTATTCTACGGCTCAAGTCAGATTACACTCCATCGTATTAAATAGTACATTTACAGAATCTGAATAGGGGTTGCAACCGAGATGTTCAGAAATCTCACATCGTCACAAGTTTTCTCTTCCTACTTCGACCATGGCTCTCACGGCTAAACAAAAACTGGACTATTTCCCGAGGAAGACTGTCTTTGAAAAGTTGTGAAAATTCAGGCTTATGAACAATATCTGTAACATTATCTTTCAAATATTGAAGTGCCTTACTTTTTACATCTTTCAATATTGATGGATACCTGTCACAGAACTTAAGAACTTCGACTACAGTATTCTGATTGATTGTTTCTGACAAGAGTTGGCGATAATCTTTCTTTTTTATCAGCTCTGCTTCGTTACTCTTGATGAATCGACTCACACCTCTATCCAAATCGCCTAGTTCGTATAATTTAGCGAGTCGCGAGATGGAAACAAAATTTTCAGCATTAACATTGAATTTTATCCACTTAATGCACTCATCTTGCAAATCTTCAATACCATAAAGGTGGGCCGCTTTGTATAATTCAATTGCTTTTTTCTGTATACCATCAGTTTTTTTCGTATGAATGTACTGTAATATCATTTCTACCACATCAACATCCAAATCATCAATTTTTACGACATTACTCTCTTTCTCGCACATTTCATTTTCAAACATGGTTTTGAATACAGGGCTCACCATCGCAAGTATTTGTTTATCTACATTGAAAATTTTACCCTTAACATTTATTGATACGTTTTCATGGCACTGATTAAGCTCCAATAGTTTACTATAAAAATCTACCAATTGATCCTTACTTTTTGAATTAGGATTTTTATCAATCCTCTGAATTTCCAAACAGACTCGAGATTCCTCGAAGTTTTCTCTAACTTTGATCTTGGTCGAAGTTGGAGGCAAAACACCTTTCAAAGTTGTCGTTTTATCTACTCTATTGTAATTGAGAGAGAATAATATTTGGGTGATTGATCTTTGGGATAACGTGCAAGATATTTTATAGCAATAATCATTCGACATGAAATGCAACGCGTTCTTGAAATTCAGCTGCAATTCATAGCTTTTCTGGGGGCAAGAGCAATTACAATCATTGTATGCATTATAGCGGGAACTTTGAGAAGCTAGGCTAGAAGTGCAGTTGGTGCAGGATGATCCCGCGATACTGAATTTCAATGAGATATTTTCTTCGGGATATTCCCTGATTTCAAATTCTGGTATGTTCAAATCGATGGGCCTCCCAAAAGTTTGAGTCTTGTGCTTGATGTGACATACGGACATCCCGTCGATCGTTTCGTAAGAAATTTCAGTCATCTTATTGTGTCTTGTCAAGGGTCTTGTGTTTTCTTACTTGGGGCGAGTATATATACTGCATAAAATAAAATATGGGGTAAGTTGAAAAGTTCCCACACATTTCATATAACCTTCGAAATAAGGAGGATATAGGATATACGTATAAAATTTATGACATTTGGTGAAATTTGAGCCGCATAAAAGAGGCACTCAGAGTAAACAAAAATAGACAAAAATAATTTCATCTCCAAACCATTAGCTGAGATTATTAACAAGAGTTTCGAAACTGGTATATGGCCTGACCACTTTAAAAGTGCTGAAATAGTCCCTATTTACAAATCTGGTAGTAAAAAAGAATCAACTAATTATCGACCAATTTCGCTAATTTCTAACCTAGCAAAAATTTTTGAAAAATTACTCTACAGTAGACTTATAAAATTTTTTGAAAAATATGAAATTCTCTCTGAATCACAGTATGGTTTTAGAAAAAGAAAAGGAACCAAAGATGCTATATCTAAAGTATCTGAATACATAAGGAAATACTTAGGAAAAAGTGAGCCTGTGGCTGCTATTTTTTTAGACTTGGCAAAAGCTTTTGATACGGTGAATCACGATCTACTATTAAAAAAACTAGAACATTATGGTATTAGAGGCAAAGCTCAGGAATTGATGAAAAGTTATTTATCAAATAGAACACAGAATGTAAGGATAAACAATACCAACAGCAACAAAAGAAAAGTAGACACTGGCGTACCTCAAGGTACAATCTTAGGCCCCCTCCTTTTTATTATATATATAAATGATTTACTAGAGTTATGTGAAAAAAATCTTATCTCTTATGCTGACGATACAGTTGTTCTGTGCTCAGGGTACAGCTGGAGTCAAGTTGAAAGAAAAATGAATAGATTTTTGAAAGAAGTAGCTACATGGCTAGGCAATAATAGACTATCGTTAAATGTAGCAAAGACTGTCTACATCACCTTCTCAAATTATGATGATACCCAACCAGCTGAATTTAATGTCCAAATCGATGGTAAGGTTATTGTGAGAGTTAACAGTACCAAATACTTAGGCATCATCATTGATTCAAACCTTAAGTGGAAAATTCAAGTGAATAGCATAGTAAAAAAAAGCAGATACCTATTATTTATTTTCGCTAATTTGAGAAGATATTTATCTCGAAGTTCATTATTACAAATATACTATGGCCTTTTCAACAGTATTATATCATATGGGATTATTTCATGGGGGTGTGCTTTTGATAATGCATTATCACCATTAATCAGGCTTCAAAAAAGACTTTTTAGAATCATGGGTTTCTATGCCAGAACAAATGAGCAATTTGAAGAGGAATCAATTCCTCTGGAGGTGAAGAAACTATATTTACTTGAAATTGTTATGTATAAGTTCGATGAAATGAGAAATGAGTACCAAAGTAAGAAAAAAATCACCCGGAGAAACGATTTGATACTTCCAAGAATGAAGTTAACAGTTGAGCAGAAGTCTCTTGACTTTTCAGCGAGAAAGTACTTCAACATGTTACCAAAAGATATAAAAGAAACCAAATGTAAGAAAAAAACTCTGAAAATAATAATAAAAAATTGGCTAAGATTATACAATACTACTGATTAGAATGTAACATCAATGATAAGAGTGCACTACTTTTGTACAGGGAAGGTAAGGTACGAAATCGCCTTACTTTGTCTTTTTTATTCATCTTTTGGATCATCTTCCTGTTGATTAGACACATGCATCCGTTATGAATTTAATTATGATTATAATGATTTGGTATTTTTATAGGTTAAGTGTTTATTTTATTTATTTATTTTATTTATTTACTCTTATTACTTTTCAATATCTAGTCTTGCGCACAGGTTATTAATTACCTTCAGCAGATTGTTGTTGTATATGACAATTGTATGGACTGGATTGGAAATAAATTGAAATTGAAATTGAAATTTTCAGTATTTTGCTTTGATCAGCTTTGATCAGCTATATCTAAAACAAAGTGATTCAAAAAAGTAACAGTTATGGATTGCTCAATATTAAATTCGCAAGAAGCTGCTTATCAAATATTTTTATGGAGGAAAAAAACACAAATATTCGACTAACCTGTGTGATATGAAAATGAGCTCCTGGAAGGATCTCAGTAAAATGTACTATTCAACAATCTACGAGGCCAATAATGCAAAAATAACACCAATCGTCTCTTCAATCATCGGCTTTCTATTACAGGCTTCGAAAAGATGCTTCACTTGCCTAAAATACTTACTGTCGTGAGTGAATGTAGCAAGAGTCACTCTGACAGAAACAAATGATAAACCAATGTTGCCGCAAACGCTGCGTGCAATAGTGAAAACTTTCAGGAGAGATTTCAATTGTTGGAGCATCACGGTTGGATTCATGATAATTGATATATTTACAGTCAAGTATCTGTTGACCTAATGAGAGATGATATGAATGTCTTTCGCAAATATAAACCTTTACGTGAACCTCGACATTTAGCAACAATGAGATTACGACGACTTGTATGAGCTGTACACCTAATATATATCACTCGAGAATCTAATACAATCTTCTTGTTCGACTCAGAAATTAAAATTGTATTGAGTTGGGCTCGCAGTACGGTAAAGTGAGTAGATCGCTGAAAATCAATATGCTTGTGTGTTTGAATATAGATGCGCCGATCTGCAAGAGCAAGGAAGTGTCAATAATCGGCGCCTCGCTGGAGGAATCGGTTCGAGTTCGTTGCGAGGTGGAGGCCGATCCCGCTGAGGTCGACTTCGTGTGGGAGTTCAACAACAGTGGCGAGAATTTTGAGGTCGCTCCGGCCAGGGTAGACGGTATCAACGGCACCACGAGTGAGCTCCTGTACACGCCGATGACCGATAGAGACTATGGAGCACTGACCTGTTGGGGAAAGAACCCAATCGGCAAACAGGTCACTCCGTGTGTCTACCAGATCATACCGGCTGTCAAGCCCAGTCCACTGACCAACTGCACGACGAGACTCACCCTGAATCATAGTGCCGAGTCACTCGAGGTCGATTGTGTGCCAGGATACGACGGGGGACTAAGGTGAGTGTGCCATTATAGAACTTCTAAAATTTTTGAAATCCAAAATTCTTTCTTTAATAGATGCATGCTACGATATCCCTGCTAAAAATAATTCCGTGGGTCTCTGTGGGGTCTGACAGGGTCCCATGGGACTTCATGGCCTTGGGGGAATATTTAATCTTGATATTTGTGAAATTTGGCATGTGAGACGTGCAGCATATACACACATTTCGACCATATACTTTTCATCCGAAAACGGTCGAATTTGGTATGCTATACATGTCTCCGGTGCCAAATGTTACACGTATCAAGATAGAAAATGTTCCCAAAGCCAAGTCCCACGAAATCATCCCATGGGACCCCATAGAATTATTTTCAGCAGGGTACCTGTATTTATTGAACGTTGCATTCATTCCCCTGGTGGCTGCTCTTCCATTGAAGCCTTTGAGAAGGTCATACATGTTATTTACATGCAAAAATTGGGATGTTATTTACCTCACCCCATGAAAATCTATACAGGGTATCCAATTGACGTGATGAGTTTTGACTGTATTAGACATGGTCAGCACCCCATACGGTTTCCTCGTTCGAATTAATTTTCATTCAACCTCACACAGCAGAAATTAGGGAAGAGTAATTCATTACTCAATACTAACTAATAATAATGGTGCGAAAAAAATAATATCCTCCGGGCGCAATCTTTTTTCAACTCTTGAATCTTGATGCCAATATATTTTCGATATCGACATATGTTCATCTCCTTCTGCGCAAATCGCCAAGCTACCCTGTTTACTCGAAATAATGACTTCTTAAATTTTTATTCACTGAAATTTGAGTAAAAAAAATCAATGCTCATAGAATCGTGACCCTTTAATCTTTTCTATGATCAATAAACGCGTACAATTTTCACCTTTATTGGGGTAAAATAAAACGCTCCATAAGATTCATTTTATGGACCTAATCTTCATAGTATTATTTACTTTGTATTTTACTCAATCTGATAGATATCCTGTTTTTTATATTCTGTCATTGTGATGCTCCTCTCTTGGAACTCAACTTGATTTAGAAAAAAGTTATCTCCAAAAGATGCCAGTTACGTCTGTTCATATCGACGTATACCAAAGTACACTGAAAATTGAATAGAAGTTGATATTTTTAAAGGAAGATGCTATAGGATAAGATAATTGCTTCTAGATTGCTTTGATGTTGAAGTCAGAACAACGTCGGGAGTCGCTGTCACTGATGATATATTTCTCACAACGAATTGATCAAGATACATCACGTTTTGAAACACGCATATAATGGTTCCTTGGACTTAAAATTCAAGAGGAGAGTATAAAAATTTATTCAAATCATTCAGTTTTAGACTGAGACATATGGACAAATTTCAGATTTCAAGTTCTAAATACTGCATTAACATGGAATAATTTACAATATTGGTGTCTTACAAACTCATGATGAATATGATTTTGTCCATAACCAAGGTTTGAGAAATTTTCAACTGGTTGCCTGTGCTACAAGTATATTCTAAATGATCTGTTGTTTCTGATTCTTGCTGATAATAATCTGCAATTTCAACTCTTATTCTTCTCAATATAGATTGCAGCCAGAAACATCTCTCATTTCACATGGAATGATACAAGTTTAAGAGACATGCATAGGTCTCAATGGCATTGCCCAAGAAGTGTACGCAATTTTTATTGAGGATGAGCTTCTTTTTGAGTGTTTAAAGAAGTTTCAGGAGGCTCATTAAATTCATCATAAAGTCCATTGAACAAGAACTGAAATATCTCTTTTGTTATACGCTTATTTCCTTCGAGAAAGTCATAATAATCATCCATCTGTACTACTTTATCCATATTCAGTTTCAAGAACTCAAATGCACTTTTTTGTACTGCCCTGAGTTTTGGATGGTATTTGTTACACATTTTCAGAGTATCGACAATAGTCTCAATATTAATCCTCTCACGCAGGTAGTCCCAAAAGGTTGTATAATAAACGAGTTTAGCTTCAAACTGTTTAATGAATAGATTTAAACCCTCATCAAGTTCATTAATTTCATATAAATGAGCAAGATTGAGAAAAGATATGACATTTCTTTCACTAATATTAAATTTGATAAATTCAATGCATTCATTTTGTAAATCCTTTATCTCATATTTGTGAGCTGCTCTGTAGATCTGCTTTACATCTTTCTGTATGTGTTTGGTATCACTCGTGTAAATGTAATGTAACATGAAAGCAATCGTTTCTGAATCAAAGTCTTCGATGTAAATGACTTTTCTCTCACTTTCACTCATGTTATTGGAAAACATTGCTTTAAAGACTGGACTTCTTTGGGAGAGAATTTGTTCTTCAACGTTAAAAATCTTACCTGAAACATTGATTGTTATATTTTGATATTCTTGATTCTTCCAGAACAGTTGGTCATAAATGTGAGCTAACTGAATCGGGTTCTTGGTATCACAACTTTCAATGGGATCTCGAATGATTTCAAAAAGGAATGAAATCTTTCCTGAAAAATTTGTGCTTTTGATGTCTGTATTGACTGTGACAGTCTCCTTCATCTGTTTTCTGATAACTTTTTCAGTAAATAGTACTTTTGTATCAGCTTTTTTTGACATTATTTTGCATGATACCTCATATGCATACTCTTTGGACATGATGTGCAAGTAGTTTTTAAAAGTCAGCCTCAATTCATAAGTTCGGGGTGTTCGAGGGCATGTACATGATCTACCATAATAGTGACAAGAAGATGAACAGTATGGAGTTACTTCTTCTCCCACACTGAATGTCAGTGCTAAGGTTTCTTCAGGAAACTTTTTGATGACAATATTCTGCTTCGAGAGCTCAAACTGCTGTTGATAATTTGTTATGTCTCGTTTGAAACTCACTATTGTCAAATTTGCGTTTTTCTGATAGATTTCATCCATTATGAAACTTCCAAATTATATAGAATAGCGATCTGGTCCAGAAAAATCATATGAGATTGCTGATCGAATGCTGAATCACGCTGTTGTTGACCACTTTTCTACAATTTGTCAGTGAAACAACAATGTACATCCAAGTGTATATCACCTAGAATGTAGAAAATGATCAACGTGTATAATAAATACGTTCGTGATTTCCGTACTTTTCAACGATTCGTTATATGATTTTCTTTCTCGGATCTTTTACTTAGACACTTGAAGAAGCCGATGAAGAACGACTCGAGCAGACTCGACAACGACGTGTGCTATTCTACATTCTACACACGATATAGCATGCATGTGTGTGCAGTATCCAATAGTATATTATGCGTCGAGTGCCAAAAAATATATAATGTATGATAGTCAAACTTACTCACAAGCTTTGGCTCTCGCGTGACAACGTTTCGTGAAAATCAAGTCGTTTATGACAAAAGTCGATCTTCAATAGTGGATTATTCGATGGGAATTCTGGATCCGTGAGTACGGTACTTTTGGAATTGGACCATACGGAAGCCGAAGTGGCTCACCGGTAAGTTACCGACCGGTGGCGCAAATCACCCACCGGTTGGTGATTTTTCAACCACCAACCAGTGGGTGGTGGAAAAAATTAAAAATCGTAGTTTTTGCGAAAAATGCGTGATTTTCACGCAAACAAATGCTTTCCCCCTGTCATACGATGGGAAGGGCACATGATAGCCGTGTTGGAGTGAACAAAATCGCTTTAAAATTTGTCTTGCCCGGGATTTTGTGGTTTGTGCCAAACCTAACCTACACAAAGTATGTATTCACATACGTTTGACATACATCTGCACACAACTCGATTTGAGGCTCATATTTTTGACCCAGGGATCCAAAAATTTTGGGATAAGGTGATAAGTGTACCTAATACGCCCCCACTGGTTTAGCTTTGCTCTCAAGTTTGACCTGTTCAGTATTTTTTTTTCTTTCGAAGAAAGAAATCGAATGCTCTAAATGTACGTTAACATTGGTCGAAACAAGAATTTTTGGCACCGGTTTCACTAAACGTAATTTCGTTGGCGATTTCTGAAGTGTGCAAAGACGAAAAATGCAGAAACTCACTCAATAATTTCTGGGAGACGCAGAAACCATCCGGGGTCGATCTAAAATTGATTCCCTTATCATTTAATTAATATGAAGAAATGAAAGTAGGCCTTACGTATGGGGCAAATTAGGCACACCTTTTCTCGAGCTTGCGGGAAATCAATATTTGGGGAAATCGTGACAGCTCGAAAAAATACTGAACAGGTCAAAGTTGAGAACAAAGCTAAACCAGTGGGGGCGTATTAGGTACACTTGTCACCTTATCCCAAAATTTTTGGATCCCTGGGTCAAAAATACGGAAGCCGAAGTGGCTCACCGGTAAGTTACCGACCGGTGGCGCAAATCACCCACCGGTTGGTGATTTTTCAACCACCAACCGGTGGGTGGTGAAAAAAATTGAAAATCGTAGTTTTTGCGAAAAATGCGTGATTTTCACGCAAACAAATGCTTTCCCCCTGTCATACGAAGAGAAGGGTACATTATAGCCGTGTTGGAGTGAATAAAATCGCTTTAAAATTTGTCTTACCCGGGATTTTGTGATTTGTGCCAAACCTAACCTACACAAAGTATGTATTTACATACGTTTGACATACATCTGCACATAACTCGATTTGAAGCTCATATTTTTGACCCAGGGATCCAAAAATTTTGGGATAAGGTGACAAGTGTACCTAATACGCCCCCACTGGTTTAGCTTTGCTCTCAACTTTGACCTGTTCAGTATTTTTTCGAGCTGTCACGATTTCCCCAAATATTGATTTCCCGCAAGCTCGAGAAGAGGTGTGCCTAATTTGCCCCCATACGTAAGGCCTACTTTCATTTCTTCATATTAATTAAATGATAAGGGAATCAATTTTGGATCGACCTCGGATGCTTTCTGCGTCTCCCAGAAATTATTAAGTGAGTTTTTGCATTTTTCGTCTTTGCACACTTCAAAAATCGCCAACGAAATTACGTTTAGTGAAACCGGTGCCAAAAATTTTTGTTTCGACCAATGTTAACGTACATTTAGAGCATTCGATTTCTTTTTCCGAGGCCTTTATTGAGATCCGTTTCGCCCGTAAGCTGACATATCTCGATTTAACGAAAAACCTATGGAAGTGTCCCACACAGCATGGGAATCTTTCAGGAATATTCCAGGAATATTACATTGAAAGATTGGAATATTCCAAAAATATTGCTCTGGAATATTCCTGGAATATAGTTATGTCCGCGGCTGGGAATCTTCCTGGAAGCTTTCATGGGAAGATTCCAGGGAATCTTGCAGAAATCTTCCAGAAATATTACATTGAAATATTTCACTGGAACGTTTCTGTAACATTGCCAGGAATCTTCCAGGAATCTTTCAATGAAAGATCTCTGGAAGATTTCATTGAAACCTCTCGGGAATATAGTTATGTCCGCGGTCGGGAATATTCCTGGAATCATCCATGAAATATTTCTGAAATATCTCATGAAAGATTCCTGGCAATACTATGTCTGTGGTTGGAAATATCTCTGGAATCTTTGGTGAAAGATTTTTGGAATCTTTCATGAAAGATTTCTGACAATATTTCTAAAATATCTCAGGTTGATTACTAAATAGGTACAGTCTATCTGGATTCTTGGCAGATTGCCCGGGGTCTCTTACTGTAGTCTCATTCTTCTGAAATACTTCAAAAACATTCAATGATATTCAGTATAGTTTTTTGCAGACAAAAGGATGGAAAGATTCTGGAACTTGTACAAATTGGAAGAACTTTTACTCACTCACAGATAAATTTTTTACAGGAAATCCCAGATGTTTTCAGGTTATAACCTAAACTAGGTCATAAATTAAATAAGGTAATATCCAAAGATACCGCTTGGAGATAATACAGAATCTCGTTGAAAAACTCTTTTCAGAACTCACGCTAAACTTACCATCAGAGGCTCAAAAAAATAGCATTCGAAAAAGAGGGACGTTTGGTTACTCCAAATTGGAGACAAGTGAGAAATCAGCGTATTGTTCGAATGTCTCACAAGTTTCCTTTTTCTCTGAGGATTCAATCATGTTCCATCTGGGTTCCTGAAAAATTTCATGGGATTCCTCACAGTAGAGTTATGTTTCCTGAAATCTCCTACCAATAGCTTAGTAGTAAATTTATTGTAGTTTCCTTGAGGAACAGGGCTAGAAAGACCTCTGAGTGAGAAGTATCATCTCATGTCTGATCTGAAACAAGAGCCAGCGAGTATCACCTAATTTTGTTCTCAACTCAACAGTTATCATCTGAGTAGAATGAACAATGTAAAGTGTATTCACAGTGTGCTTTCATTAGTTCAGAACTAATTCATTGTTCAAATTGGTAGGACTGACAACCTTGGTTCAAACAAAACTTTTCTATATTAAATGGAAATATTAGTGCACGGTAATAGAGTCATTTTCTCTGAAAACTAATCTTCCTTTGGATTCGTTCATCTCATCCTCAATGAAGAATTTGATGAGATCAGCTTCAACAAAACAAACCAGGATTCCACGTGGGGTAGATGGAGGATTCATAACTGTATGGAGGGTTCAAAAGTGAGACGAGAAACCAATGCAGAGTTTCACAGCAAAGTCTCTAATATAATTTTGTTTGATGAGGAATTTTTCCATTCGATTCTTGTGAATATTCTCTTAGAAAAGTTGTCTGTTCATGGTCATATTAAGTTGAAATCTGAAAGTTATGATCCCCAAAACTCTACTTCGTTTCCATCCAAAGGATTGTATGGTTACCTAATGTTGTACTTAGTCTGATGGCTGAAATACTCCAAGCTCTCATAGGGTGTTCAATTGATACTGTTACTCATATCAGAATCCGATTGATTGGTTATCCAATACGTCCATCAAGGAAGGACCTTGAACATAGCCTGGGTATACAGATGCTGCACAAACATACGCTTAAGATCAAGAGATGTCTCTTTGTTTCATTACAAATACTGTCAACGAACGCTTAAGAATGTCTATGCAATCGCCATTCTTGATGACCATTGTCACATACCTAATATGTAGATTGAAATATTCAAGAACTGGATGAAAACCCATTCCCGCCAATTGGTTTGACTTGGAGAAGTAATGTGTACGGCTCGTGTCTACAGAATCCTACAATCACCATCTAGTTGAGGATAGAATCTCACCTACAGATATGGGATGAAGAGTTGCAGAAGATGTGTGGGTAGCTTGTATATGTTGAGATAACTGTTCTCATCATAATTGATGGTTTATCTCCATCTTACAGTGACAAATGATGATGTCATCAGTGATCCTGCTTTAAATAGCATTTCGTCCATTTGCTCGCACCCATTTTCCTGCAAATATATCTTTGACTGAACACAAAGTGTCTAGCTCTTTGCTCACTAACACTCAAAAAGATTATTGGGCAGAAATACTCATCTGATCTACAAGGTATCAGCAACGAATACAGATCAGCTCTATGGGTTAAGAAAGTTCCGACAACGAGGGCATAGGTTATGGTTGCTCATGCCGGTCACTTGAAAACTGTAAGACCGCAAGTTCGTAAAGTTTTCCATAAGGTTGACAATACTTGATGCATCACTACGAGATGAGTAACAAGGAAACGTTGGGAAATACATGGAAATTCCCTTTATACACGACTCGCCACGAAGAACACAATTTGATGATATTCAGCTCGGCGTGCAGAGATTGGTCCCGCACGATGCTGCACGGCACTGACTGGCACTGACTGCACTGACTGAATTGATGGCACTGACTTGCTAACCTGACCTGACCAGCTTCGAGTGGCTTCCCAGGACGAGATCCTCGAGAATTATTCACCAGAGGATCGAATTAGTAAAAGATCCCAATAACGCCAAATTTGCTCATTAGAAGAATTTTGGAATACTCAAGATGTCTGGCTATGAATGATGAACTATAACCCTCTCGGAGCCACAGTATATAGTTGGATAAATTCAGCACCTTGAAATCTAATTATAGCGATGCATTTTCGTCTCAGAAATACTCTTCTGAGCTTGAAGAGCATCGACCTTTCAGGACTCCCATTCTAAGCCTCCATACATTTATTAATAATTTCGGTTATTGTTCAAGAGCCTGAGAATCCAGATCACTTGATAACCTGAGCATATCGTGGAGCCATATGTGATCTGGACTCAACCAGATATTGCACAAATATTTCAGAAAGATATTTATGGAATATTGCACTGAAATCTTTCAGAAATATCAATTGCATATTGCACTGGATAACCTTTCTGGTATCTTCCCAAAGATTCTCACAGTACAGCAGGAATATATGGAGATGATGAGATTCACGAAACATTATATTCCACTGAAATCTGTCAGAAAGCATTCAAAAAGCGTTCGGAATAAGATTGCGGGAATATTTACAATGAAATTTTTGAGAACAACTTCGGAATACTACTTTTGGAAGATCCACTGGAATCTTTCAGCAAACCTCCACGAACTTGGCCCGAATATTTTATTGGGAGGAAATTGAAGACAGACTGCCAGTGGATCATCGCAGGCATAATAAGATGTTTTTGGAGTATTGCACTGGGATCTTTGGAAGAGCACTCAGGTACCGATCAACAGTGTTCCAGAAAGCTTTCAGGGATTTTATCGAAAATCTTCCGATGCAAGATTGCTTGGATGTTGTCGTGCAATATTGCAGAAATATTCAAAAGTCATTTTTTTGCAATATTACACTGGAATCTTTCAGTAATCTTTCAGGAATCTTCCAAAAATCTTCCCGACCAGGATTGCTGGAATGTTGTTTGTAGAATATTGCAGGGATATTTTGAAGTAATATCGCTAGAATATTGCACTGGAATCTTTCAGAAAGCTTTTAGAAATCTTTCGAGAATTTTCTCCATCACAATTGCTGAGAAATTGTCAATTGATGAAATATATGAAAGCCATACTTTTGGGATATTGCAAAAATTTTTCAAAGGACTATATATTGGAAAACCTCTTGAGAATTTCTCCGAATCAATATTGCTGAAAGATTGTCAGGAATATTGCAAGAATGTTTGAAGATGATGTTTTGCAAATATTGCACTGAAATCTTATCGAGGAAGCTCTCAGAAACCTCTCAAAAATCTTCCAGGAAGCTCCCAAAGACCTACGAAAGACCTTCCAGTGCAAGGTTGCTGGAAAAGTGTCGTGCAACATTGCAGAAATATTTCCAAGTCAAACTCTTGGAATGTTGCACTGAAATCTTTCAGAAACCTTTCAGAAATCTTTCAGCGTAAGGTTTCTGAAAGATTGTTCGTAATATTTCATGAAATATTTCTGGGAGCTTCCTGGGGGATTGCTATGGAATATTCCAACGGAATATTATGAAATATTTCCTGAAATATTCCTGGAAGATTTCTGAAAGATTCCATTGAAATATTCCAGTGAAATATTTTCTTGAAATATTCCCATGCTGTGTGGGGTATAGGCCTTACGTATATGGGGGCAAGTTAGGCACACCCTTTCTCCAGCTTGCGGGAAATCAATATTTGGAGAAATCGCGACAGCTCGGAAAAATACTGAACAGGTCAAGAGAGCAAAGCTAAACCAGTCGGGGCGTAATAGGTACACTTGTCACCTTATCCCAAAATTTTTGGATCCCTGGGTCAAAAATATGAGCTTCAAATCGAGTTATGTGCAGATGTATGTCAAACGTATGTAAATACATACTTTGTGTAGGTTAGGTTTGGCACAAATCACAAAATCCCGGGTAAGACAAATTTTAAAGCGATTTTATTCACTCCAACACGGCTATCATGTACCCTTCTCTTCGTATGACAGGGGGAAAGCATTTGTTTGCGTGAAAATCACGCATTTTTCGCAAAAACTACGATTTTCAATTTTTTTCACCACCCACCGGTTGGTGGTTGAAAAATCACCAACCGGTGGGTGATTTGCGCCACCGGTCGGTAACTTACCGGTGAGCCACTTCGGCTTCCGTACAAAAATATGAGCCTCAAATCGAGTTATATGCAGATGTATGTCAAACGTATGTGAATACATACTTTGTGTAGGTTAGGTTTGGCACAAACCACAAAATCCCGGTTAAGACAAATTTTAAAGCGATTTTATTCACTCCAACACGGCTATCATGTACCATTCTCTTCGTATGACGGGGGGAAAGCATTTGTTTGCGTGAAAATCACGCATTTTTCGCAAAAACTACGATTTTCAATTTTTTCCACCACCCACCGGTTGGTGGTTGAAAAATCACCAACCGATGGGTGATTTGCGCCACCGGTCGGTAACTTACCGGTGAGCCACTTCGGCTTCCGTAGGACCAAAATGGACTTTCGGTTGGGTGAACACAAGGTACAAGTAGTGACCCTTACTAGAGGGTCACTAGGTACAAGCAACGAATATATACAAGATCACTCGCGTTCACTGCATATTAGAGAGTACCCGACTCGAATGCGGAGATGTGCGGAGATTCGGGGTCGCTTGGCTCGATCGTTGATCATTTTGATGAACTTGCTATGCACTCACTAAACCCACTTGAACCCGGACTGAAAAATAATTTCTAATCGAAAAAAAAACCCTATCGCACTTGTATAAAATTGAAATTTTTGGTTTTTACTTTTCCTGTAGAACACAACTTTATGTAATACGTAGAGACTCCACTCTTATTGAAGTCTTGCGCTCCTGAAATCTCTAGAAATTTGCCTGATTTTTTAAAAGTCTCATTCTTGTGCGCTAATTAAATGTTATCGTACAACAGCTTTTAAGCACAATAGCTTTTGAGCAAAATTATCCTTATTCAGGCTTGGAAACGTAAAATTAATCATTTTCGGTACCAATGTTTTTCTCGCGTACTGGCTGACTCATAATGTTATACTTCATTACTTATTTCATCGAGTTCAACATCTTTATGAACATTGAATGCTCGCATTGTCGACATTTATATGCATAGCTCGATGCATTGTCCAGGCCGAATGGTTCGTTGGGAAAATTATTCCGACGAGGTTTTTCTGCAGGATCCCCTCAAGCGTAGAAGACCCGCTCTTGATCACAGAAATCCATGTTGCGAGGCTGAAAAATGGTCACAAATTGTTTAAATCGAATTTTTTCAAACAATTCGATAAAATTGTTCATTTTCAAAGCAAACCATTTTCATAAGATAATTTGACACATTTTGAACAGAGAAGGTCACCTGTCATTTTTCGCTAAACTTGATCGTTTTGGAGTGATGAGCACTTTTAAAATGAAAAAACGCAAAATTTGCAATCTTTGACATTAGATACAGGCAACAATAAAGTGAAAATCAATGTTACCTCTGAGGGAATTTGTTTACTAGTCGTCTACAAGATCCGATGCCGTCACTCGATGTTTCCGACACAAAACTTCATATTTCTCAGAGATCTCTATTGTACAGTCTCTTATGGGCTCATTTTGAGTATCCCTTTCGAACCTCGGTAATATAGTAGGTATACTACCTATTACACTGATATTCACGAAAATTGTTCGTTATCACCGCTTGAAGAAGGAGACGGTCTATCCTGAAAACATTGCCTCTTGACACTGAATATTGTAGAGGACACTCTAATTGTGAACAGATTCCCCCGATGGCAGCATTGATTTATTGTTTATTTATGTTGTTTATTTATGTTGTTTATTTATGCACTTTATTGTTGCTTTCATTTAATGTCAAAGATTGCAAATTTCGCGATTTCTCATTTTCAAAGTGCTCATTACTTGAAAACGATCAAGTTTAGTCGAAAACGATTCAATCTCTCCTACATTGTTTAAACGAACTGCCATTTTTCGGCCTGGCAATATGGATTTCCATAATCAGGAGACTCTTCTGAAGTGAATCCTGCAAAGAAACTTCTTCGGAATAATTTTCCCAACAGTGGCGCCCACTCGACCTGGACTGATAAATTCCAGCACATTTCAGAAGAGTTTCCAAGAATTCCAGCATTACCATTCAATTTACTCTCCGTCACTGAAGAATAAAGAATAATGAAGATCATAGTGAGCATTTTTTGCGGATTCCAAAAGAAATCCCCGCCATCAAAGGACACTTTGACTGCGATCAAAGCCTACGCAATAACATCAGTAACGAATTCCATTTTCCACCCTTTTTTGAATTTTTGGAAGAAGGCAGTGTTTCTGTGATTGATTTTCAAAGTAATTCATATACTTTCAATCGTGATAGGGAGAGATGACATGGAATACGAATAAATACAGCGATGATTCGTATTTGATTTTCGGTGGTGAATTTGATTAATTTTGTGATAGTCTCCAACGGGTTTGCTGCCATGGGTCCCACCAATGGAACCCGAGATTCATTAATTTTTCAATCTTTACCGACTTGTATTGCCTTGGAAAAGTGTTCGCAACAACAGTCTTTCTGAAGTGATTCGCTTAGCACAAACAATAACCCAAGCAAGTATTTACTTTGATACAAAGGTGATATTTGTCTAATACTATAGGAGGCCAAATGATAGACCTCTTGGTTCAAACAGTATCCCAGGTCAGAAAAAAAAATCGCTGATACTTTTGAGTCATGAATTGCTCTAGAAGAATGTTGAGGCTGTCATATGAGCCCTTGCTCATTGAACGATAAACATTCGAATGATGAACAAATAAGTGGCAATTTTGGCTATTTTTTCTCGCGCTCTTTTGATCATCAACTTTGATTGCTTGGCAATCAAAGGAAAATACAATCACTGTCTCCAAATAAATTCAGGGGGTGCCTCTACTAATACTGCTCAAGCAAAATTCATGGGTTTGCCCCGGAAATATGACGTTATTGTTTATTTATAGGCTTCTGGAACTAAAAAAGTATCTCGATACCGAAAAGGTTTTGGATGATGAATCAGGTATCAGAAAATCTGCATGATCTTACCATTGGCAGATACAGTTAACGACATAATTCATATCGCCTGATGAGGCCCGCAGAGTCCGAGCGTGACCCTATCTCTCGGTGAAATCATCTGTCCCTTTTTTTCTACTACTTGTACTCATACAAAAGTTGCCGAGGGTCGGATCATAGTTAACTTGCGGTCATTTTTTTACCTATGAAAAGGTCTTATCTCGTCAATTCACATGTTGCACAGAACTCGTCAATTTCAAGTATAAGTCGACCAGTTTTTATTCATGTTGGATTTTTTTCTGATTATTTGATAACCAACTGATCATCCTAAAGCTTTTCGGTCTCGAGATACTTTTTTAGTTTCAGAAGCCTATAAATAAACAGTAAAGTTATATTTCCAAGAAAAACCAATGCATTTCGCTTGTGCAATGGTAGAGGCATCCCTTGAATTTTTTTGGAGACGTTGATTGATCTGCAATAGCTCATATGAAAGTCCCAACATTCTTCTAGCGCACCTCATGACTCAAAAGGGTCAGCGATTTTTTTTTTTGACCGGGGATACGGTTCGAACCGAGCGGTTTTGTCCCCTATAGTACGTACAAGTGTCCAGTTTATGACCGAAATAAAATTTGGAAAACTAGTTTTCCAGAAAACAAAAACTCAGTGGCGCTGAAGCACATAGTATTCGTCTCTAAGAAAATCCGCTAATGTAATACTCGAACCTGAACCAAATATTTCAGAGACTTAGACATATACGTATATCGTGAGTTGTTGGAAAAATTCATTTATTATCCAAGCTCGATAAAGATAGCAAAGAAACAAGTCTCGAGGAAAAATTCTTAATCGAAGATCTTAATTGAGCAATTAAACAATGCCATGAATGACTACGACTGCGACTCATTATAATCATATTACAGTGAGATGTTTGTTCAAACTTCCGAAGTTATCTGAACACACTATTTTACATCGATGATTCTCTGCATGTAAACTCGAAAGTTTGAGAATCCGGCAATCACCCTTGGCACATTTCCGAATGATTCACGATTTGTCAACTTTGAACAACTCATGCATGAGGCTCTGAATTGGCGAATATTCATGATTTGAAAATCTACTTCTGTCACGGATCAAAGATCAAAGTGGTTCTTCTCATTCACATCTGGGTGTGTATATGATCCAGAAAAAATACCAGAATTATAATGAAGAAATTGTAAAAGAATATCACATATTCGAATGATATTCGTAAATTGGTCACAAAGTGTGTGATGTGGGCAGTTGGTGCGCATGAGTATTCATACGCGTATCAAATTAGAAATAGATCAACAACACATTGAGCTGAGGTATTATACTCAAACAGGACTTGTTATGAATTTATGAACAATGTTATACAAATGCTGCTAGGACTTGAAGTTATACATCCATTTCCATTACGCGGTTGTCCTATCGGCTCATTTTGTTATTCTCCAACAATGTGAACGTGGACGAGCACTACCTTTTTTGACAATGTACTATTTTTGTTTTTGATCGATTTTGATACCGTATCTCTCACATATTCAATTTTCGATATTGAATTTTTGGAATTTTCTTTGAGTATATTTGCTGATTAAGTATAATATGAGCCCCTTTTTATTACAGGCAAGAATTCAGATTGGAGGCTTTCGACGTGTCATCGGGAAAGCTGAGGTTAAACTTGACAGCTGAGCTACCGGTATTCAGGATAGCTGTGGGAGATTTGTTACCCGCGACACATCTTTACCTCACGGCATATGCATTCAATGCAAAGGGCCGAAGTGAGGTATCCCTCATCGAGGACATCATCCTCGGCGAGGCGGACAAACAGACTGGTGAGTCCCGATAATCCCAAACCTTTCTGAATTTTCTGGCACGTTATCCCTACATTTGACAATTGAGGCGAATTCCTAACAACCCTCATTTTCTCTTGACATTAACTATCCCAAAATCGGTGTGTATTTTGTAATATTTTTCAACATGAAGTATTGACTTCTTTATGTCAATGCGGAATATTTTTGGAGAACTCTCAACTGTTCCGCATTTCTATTTTTGGAAAGCTATTAAAGAGCTACTGATTTTACATAAATAATTCATTTACAGAGAAAATCCCAATTCTCCGTCCATCTATTGTATTATATATTATTCAGCAGAAGCTATTTTTATCAAATCTTTTGATTATCAGCATCATCAAAGAGGCATAATTTAATCTTAGAATAGACAATTCCGACGATAAATTCGATTGAATGTTGTTCAACTATATCTCAGTGCACTCATTCGTACCTTCAAATATTTATCCATGAACACTTAGAATCGTTCATCACAATTTCAGGTGTCTCTGCCTTTATGAATATCTGTCATGGAAAAAATTGATAATCATATCATGTATTCGTGACTCGAATAAACCGGTGACGGGCCGCATCGACATATTTTAGTCTCGACATTTATTTTCTACATCTTCTATCTCTTGTTTGAAATTGTGTGCTCTTTTCTTGGGCTGTGTCTACATCACTTGAGTTTATTCCAGAACTTAATTTGAGAAAATGTAAATATTTTATCGTAGCTTTATTCAAAAAGTTGTGCAAAACATGTGCTCTCCATATCAGAGATACGGTATTTTATCTTATAAAAGGAGAAAAAATTTACAAATGATTGATTTTACAAATTCCTTGATTTGATTCGCATTTTCTATTTCGATTTTTATTTTTATTCCATTCATTTTCTCCGTAGTTTCATAATATTACTTCTATCATGGCATGGGATATCCAGTCCTGCGTATGGATAGCATTAATGTGCCTCCTGTATATTACTTTACATCATTGTAATTGTAACAATCTGAATCAATAAAGAATTGAATTGAACTTTATCGAGTGAAATATTCATGCGGACTACGCTCATCACTCAGAGTTCTTACAAGCTCATTGAAGCAAAATTATGTGGTAATTCTTTATTTGATTGAAAAAGATTCTGTTACCAGTCGAGCTCCTCAAAAACACTTCGTAGGCAGATTTTGTCATCATTTTTGTTAAACCTATCGAGCTTTGGAGCCCATTGTGTTTCAATCGCTCGCATGCCTTGAATCGATGAATTTTACATCAACAGAGAGCTCGGTGAGCATGATGCCTCTTCTGCTGCTGGTACTGGGCTGCCTTTTCGCGCTGGGCGTGACTGTGGTATCGGTGGTTTTGATGATGTACAGGCGAAGAGGCAGTACTTCACCCGTTCACATAGAGCCTTACATGAAGCAGCCTATCATAACACCACCGGACTCGAGAAACAACTCCATGCTCGACGTCACCCACGGCGATCACACGTACTTTGTCGAGTACACGCTCAAACAGGTCGCCGATTACGCCCTCAATAACCAGCCCGACATCATACAGTCGCCTCAAGGTACGCGACCCCTAGGTAAAATGCATCAACGCTATTGCTTGTCATCTCATATCCGTGTTTATACACGTTTTAGTGGTTTGCCAAATCAAAATCGCGAGTCAGGTTTCAAATATTTGAATTTCGCGCTTTTTTTGAATGAAATATCACTTTTTAAATTTGATCAGTTTGTGAAAGAATCTGGTTACACCGCCCAATATTTTTACACGGGAGCTCGATTTACTGTATTTTGCGAGCCAACTACACAAAGTTGGAAAAGAATGAAAGAATGTTATGAAAAATTTGCGCGTAAATAAGAGTACCACAAGCTCTATGTGCAGGATGAAATCGATCCTTTTGAGCGTGTAAATAGTCGAGTCAGTTTTATGGGTCAATGGTGCCTATTTGTTTTTGTTAGTTTCGATTCTCAATATGAAATTCTTTCCCACTCGCAAAATATTAAATTCTCACTGATTTGCAAGCTCTGGATTCTTTGCGAACTCATTATAACAAGCTATATACTCTCTCCGTTATTGGAAATTGTGAACCGCAGATATTCTTTATCGAGGTCGCGGATGCGTCCGGCTTAATTAAAATGTATTGTAATAACTGTGGAATCCCAACCGCATCGTAAGGATACTCGATTATATTATGAGTGGAAATTCAAACCAACTTTGAAATGCGCATAACAGCTGTTCGCGATTCAATAAAAGCTTCGAGTACGGGTTTCTTTTCGAACAATTGACATTTTTTCATTTATGCATTGCTTGCCGAGAATCCGCAATCAATTTTACATAGAAGAATGTTTGAATATGATGTCTGGTTATTTCATTTCAGTTGACCAAGAGAAGATGAAGCGGGAGCCGCAACTATTTTTGCCAGTCAGGCCAGATACGCTATTTGCTCCTTACGATATACATAAACAGGGCCTCCAGACGAATCGGTGCAGTGTAAGTATGAATATCACTTTCAAAGGATACTACTGCCTTCACATGAAAATTATCAAATCAGTTTTTCAAAACGGATGCAATCAAGGCATACATTTTGGACAACCAACTGAACACTTTGGAGTCAACTCGTTGATTTCTTGGACTGTGCTATTCACAATTGCTTTGATGATACCACAGAAACCAGTCCAAACTAATCCATAAATAAGAAAATAACACACTTCGAGAATTTTTGCCAATTTTTTGATATATAATACTGATAAAAGCACTTATGTCTTGAAAAGGATATTCAAAGACAAGATTAGGAATGATTTTCAAAAAAATATTGAGAATATAGTGTCATTTTTGAAAAAAAAAATTATCTCGGGGTCTTCATGGACTAACAAGTTTTTATATTCCAAAAAATTTTCTGTTTTTTGAAGAAAGACACTTGTGTTGAATAAGTAACTAAAATGAATGATTGATTCGAATATGAATGCATGGAAACGATTTATTTGAAGCTTATCATCAATAATGCCTCATTACAGGAGTTCGACAGTTATTTTAATAACGAACAAATCGGTCATTCTTCCGTTATGCATTTGAGGATGTAGAAAACTATATTCAATCAGATTCTTGGAACGACTAATTTTCGACTATATTAGTCATTTTGATCGAAACATTTCAATGAATTCATTATTCAAATGCCAAATCTATGAGTCGTTTCGAATAAGTCGTATAAAGGAGGGAATCGTTGTAACAGAGCTCTAACGGCTCAAGATTACATTATTGCTAGTTTTGGTTATTTTTGGCTATCTAATTACGATCATTATCTTAGTGAAAATTTAAACAGTGAGAAGGAAATGAGTAACAAAAGAAGACCAGTGCTGACAAAGATTTTCTTATATCTGAAGAGATTTGATAGTTTCAATCGAGGAAAATCATTAATAATCTTCTTTTCTTTTCTTCACAGCTGAATCCGTTTTCTGCAAAATCGTGGGAACCAATAAGTTTTAAGGCGGATCGCAACCTTATGAAAGAAATAATCATCGCAAACTCGATACCCGGGCCCGAGAGCTGTGTGTAAGTGAGAGCTTTGCCAAGCCTCGCCTACTTCATTTTTGAAGGCCTACAGCGAGGAAAGCTCCGATGCACAGATTTGAAGGAAAAGCCGAGTCAAAACATATCAGCACACAAGGCTATTGAGGCCAAATGTGTTAGAAGAAAACGTCGCACATCATCGCACACATAATCATCGTCCTAAACCGTGACTCGAAAAGTTATGGTGGACCGAGACAGGAAGCATCAGAGTGTATTAGTGAAAAAATTACGAAAGAAACTGAAAACTTTTCACAATTACTTGAGTGCTTTCTTGACAAGGGTTCGAGATTTGCGCGTAGCGCAAATTTCATCCTAATGAGAGAGTTTTTTTCGTGTGGTGTGATTCCCAAAACTCTTTTCGAAGCCGCCCTATTGGCGCAGCCAAGTCATTCATCGTGTGTAAATGAGATTAGATTTTGTGATGTGAGATAGAAATGCAATTGTATTGGTACGCTGTAGTCTTGTGAGAATGGAATGTATTTTGCTGTCGAATTGCAAGAGGAAGCTTTCCGTTCGCGCAATCAGCTTCTCTGTCAGATGAGCTTCGATTAGTTGATTAGTATTTTCTTAGATTGTCAGGTATTTCGATGGAATGAGTATTGAATAATGGCAAACGAATTTTTTACGCGTAACTTTGTGTAAATGTATAAATTTTTTCAACGAAAATGCATAATATTATACATGCAGTTTTGGAAGAGTCTGGCGTGCTACGTGATCGAAATTCATAAGTTTCAGAGTCTGAAGTGAAAGCAAAATTTTAGCAACATAAGGCCTGCCTATTCGACAAATTAATGCAACAAGTATCCCCAGAATTTCTCATCTGTATAATAATAAATAATGTTTTGGGTGCTGTAATGCATATCATGTCATTGTAGAATGGCAAGGCGCAAACTCGAGTGACGTTCCAAGCTCTTTTCAAATTTATCGCGCGCAATTTGCAAGAAAATATTTCAAATTTCCAAGGCATAAGTGAGTTTTACGAGGAAAAATGTCATCATATCTATATAACGTATAATGTGGTAATGATGTGAGTGCGAGTGGTTGTGAGAAAATTTTTTGTAAAGAAAAATGTGTATAAAGCGTGAAATGAAAACTTGTGAATAAATGTTTATTGAGACAGCTTTATTAAGAAAAAAGCTTTGCGTCTCAATTATTCATTCTACACTCTCATTCCAATATAAAACTCACCCAAAAAAATCTTGATCAGAAGGGCCTTGGCCTGTGAGCTTGTCGAAATCGGCCAAGAGGCAAGCAAAATCCTCGGCTTGCACAAAATGAGCCGTTCAGCAATCCGCAGCAGAGCCAAATCAGGATAGCCGTGGAAATAGCAACGAGGCCTGCCAGGATCGCGCAGTGGATGCGCTTCGAGGATGAGGATTCATTCAGATGGCTTGATTCATTGGTGGCTGAGACAGAGTCGGTTGGTTCATTCGGAGACTCGGAGCCGACCAGAGGGTCTTCTTCACAGTCGGGTCCATCCTCCACAGGTGTCTCACTGCATTTGCATTTCAGCGGTGCTTGAGAGCCGTACTACGAAAAATTGGAACCCCACTTTAATCTCAATTCAAATTCTCTTGATAAAACAAAGATTAGAATATATAGGTTTATTCCTCCATAGCTTTCAGCAGCGTTGTGTTATATATACAGCGAGTTTGTAATTTCCTTGGTAGACGGAATGTGTTTCGTCGTTGAGATTGAATTTTATCAAATACTGATACATTGATATATTTATTCAACTTCGACAAAAATATGCACAACAAGTTTATGATCTCTAGGCTCAAACATTTCTTCAGCTTAAAAAGTTCTTCCAACCCATTAAGCGGGTATTTTGTGAAAGTGAGATGAGATTTCCTACTCCCTGAAACTCAAGAAACGTGCTATTTTTGTTGAGAATGAAAAAAATACTATCTGACCACAATCAAATCTTTCCTTGGATTCGAAATTGTTCAGAATTTTTCCTTCACTGGTTGATAATTTGATCATTTCTTGAATAAATTTTTCCTTTCCATACAATTCAATTTACTGCGGTGAATGGTGAAAAAAAGAATACACAGACTATGTCAGCTATCTGAAAACAAACGGTAGGGATTCCGATTTTTGTGTGATTTCAGTTATGAATCGTCCAAAAACAGATTCCATCCGGTCGCTCGGTGGCTATTCATTTGCATAACCGATTCCCCGGCGATACAATAAGGGATGAATTTATAATTCCGGAATATTGCCAAGTCGTGGGATTCGGAAAAGAAAGCATTTAGTTCTACTTACTTCATTTTTCTTAGATTTTGTGATCTGCTCACGTATTAAGTTGACCCATCTGCATTTGAAATGCGATAACTCTGGGTCAAAGTCATCGTCCGGTGACACAGTTCTGGACAAAGTATTGCAAGCATCTGTTTCCGCGTCATTTTCGTCGCACAAACACTGCATGAATGACTCGATTTTTCCCGTCTTTTAATATCGTGAGCATTTCGGAGCATTGTGCTCGGCGTGGTAGTGGTACTGTTTACTATTACTCTATTTACATTCAAGAAACAAATGAACACTCAAAACTCACATTTCGGAAATTCAACATCCAAAATTTTTTTAATTTCAAATCAAAACTATATCATGAAAATAGTACCAACGTTGCTGAGATACATATATTGTAAACCAATTTCTAAGGGTAGAATAGGATACGCAGAGACATTTAATAAAAAACCTTATCCATCCTGTCCATCACCACGGGTAAACTGTCCATTCCCCGAACCATGTGGACAAATGTGGAAAGCTTATTACAAAATGGATCTTCGCGAGAAATGTGGCGGAAAATCTAGAAAATTGATAAAAGACTTGGACGTTCCTGATTGCGCTTGGTGTAAGAAGAAATGGTTTTAATCTTATGGAAGCAGAGGTATAAATATATTGAATCTATATTGTACACCTAAAACATGATAAGTACAAATATTTCGTTAGTTCTCTAGAATCATTCACACGATGGTGTAGCAAATCAATAAACTATCTAGTTGAGATAGAACCTCTGGTAATGAAGTATTTCACATGGAGCACTTTCATCTGAATAATTCAACTCTCGTTTTTAATACTATCACAGTTGCATCAATTAACTTTTGGTTTTCTTTCTGGGGGTGGTTTCATGTCTTTCTTGTCGGCTTGGGGTTCTTGCTTCACTTGGACTGCTGTAAACATATCATGAACAAATGGTAGATACCAAGTTGTCTAGGTTAGGGATTAAATTGGATATCTTACAAGCTTCAGATACTGCTTGGGCTGGTTTTGGAACTGGTATGGGGAACTTTTTGATCAATTCTCCAAGTAGCATATCAACTCTTTGACGTTGAAATAATGTGCTAGTTTCTTCCCGTACCGGTGTTTCTTTCTTAGCTGCTGGAGTTTTGCCATTTTTGAAGTCCCAAGAATATCCTTTGCTTGGATGATATCTGGAACATGAACTAGCTTCCTCAAAAGCAGATTGGATGTGATGAACTGCAGATAACTGTATGGGGGAAACAAAAATGAGTCTGCAAAACCGAGCCATTATCAAAACACAATTCAAAAATTGACAGAATACTTACAAGCCTTGAATTCACTACAGAAGCTAAATCTGGAGCTTGATACACAACTCCTGCTATGATGTAGTAGTCAGCCAAGGGAGTGGCTTGAGTAGGGCTATGACGATGTTGTTTCCGCACAACATATAAAATTGGTTCTTGGACATGCAGGAGTATGTACTCAAGGCCAGTCATATTACTAGAACAAAAATCATTGTTAGTTATGTATACATGCACATGAATAATATGGTGAGACACAGAATTACTTACTTCAATTGCTCTGGATTGAGACGCTGCATTTTTACAATTTCATTATTACAGGTTCTATCATAAAAGGGATTCGATCTTTCTGAGAAATAATCCATGATGTTGTTGGGGTTGAGCATTGGAATCCAGGCACTGTCATGCCAGGATAAACCCAAAGGGTTCTCTGGAAAACCAGATGTCATACATAAAAAGATCATAACTCAGAAAATCGAGAATTTGCTAAAAACGTTCGTGAATTAGTTGATTTTAAGACAGACAAAAATTAATAACAGCTCTAATTCTTCAATTCACATTACTAGATACAGGTTATACAAAGGTCAAATAAGAATCATTGAAAAGTATTGGTCAGAGTAGAGATAGTGAAACGTGAAAAGTACCTGGAACAGGTAATCTTCCAGGAATCATTTTTGATGTTCTTGCAAGATTATTTATTGAATTTGTTTATTGATCAAGAACAGTTCTTGTGAATCTGACAGCTGCCCTCACCCCGGCAAAATGTAAACACAAACTGCAGCGCCATCATCGCCATATATATATTTAGCTATAGCTAAATGTTTAGATCAAAAATAGTCTGCTGGGCTCTGGGCTGGGGTTCTCGCCGCAACGCAACAACCTGCACTTCACTTCTTCCACAATTCTCAACTTTCTACGAGAAATGTCAGTTTCCAGCTGTTCGTGAAAAGAGAAACCACCGTGGGCTACGAATGAAGATCATCTCTGCCGAATCGCAAAGAAAACATTCCTTCCTCTCCGCAGATTTTCAGCGGAGGAAACTCAAGAATCAATGTCGATTCCAGGATTGTTTTGGTGCAGTTTCTCAAAGAAGAACATTCCTGAGATTACTCCATCCTTGACCTAAATACACTGTCCATCAGGTAACAATCAGAAGACTACTCAATTTTTTCTCAACAATTGAGCAAGAATTCCTGTCATTTTTCCTTAATTTCTTCAGTTTTTCTCATTATAGTTCAAAACGCAAGAAAAATGCTTTCATCTCTTCAGAAAATTCATATGAGCCATCTTCGAGTATGTAGCTCTCGTGTTAGGTCTATATTTATATTAGGATATAACAGAATTATTGGTGGTAGAAAGCTATTAATAAATTTGAGCTTCGGTTTCTCCGCTTTTCATCTTACTCCTATTCGAACATCGCGCGCGTTCCATTTTTGACAATTTCTTTCGCGTTCGCTGATGGAATTTGCACTTTGGCTTAGTAATGCCATAATTTGCATTAGAATTTTATTCCAAGTCATATTAGTGATATAGATCAGAGTCTAAACTTTTTAAAAAACGTCTTTATGCTCTTGTTTACTTGAAACTTTAGTTCAAAAAGTCTCTTTCAGTGTGAGTCAGTTGGTTGACTCATTGAATGCAAAATCCTGCCTAGGATGACCTAGGCTACTAGCTGTATCTTTAGAATGTTATTAGGAGTTGGATGATCAATTGCTGTGTGAAGCAAGATAGTGAAAATGGCATCAGAAAAGTCTGTGAATAGTTGGTGTCTGCATAGTAAGACTCAAATATTAGACTTAGCCATCTTCAATGGCTCTTGTGTGCCATTGAATTTAAAATTGATAGATTGTTCTCAAGGTAGACTGTCTACAGACCTGGGTTAAATTGACATAGATCCCTGTAAGTTCTTCATTTGTGTGATTTTTTAGACAAATGTTTCCTTGACCCTTTATGAATGAAATTTTGTGATATTTAGATAATAACCCAAGATTTTCCTTTATTGAGACTATTTTATTATTAGTTGATTCATCTCACATAATCTAGAAAGAATTTATGGCCTGAAATGATCATTTTCAACAAATTCAGGATACTTAATAATGTGGTTTTCCACTACCCAATATCTCCTCAACAACGAGTAATCAAATCCATTATTAGATTATTAACAACGGAAGTACACACATTGAATTTTTGAAAAAATTGTGAGAATTATCATTTTTTGAGGAACTATTTGCATATCCTGTCTAACATCAGATTAATAATGTGGTTACTTCCATAAGATGATTAAGAAATCCAATTAGTGGATTAGATTGTGTTATGATTTACCTGCTTTTCAGACAAGACATGAAAGATTCTCAGTATGAATTAGTGCCACTTCACAAGCGGCCTGATTTATTGCAACAATGCTGTGATTTATTAAACTCCGAATGGAAACGGAGTGAAACTGCACGGTATGTTAGAGAGAAAGGTAAAACTTGCTTAGCACCTAACACTTCTTCTGGTTCATTCTGCTTGATCCATCTCTCTCTCTATCTCTCTCCAGTATCATCTCTGCATACCTGCATCTTCTTTGCACGCTTTGCTTCTCATCATGCAAGGTTTTCAACAAAATATCTCGTAAGCTACTCATTGTATAACAATCTGTCATCCAGAAAGATAAACTATGCAATATTCTTTCAATAGATTGCGGAGTTTGACTGTATCATGTGATGAATTCCCTACTTGCTATCTGCTTGTTAGCAGAGATCAACTTATTGGACACTGCAAAGCATCATTAGTACCCAACACTGAGGACAGTGTTATAATTGAATCATGTAAATATATTTGCCTACTCAGAAATATACTTTACTTCAACTTCATTTGTTAATTGAACAAGGAGTTGCTTGAATATTTTTCTTTTTACAGTCATAATCGACCAATCGCACAGATATCAGGGTTTTGGGTCCATGTTTCTACAGAAATTAGAAGAGCACTTGTACAAAAATGGCATCAAGAATATTTTTCTGACTACAAGAGGTCAAGAAGATTTCTATTCAAAGAATGGATTTGTTGTTAGCCAATCGGACAATGATTCAAATTCATCCAGAAATTTTGAAACTGCAGACTCAACAATTGAGGAATTGAGTGCTCAATCAAATACTAAAGATATGTTCACAGCTGGCCCACCTCCACCACCTATGCCAACAGACTTGGGAAAATCTAGTTTTCAAATATGCTTATCTCTTCCAGCAAGGACATTCATGAAAAAAGCGTTATCTTTGTAATTATTTATAGCTTTTATAACAATTAAACTTTGCTGTACATAATTTTCCAAATAATTATAGTGAGAAAAATTGTAAAACTCAATAACATTACTAAAGCATGTATTTTTATAATAAACAATTGTTAAAAATTGGAAGTTCATTCAACATGCCATTTTTAAACTCTGTTTCACATTGCGTCTGAAGAGTTGCGGGTTTAAAAGTGCAAATATTGTATGAAATATTTTTGTATGCCATCATTCTTTGCTCTCTGCAATACCGCATACTTTCTGGTAATGCTCTGGTTGATCCAGACTTTTCACCAAAAATTCACCCAAGTCCTGCTTGGAAATTACCATTCCAGCTGATACATCATGTGTGATGGTGTATTTGGAACCTGGCCCCCCTGAAAGGATCAATTTTTCGTTTCAATCATTTCTCTGGAATGACTTGCAGACATTCCAAGATCTGACAAAATGAATAAATACCTGAAATGTGAGGAGGCAACACAGCAATCCATTTCAAATCACTCTTTTTCACAAGATCAAACATTCTCTGGTGATCAGCATTGAGATCTTTGAAAATGGCTGGCACATCTTCAGGTTTTCTGAATAGAAATGCTGAAAAATTGAAAAATTTATGAATAAAGTTGAACATACTAGTGATGGTGATAGACTAGGCTCAGTTACCTGATAAGCATACTGAAACCACCTGGACACTGTGCTTTTTCATTGCATCAATTATGTTCTTCATGCCTTCAGAGAGTACAGTTGTTGGTTCTGAACAGAAATTGAGTCAATTAATGTTGGTTAAAGGTCAATGTTGAGTCAATCATATTGCGAGATAAAATGTAGGTTTTACAACGACGATCTTTCGCTTTTTACTCACTCAAATCGTTACGAGTTCCAAGAACTACAACGACTCCTTCCATACCAGAGACAGCTTTAGAAACGTCTTCAGCGTTGGTCACGTCTCCAACAACAGCTTCGACCTTGTCCTTAAGATTTTCGGGAATTTTTTTCTCATCTCGAACGAACACTCTCGTTTGTAGACCTTAGATAGAAATTTTAGCTTTTAATTTGCAATTGATAAAATCGGACTAAAGTTTATTCCCGACCAAAGCTCAGAATGCAACGCAATAAAAACCAAATTCATCTCATAACTCCTAATTAGATCGATGAAAGATTAAGAAATTCGTACAATCATTATAAGCACGGAGATTCTGATAAAATATACTGATTCAAGATCAACCGCATAATGCTTCAAATCAAACTAAGAAAAAATTTACAAAATGAACCGATTCTTGAGCTCAAAAGAGGTAGTCCAAGAGCGTGTTATTGTCACCCATGACTTGCGTCAAAGTTGAACAATTGCCGGAAGCGGTCTCCGAAACACTCAAAAATAATCATGAGAGCAGAGTTGAAGATAAATAAAGAAGAATCGACAAATCTACCTGCTTTAACTGCATACTCTGTGGAGCACAGACCAGTCATCCCCGTGGCACCAAAAATCACGATCTTCTTCATCTTTCACGGCTGGACCACTTGATCACTCTTGATGTATTCTAGAATCTATAGTTGAAGACGCCGACGCTGCCTATATATTTATTAGCTACAAATTGCTTCGATCGTGAATGGATATACGTCAGCAGTGTACTGATTGGAATGTAAGTAATATCTTCACAATTGGCTCGTTATCTTCACGATCGCAACCAATAATTTACACGTATACGATGCTATCTAATCATCTGACGAGACTACGAAGCGTGTGCGTTAAGATGAATGTGCGACGAGGACTACCGGCGGAATTCACATTCAGCGTGTTTTGTGTTTTTTTTTTATAGGCCCGCGAGCAGCCAGTTTGCGGTGTTGCCTATTATCTCTATCAACAGAGACCGCCAATATTTTTCAAATGTTCGCAATTTTGATAAGCCGTTTCCGAGTCCGACCGCAAAATCCAATCCCACAATGTTTTTTTCGTTAGGAGGGTGGTTGACGATAACACGAAAAGTGAGTAAAAACAATGTAGAACTGATTATTGCCTTTTTACTCAAGGGCCACTTAAGAAATTTTCGTAAGATTTTTTCCAAACGAAAGATCAAATAGGTCAAAAATAGAAAATCAGAAATATACAGATCTTATCCAGAAATGTATAGATTACATCTGATCATGACTTGCATCGAGTAACATAACATTTGTCGATTAATAAAAAATTTCAATGACAACTTTATAAAATGGGATTTTGACAAAAATTTGGTATCCAAAGTTATTATTTTAAGAATTAGTCCTTGACTAATTTGTAATATTCCCAAAGACTCGGGGTAGAATCAATTGATTAGGCCTTATGCTTTACTGACACGAGCGATGATTTCTGCAAAAAAATATTCGAAGAAATATGTAGAAGGCAGGGCGATCTTCCGCATGACAGAAATCGACCACCAATGGTCATAACATAATAGGGCAAAATTAATTGAAATGTCTAGCATTAGATATCGAGCTCCATGGAAAAAACGATCCGAAATTTTTGTAAATCACTCCTTTTCTATTCACCCTGAAAAAAATTCAAAGCCTCACAGAGAACTGAGAGGGGAGAAAAGGTCTTCTCTCCCAACAGGTAACCATCAAATTAATAAATCAATATTATCAATAAAATTTCCATGAAACTACGGCCGATTTCTATACAACTATTTCAAAATGTAGCCGCGGGCCGCGGCAGATTTGGCAACGTTGCATTGCAGACGACAGTTCCATCTGATGTTGACATTTGAAATTTCTATTTTCGTGACGCCATTGAGGCTTGAATCATAACCAAAACAAGAGAAATTTTTCTCCAAAATAAATATTTCTCGTTGTAATCTATCATTATACTTAATAAGTCGGCACCTTCAAACAATGTTCGTCTCCTTACTCATTTGCCACACTGAGAAACGAAACACAAAGTGTCCTTCTCAAAACTCTGATCTACTCGGCACGAGTCAATGAACCTGTTTATTTGTCAGTTTTCTAGATTTTTATCCCATATGGGATTTGCTGGTTCAAGCCAGAGATATTTCAATTGAAAGAGGATCCTAAACACCGTCACCCTGTCGAATCCAGGAGAAACAGTAAAAATGCCAGCTGTAATTGTTGGAGCTCCTCAACGCAGCGAACAGATGTGGCAGGCACTGAAGACACACATTACAAGGGAGAGACAACGAAAGAAACAAGGTATTTATCTAGCTGAAGATAGAGGAGAATTTAGAACTTGAGGTTTAATTTATGTTCATAGAACAAGAGGCTGATGCTGAAGAAGAGAGGCAAAGAAAAGAAAGAGAAACACAACAAAAACAAAATGTGATGACAATAGAGGAGACTAAAGAGCAGATTTCATCTCTAGAGAATGAATTATCTCAGTTAAAGAATGAGAAACACCAATTATTTGTGCAATTGAAGAAAGTTCTTCACGAAGATGATAATAGAAGAAGACTGATAAAAGAAACAAAGTGAGTAATTCAATGACTGTAGACATGAATTTTTCAAAACAATGAATGATTCCTCTTTCTTTAGTGTATGTACAGAACCAATCCAACAAGTTGGTGGATATATTGATCCGGGCACAGTTGTGCATCCTCATCTGTATCTTCCGCTCCCTACCAGGAGTCCTCTTTACAAAGTTTCGGCAGCCACGCCTCCACATTCACAATTGCCAAGTGTAAGATATTTATATTTATCATCCTTTATCTTGATGAATTTGGAATCGAAAAGATAATCTTCACACCATTTTTGAAAAAACATGCATAGACTTGAGTGATCGTCATTCAAGTGCTTTGATTTCTTACGAGCTTGCATATCTTTCTACTTGGAGGAATCATAAAGAATTCCTTTCTGTAACAGGGGCCACTCAAAAGGACACATAGTCCATCTCCACCACCTCCTCCACCTGTATCATCATATCACCCTGGCTATGGTTACAAGCCAGCTCCATCAATGCCCAGTTACATTCCAACACTACCAAGTAAGTAAAAGGCTTGCTAACAAGACAAAACACTCTCATTTTATGATAAAACCAAATGATTTTTGGCAACTAGAGTTAGATCATGAACAATGAAACGCAGTGACTAATGAAAGTTGTTCTCGATGAGGAGAGCTCTTCGTGTTCTGCTCTAGGATAAAATAAAATTTCTCAACTTTGTACTTCCTCAAGAACTATTAAATCTTCTGCACACAGAGTAATCCAGTTTTTTTCAAGTGCCGAAAGAAGACAGCTATCTCAATAAATAAAACCTTTCCTATTCATTTCAGAGTCTGAAGAAGCTGGTAGAAGGTCAGGTGATTCCCGAGTGGTTCTTTGGAATAGTGAGTATTCAACACCCATATCTATCAATAAATACACACCTTGATAAAAAGCCATCTCAAGTATTTCAAAGTCAGACCAAAAACTACTCTATTCCAAGCTCAGCTGGAATGAATGAATTGCAATCTCTTATATGTATGTCCTGAAAATCACTTTTTCTGGTCACTAATGATGAGTGCTAATCATTTCAGAATCTCCTAGTCAATTTGCTGGTCCTAGCTATTACGGACCAGCAGCAGGAACTTATGACTTTGGCCCACCCAGTTCGCAGGCAGTCCAACGAGTACCGGAACCCGGCAAACCGGTCTACCTTACGGCAACTCGAGCTCCAATTCCCACAATTCAAACAGGTGAGGACCATTCACTTTGATATAATATTTCTTGACCGATGCTTATTAATATTGCGTTATATTCTAGCACCATACCCAGATGAAAAGTATTATCCACGACCGGGAGGGCATGTGGCAGTCCATGGAGGGGCAATACCTATCCAGCAACCACCCCAGGTACTTATGAAACCATGGTTACACCATGTATGAGACTATATCCCAAGAATGAGTTTTTACATATTATCAAGCCGAGACAAGACCCGAAGGTATGAATGATTAATAATCGATATTGCTCTAATGTAGGGTGCAAAAACTGGCGGTATAACATCTGGGTACCCGGTTCGAGCTCCACAGCCTCCACAAGGCCCTTACCCCCCACCACCAGGTGCTTATGTCAGCGTAGCTGGTGCAAATGTCCCAAGAGGACTGCTTTACACGCAGCCCGGACCACGTTATCTTCAACGAGATTGAGGAAGTACTTGTTTGGATTGGGCGAATGTTGTACAATAAATTTTTAGATTCAAGCTTGTAAATTTATCTCGATACTATTCCAGAAAAGAAAATGCGTTGAATTATGAATTTTTCATCAAACTCATTTTTATTCACTCTAACATGAAAGTTATCACATTTTTTGTAAAAAAATAATGGCATCTTTATCGATTGATTTTACTCGATTTACGAAAATAATTAAACTTTCAATTACAAGAACTTGTTTACAGTATTCAATAACCCTTCCAAAATATCCATTGACATGATATTAATTGAAGCAGTTATCTGCCGTTATAGAGGAGATTTGAAACAACGACTCTGAGCTGAATTTGTGAGAAAACTTGTGAAGGATTGAAGTGCGTTGGATAGCGCAGTAAAAATTATCCAGGTACCTATAAACTACGCGAGTAACGTGATACTCTGGTCGGTAATGTTGATCATAACCCTCATCATGAGAATTGAATATTTGGTAACATAAATTACCAAAGTCTAACAAATATGTATCATAAGGTCGTGGTATAAAAGTATTAAAAAAATTAGGGGCGTCTTACACAATACTAAAAGAATACAGATAAATTCTCCATCTTACAGTTCGACGTTCAACTTCTTTTCTCGTTCTCTATGAGCGTTCATGAACAGATGAGCTCGCAAAGATTCACGTCCATACACTTCTTCGTCGCAAAGCTTACAGTAGAATGACACATTTTCAGTAAGCCTCGGGTCGCTGAAAATGAAATCACGTTCACGTCAGAATTTTTTCATTGGATTATAAACGACAAAACCATCAACATCAATAGAAAGAATGTTTCAAATAATATATTACTCCGGGTGCGAGGCTACGCTGTTTTGGGGCACGGGGATGACTTTTCCCCGAGTGCAACGAGGGGAAAGTCATCCCCGTGCATTTTTGCTAAAAATGATGTTGAGAACTACAAAACTCTTTCATACTTACGAGACAGCTTGAACTCTCAATTCCTCGAGGTGGTCAATCATCTCTTCTAATTCTTCATCGCGCTTTTGCAATTGTAAAGCAAAGTGCAAGGGGTATATGCTGTCTTCCTTGATAACCGCTTTAGTAGGCTTGAGGAACAAGGAATCATCGTACAAATTCCATTTGACGAAGTTTAGAACTTTTTGCGGTTTTTGATATTTCGGGACACGATCCAACAATTTCCTGAGAAAATCGTGCACCTTACGTTGGCACACCAAGACATCGTGATTTGTATCTTCAATTTCACTGGTTTTTACAAGAATTCCCATGTTCATGTAATGTCGTAGCCTATTGATCTGAAAACGAATAAGATGAAAAATTTGACCAACTGACCAACATTATGAAAAAAAAGATATGAGATTATAGTGTACATAAAATTATAATTACATTTTGCAAGTCATCTACAGTGATTTCGGTATCAAATATGACTTCCATGTCGTGCTCGGGTAACAAAGGCGCATAATAATTTTTATCGAAGCCAAGTCCGCACAGTGCTCCGATGTAATGGGATCCATTTGGACTCGCCCTGAGTTCAATTTTTGGCGAAAACATCAAGCAAAGCAAAGCCGCAAGGCCGGGGATATTCGGCATGAGAGTTGTGTTTCGCAGGGTCAAATGTCTGCCAGATGGACTTTGACTGACGACGGCCGAAACCAACATTCGTTCGTAAGGATCATCCGGATTGGTATCGAGAAGAATTGAGTTTACAGATGTCATATCGATGTTGACTTTCTTAGTCGATGCTGTGGAGGCAAGGCTAGATAGACTGATTTCTAGAGGAGAGCAGGGTCCTCTCAAGACCATCTCAGAGCGACATTCTTCGAGAGGCGGAGGATCTGGGTACGAATCTATCAGATAGTTCTTGCTGTACTGAAGGAACTCGAGATATTTTCGTTGCTCGACTTCGCATTCAAGAGGATTTTCTCTCAACTGATTATTACGCTTCGACAAGTAGTTTTCTTCAGCAGGATCGGCAAGACCTTGTTCAACGAGATGATCATTCAATATCAGTGCATTTGAGCCACCATTTTTGAAACACGTTACTTTCATTGCAACAACACTGTCTACAACAGAAAATACTGTGCCAAAGACGCTGTCCGACTGTCCAATGCATCTCATGAATTCCTCCAAAGCCTCTCTTGTCCATTGAGCTTTTGGATCTCGCCTTCTAGACGGCTCAATATGTGACAAGGTACACTCTAGAGCAAGAGCTGGCATTCTGGTGACAATATTTTCAGGATGAATCGTTCTCAAATCGGCTACTCTGACGCTGCCTCGGTAACCAAAGTCGATGTAAAATATGTTGGCCACATGTTCATTTCTCAACACGTAATAGTTTTCAATGACAGCACGGTACATTAGACTATTTTTATCGCCACGCCACTTAGCTGCTACAAGCGATCCAATTTTAGGTATTTCTTTCACAGGCCTGAGACACTTTACCGATGGGTCATTCAAATTCATTTTAATTTCTTCCAATTTCAATTCCAACTCGTCATCGATGACGTGGACCCAAAATTTGCTTGGATTTTGCACTTGTACTATTCCAATTGGAAGCACCGATTCACTCTCAAGAGCTGGTAGAACAGGTAATATTGGCGGTAGGCAATCCTTCAATGTTTCATAATTCTTGAGATTGAAGAAGGTAGAGCACTGATTGAGTGGGATACCCAATTGTTCTGCTCTCTAGAGGAAAGGAATTTGAAAATTGCATGAGTCCATCATTCTGAGAAAATTTTGAGAGATCCAAAGTTTGAGTACTATTTCTTACCTGAATAGCGCTCTTTGTGTCTAGAATTGGAATTCTAATATCTTGACTCAACTTCCTCAATTTCAGAGCTTTGTAGACTGATAGAGAAACCCTGCCTGGAATTCTGGCTTGCCTGACACTTTCATCGCCGTAAACTTTGTCGTCGCTAAACATAACATATACACGTTGAGATCCATCAAATTCGACGAGCGTGCGCTGATACGTGTTTGGCAGTACACCTTTAAAAACTTCTTGGATGCGTCTCGCATACAATTTTCCTGGATGTCCAAACTTCCATCCATGAAGAAATACGGTTCGAGTGGGATCGAGACCACCTAGCTCTTTAACACTTCGAATCTTTTCTTCGTTGAGATCGGCAGGCGTGTTCCTGATGAAATAATTGGGATAAAAAGCACCGGCAATGACAATTTTCAGAATGAGTCCTCTATCAGTATCATCCATTTGAACTTTCTCACTGCCTACTGTTTCCTTGATACCGAGCCTTTCTAACCGCATAGTAAGTTCTCTGATGAGATAATCGACCTCGTGCATTACTTTTATTTGGATGAAGTTTCGCTCAGCCCACGACTGCTCCTTTGCTGACTTCTTCTTGAAACGCGCACTGACAATTTCATTTTGCCAGGTTCTATAGGCGTTGAGGAAAGTCAAACAATCACAGGTTGTACCATCAGCCCAGTAGATTTTTGCCGAGTACGCTTCCAAACGCTTCTGAAACGGATTGTTGAACATGCTTTTCACAGCCATTGCAGCACTCATGATGATTGTATCACGGAGGACGTCAAATACATTTCCGAGAGCTATCAACTTAGATAAACGAATGTTGATAGGTAAAGCTGCCATGATTCGCCCTAAATCTGTAATTTCACCGTCGAATCTGTTTAGAGAATTTGGTTTGTCAACAAGACCACCGGCTTCTTTTAACAAGAGGACTGTGCGCTCAACATTTGACAGGTCAGGAGGATCTATTGCTAGTGCAAGGATTTCCTTTGGTTCACCCATGTCAAGTAGCTTAGTTTGCAGAACTAAATTTTCAAGAGGAGACCGTCTTATTTCAGGATCACCTTCAGCAGGAAGAGTCTAGAAAGACGAGGAACATTCCATGAACAAATGTTAGTTAAGGTTTCGAACCTGCGTAACAAAATGAATTACTTACATCATAAAAGTCTTTGGGAATGAGCCTGTACACTCTACCATCCATAACACGTCCAGCACGGCCGGCGCGTTGGTCACAATTGGCTTTGCTGGCCCAGGTCAACTCCAAACATTGAAAATTTGTGTTAGGGTCTGTGACCAACTGCTTCGTCAGACAAAAGTCGATCACTAAAAAAGTAGATTATTGAAGAAAACGTTCTGCGAAATTTGAGAAAAAATCAAATGACCAAACCGTACCGTACTTGACATCTTCAATAGTGATACTACTCTCGGCTATATTGGTTGATAGAATCACTCGTCTGTAACCTTTGGCAGGCTTGGCAAAGATTCTTGCTTGCTCCTCGTGAGTGATACTCGAGTGCAAGATCACCACGTCCCATTTAGATGCTTCCATAACAGGAGCCATTAATCCGTGCATTTCTTCAATCTCGCCAATTCCAGGTAAGAATACAAGAGTAGCATGACGCGGACTTTCGCCTCCAAATTCTTCAAGATCTTCAGCATCATACTCACTTTGGCTATCAATATCATCAAACACATTGATCAATTTCATGCAGAACTCTATCATTTTTTCACTGACTCTTGGTTCTTCTGCAGAAATTTCAGGTAGCTGAAATTGACAATGATATAGAAATTTGACATGATAACAATGATTATCACAACACATAGGAAATATAAACCATTTGAAAATTATTCAATATTCACTCACCACTCCAAGAGATTCCAATTGGCACAAGTAGTACATGTGCACCTTATAGTTGCGTTTCTTGGCAATAGATACTATTGGAGCAGGAACCATTCCTGATGCTGTTGGTACTCCAAAATATTTTGAAAATTTGTCCACATTAAATGTAGCCGACATTAATATGACTTTGGTCTGACGTGAATTGGTTCTCAAAAACTTCCTTATAATCAAGAGAAGAAAATCCATGTCTTGGTCTCGCTCATGAACTTCATCTATAATAATATGAGTGAAGTCAAGCATGTTTTTTTGTTGCACCAATTTCTTTTGTAGCACTCCAGTTGTGCAGTATGTAAGCCTAGTGTCTTTGGATATACAGCGCCACATTCCTACTTGACAGCCTACAAGAGTTCCTATAGGCCAATTTCTTTCTTTGCTCACTCTGTCAGCTATACTGATAGCAGCTATTCTTCTTGGCTGAGTCACTGAAATAAGGAGTTTGGTAAGATACCTATCTGCATGGTAAAAATTCTTGAAATGAAAACGTGAGACTCACCAACAATGTTACATTGCTTCCTTTGAGTATAACAACTGTCTAAAATAAACTGAGGAACTTGAGTTGATTTACCGCAACCTGTGGCACCCTCAATTACTGTTACAGAGTGTGTTTCTATAGTAGAGACAATCTCTTCTTTACATTTGAAAATAGGCAAATTTTCTTGGGGCCTATAGCTGAAGTTGTATTGATCATAAATCCTGTTAACTGTATCATTATCAACTTCAGGATTTGTAGGTGCAGTTCCAACAGACATCTCTTCAAGGTTCCCAGCATTTGATGGCATGGCTGAGAGCTTGGCTGCCTAAGATTGAAAAATGACATTGATATGTGAAAGCATCAAATAGAATACTGGGTTCTTTGATTCAAATGAAATTCTTACTTGTAAAGCTCTCTCATTTTCTTCCTGCACATATTTGGCCACGTAATCAGTACCAGATGCAAGAGGTCTGGTAGGCACAGTGGCATAGGAAGCTGATGATTCACTTGCAGCATAGCTTGAGTTGGATCTTCCATGTCTTCTGGGTACCCTCTCAAATTGTTGTTTTCCGTTGAATAAGCTCAGCAAATCCATTTTGCTGGCTCTGAAAAAAGAGCATTCATATTGAAAAGTGAGTCTGACAAAAATAATTGTGACTGGTAGCCATGGACTAAAGGTAGACAAATTGGAGGGATCTGTCAAGAAGATGCATGTTCCCCTGGATTATGGAATCAATTATCACTTGGCAAGTTGATGAACTGATTAAAATATGGAAAACCGACATTTTGTAAATACTGAGTTTACTCAAGTTACTTCAGAGTATTGTATCAGGAAACACAGTGATAAACTCGGAAACAAATTTCTCCACTCCAAATTCACACAAATGTGCTGCATTTCAAAAGGTCATGAAGAGCTCTGCAGAGTACAGCAAAGAGACAAATGCTCGACAGAGATAATTGCAAAGACTTAATGCATCATCCCATGTTTACAAATGGAATACTCTTCAAGGTCAGCTGGTCAACTGATTGTGTTTCCACAAGCAAGAAAATCAATGGTTTTTGATAGCATCAAAACAGAAAATGTGTAGTCCACCCACAGATTCAGCAAAATTCACATCAGATTACATCCCGATTCTGGCGCAAACCGGAACAAAGGAGACGTGTATATGCCGCGCGAGCAAAATCACACGTGCGATCCCATAATCCCATCAACCGGTGGGCAAGTCTCGAATAACATAACCAATACTCTCGAAGATCTAATTACGAATTCCATAGCAAGATAAGAATAAGATAAGAACAAAGAATATGCTGACACGTGGTGATGGCACAAAATTCCTCTTCCTATTGCTCGACCAAGTTCTCGTTTGCGGTTTGCAACTTTGCACCGCTTTCCATAATTCCTCGCGTAAATAAAAGACTGATAATTTTTGTGAAAAGTACTCACCAAATTTGTTCTTGATGATGAAAATTTGGCCTCATCAGTGTACAAAAACTCACGCTGACACACTCAGAATGCCACAGGTTTTTTCGGTCGGATTTCCGGGCTGATGTGGCTGATTTATTATAACGCATCCGAATTGATCCGAATCAATCCAAATGATTGTGGGTTTGATATTAGCAGATGGGGTGGGTTATATTACTTATATTTCTTTTTCTTTTCTTTCTATTCTCAGGAGCAAAACAATCCCCCACTCTGCAGCAACAAGTCCGTGCTGAATGCTCTGATTGGTGGATTCTTTTGTAAATACTGCCTAACACAAATATAAAAGGCCGCCATGCGTGTGAATTTACGAAGAAAAATACCCAAACAAAAGTAGAAAAGAGGACCAAGTACACATTGCTAAATGGAAGCAGAATTTGGGCTAAAGTATCAACTACCTACTTACAATATAGTAGTTTTATGACATTTTATGATCATTTGACAGTTGAAGGATCATGGGAACTTTAAAGTTGAAATTGAATCATCGGATCGCGGGTGATCTCCATAGACATGCTTCCAGATGCAGAGTACAGTTAGCCTTGTTGCCGATTCGCGACGAGAAAGTCATGGTAAACGTGTCTTTGCGTGTCTTGTATCTTAGATCAGACGATGGCCGGTTGGGAAGATGTGTCAAACATAAAATTTCCAGATAGTTTGGTGAGACGATTTCTCAATACTTGCAACATATATCCTCAAGCAAATGTCTAGCACACTCATTATAATCTCGGTCATCCATGCCCAGTTGCTATCCTTTGTGTCATGATGAAAATATCAATTGCTGTACTGACAGCCAATTTCCATTTCACAGATAAAAATTACCTAAATCACCAACTATGGCTAGTACAGACAGCGGTAATGCCACCAACACTAGAGGCCGAAACACTCAAAATAGAAAACCTATCACCAATCAGAAGAAATTGAAGAAAGATGAAAACTTGGACAACTCGTAAGTTCTGCCAACAATTCTGCTTAGTGTCTATGATAGCTGATAACTTACCTCTTTTTTTCACAGAAATTGGTGGCTATATTTTGGTATGATCCTTCTACTTACCTTTGCTACTAGATTTTACAAAGTAACAGAGCCTCCTCATGTTTGGTATGTTTTAATGATCACAATCAATTGCAATTTTCTCAATTTTCTGAGTGATTATCTCTAAAATTATTCACAGTTGGGATGAAACACATTTTGGCAAGATGGGCAGCTGGTATATCAACAGGACATTCTTTTTTGATGTCCACCCACCATTGGGGAAGGTAAATAACTGCTACTCTATGTCATTAATCCTCATCAAAGTTTTACTAAATTGGTATCTATTTGCAGATGCTTATAGCACTATCAGGGTATTTGACAGGGTATGATGGGACTTTTCCTTTTGAAAAGCCTGGAGACAAATATGAAAATGTTAATTATATTGGTATGAGAGTGGTAAGAACCTATTTAACTTGCAATTTATACTCAAGCATACTTACCAACCCTATCTAGTAAACATTAACATAATGTTATACTACTTTCAGTTTTGCACCTTTCTTGGGGCTTCAATAGTACCATTAGCATTTTTGACTGTGTGGGAACTCACAAAATCTACAAGAGCAGCAACATTTTCTGCTGGGCTGATTTTGTTTGGTAAGACTGTCAATTCTGCTATTTCAAAATCATCAACGATTCAATGTTTTCTTAACTGAACTTGTCATTTCTAGATGTTGGATTACTCACACTGAATCAGTATATCCTTTTGGATCCTATCCTGCTATGTTTTATGATGTGTGCAACTTATGGCATGACTCGAGTTGGATCACTACAAAACCAGCCATTTTCATTCTCTTGGTGGGCTTGGCTTACATTCACTGGAGTATCTCTAGCATGTACTATAAGCGTGAAATTCGTCGGATTGTTTGTTGTTTTATTAGTTGGACTGTATACTATTTATGAATTGTGGAGAGAAATGGGAAATTTGGATCAGCCAATTGTAAGTATCTGGATTCTAATCATCGCATACTGTAATTTTTACTTCTCAATTACCAATATTCACTTTCAGCTAACTGTGATGAAACACTTGGTAGCAAGAACGATTTGTCTAATTGTATTGCCTGTACTATTGTACATGTTATTTTTCTATATACACCTCGCCGTTCTGAATAAAAGGTGAGAATCTGATCACAAGTATGTTGGAGAATAAATGTGAATTCGTATGAAACAATGATGGAAATTCAAATTTTCCTATGCTAGTGGGAGCGGGGATGGATTCTACAGCTCAGAATTTCAATCTTTACTCAAAGGTAATTCTCTGCACAATGCAACTATGCCTCGTCAATTAGCATATGGAGCCAAAATTACGCTGAAAAATCATCGCACTGGAGGCGGCTACTTGCACTCACATTGGCATTTATACCCGGAAGGGGTCGGAGCACGCCAGCAGCAGGTAAGACTGTTCCGCGAAGTTCTGTATAATAAAGATGTATTTCAAGCAACATTTAACTCTCGTGAATTTCTTACAGATAACTACTTACTCTCATAAAGACGACAACAATCATTGGTTGGTTAAAAAGTATGACTCGGACGAATTTTCGTCGGAACCAGAGCTGGTTCGGCATGGGGATCTCATTAGATTAGAACACGTTATTACGAGAAGGAATCTACATTCTCACAAAGAAATTGCACCAGTATCTAAGAAGCATTATCAAGTAACAGGGTATGGAGAGGTAAATAAACTTACACTATCGTTGATTTTATTGATAGTAAGTTTCTACCTTTCTAACATGTATTTATCTATAGAACGGAACTGGAGATGCAAATGATGTCTGGAAAGTCATAATAAATCATGGCAAAGAAGGAGACATTGTTGAGACTGTGACAAGTAAACTGAAATTTGTTCATTACTTGCATCATTGTGTTCTTACGTGCAGCGGTAAAACGTTGCCAAAATGGTGCTCTACTTTTTCTCTGAAAATCAAATTAAGTTTCTCACATTAGACTCTATTAAATCGAATTTTTTAGGGGATACAATCAGCAGGAAGTATCGTGTAATCCTAATATGAGAGATAAGAATGCTCTTTGGAACATAGAGGATAATAACTTTGCAAAGTGTAAGCATCCTCAGGTATATTTTATCGCACGAATACTTTCTTATATTCACGTTCTGTTCTGGTTGCAGTGCCTAACGTAAGCTTCCAAGTCTATGCTCCAAACTTTTTGAAGCGGTTCTTCGAATCTCATGCCGTGATGTTGCAAGGAAACTCCGACCTGAAAGTGAAGGAAGGCGAAGTTTCGTCTAAGCCTTGGCAATGGCCAATAAACTATAGGGTAAATAATCAGTTGTATTTTTTCTTCAAATTTTCCATTGCAATTTGGCATGGCTTACGAGTTTTGAACATTTTTTAAACGATTTCCATTCAAATTCTAGGGCCAATTCTTCTCTGGTAACAATCAGAGAATCTATCTTCTGGGCAATCCAATAATCTGGTGGGGCAATATAGCATTTCTCGCTATTTTTGTTTTAGTATATGTTAACGCGGCCGTGCGCGAGCAGCGAGGCTGTGAAGACGATCAAGCTCTAATCCAGCATAGAAAAACCGTGACGAATGCAGGCAGCTGGTTATTCATTGGATGGCTTTTGCATTACGCTCCTTTTTGGGCCATGACACGCATCCTATATTTCCATCATTACTTTCCTGCTCTTCTGTATAGCTCTATGCTGACAGGAGTCCTTCTTGATTATATTGTAGAAAATTTATCAATAATATTGCCAGAAAGGACTGGCAAAACTGCATATCATGTAATACTTGGTGCTGTGATCTCTGCTGTCGTTTACAGGTATGACTGCATTGATATCTCATTTCGACAACTAAACAGATTTTTATAATAAATTACGAATACTTTTGCAGCTTTTATCTATTCTCTCCATTGGCATATGGAATGGATGGACCACCAGCCAACGATCCGAATAGCACAATGCACTCGTTACGTTGGATGGATTCTTGGGAATTCTGAAGAATTTCTGACCATTTTTGTCAAAGTAATTCGAGGTATTTTACTGGGTCATGGTGTGGCTCTGCATTTGCTTTCTATGTTGAGAAGCATGCAAAAATCAATGCGAGCAGCACTTTTCACGCTCTCACGCGACTGTGCAATATAGTAAACATAGCTAAAAAAAGGAAAAGTGTGAGGGTACAATTTGATATTTGAATTAAATATTTGAGAGATAAATACTGTTTATACGAGATATTTTTATATAATCGTCTTTTTATACACACAGTTCTTTTGAACATGAATAAATTTTCACTTTTATAGTATGTTTGTTCCAGTTATATTCTTTCAAGATTTAACAATTCCAAAAATTTTAATACTTGATGCAGAAAATAACAGTTTTAGTCGATAATCATAACGTATAAGAATTATCTGCACTGACTCGATTTCATAGGCAAAAATGATGGTGATATTTATCAAGTATAGCCGGTCGAAATACGCATAATGTTGGGTTTCGAAAAGTTGACCAAGTATAGATTGGATTATATTAGAGCAAGCAGTTCTTGTGAGACTGTTTGAATTTGATCCTTGGAATTGAATCGTTTTACGCGAAAATCACGTATTCATGAATAGTCTCCTCGGATCCAGCGTTAAATTTCGATCACCTGTTGGAATTGATCCAGTAATCATCAATATTTGTTCATGTGCATCGTTGTCGTTTTGTGTCTTTCAGCACGTCAAATTTTTCTTTCATTGCTTGTACCGAAATTACGTCCAAGTTTGCCTTTCATTTTTGGTAATGAAATATTCAACATTGTTTTCAATTCTCTTTGGAAAGAATTTTGTATACGACACGTAATTGAATGGGTTGTTCTAATTACGCTCAAGTTCATATTCTAGGTTCGTCGAAATTGAATTTGAAATTTTGATTATATTTCAGACGGTCTACGCGGCACGCTCGTTAAATCTCGTTTGGTAATCCGGTATTGACTTTATCTGGGAAAAATTACCAATTTCGTACGTTGTACGAAGCAGCTAATCATTTGCTTTCACTTGCAAAAAAAAAGAAAAGAACAAATTGGAAACCACACGGATGTCTCATATAGTGCGTGGAGTAATAGATTTACGAGATGCGTGATTTATTGTCGTTCGAACGACAGTGTCGGTGTATCCCCACGCGTTATCCCACAGCCGTACATTAGATAGTTGGATCGAGTGCTCATGACTCTTCGTTCAACTTTTACCTCTTATTGCTTTCCCCATATCCCAGAAAACATTATAAATTGTCCTTCAAATGGACCCCACTTTTCTACAATTTTGATTTCCAGTTGACTCACAGAGCACAGCGTGAATTCGAGGACTCCATTGTCACTAAAATACAAAATTTTGATAGCAATGCGTATGAGAGTGATACTTATTGAAAGCCGGATGAAACAGAGAAAGAAGAGTCGGAAGATAGTCTATAGTGCGCGTGAGTGAAGAAGATAAGATTTGTGCGGGGCTAATCAGCTCTATGTGCAGAATTATTGTGCCAAATCGCATTGAAGATTGCGTGCACTTGGGTCGATCGATAGCTCGCACCTATTCCGATTGTATGATAGCTCTAGTATATAGGTGAGTAGTGCTAAAGTAGGTATATTCCAGCTCTACAAAAGCTCCAAGCCGCACGCGCGCGCGCGCGGATACTTGGACAGCTTCGATATAATGCTGGAGCTTGCGCCCATCCACGTGCTTGCAGTTTGGACCTGCTGCTCTTCTCTCCAACACTACTGCCTGTCTGTCGTCATGATCTCCCATAACATCACTATTGATGCTGCTGCAGTCAAATGGTGAGTGAAATTGGCCCAAATTATACATGTACAGACTAATTCCTAATTTTTTTTTTTGTGAAATTGTAACGAGGAGCTGAGGGTGGATGAGAAAAGCTTGAACTTGCGGAATGAGAATCAGCTGTCCTCGTATTCGTGTAAATAAGAATACACACTGTAGGCTTGCAGTTATTAGTCGACTCTTGCCTATAGCTCTTATCTTGTCCTCACTCATATACTTACTTATTGCTCTGATCTCTTTCGTGATGAACCTGATGCGTGAGTGTGTAAAATAGAGCTGAGCCTACTCATACTGCTTTATGGCTAATATCCGTACTGTAATTCGCGAATAAACGATCTGGCTCTCGTTTCTGTATTCATTTCTCTCTCGTCCACGCGCATCAGTGTCCGTCACCCCAATTTTATACATGTCAGGTTCTTTCAGACCCTCTTACAAGGCTGAATGAATCGTCACTTTGTCCGAATAATTTCCAAGCAATAAGTCTTTTGAGTTGTGCGTGCAGCGTTTCGTTTCTCCAGATGCAACTTTGTTGGACCCACAAAAATTCATTCTGAGCTCTTGTTAATACAGCATATTATTAGAGTTTTCATAGAAATCATTCCCGTTATTTTCTCAAAAAATTTAAAAATTAGAGCATAGATGAACAAGTTCATAAAAACGAAGACATACAAGCACGACACACAAAGCTTCTTAAACAACTCATTCACACTCCTAAAATAGTTAAAAAAAAGAAACCTTACCATTCTCATCTTTACGATCTGCGGAATTTTGATTTATTCTTCTTTTGCAGCCACAATAAAGCTTGCAATAAAATCGAATCAGGCTCAAATATGACCCAACTATCGTCAGTATTGGAAAAGACCAAACATGAGGCTTTCATTTCATCAATCGGTGAGCAAGAATATCCACGTGCGTGGGTGAAATTCGACTTCGATCGGAAGTTTGATTCGATAAGCAACGTTTGCGCTTACAGTACTGCGAAATAATTAATGAAGCAAATGCCGGGTGCGAGCACATCATATACAAGTCTTTCAATGACACAGCGAATACCCGCAGGCACTCATCGATTAGTGACCTATCGTAAATTGCTCTAGTCCAAGTGAAAAAGTACACATTCGTCTGATGCCCTCAACACGAGTCAAGGTTTAGATGGGCCTCTATTTACCGAAGCATGTAAAGGTTTTGCTGACTTGAGTCTGTAACCGTATACATTTTTCTCAGAGACCAGTTAACACTCGATTTCCTTTCGAAATCCTACTTTTTATGTTCCGGACAAAACTTGGTTATAACGGGTTCAACTTCGTATTAACAAGTCAATTTAACACAGACAGGGATAGAAAATTCAAGAAGAGACCGGAAGTCTACTTCGTTATACTGAGGTTTCGTTAGATCCAAGTTCTACTGTATTAAAAAGAGCCATACCTCACGTTCTTTTTTTTTTCTGTAGAAACATATGTAATAGTGACTTCTGAAGCAATTATTCCTATTTCGATAGTGAGATTATAATCATTATCTGTAAGGAAACGAGCGTCATAGCTTCGCGCACACCAAGTTTCATGCTTATTGATCTCATCATTTTGGCCCGCCGCTACCTATTAGGCTGACCAAAGTATCGAATATAGAAACTTATTGATTAATTCGTTTATTGGTGTGAGCTTTGTACCTCAACTAGCTCAGCAAATTTTTTCTAATTGATTTTTTCGCTCAATAATGATGCGTCACGGTGCCTCGCTAATCAAAATCAACACGATCAGGTTTTTGAAAAAACAAAATCTTACCATGTACTTGGTCTTCTGAAAGATACTCGAGATAAATTCATTCTATGATTAAAAATAATGCTTTTGAAACAATCTTGTTTATGCAACCTGAAATTCGGCTTATTTTGATAACTATCCACGATACAGCGTGATACAGAATGTAACAAGCTCATTTGCAGACAGTAAACACGATACCCCTTAGAGAATTGTCAATGAATTTTGGCAAATTAGGAAAGAATGTATCGAAAAAGTTGAATATATCGAAATGCGCAAATCAGCGATGGAATCTAATACAAACATCTTTCAAAAATGTAAAAATGCCTGCTTTAATTTGAATAAATAGGCATTTTATTTTGATCATGATCACGACAGATTGCGGCAGCTGTAAGATGGAATAGGAGGAGCTGGTCGAGGATGCATCCTCTCACAATGAAGCATAGATGAAGGCGATGTTGACGATGCATCAGCCAAGGCTAAAACTGGGCCTGAGCCTGGGCATGTTTTTGGCAATTTGGCTATCCGGGGCTCGGGCTGGTTGGCCGATCAAGCTGGCCCAGCAGCCCGGAAACGTCCTCGAAGACTTTCTCGCCTATCGTCATGTCGCCATAATCCACTTCGATCTACCACCACATGCTGTTTCCGTCGGTTTCAAGTTAGTATCTAATTACCTTATGGAGCTTTCTCTGGCCAGCTCTCTCGTTTAGATGACATTAAATTTCATGACACGTACTTATCAATCTGCACATTTCTTATAATCCTCAAGAATTGCCGTTTTATAATCGCCAAATAATAACTCGAATTTGATCCAATGTATATTTTTCAAAATCAATCTTAGTACTCAATTACTCATTTTTCACAAAAATCATGGATTTCCACTGTACTTTTGTGCACATCAGAAACGGTACGATAATAAGTTTGGAAACGGTAAAAACCAAATTTTTGATGTTCAATCATCATTTAGCTGTAAATACTCAGTACTCTCGGATAATGGAGAAATAAGAAGTAATCTTACTCACAAGGGGAGGACCAGGCTTTTGGATCACCAATCTTGTCCAAAATTTTTTTACAGTTTTGTATTACCTAGAATATGAAGAATACAGAGTAACTTCGTCGAATGGGCCTCCTGTTCAAAGTTACAGCCCATGACATTAACATTGCCCATATAGACCCATGTTAAAAAATGATATAAATAGATATACTGGCAACGCTAACATTTTTGCTTGTAGCTCTGGACAGAAGGCCCATTTGACATTTGAGTTACTCTGGATTCTTCAAGTTCTTGGTGACACAAAACTGAAAAAAAATTTTGGAAAGGATTGGTGATCCAAAGGTCTGTTCCTCCCTTTGTCAGTCGGAATTGCATCAGAAGAGTCAAATTCAACTCAGGGGATCTCTCAGATAACAACCAATGTGTAGTAATGGTGCGAAGCAGGACGTGCAAGCTGATTGAGTGAATCTGCACATGAGCTGCATCATTACCTAGGCTTTACTATTTCAAGGCTCATCCAATATACTCACTGTAAACTCGATCCGCTCGAAAGATGACTCTTCTAGTCTCGCAAGTTATACCCTGATCAATCACATCCTAACAGAAATAATATGATTTCTTCGAGATGTAAATTTTCTGCTCAAAGACCACAACTCATTTTCGAGAGCGGCGATCAAGTAAATAGCATTACGATCCAGTTTTGATTTTTAGTACTCATCTCCTAATACTTTTTACCGTTCGGATTACATTTATATTACAGAAATCTCCCACATAAAGTTACTCCACCGCGATAATACTGAATAATTCTCAGAACACCTAGTAGTTGGAGCTAAAATACTGATTCCTTACAGAAAAAAAACGTTTTGAAAAGATCATGCATGGATTCATTGAGCGCCAAGTATTTTGGTAAAGCAATCGGTAACTATCCAAACAGTGGCATTTTGTTATTCGTCCAAAATCGCGATCAATGATGCACGTGTCTTGTAAAAAGTTAATACCTTGAATAAACTACCAACACTAAAAGCTGAAAATGAATAGAAAACTGAATAGCTTATCTACTTAATTGAAATAGATTCACTGTGAAAGAAGAAAGGATTGGAGGGCTATTGGGCGAGTGTCCAGAACGTGACGTGACAATAAACGTGAAATCGGGCAGTTTGCCACTCGTGCAGCCCGATGGATCAAAAATACGGGCCAAACTGCTGAAGAACAGGCGACGAAATTACACCGTCGAAGCCCTAAGTAACGGCGATGAACACATTGTTAACATCGTCGCTCCGTCACCTGGTGATTGGTACGCTATTGCTTACAGGTCATGGTTCGACCCCAACAGCGGCAAGATACAGCAGCAGGGTAAGAGAATACCGATGTTTCAATCCGGTTTTGAATCGAGTCAATAAACTCACAATGACCAACTTGGATAATTGATGGATGATTGTTACGAAAACGGAACAGATTAAAAATATTTATGGAGAATCATTTTCATAGGAACATTTTTTTTAATGAGTAATGAACATCATATGTTTTCTTTGAAACATAACGAAAGGCTATGCGAATTTATTCAATAGAAGGAAAATTCTTAAGATGATGTCTTAGGTGATGATTGAAGAGTCAAATTAGAAAATTTGGTATTTTTAATCTACTCACTAGTAATTTTATCAATAACTGTACAACCATCTCAAAGATATATAATACAAGATATTACATGAGTATCAATATTTTAAAGCCTAGGTATACTACTTTGATCTGCAGCATGTTGCACTAGATACTTTTTCAATGGTTTAATAGCATTCGTCACCTGTAAGCCCAGACTCCTTGCCAGAACAATGGGAGCTGCTGTCCCTTTGTACAAGCGATGAAGCGCATCAATGGCCAGCATGGTTGGAATATTGTGCCACTGTCTCATACTTTCATACTTGTTCAGATACAATACATCTCCCATCACTGCTCCATTTTCAACTGATTCAGCAAGAATCTTCACGAGAGCTGTCACATCTCCAAATCCCAAGTTGACTCCTTGTCCAGCAAGAGGATGAACTCTATGGGCTGCATCTCCTACCAATGCAACACCTGGTTGTACATACTTGACTGCATGCCCAAATCCTAGAGGAAATGCTGCTCTTGATCCCTCTACAATACTGGAAATAGAGGGTTGCAGTTGCCTCGTAACACCAGTCTGAAGTTGGAAATTCTGAAGTAGCTGTTGAAGAGCTTTCATTCCAGCCTCTACTACACCATCTTTTTGGTAAACTTTCCACAAAGCATTGTTCAGACCATCCACGAATTCTTCTTCGGAGAGTTGCAGCATTCTCTTTGCCTCTTCTGTTGAAATAGACCAAACCAGAGAGCTGAGACACTCTGTCAAAGGTAGAAGAGCAACTGGTCCAGTGGGTAAAAACCGTTGCCAAGCAACAACATTTTCAGTCGGTTCAGACAGCCTCACAGTAGCAACAATACCCATTTGATCATAGTCCCAATCAATGTATTGAATTCCCATTGCCTCACGAACTTTGGATTTGTGCCCATCAGCTCCGATCAACAGCTTTGCTCTATACTCTTCTCCACTTTCCAATTGTACACATGATTCCATACCTGGTGCAAATGGCAACAAAATACTACCAATCTTGGCATTATTGACAACCTTGACAGAGCCTTTGTCAGCTAATACAGTATCTACTGCATGCAACAGCAGATCATTCTCAACGATGTAAGCCAGATCATCCTCCAACAGATCCTCATTGAATGTGATCATAGCATCCGAGCAAGCATCCCATATCTGCATCTTCCTCACAGGGGTAGCTCTTACAGATTCAATGTGTTTCCATGCTCCAATATTCGACAGTAATGTCCTAGTGTGCTTGTTGAGAGCGACAACTCTGTTTGAATAATTTTCCTTAACCTCGTAGTGGTGCTTACCACTGCCCTCCAGCAGGAGGATCTTCTTCGAGGCGAGACGTTTGTTGTTGGCCAGAGCACAAGCGAGAGTTGTACCGACCATGCCTCCACCAGCGACGATAATATCGTACGTCTCGTGTTTTGATGTGTTATCATCGTGATAACTTCTTCGTGTGTCCAAGAATCTGGAGGCTATAGCACTTCTACACTGTCTCGCTATGACCTTGGAGGCACCTCGTGATAGGAGGCAAGCCTCCACAATCACAACCATTGCTTGTCACTTCTTTCTATGCACTGTCAATAATAAATTTAGCACTGTGGTGCAAGATTTCTTTGATCAAACGGGTCGAGCCGTGGGTCGAACCAACGAATATAGACGCTTATAGAAGCCCAGTTCTTCAGTAAAACTGGAGCCCGGAGCTTGGATAACAGGGGGGTTAGTTATGTTAGCCAACCGCTTGGTGGCGCTCCTACTGGATAACACATAACACGTGTGTGAGCTGACGTGTTGCGTGTGTGCGTGCACAAACAACACATTACACAAAGCAATACGGCGATTAACCAAACCTGCAAATTTTACATCAGCGATGCATTGCTTAAATTATCTCGATTTATTTTTTCAAATCGGACCAACTTTGGAAGTTGGACGAGAAATTTAAACTGTTCATCAATAAATAAACATCCGTTGCCTGCACTGAAAAACTGGTGGTCCGGAATCCCGACCGCGTGATCGCGTTTTACTCCGACCGCAGCGCGATCACCCCTCCGACCGACGCGTGGTCGAGAAACTGACCACGGAGCTCGGAAAAGGGTATTTTGCTCTGGCGCGAGCCGCGCGTCTGCTATAGCAGCGGGACGAATGCGTTTGGAGTTTTTACTAATATTTATATGAAAAGCGAGCCTACTTCTCCAAGAGACAGTCATGCTTATTTGATAATTTTATAACTTTTAGGTGTTTTGGTTATCGAACGTGCTCGATATAAAGGAATCTTGAAACATAACCTCGAAGCCGGCTTCGTTTGAGTGAGTGTTTGGGGAATCTCACACTCCCGTCGAACGCTGTCATGGAGTAGAACAACTCGGATTCTTCAACAATACATCTATTTTCGGTGTGTAAAATAGTGAACCACAGCAACAATGCCTAAAACTCAAGCCCCCTCGGGGGGCCGATGAACGTGTACGACATTTGAGTTTCATCAAACGGGGATGTCAGTTGGTCGAGCGGCGTATCTTTTGCCTCGTGAACGAAAGGTCGTAGGTTCAAATCACCCTTCGGTCAATTTTTTTTTGTCGCGAACACTTTTTTTATATTTTTAACTACTTTTTTTTATTACTTTAAGGATATTTTTAGAATATTTGATTTCTCATCTTGAATTGATTTCAGTGATTTTTTTAACAGTTTCATGTGAATATTTATGAGACAATGTTATTTTACCGGTAGTTTCTGAAAGATAATATTCATTTCAATTAAAAGTTTTCAACTCGAATCGAATAAATCGTTTGGAATTCATCTGCACATCAGCGAGGAATTAGAGATTAGATTGATCTTGCTTATGCGAATAATAATACTTATGGGACTGTTCCAAGAATGGCAGAAATTAATTCGAGATGACGAATCAAATATTCTGAAAATATCCATAAATTAATGAAAAAAAGGAGTTAAAAACATAAAACAAGTGTTCGAGAAAAAAAATTGGACCGAAGGGTGATTTGAACCTACGACCTTTCGTTCACGAGGAAAAAGATATGCCGCTCGACCAACGAACATCCCCGTTTGATGAAACTCAAATGTCGTACACGTTCATCGGCCCCCCGAGGGGGCTTGAGTTTTAGGAATTGTTGCTGTGGTTCACTATTTTACACACCGAAAATAGATGTATTGTTGAAGAATCCGAGTTGTTCTACTCCATGACAGCGTTCGACGGGAGTGTGAGATTCCCCAAACACTCACTCAAACGAAGCCGGCTTCGAGGTTATGTTTCAAGATTCCTTTATATCGAGCACGTTCGATAACCAAAACACCTAAAAGTTATAAAATTATCAAATAAGCATGATTTTCTCTTGGCGAAGTAGGCTCACTTTTCATATGAATATTAGTAAAAACTCCAAACGCATTCGTTCCGCTGCTATAGCAGACGCGCGGCTCGCGCCAGAGCAAAATACCCTTTTCCGAGCTCCGTGGTCAGTTTCTCGACCACGCGTCGGTCGGAGGGGTGATCTCGCTGAGGGCGCTATACGTAACTAACTAGGTGCGAATTCAGACCACCAGTTTTTCAGTGTGTACATGAAAACCCATCTTGGGGGCGAATGGTTTATAAATGAAGTTTGGTCTTATAAACTAAATAGCGTCATAGCTCAGTCGATAGCGTCCTTGGGCGTTAATATCCGCATGTGATGGTGCTATGGGGCGGAGTTCGAATCCCCCCAAAGTCTTTTTTTTTTTCAATCATAGCCAATATTTTTTTTACGGACAACTTCATCAATATTTCGTTCACGAATTATCCAATTCAAAAATTGTTAGAGAGAGTATGTCCACAAGTATATGTATGCGTATAGGGCGACATGTATGTGTATGTGCGTATGGAGTGGCGGCGCCACCGGATGGACGAGTGCGTGCGCGCGAGGGAGGCTCGAGAGAACTTGGCGGGCCGCGATCAAGTACGGGCGGCGGGCGAAGGCCGTGACCTGGTGAACGGGTATCGAGGGCTCCTGGAGCCGACGAGTTTGGCGAAGGCCGTTGTGTACCTAGTTTAGTGGCAAGTGTGCCGTATAGTAATTAGTGGCAAGTTGCCGTTACCAAATTAATTGTATCTGATTGAGTGGCAAAAGTGCCGGTAGCTCGTGAACGATCCTGTACTTAGTTGAATAAATACTTTTATTTGAGTGAATCTTCTGAGTTATTCTTAGAGACAGGAGTGTCTCTAACAACTCAGAAGTGGGATAGCAACGACAGTGCCCACAAGGAAGTGTAAGAAAAAGTGAAATTTTGGAGCAAAATACTTGTTGCTCCGAAACGGTTGGCACGTGCGCCGCAAAATCGAATCGGCAATTTTCGAGTATAGTTGAGCTTTTGTATGTGTTATCAGCGTCTCGACTGAATTTGGAAAAACGGACAATATTGACTATCGTAGGAAATTGAGTGACTATCGTGAAAATAGTGTAAAATTTTTTTTTTTTCGCTGGTATAAAGTAAGTGTGTGCAAGTTGGTACATGCACGCGGCAGTGAAAGTGTGAAATCTCGCACGCGCAGAGCGGCAGACGATAACGAGCGGGCTGGCGCCTCGCTGGAATTTGCGAGCGGGTGGACCTTAGGGTCGCTTTTGGTGACGATTACTTAGCGTCGTGCGGCTGATGATCTTTGTTGCGCTCGTGACATAAGGCAAATTCACGATGACGCCAGAACAAGAGCGCAATGCAGCGGCACGCAAAGCCCGAGAAGCTCGACAACAGTCAGATTTAGAACAAAGAAATGCCGCGAGAACATTGTTTGAGATACAACAGCAGCAACAACAACAACATCAGCAATTTTTGCAACAACAAGGGGATATGCATCAACAGCACTTCCAGCAGCCACATGCCGGTATGCCACAGCCACAAGCCGGGATGCAGCCAGAGATGATGCAGCTTATGACGGCCGTGACGAGGCTGATCGAGGGACAGTTTCAAGCGCAGCAGGCTCAGCAACAGCAAGGGCAGGTAAACACGACATACAGTGTGCTGCCGGACTTATCGCATAATATCGAGAATTTTACCGGTGTGGAGGGTTCCGCATTCGCTCGAGCTTGGCTGAAGCAGCTTGAGTCCACAGCTACTCTCCACCGATGGACGGAAGCGGTAGCGTTCGAAACCGCACGCAGCCACCTCAAACAGGCGGCGAAAAATTGGTATCTCGGAATGATCGACGAAATTAAGGACTGGGCAACATTTCGAGCGGAGTTCAAGGATGCCTTTTTGATAGAAAAAACCCTGACAGAGCGGTTTGAAGAGATGCAGCGTCGCATCCAAGGACCAAAAGAGAATACCACGGAATATTTTTTCGACAAAGTGCGGCTCTGTAAAGCCTTGAATTTTGGAATGGACGAAATAAAAATTCAAGTAGCCATGGGTGTGTGGTCTCGAACTACCAGTGCAGCAATTATGAACAGAAGCTACGCCAACGAAAATGAGCTGAGGCAGTTCATTGTCAGTTTCGAAGCGCTTGAATCGGCGCGCTCCGATAGGATTGGTGCAGCAAGAAAAGCTCCCGGGACAGCAGCGACAACTAGCGGCAGGGCGGACAGCAGTCCAACGACAACTCAGCGAAGCAACCAGCAGGGTAGTGCCGGTCAATCAAACGCGAGTGCCGAAAGTTCTGTGAAAAGTGATACGTGTTACCGATGCTCAGAAAAAGGGCATTACGCTAAATACTGTACTAAGAAGCGTGAGACGACGTGCTATACGTGCGGTGGACCGGGTCATATCGCGAAATTTTGTCCGAAATCTGAAAATTCTGTGAAATTGCCAGAGGCGGAAATGAAATTTGTTGCGCCGAATGGGCATAAGACAGTGTCTAAGTATGTAAAAATTGTTAAGTTAGATGAGGCCCAAGGACTCAAAAGTCTAGTTGATCCTGGCAGCTCCGACTGCACAATTAAGGCGTCAGTTATGCTTGAGCACGGGCTCAAATTTATACCGATTTCTAGTATTTTAGTTGGATTTGGGAAATCCGGTAATGAAGTAAAATCAAGCGGAATAGTGCGTGGCACATTGACTGTTGACCAGTGTACGGCGGACGATATAATTTTTCGCGTTGTGCCTGATGATGTGCAACCGTGTGACATAATTATAGGGAGGACTTTTACAGACTTACCCCATGTTTCGTATTATAAGAGTGGTGATGTTTTCGAATTTGTTCAGAATGAAAAATTGTTTTCTATTTATCCGGAAGCGAATGTTGAGCAAAGTGACGTTTTTGATGTGGCATCCGATGAATCTATCAGTATCGCACCAGCTTCGATGAAATTCATTCAAGTCAAATCTTGTGGTGAAACATTTGAAATACCGTTTTATAATCCAAGTGATAAGAAAATCACACTTTCTTCTGATGAATGTTTGAATGACCGCGTTCTACTTTTGAATTCAGATCCATCTGAAGAGCCAATACGTAGACCAATTGTAGAGAATGATGTGAATGTAGGACCTAATGTGACGCCAGATCAAATTCGTGGACTTTTAGCTATGCTTAATGATTATCGTGAGTGTATTGCGCTGGATGAGAGTGAATTAGGATGTACCGATTTAACTGAGATGGATATTGAGGAGAAGCCAGGAAGTCAACCTGTGTATTCTCGAGCATACAAAGCTAGCGCAGAGCAAAGAGAGGCTATGCGGAAAATTTTTGCCGGTTACAGAAAAGCCAAAATATTTGAGGATACGAACTCTCCGTACGGCAGCCCGTGTATGCTAGTTAAAAAGGCTGATGGGTCATGGAGGTTAGTAGTAGATTTTCGCAGGCTGAATAATAATACGGTTCGTAAAGTTTTTCCAATTCCCCCATTTGATGACGGCCTTGAATTTCTTCATGGCGCATGTCTTTTCATAACTCTAGATCTTGCTCAAGGATTTTTACAAGTTCCATTATCTGAAGCAGCTAAAGCGAAAACAGCGGTAGTGACGCCTGATGATAGAGGGCAATTTACACGATCAATTTTTGGTTTGATGAATGCACCAGTTTATTTTGCTGAATTGATGTATAAGGTTTTTGGCCATTTGCGCAATAGGATTATGTTGATATGTGTGGATGATGCATGTATTTTTGCCTTGATTTGGTCTCAATTAATGCAAAGATTTGAGATAGTTTTGATAGAGTTAAAGAAAGCTCATTTGACATTGAATCTTAAGAAGTGCTATTTTGGTGTAGAAGAAGTTGAGTACCTAGGGTTGCGCATAAGTAAAGATGGCATTGGGCCGGGCAGTAAGAAGATAGTTGCAATTCGCGAATTCCCTACACCGCGCAATATTCATGAAGTACGCCGTTTCCACGGGATGGCAAGCTTTTTCCGTAGATTTGTCCCAAATTTTGCTAAATTAGCTGCCCCACTCATTGATCTTTTGAAGAAAAATAATACTTTTGTATGGTCTGACCGGCAAGACGAAGCATTCCGAGCAATCAAAGAAAAGTTGAGTTCAAGTCCGATACTTGCTCATTATAATCCGAAGTCTAATAGAACTGAGATCCACACCGATGCGTCCTGTGATGGACTTGGTGCCATGCTTTTGCAAGAAGGAAATGATAAATTGATGCACATTGTTTATGCAATAAGTCGACGTACTTCAGACGTAGAGAAAGCTTATCATTCGAGTAAGTTGGAACTTTTGGCCATTGTTTGGGCGTTAGATAGATTGAGAAATTTGTTGATAAGCATACCCTTTACAGTCATTACGGATTGTCAGGCACTTATTTATATCAATTCCATGAAACAGAAGAGTCCCCAGATCATTCGTTGGTTAGCATCAATAGCAGATTTTGATTATACTATAATTCACCGAGCTGGAGAAAAGATGCAACATGTAGATGCTCTCTCACGAGCGCCAGTAGAAGAGTGTGGTGTGAGTCTTGATGATGCTACTATGTTTAATGTGACAGTAAGAGAAGATGAAATTTTAATGTATCAGCGTATTGATGATGACTTGTTAAGAAAAATCCAAATATTAGAGAAAAATGTAAGCGATCGTACTAAGCGTGAGAAGAGTGAAGTGCATGAGTTTGTGTTGAAGAATGGGTTACTTTACAAGCGAGAAAAAACGGGAGACGGTCCTAATGATTACAAAGATTTCTATGTAGTTCCGCGTGCAATGCGTAAGGCGTTAGTGATCAAGAATCACGATCTGTCGAGCCATTTTGGGGTAGATAAAACAGTGGATAGAATCAAAGAGTTTTACTATTTTCCAAAAATGAGAAACTATGTCAGAAGACATATTGCTTCGTGTGTCGAGTGTTTGTTGGCCAAGCATAAGGCGGGTAAGCAAGCTGGGGAACTGCACCCCATTCCTCCGGGCAAAAGGCCGTTTGAAGTTATGAATGTGGATCATCTTGGTCCGTTTGTTACGTCAAAACTTGGGAATAAGTACATATTAGCTGCCATTTGTAACTTGACTAGATTTGCTCTACTTTTCGCAGTAAAAGATGTGAAAGCGAAGACGACCGTCCGTCACATGCAGAAAGTCGTAGATAGATTCGGAGCACCTGTGCGTTTTATAACTGACCGGGGAGTCGCGTATGCATCAGAAGTTTTTGAGAAATTTTGCAATGAAAATGGCATTAAGCACACGCTCAATTCAAGTCGTCATCCACAGGCGAACGGGCTTGTTGAACGATTGAACCAAACGATACTTCCAGCTTTAAAAGCTAATTTGATAGATTTTGATGGTCTCGATTGGGATAAGAACCTCGGGAAAATTGAACGGGACCTGAATACTTCCGTAAACAAGACGACGGGCCGAACTCCATTCGAGATGTTATACGGGTACATTCCGCGTTTCAAAGATGGGCTAGCTAGAGATCTGACGGTAGATTCGGAACAGTATAAGATTCCTGGTGATCTTAGAGACGAGATTCGAGAGAAAATTGAGGTCGAACAGCAAAATTCAAAGGAACGTTACGATAAGTCGAGGGTTAAAAATGTTAAATTTTCAGTGGGTGACATAGTTTTCATGAAGGCAAATCGTGTAGCAACCGGTGAATCGACGAAGTTGCAACCAAAGAATAAGGGTCCACTTGTGATCACTCAAGTTCTTCCATCTGATACGTATAGAGTTCAGAGTCTGAGTAAAAAAGTTGATTTAAAACAGGGGACAACAGCGCATGTAAGTCAGCTGAGAATTTGGCGTGGATGTCCTATTGAGGATGGGGATAATAGTGAGTCTGAGTCTGAATCTGAGGATGAAATTGTTGTGCAAAGTGATTCTGTTATGAGTGGAGATGATGAAAGTGCGAATGATAATGACGAACAAGCACAGAATGCCGTTTCGACGAGCAATGTTACTGGTGTACGTAGAAGTTTGAGACAGCGCAAGAAACCGAGCAAGCTTGATGATTTTGTATCCGATTAGATTTTTATACCTTCTATCTGGAAGCTTGGAGGACCAAGCTCGCGTAGGATGGCCGAATGTTAGAGAGAGTATGTCCACAAGTATATGTATGCGTATAGGGCGACATGTATGTGTATGTGCGTATGGAGTGGCGGCGCCACCGGATGGACGAGTGCGTGCGCGCGAGGGAGGCTCGAGAGAACTTGGCGGGCCGCGATCAAGTACGGGCGGCGGGCGAAGGCCGTGACCTGGTGAACGGGTATCGAGGGCTCCTGGAGCCGACGAGTTTGGCGAAGGCCGTTGTGTACCTAGTTTAGTGGCAAGTGTGCCGTATAGTAATTAGTGGCAAGTTGCCGTTACCAAATTAATTGTATCTGATTGAGTGGCAAAAGTGCCGGTAGCTCGTGAACGATCCTGTACTTAGTTGAATAAATACTTTTATTTGAGTGAATCTTCTGAGTTATTCTTAGAGACAGGAGTGTCTCTAACAAAATATTTATTTCAATCCGGAAAGCTTGATATATACTTTTTTCGTTTACAACAAATTAACTGATTAATGAAAACAAACATCAAAATTCTATGGTAAAAATTATAACGTAAGTGGAAAAATTGGAGATTCAAAAATCGAATCAATTTTCAATATTGTTTCGTGATTGATGTTCTTCGGATTGCAAAATAATTTAGAAACCCGTGAATGGATTTTTGAAAAAATGGCTTTAATTATCGAGTAAAGTTCAAGTATCTACTGTTTCCAAACAAAAATTACCCAAATTGCAGATTCAAAGAAATCAAACCCCCTCTCTGATGTTAAAATCATATTAGATTTCGTCATTGACCTTCTTCATATTGCAAAACAATTTTTGAAGCCCCAGAAAGGAGTTTTCGCGAGATGAGCGACTGTAACCATACCTTTCTAATTGAACAATTTTTGCAACAGAGGTTGTTCATTGTTCGCATTGAAATAAACTACTAATTTAGATGAAAAAAAAAAAAAAAAAAAAAATAAGTACGATCTTGAGGGGATTTGAACCCGGGGCCAAAAGATTACAGGGCAGGAACACTATCGCCTACGCAGACGATGTACATCAGCATAGCATGAAATTGATGATTAAACGAACTTACTTGTAAGTGAAGTTCGACATATAATTATATCTTCGAACAAGGGTCGAAATATAACTTGTATATAAAGTTGTTGCCCTCCAGTCAACTTGACATGCTTGTAAATTTACTACCTCTTTTTTTAGACTCAGATTAAAATCTTAATTTCATGTTTTGAAGAAATGATGATCGCTGAACGATATTGCATTGAAACAACGCTATATCACGAATAATCTAATTAAATGCCGATGTTTGTGACCATCTATACTGCGAGTAACTCCGTCTCTCATAATCATTGACAGGGGAAACATAAATCACAGAAAATCATTCAAAATTGCGAGTCTGTTTAGCGGTCCAGTAATTTTTTACTGAAAGAAAGAGATTGATTTGGTCGAAGGATAAAATGCATCAGATTCTGTGCGGATTTGAGCTGCCGCCTCCGTGGCTTGCAAGCTCCTCGATAGTGCCGCCATCCTACAGTCGCTTCATCAACTAACGATTTCGGGCATCGGGTCGCCCATAAGCAATAATCTTCTATAAGCGTCTATATTCGTTGGTCGAACTGAGCGTATCGGTGATTTTTTATTGATTGCGTCGTCTGCTGCAATCTGTCTGCTATGCTATGCCGGCGCCGCGCGCGTCGAAACTGCAGCAGCGCCCCGGTGGAGAGATTCGCAAGCTTCGCGAAAACGAGCTTGCAGAGCTTGCAGAATGCACTTACCTCACCGGACTCTCATTGTTGGGGGACTAAATAAATAGAATAAAAAAAATGTGATTGGTCAAAATTGAGCCTGGGATCCTTCGGTTTAACGATCGCCATCAATTCTCAGTCGGGATACAGAACTCTGCTGAAAATAATTCTGGGATCCCATGGGGGCCCAGGGGTCCCATGAGATCCCTGGGAAAATTTTTAATCTTGACATTTACGAAATTTGTCATCTAAGACGTGCGCATACAGTTTTTGACCATTATTCCCACAAAAATGTCAAAATTTGGTCGAAATTCGGATGCTACACGTCTCCGGTGCCAAATTCCGCAAATATTAAGATTAAAAATTTTCCCAGGGCCAGGTACCACGAAGTCCCATGGGATCCCATGGGGTCCCACGGAATTATTTTCAGCACGAAAAAATCATTTGTGATCATTCGCACTTAATGACGTTTTGGAGCAAATGTGAGCTATTCAGCGTATGAGTTTTGATTCTATTATCGCGTTTCATTTGAGCGTTTGACAACGCTTCATTTTCTCCAACCCTAAATGAGTATTTTGAAATTCAGTTGCGGCGCGTTTTTCTGTCAAAACTCCTCTGTATTCATCAAAATAATTTCTAAAATTATTTTACTTACATTTGGTATACTAAATTTTACTATCTTCTTTCTTTAAATCTCTAGAAATATACCACTATAAAAGTACAAGCTTTAGTGGATACGTAGACATTTATTAACAACTTATTGAACTTCTTCGACTGCTCGTGCGAAGAATATCAAAGCACGATCATTTTATTGTTGAATTGTTCGGGCTTGTTCCGAGTTATCTGATCAAAAATTCCACTACCTGTATGGAATCTAGAGTAAATTTCCTCGACTCTCCTTATGAGTTTGCCGAGTCTACTTGAATTTGTTCTGAGAAAATCTCTCTCAGTGTATAAATTGATTTGTGTTAAGAAAGTGGAAGGGCTAAATATATGAGAGAAGCGAAAACCCTATATTTGCTCATCAATAATTCGTTCCATACACAATACTATCATTGGACAAGAAATACAATTTTTATCAATTAATTGATAACTTGCCGTGAGATATGTTCGAGAAAAATACTTCAAACATGAATATTTTTAACAAAAGAAAAAAATTGTAATTTTTTTCATAAACTGTCTACAGAAACCAGCAATAGCCTCTTCGGTATGCACCCTTTTTTTTACGTAAAACTTTTTTCGTCGCAGGTGTTGGCGCAAGCTGCGAAACGCTGTTAGATGCTGAGCTATGGATCGAGCATGCGGACGTTACTCTCCCGTTCAACGGATCAAACGAGCACAGGGTAAATCTCGACGGTAGACACGTCAACACGTCCTCTCTAGAGTTCCTAATCGACCCAAGTACCGAATGGGCCCGTTTCACCGTTAACTCAAGCTGCGGGCAAAACTGTTCTATCGCAATGCTTGCAAGTTCGAGTGATCATCTGCTCGGCCAGATTGTTAACTCGACAGAAACTGACGTACAATTTCGAGCACACGACGACACGTCCATTCCGATCCACGTTGTATTGATGCTACAAAAAGGACCTGGTAGTGAGATCGTCGTAAAACTTGAATCCGTCCAACGAGAAAAGAACGGAGATGAGGAAGGGACTAAGATGAAGGTGAAGAGATCTCGGGAGAGCTTGAGTGAGATCGCGCTCACGAGGAAGAGCTTGCCGGACTTTTTCTTATTCGACTACGAGCATTTGGGAGGTAACACCAGCAAGCCGGCACCGATGAATATCAGTGCGGATACGTTATCCGTGATGAGGTTCAAGGTTGGACCTGTGTACGATACGGGTGGTACCCTTTCGGTTGGACTCAAAATTGCAGACGATTACGAGCGACCCGATAAGAACAGCACACTCGTCATTGTGGGATGCTTGAATTACGGTGAGCTTTTGTAGTAGCTATTTGACGAAAAGTATAACTTTCGAATAATTAGTACCCCAACATCTTGGGCATTTTTGAAACCTGTTATAAAATCTAATATCAAGATGATTTACTGTCAGCTATGTAGTAGAATTATAGATTTGAAATTCATTAGATAATCATATGATCAACGAATGACAAGGATATTTTAAATGTGAACCAAAGATTTTTTTGTGAGTCAGAATATTATCAGATAGCATGCTGACTCACAGATTCAGTGCAAAAGAGTCAAATTCTCTTTATATCTTTGCTGCATTCGCCAGGACATTTCTAAACTTTCCATAAGCTCCAATTTCATCATTCCCAAAGAAATATTCTATCAAATTCACCTTTTTTTCTTCGTCATCTTGCAGGCTATTTTGCAAGGATCCGTCCAGACGGCAGGTGCCAGCGCAACTCTAAGACGAAAAGCGACCCTCCAGACCTCTACGTCAACTCAAAATCAGCCCCAAGTTTCGTCCACGCTCCCTTTCCCGAACCAGGACTCTGGCATCTCAGCACCAAAGCTTTCTGTATCAGTTCAACTGGCTGCGAATGTTTCGAATCGTGCATTCGACCCAATGCGACCAGCACCAATTCCACCTCCTGCAAGCTCGACAAACTCTCGAACATGACCTTATCATCGACTTGCAACTGCGCGTGGGAATGTCCTGCAAGAATTGAAAGCAGTATAGCATCATCTCCATGCATCGAGGGTGGCTGTGGAGAACATGGCAGATGTATGCACCATATGAGCGGTGGATTCGTATTTTCTGCGTGTTACTGCAATTCTGGATACAGGGGTTTCGATTGCGCTGATGATGCCTACGTTACGAGCCGAGCTCGAGCTTTGGCTACCCTGCTCATGCTTACCCTAAGCAATTTAGCATTTTTGGGAGCGATATTTGTTGCTGTGACTAGGGGATACTATACCGAGGCGGTAGTCTATACAGCTGTGATGATATTTTCGTCGTCGTATCATGCTTGCGAGGCTGGTATCGATGTGAGTATTGATTTTAGAAACTAATCACACAATATATCGGTCTGGACCTTCATATGAGTAGATTGCAACTCGCGACCTTATCAAACATGTCCCTGAATCACATTTAGATGAATTATTAAGTGTTTGATGAGAAAGTAGACAATTCGAAGTTTCATACAAATACTTTGCGATATCACCGTCGTGTACCAATACTATCCTATTGATTTCCGGAAAATTTTTTAGACCTTTTTGACAGAATAATTCAAGCTCATCGACTTTCGAATATTTTGTATTATTCTTGTAGCTTCGACTATTGTGCGTTTCTGGATGAGACATTAAAAAATGAATGAAAAATAAGGAAAGCCTCGAAAGATTTTAAATGACAGCATGCAAGTATGTAATTCCACTATTGAATCAACTGCCAGAAATTCATTCCAATGCTCAATTCTCCAGTCCGTTGATCTGCTTGAGTTGTAAATTGCCATTGTTTCAGTGCTGCAATAGATCACGAGTTAGCCCTCTTTGCATACGAACAAATGAATATCCATTAAGCTGTACTAACTCATGAAATACATTATGTCACAGGTATTCAACTTTGAAAAAGAGCACAGTCTCTGCCTGACGAGGCTGAACGTTCTGCAGTTCTGTGACTTTTTCAATGCGCTCCTTTCGATCTGGGTAACTTTGGTCGCAATGGCTTCGATGGGACCTCGAGCTACTTCTTTTGCTCATATGCTCGGCGTCGTGGTATTGGCCGTGGGCGCCGAACTCGACAAAACTGCGTTGTGGGTGTTCCTTATGCCGGTCGTCTGCGGATGTTCACTTGTCGTTATATCATGGGCTTACAAATGCCGACAAAAAGGTCAGTCATCGTTCTACACTCTCCTACCTAATCTCCGAGTACATTTTTCTTGCATTACTTCCTGTAAGATGATGTTCAAAATTCTAAATCAAGACTGAACATCAAATTATTGAGCAGAAACTAGTTTCGATGCTCATTTTACCAAAATTAGTGCTATCGAGCGGACTTAAGTTTTGCCCACATACTTTCAAAGATTGAGAGTCTCCAAGAATCAAAAATAGCTAAATTAATGAATTCAGAGAGCCTCGAAGAACTTTAAATAGCTTCCTAAAATCTTTTTGACTTTCATAGCTCTCTTGGTCTGACCAAACACGCCTGTTACTACTTAAAAATTGGACTCAAAGGTTCTTGATCGTATTCTCTTTCGATTCGCGGAGCCTTCATCATTCTTTTGACATCATTTAGAGAATACATGACCAATGAGAATGCATCTGAAATTATGACGGTTTTCTATCAATATGATTAACTCATACACTCCAATTGATTTTTGTAAATAGGAACTCTCAAGTATCCAGCGAGAATCTACAGACTGGTATACCTACCAATCGGATTAACGGTCGTGCTCATCGGTATGATTTGTTATGCTTTCCTACAGACCAGGCGTAACTATTACATCTTGCACAGCCTATGGCACGTTTGTGTGGCCACTGGTGTCGTTCTGCTCCTGCCCAAACGCCACTACATGGAGTGACGATATCTCAGGCGCCAAAACTTGGTCTGCAAAATTGCCTTAGGAGACGCTATCTTTGTCCATTGTTCCAGCGTCTATCGTTCCGTATACCGTCAACTATTGACTCTTTTTCGTATCCGAATTAAAAATCGTTAAAACTTTGAAAAATGATAGAGTAACATGTTCGAGTCCTGCGTAACATCCACATGAGCTTAGCCATTTGTGGATTAGCTGTAGGATATCTCATAATAGAAATCGACTGCTGGTTGCAATCGTGACTCCTAAAGATTTTGATTAGTAAATTGGTGATGAGTGAGTATTTTATAGTTTAATCAAATTGACTAAGAATTGCCTGGAGCACTTTCAGGAGTAAACTTTCTAATGAGACTACTAGTATTTACCCGTTGATCATTTTCATTCCAAAGTTTTTCTAGATTAAATATTGGTCATATCAAGCGTTCAGATGTGCCACGGTTTTAAAATTGAGAAGTTTTGCACACCACTAGAACTGAGAGAGATATTCCTCTGAATAGCTGTACGATAGCATCCATGTTCATATGAATAATTCAAATTATTTGATAGATTGAATCTTGTGGGAGATTTTTCTGGTTTTCTGTGAATCCAGAATTTGGCGCCTGAGAAGAATAAAGATTTTCCTAGATAGTAGGTACGACAAAATGTCACATTTTGATCACTTTGATCGTCACCTTTTCTCGTTGTGTCTCTAGCGTGATGACAAATTTTTGAAAGAGTAAGAAACAAATGCGTATTATCTGGATAAGACTTGAACTCGCGCTAGCCGCGGTATTTTTACACTTGATATAGTGAAAGTTCTACTGACTTAGGTATATCTCTATATTTATACTGAGAACTAAAATGTTGATAGCATAGTATTACATGTGAGATACTCTGCACTTTGTGATTCATGATGATAATTCGTTAGACGAGATTGATCATTTGTGTGATGAAAGATATTAGAAGGTAATAAATACTTTGAGTTTTTGATCAAAATAGTTGTAATTTTTTTCCTATAATACTACAAGTCTTAAGAAATGAAATCATACGCTTTGTCAAAATAGCAAATTCATTGAGTATAAAAAATATCACAACCCGAATTCGCTCTCGTGTAATTTTACGTCCGAGCTGACCGTAAAGAGTATTTTAGATGCCGTGTGCAAATCTCTTTTTACAGAACCATAGGCTCGTGTGCGAATTTCTTTATACATTTCAACGAATAAAAATCATCTAATGAGATTGTTATGTAGCTCCAGCGGTTAATTTCGCGAGCATGGATAAAGCCAGGTCGGGTGACAAGCTGCACTGGTGATACGCTCTCGCACAATTGCCCCCAGATCGTCCAGCTTCAAGAGCCTCGTGAACAGCGGTACCTTGAAGCATTTGGCTGGATGCGGCTGCATTTACGAGCCGTTCAAGGCTTGAGGCTTCTTCTTTGGCTGTTGCTTCGGCAGCTTGTTTGGCGTATGAACAGGCCAAACGTTGCATACAGGCTGTAGTATCGATGCCGTTTCTTGCCAGGGCGTCATCCAAACGGCTCATCAACTGAGCTACTCCACCTTCGTCTTCGCCTGAGAGAAGAAATGTAGCGATGTGATAAAAAAATTTGACTTGTTTGGAGGTTTCTGATAAGGTGATAGATATAAGACTGGGTGTTATCAGGTTCGAGAAGCCGAAAATTCGGAAAGCAAGTTCCATAGATCCCGGAATTCGAAGTGCAGAATTGCAAAAAGAAAACATTTGGAAATCACGAACGCTAAGAATTAAAGATTTTTTAAATCAAAATCCGCTGGGACAAAAATTCGGAATGCCCGAAAAGACAATATTAGCACCGATCAAAATTTTGGTTGGCAGCAATTTAGAGATGGAAATTTCGGAGGCAAATTTTTGTAGTACCTTCGAATATTAGCCAACTTGAGTTCTGATCGTTCATAATCTTTGCCTCTTTGAGCATTCCGAATTCCTGCATACAAAATTTTCAATACTCCAAGTCCTTGATTTCCAAATATTTGTACTCCCGTATTTGTGAATTTCAAATTTTCGCCCTTGAATTTCTGGCCCTTCAGAATTCAACTTCCCGAAAAACTGACCGAACTTATAAAATATATTTACTTCTAGTAGCAAAATTCAAAAGCTCAAAGCAGTACTTGAAAGGATTGATTGGTACATTTGATCACCTCCGGAGTTTGTCTCAGTCTGTTTCCAGATATTTTACTTTCAAATCCTAATACATTAGACATTTCAATATCGTTTGAAATTCATCTGATCGTACGAGTAGCCTACGAGGTACGATGCCTGATCGGCCAACTTTTATTTAATAATATGCCATTTCTTCAACTTTTACACTTTGAAAAAAATTTTTTAGCTAATTTAGTTAGTGGAATTTTAATGAAATCAATACTCACTTCTGGCATAAGGTCCATAAGATCCCGAGAGGACGTACAACAGCTTTGGAATGATCAAAATCGTACCAATGCCGATCACAGCTCCCAGCAGAAGTCCTCCCAAATCTGGCCTAACTGGCGCGTAACTACCAACTCCGTATCCCTAATTTTATTCAACACACGCAAGTGAATAGTTCTTTTTATAACAAATCATCTATGGAGGGATACTTGTAAGGTGCCTATCAGTGATTCAATCTGATCAAAAAATTGACAACCACTTTTCTTATCAAGACTATTGTGATGAGGTGCAATTAGAGTGACAAACGCATGGAAATTGAGTCTACTCTTTTTTATTGAAGAACACAGAGAGAAGTTTCAAAATTTGGAAAAGTATCTTCAGATAAGGAGCAAATTGACGTAACTCAGCAGAGTGCTCCATAATCATAGCGGCAACACTACTTACAGTGCCATCGGCAACATTTGTGAAGCCAAAGCGCGGCTCCTGGCTACGATCGTTCAGCTCGTTAGAATTTTTTGACAAATCCCCGTCGTTGCGAGATTTTGAATGAGACGATACGGCCATTTGGTCTTGAGCTTTTCCAGATTTTTCTGAATAGTCGAGAGAGCTTGGCTTGAAACTGCGAGTAATAAGACGGTTTTCGTTTCAAAAATTCAATTGAATAATTTGAAAACGGAGTTACATGAACATATCATATCATTTACTCACCCGGCATCATCGTATTTTGGTATACAGGAGACCGATGCGACGAGCATCCCGATCAGAAGCAAAATCATCGTATCCATTTTGAACATCTATCAAAATGAAATGGCCGGAGTTATTCTAGAAGTCTGTGTGACTTTATGGAAACCAAACTATGGGTAACCGAAAAAATTAAACTTGAGTCAACGGTCTCAAACTTTTTTTATTCCGTACTCTGCGAGTAATTTGTGTCCAATTCACGAATGTTTTGAGAATTGACCGAAAATTGAAATCAAAGAACTCTGGTAACTCATATTCACTGAATGATTTTGAATGTAATGTCCTTGCATACCTTGGAGCACAGACGCGATATTTCCATCAATAAACCACACTGAGAAAAAAATATCACTGCTCAACTTGTAACCGAGACACCTGGGCAACTGAAGACGTTCCACAGTCTACGAGTGTTATATTATATATCAGGTCACGCATCGAAGATTTTCGTCATCGTCCACGATGCGTTTTAGGCTTAGGACAATTGTCTACGGGCCGCCAATTTCGCTTTCGTCGTATCTTAGCCGCGAAGCTCGTCACCCCCTCATCCGAAGCGTGACACGCTAAAACGAGATAGGTGTATAAAGCTCACGCGAGCCTTCTCTTTTCATCCCGAAATAATGATTTCACTTTTGCAAGAGAGACAGCTCTCCTCGAGTATAATACATAAACCACGTCGGAACATGGCCTAAAAGCGCTGCGACGGAATCTCACAAACTTCCGGCCTTTTTTCCACAATGCTTCAAGAATTATGCAACGAGAGTCTACGTACAATGCTATTGCTTTCCGGTGACGAGAATTTTACTCGGTGTACATTAAAGTGTAGGGATAATATGAGCTATTTGTATTGTGCGGCTCGATTCATAAATGTAAGAAGAAGGAGATGGGTATTACATGGTTTGGTTATGCTTGGATAATTTTAGTTGCAATAATACTACTGTGAGATATGATGGAGGCAGTTGTGACAGTGGCCACTTTGAGACCCTTATTGTCGCGTAATACGAAAAATTACTTTCTTAGCTCGGTTGTGACACAGTGGCAAGTTGCGGACATCCGGGAATTACTTGCGTTTTTCAAAAACCCGTGCCACAAGATTCGATTATGAAACAATTGTAAGGAATTTCTCTGATTTTTCTGGAAATATAATGCTCCTGAACTTTCCAATCAGGATTGTGATGCAAGACGAGTTTTTGCCTTAATGCTATACGATTTTTGGATTTTGGATTTTGTTCAGTTGAACTGTGAGGTTTTATCAGATTTTCATCGATTCTCGGAACTCTCAATGCTACAGGACTTGTGAAAAGAGAATGAATGAAAATGATGGGCCTTAGATGGAGTCCTAGCATGGAGAAACAGCCTAGAACGTCAACAATTTCTCTCAATTTTACACTTAGACGCATTTGTTTTCTCGCTGCTTTGGGTCGTTGACTGGTTAATGGGAGGACTTTCAGTTTCATTCTCATCCTGGGCATTATAATTGTACTCGTTTTATACGATGAAAATTGTTGATAAAGGTGACGTCTTCAAAAAAAGTAAATGCAAGTATAAAATTCACGGTGATTACGATTTCAAATTAAATTGAAAATGAAAATGTTATGTCCACAAAGTATCAGCAGTGAGGAGTACCCGACCCAATCCAGATTTAATTGATGAGCCAAGTCACTTGTAATGTCTAGTATGACATCTTTGTTGGGAAAAAGAAATCTGCCCTTGAATCAAATTATTTCTTATCCAAATGTACCATGAAAAGCCTGGAACTCGGAGAGAAAATGTGAAGACTCGGGCTTTTGTATTATGCACTTACGTCTTGTCACCGATACAAATATTTGGATCCGTCTCTCACATGGCTGACTCGCATAAAAATTTTTTGATGAACTATGCGTAAAAATGTACTTTGCGCACAGTCTGTCGACTTTTGTTTAATTGTTTACCGAAAAGTGTGATACACGGTATTATAGTGTGATACACGGGAGTAATATTGTGATGATTCCGACCCTCGCCCGCGGCTCGGGCCGAAAACTCGAGCGCGAAAATAAGTTTTTACACCGTTTGTGAAATGGATACCTCGGATACAATCGGACTTTATTGCCAATGTCTAGTCAACTCTAACCAATGTCTAGTAGAGTCCAGTACTAGCCATTGGCAATAATAGTCCGGTTGTATTCAAGAATTTGAAGGAGTTTTCTTTACATCGAGTTTTTACACCCTTGTATCGAAATGTACTATCAAATTTTTAAGCTCCTCTTCGAAGAAACATAGATTCTACAATTCTCATCCCTTGGCTTTCCTCTAAAACAAATATAATTTTTATCAAATCTTCACTGTTTTGTCAGTTCTTTGATGTCATTAGCCTATATCAGAGACCAAGGAAAAGTCAGAATTCATAGATTCTCTGGTGAATGAGTGATGCATCAGCGATTCCAAGTTTCTACTTGATAAGGACATTACTCCATGGCATTCATATCATGATTGAAGAATTTATTTCATTCAAATCTCTAGAAAAGAAGAATTCAAGAAATTCGTGATTACGAATAGATCATATCGCTCATGTTTCCAACTCAAGGTATACCGAGGACAAGGAACTTTTGCGGCAACCACGATTAATGTCTTTGAATCAAGCTCCCAACCATCAACAAAACAAACATTTCTGGCTGCTCAAGATCCAATGCGATTTAATGAGCTTACGAATAAATAATCCGTAGAAATTAAAGCCTGTATTTGTTAAATTTTCACCATCTATAATACAAGCTATTGTCACACTTCCTCGTCACTAACCACATTCATTTTTACTAAGTCGCATCAGAGTTAATAGCTGGCGATGAAAGTGTAGCAAAAATTTTCCCTCGCTCATTTTCTTTTGGCGACGAAAAAACCTTCGGAGCAGGAAAAAACGCAACCAATTGTCGGGATGCCAAGTGCATTTTAATTGTGCGGAACTGCAGATTTTAGGAAGATTCACGCACCTCGAGGTATGTAGTTTCCTTATAGACCAAGTCGGACTTTTTGACTGGCAACAGTCAGTTTTTTTCGCTACTCCGGTTCAGTTCGGTAGTTCAAATTGCAGATCTACTATTCGCAAGATAGTCTGTGACAAAGTAAGTGGTCGATTGACTGGGGTTGCGATAACTGATTTTTTTTACTCTAGAAGTGATCGTGGTTGCCGGAACATTTTTTGTCGGGTGTTACTCATTACCGTCTTCGCGAAGAGAAAATTTTATGATTACGATTTTGTAAGTCTGAAGTGACTGTGAAGAAGATGAGTACGAAAAGAATGGATGTGAGTTACCATCATAGCAAAAAGAATACCAACAATGATTCGGATATCATTTCAACTAATTTCTAGAATCGTCTTAGAAGCTAAACACTTTTTATGTAAAAATTCATCTTCACATTTACAGCCTTTATCAAATTATCTTGGGTTGTTTCTTGTGCGAAGTGGTGGAACTATTGAATGCTGGACTTCTTGTAGATTGGTCGAACAGTGGGATTTATTTAAAATACTTACGTTTCGCCTGTCAAAACTGCACGGGCATCAGGGTACAAGATCGAAATATAATTTCAGCATCTAATTGATGCAAGTTGAACACTTCACAATATTTCGTACCCTATAAGAACAAATCCAGCATGAAAATGTTACAGTTAACATAAAATGAAAACTTACGATATCTTCACAAACTTTTGACTTCATTAAAGATCGCTCAAAAAACATTCAGAAGACACGATCATACGTAACGGCACCATTACAAAAGAAATGTTGTCACCTAAGAAATAGTCAGAAGATTTTTGTTCTGGTGAACATTGTGGAGATCGAGCGGGTTGTGATAAGGCAGAAGATTTCCGAACCTCTTAGTGAATAATGGTGAATAGACTTACTTCCTGATTTGGTGATTCGATAATTTTTGATATACTGTTTCTTAGATCCAAGATGGCACAAAAAAATTTCGGTACGGCAAGCTTGGTACTTTTCTTCGTGGTAGCCTATGTAATCAGCTCGGCTCACAGTGAATTCTCGAAGAAAAAATCAAGATTCATCTCTTTCGACAGCAGTTCTGGGAATATTGACGTAAGTTGGCTTTAAGAACATACAAAATTGCTGAATCAGTCAGATTTGGTCTCTCTATGAAAGTTGTGCAACAAACTCTCTGTAATGAAATTGTCCATTAGAATAAAAGTACACAAGGAGCGGATGAAATGCACATCCTATTTGAGTAGAATCATACTAATCGAATTTGTAATCGGTAGAGCAAAAGATCCATACGAAATTGTAACAGTCCCGAATTATTGTCGTGCCTACAGACTTAACTTGATTAGCGACTGTCTCTCTTTTACTCACGTATTTAATGATACGAGGAATTCATTTCTAATTTAAGAGATGTTACGAAAATCTGTACGAGAAAATTCAGAGCTGACTCATTTTTAAGTGTACCTCATAGTTTGTTCCATTCATCTCAAGATGTCGTTTCTCTCTTTTCGTGCCAAAGATGATGGACGAATAATGAAATTCGTTGAAAAACTCGAGAAAATTGCCTTGAGATCTTGATACTTCCTTTCACAGATAGATTTGGATTTATCCGTACCATTTTTATCAATTCCTTTGGACGAGAAAAAAGGTAATGGCCAGATGCAAATGCCGTTTGTGAACATCAACACTAAGGCTTTGGGAGTTTTTGCTTCTCTGATGGCGATATCAGCATTCATCATTCCTCTATTTGTGAAAAAATCGTCTGGACTGCAGCCAAAGCCAGCTGGTCTACATCAATACAGTGAGTAGTAAAGGGAATAAGAGAAAACACATGGAATTAAGTTCATTTGCTTGTATTTAAAACTTCATTTGCATACATACAACACACAGGTATATAACATGGACTAGAATAATGGGTTTATCATTATCAAAAATAGTTTTCTATCCATAATTCACAAACGATATACGCCATTCCATACCAATTCTAAATTATAAATTAGCCATAATTGACATAAAATTCATAAATTAGACATCAATGACCTATTCTAAAACATCGAGCATCTGAAATAGAGATATTGGGTAACAAAATTTGCTTACATTCTAGGGTCAGATCAGGACTCGAGCTACTTTGAACATTTTTCCAAGGATATATTTCACAAGGATGGACGCTTCACACCATGTTTACAGAGCATTATTTGTTCTGCAGTTGCTACTGCGATAGCTTCAAACGAACCAACAAGTGTGGATAAAATTATTGACGGTATAGCAAGGTATTGGATTTTTCATGCTCTCACCAACTTGACCATACCAGCTCTCACATTCTATAAAAATTATCACATTTATGATAAATAAGGGAGTTTCGTGAGTATTAGAATCAACTGAGAACGTACTAAAGTCTTGAATGTCAGTGAAAATTATTCGACAAGGACTCGATAAGGATTTAGAATTTTTATATCCTGATGAGCTGAGAGAATATGATGAAATGTTGACAGTGAGTGTGTGAAACGGGAATAGGCAAAGGTTGGTGTGATCCTTGAACTTACAAATTAAAAAGTAAAGTCAGAGATAAAACATAGGACCTGCCCAAATTCACCATTAGATACCAGTAAATCTCGGATGGCCCTGTACGAGAGCCATCAGCCAAAACGTTACAAAAATGCTTCTTTTACAGAATCGTATACGGGTGAAGTTCCGCATTCTATAGCACTTCAATCCCGTGTACTGAGTATTTGCAGAAGCGATAATGAGAGACAAAAGAACAGGCACTGGATAAGTCAGTGCATAGAAACGGTGATCCCAACATAAATTAGTAGTGAATAGAAGAGCAAATTTCAACGGATAGTAATAGTAAGCACGCATGCTCACTATTACTACCCTCACGATGGAATGTGCTTGTAGTACTTTGAATGTGCGAGACGAATAAATCACGCCATAAATTGTGGGGATTTTCAAAAGTATGATCATAAGTTGCGGCCACGGGGGTCAAAATTGTCGCCAATAATTCGAACACCCACCACAAGAAGACGCGTTCGATCAATTTCAGGCCAACGGCATATCCTCAATCGCAAAATTACACGATAAAATGAAAGCCAACGGCTGACAAGTCTTCACCTAATGCAGCAGCTAAGACTGATGCACCATTCCAGTCTAAAGAAAATACAACAACAAAGACTGATGCGCATGATCATCACGGATGATTGTGCACTTCCGGTTTATCAATCACTGTTTCTTACACTGAGAGATGAGAGTAAGCTGTATATTTTATCTAGAGTGAGCCAAGCGCCGCGACGTACAAATCCATGAAGCGAGGGATTCTCCCTTCAATTTCCAACAACACACTACGATGAATACATTGGTTCCCTCGAAAATGCCAAACACTCATGCAAAATTGACTCAAGTTTCAGGTGGTTTGAAAACGCAATCAACGGCTCTGTCGTCAACGATGCTGTTGCGATGGGTCGCAGAGTTTCTGGGTCTGGAGAATGTGCCACTAAATATGATGGATGTAGTTTGATTCAAGAGCTCGTGCCAACAATCCTGAACATCGTTGGTGTATAAATTACTCACTATCATATGACTGGGAAAAGAAAGCCTGCGTAAGGTATAACGATATATATTCTGTTCTTCATTTGCTCAAAACGGTTTACTATGTATAGCCGATTACGATACACTTGAATTTGTGTGTTTGTTTGCCAAAATGTTGAGAGAATTACAATAAAGGACATCAAGAGTTCCATAACACTTAGCTTTAGTAGTAATTTGTTCGTTCGAGGGTTCATTCTCAGTAAGATGCTAAAGATACTACCAAAATCTGAGCGTACTCATGATGATATCTCGTTTTCCATCAACTCGATTGGTCTTGAAGGGGGTGGAGTGTTGCATATTGGTAATACTGGCTTTCAAAATATTTCAACGTGTTCACTGCGACGGCAGAGATCGCGTTCGGGTCCTGGACCTCACCGTTGGGGCCAGGTGTTGATGGATTTTTGAGCTCGCGCAATTATTTTAGCTCCGCTGATTCGTTGACACGTACACAGAATTGGTAGTGCATGCAATATATTGTATATTTTACCTTGCGTGATGACTCACGAAATTAACCATGATTCTAACAGGAGAGCAATAATCATGACCAAAGGCACATTAGGAAACATAGTAACTCAAAATTATATAAAACTAATCTTAGCAGCTTGGACATTACATCAAGGATATACTTGGGAACACGATTTTTGGTAAGTTCACACCAGCCTCCCCTCTTTGTGTGTCAGGCATTCAAAGACTGTCGCAGAACCCTCGGTCATGGACCAAAAGATGGTGGCCGGCCCTGCAACATCACCTGCACGCGCTACGCGGGATGCACTGAGTTTGGTGATTGAAAATTCACCCGAGAATACATATGTATGATTATGGGTTACATGATTTGATGGATAGGTGGTCTGTAGGTGATACCCTTATGAAAAAAAGCACCGGTGAAGTCACCGAGGTTTTTGTCGGTAAAGTCCCCGGTGACTTTACCGGTGTAATTCCCGGAGAAAATTCGAACATCTTTGGGCTCCGGTGCTTTCCCCGTCGCTTTCTCCGACACTTTCCCCGGTGTTTCATGTAAAAAAATTTTAAAAACCAGGGCGGCTTTTGGGCTCCGGTAATTTCCCCGGTGTGCACTCCGTCACTTTCCCCGGTGTACTATAGTCCGGATCAGAGAAACAAGAAGTTTTTTCATGTTTTCTCGTAAACAAATAAAAACTAATGACTGTGGCGGGGCTGAGAGCCTTTTCGGTCTAAATCCAGGTTGAGCAACGTTTTTACGATTCAGTACCAGGATTGGTGACTATCTATATCCACGTCGGTCACACTTTGATCACGTAGGAAAGTCCCCCCCCCCCACTACTTTATTATGGGTATTATACGGGAGTCATGAGATTGGTGAATGGTGTTGTCTAGGCGACGTTTTTAGGTCAGAAAAACGAGTTATTTCATGTTTTCTTGTGAACAAATAGAAAAAACTAAGGCAATGGCCATGCGAGCCTTTTCGGCCGAAAATTCAGGTTAAGCAACGTTTTCGCAATCCAGCGTCCGGATTGGTGAGCACTCATCTTGCGTTTGCCTAGGCCCTACCCATGTAAAACATACGATTCCATAAACATAAATGATTATGGAATCCGAGGATTCCATGGTCATATATGATCATACGTAAAACCGTTTCAAATATTATTTTTATTCCAGAAAATTGTGATATTCTGACCCATTTAATCACCAAATTCAGCGCAGCGCGAGGTTGTAGAGTCGGACAGTACGTGATAACTCTCGAATTCATTTTAAAAAAATTTCGGAAATCAACAATGGCACTAAGCATGCGATGAGAAGGACTCGGAGATATTCTCGAGTGGTAAGCCATTTGTCCGAAATGCTGGAAAAGAACTTGAGAGATACTTCCTCGGGTGACACCAGTGACTATTTCATTTTTATACGCTTGCATAAGCGATGCTGGCATGGACGCACTTGAAATTAGTGTAAAAACAGAGGCTCAATAAGGCTTCGGATTCTCGGAAGCATCAGAGCTGGTGGAAGTTCAGTAGCTACAAATGGTACTATGGAAATATTTGAGACATGGGTTGAGCTAGCAGCCACAATATTCAGATGAGCTACTTCATATCGGCATCACCTAATGTGTGACGACTAAGGTGAAGAAAATCCCATATAGCTTTGCATATGAATCTGGATGTTCAAAAAGGATTTGAATCGCAGCTTTTTTGAGACTCCCGTCAGCATGAAGAGAATTGAATCCTCCCTTTTTCGACGGCGCAGGTGAGCACACAGCATCTTCGGGTGTCAGAGAAAGATATTGCAAAACCTCAGATAAATTGGATTAATATTGCGTCGAAAATACCAAGATATCTCGAAAAACAGTTAATATCATTGCCCAAGCGTCGACGAAAATTCTTTTTTCTCGAAATCCCTTTTCTGTATAAGTACCCTCTTCGGATGTCAAAGAAGGTGGTTCCAAGAGCCACGATTGAATAAATCGATATTCGTTCAACAACGTAAAGATATCGCGTTGAACTTATAAAGATCGTCCCAGGAGAAGTTGAATTTTGTCGCTCAAACATGAAAAAAGACGTCGAAAACCTTTTTCCTATTGTCAAAGCTGAGCATACACCTCCTGTGGGCATTAAAGGAGGGTCATTGTCATTGGTAGCATCACCACACCGTTCCCCGCGACTTCTTAGCCGCTGTCCTCTACGTATCCTGCGAACGACATCGAGTCAAGATCCTCCGGACACTACGATATCCGGAGCAGCCGATCAGCAAGCGTGCGATTGCCGCCTTTTACCCACCTGTAAGTGCTAGACGATAATTATCCTCTCTCTCTTTGGGCTTCACTCTCATTGCTCTCTCCATGTTCGTGCGATTTCGTGCACTTAATGCACCATGTTTTTTAGCGTTAAATAAATATGCCCATCTGGCTTCCGTTTAACTCTTGCGTGATTATTTGGCGCTCCATCACCCATCCTTCTCACGCGCAAAGCAGCAGCAGATCCAGAGTTCAAGCTATATCTTATAACATTACATTTTCTGGGCATTGCACTTTGCCCAGCATGTGCAGCTGATTATCTAGGCCATAATACTCAAGCCATCACATTACGTCGAGTTAGACAAAATGCTCAGAAAGTATGTAACAAACAACACGATTACGATTCCGATCCTCAATTCAAAGGTTGAAGAATGTATGATCAGCACTCATGTGACTGGTTGTAGGAAAAATGTCTAAACAAGAAAGGTGGAAAGAAAGGCTCAAACAATAAAAGTTTGCTAGACTCTTTGAAGGAACAAGACTCCAAAATTCAGTAGTGCCACAAAGCGCGGCCACCGTCACCAGCGAGACTCCAGGAGTAGGAAGTGCTACTTATTGCTGTCACAACATCGACCTGCGGCATGATTTTAACGGGCATGCTGGCAGAAGCCCGATGATGGATGAAAATTATATATCGTCAAAGGGAGAGCATGCCGGTATTAATCAACTTTCATTTCATCATCGTGCTGCGAAGTCCATGCGCGCTATACACAAGAAGGATATAGTTCACGTGAGAGGAGGTGTATCTCATTTGAATAATCACTGTCTGAGCTAACTTTGCTAACAATAAACTTCGCAGATCATTGCTGGAACATCAGTCCGGACTTACAACAAACTCTTCCGTGACCAGAGAATAGGATAACGTTGATGAGTGTGATCCCGAACACTTTGTGTAGAGTTACAAGAACAACCAAAACGGATCACCCTTGCAAATAGCAGATCAACGCAAAGTCACGAATACAACAGAGAAACCAAAGAGGACAACAGCGAGAACGACAGGAACGAGGGGAGATTTCAACTCAAGCCATGCTTTGGCATAGTCCCCAATAATTTTCCAAGGTGGGGATGAGTTTTGCGATTCGGTGAAACAAAAAGAAAATGAAGTTGTCGATTCGACAGGATGTACGAAACCTGGCCTCAGGACCTGGGGGAGTACCTTGCGCCTCAAGAATTCCAGCACCTATTTCCAGACCTGAGATTGCGCTCAACTCCCAGGTACGAGTTTCCAGAATGTGAGTCGAGTGTTTTCCAGGTGGCGGCAGAACCCGTGTCTCGCATCCCCTAAGTTCAGTTTTCCATGTTTCTTCCTTTCTCTGCAGGCTGAAACTGTGGTGTCAGCTTGTGACACTGCTTCGGTTGCCGAAACACTTCCATGGAGGTTGTGGTTACGCGTCCCAGACAGTCAGGCTTTGGAAGGTGCAATACAGAGGTCTATTCAAACTGAGTCATCTGATGACGGTTCTCACGTCACCAGGCAGAAGAGAAAGAGAGCAAGGTTATTACTCGAAAAACTGAGAAGAGACGTTGCTCCCGCCTGTTAGACCCCGAAATTCCCTATGTTACTATTGATTCTCTCGACAGCGACAACCAGCTACTTCCACGGCGGAGGCTGTGGTATCGTCCGAGGACGCGAATGCGTCAACGACACCAGCCACTTCCACGGTGGAGGTTGTGGTATCGTCCGAGGACGCCAATTTGTCAACGACACCAGCCACTTCCACGGCGGAGGCTGAGGTACCATCTGCGGACGTAAATATGTGACCTTCCGACAATACAAAAACGACGTGGTTTATTTGAGATCAGATGTATACTACCAGATGGTTCAGCTGTCACTCGGCTGCCTTGAGGCGTCTCATTTTGGTGATGCTGAACGGCACCTGATTACTGGACTCAAGTCCCTGTGCGAGTGTAGGAGACTAAGAGGTTATATGGTATGATGTGCTCTCCCAGCTCAATTATTCCATACAGACTGAGTAGTATGAGCCCAGGCTGGTCATGATGATTTATGGGTGGCTAGCACCCGTGCTACTGGTCATAAATAAGCCTTTTGGAGTACTCGCGTCTCATTTTTTCCGCTCAGTGCAATATAACTCCCAGCATATAATTGAATCTTCTTCGGGGAGTGAGCCATATAAATACGATCTCGGGAATTGTGGTACTTACCAAAAGAGTGGAGATTTTCTTTGTGAACACAAAAAGGTTAACTTCTCGGTTAATTTGGGAATTCAGCGTCCCGTTCTGTCAAAATGCGTTTGACTCGAGTAAGATTATCCCAACTGAAAGAATAAAATGTTTCCCCATCAGCTAGGATTCGATTGTGTGCAGCCAAGTTGCTTTCATGGCAATGAAAACGAAACACACTACATTGGAATCTTTCCCCTGATCTCTCCGAATTCTTATCAACCGAATCCTTTGTATTGCAGACAAAGTGCAACAATCGATCACCATCTCCGACGATCATAGTCATCGATGGCGATGATAACGACTCGGCGACGGTCATGATCGAACAAAAACCCCTGCAGACGCTGCAAGAGCAGCACGAGGTAGTCGAAAAAGAAAATCAGGATCCGAAGACGAAGGATGAGCCGCAGAGTAAGCAGGATCTGGAGTCGCAGGTGGAGGAGGATCCGTCATTCAACCGTCCTCCCAAATTCGGTGATGTTGTTTGGGCATACCAGCCAGGAACTCCAGATACTATTCACCTCCATAAAGTCTTGGGGCTGGACCCCCAAGGCGAAGCAATACTCGAAAAAATTATGGCGCCTTATGCTCCAACGCACGTCTGCTCTGTTGAGGACTTGGCGTTCTTCGGCAACAGAAAAGCGGCGAAAATACTCGGGACGCTGGGCCCTATGGCAATGACAGTAGCTTCGCTAGAAGGCCAGCTCTATCAATCGACAATCGCCATGAAGAGAAATCGTTGAAAGTCTGTTCCATGAACCGTGTACAGTTACAGTTTATGTTTCTCTGTAGTTTATGTTTCTCTGTAGTTTATATTTCTCTGTAGTTGATGTTTCTCTGTTGCTGCGCTAGAGAGCCAGCTCCATCGAACGACAATCGCCTTGAAGAGGAATCGTTGAAAGTCTGTTCCATGAACCGTGTACAGTTACTGATACAGGTATACGTGATTTCTCTCAGAATCAGTTTATGTTTCTCTATTTGTCCAAGTACCTTTTAGTCAGTCTATGGTTATAATTTTTTGCTTCCTGCGTGTCCAGTGCGATCGGGTTATTTCCGTACCATCAACAGTTAGTGTGGTACTTACCGGATTATATTCAAAGTGAATTCAATTACGATTGGTAAAAATTTTGCTGATGTGAGATCACTCCCTGCCACTCGTCTTGACTCGGTTTGGAGTAGAATTTCAGATCCACTCGTTCCTGTCACGATTAATGATCTTTGTTATGTTGACATAGCAATGTCGTATTTTGAGAAAGAGTATCTCGATAGATTAATTCAACTATCAATGAATAGTTATATGATTTGAAATTGAATTTCAAATTTGTATTAACATTTATGTATTGTCTTTTCTCCACTCGAATTTTATCAGAAAAACTTTCGTATATATTTATTTTTTGTAGTTAGTAAGTCTTTGTTTTCATTGGTATGTAAGTTTCGCCAGTCGGCGTACAGATGCATCTCTGTACTTGTTTGTATTTGAACCTAGCTAAGATCTCAAAAGTGACGAGGAATCGGAAACCCCTTCCAGCAATAAATCCAAATTTCTGTGCAAAAATTAGATTCACTCATTCCTACGACGATTTATCATTTTCCTTAGGTCTAGGCTTCTGTCCTATCGCTCCACCGCGTTTCGTGCCAATAGCTGTTTTTCTTTGCTGGAGCGGAGGTGGCTCGTGAGAAAATAAAAGTTTCCCATATTACAAGTGTAAGTGCCGCAGATGTATAAAATATTCTCACTAGCCGAGGTCTCCTCTGGTGGATACATCTCGCGCGTCCAATTGCAACGGAGTCTAAGTCTTAGCTTTCGAGGTTTTCCATACTTGAATTCTTCTTTTCCAGATTTTCCGATTTTAGAAGATTCAATCTGATGAGAGCATAAATAGATGCCTGAAACGCGTCGAATACCTTGAATACCAATCATATGAGATATACATATAGTCCATGTATGGCATTAGATTCGAAAAGGAATGATTCCTGCTATTGGGCATCAGGGTCAAACATAAACATACAAAATAATCCTTTTTCTGAATTACTGGTTCTCTCGAAGATTTATCCACCTAACGACTACATACAATCATATCGCTAGCGATGATCAATAACTCAAGAACTTTCTGTTACGCGCGCCACAGACAAGTCCGATTTTGATCGAATTCTCCTACTTTTTCCAACAATTTGTTTGATTGATACGAGAGCTAAATGTGAAAGTCAAATGATTCCAATATCGAGCACATAAACTGGGTGAAGAATACCGTAAGTATATACCCAAATAAGCCTGATCTCACAAGAAGAAAGATCGTTGTCTGATGACGATTTCGATCGTATCACTTGAGAATCTACTGATATTGAACGATTTATTACGGCTGCGAAACTTTCTTCCGAATCATCACGAGAAAATTAAGATGAGGGATGAGGGAGAGACGAAGGATCAAAGGGAAGAAGTCTCGGAACACACCTTTATCTGCAAGAGCTGTGAAGTGGGCTAATAGATGTCAGCATAAATCGTTATGGGAGATTCATTGACCTAGTGGGAGAAAATCTGTCGAGAGAGTGATACAGATGGAAAATCTCCTTCAGACCGCTATCAATGCTCATAGTCATGCCAGAAGAATGACGCTGAAAAATATCACACATGATAGTTTAGGACACACTCAACAACTTTTAGAAGAGGTGAGGAAAATCTTTTAAGGACATTCTAGTAGCTTCGCTCCACAACAATTATGAGCTGCAGCACCGACTGTTCCAGCCATTAGATATATGGAAGGTTCATAGACCTCATGAGAGAATCTGCCGGAAGACTGATGCCGATGGTTGATCTACTTCAGGATGCTATCAATGCTCACAGCCATGCCAGAAGAACGACGCTGAAAGATGTTACCCATGATAGTTTAGGACCCACTCAACAACTTTTAGAAGGGGTAAGGAAAATCTCTCCAGGACATTCTAGCAGACTCCCTCCACAACGATTACCAGCTGCAGCACCGACTGTCCCAGCCATTAGATGTGGAAGGTTCATAGACCTCATGAGAGAATCTGCCGGGAGACCGATGCAGATGGTTTATCTACTTCAGGGTACTATCAACGCTCATAGCATGCCAGGAGAAGGTCGCTGACAGATGTCACCTCCAGAAGCGAAGATAATCGACTTCAATAAATTAAAAATTGAAGACATTAAGAAACAGATCCAGGATCCAGAACAGATCACCTCCACAAAGCACTGGTTGATGTCTTAGTGTCAAAGACTAGCAAAGCTATAGTGAGTATACTCCCCCATTACTGAAGTGCATTCAAGAACATTCAAATTCAGTTCTGCTAAGTGGCGGCACGCGAGTTGTAAATGGCCAAGGACCAGGAAGTCTTCCGAATATTTATACGGAGATGGAGTTGGAACGTGAACCCAAGGAGGTGCGTATCACCAAAAAGTATAAGGATGGCTTTTATCTTGTTGGACCCCACCTGCAGGAATCTACCGCCCTGCGGGTTATGTTCACGAAATATGAAAGAGAGCCCAATGCCTCGGAAGTAATAAAAGAAAAAAATGCCTCGGAAGTGGCTCCGTTATAAAATGGCACCGCAAATGAAAAAAACGAGTATAAATATATGAGAGCCATGATGAACATAGGATATTGGAGGCTGATGGAACCCACAACAAAGTTCATTAAAGCCAGTCCGTAGTCCCCGCAGAACCGCAACCAGATACGCACCGGAGTACATGCAGATTTTCCAACAATATCTAGTTTTTTAATAACTGCAAACACTTTTCGGATTAAATCATTGAGTCAGCTCGCTTCTCAATAAAATTTCCAATCATTTGAGCTCTGTTGCATTTCAAAACTCGCGATATATTTTGCAGGATTTGGAAATCTGCAATCTTGAGCTGCGCTGCCTCATCATAGGAACCACGCTGTCATGCACGACTGCCATTTTCCAAATCTCGCAAAATATATCGCGAATTTTGAGACGCAATAAAGCTCCAACGATTGGAAATTCTATTGGGAAGCGCGCTGACTCAATGATTTGGTCCGAAAAGTGTTGGCAGCTATTTAAAAATTAAATATTGTTGGAATTACGCTATGCAAATCACCGTGGCGCCATCTATGGAGTAGTGAGCAAGTGTAGGCACTACGGACTAGCCTTAAACGGGGTGAATTCCTTCACCAACATCATTACTTTGTACGATGTGGATCTCCCCCCGAGTGATCGTGGATGTTTGTTTCTTACAGACGAGCTCACGGGAAACTTTCACACTTCACGTGAACTTGGCGACATTCTGAACGAAATAAAAAACTTTGCGTCGTTAGAAGTACACTCTCCAACGATCTGTACTTTACTAGCTGTGACGGTCAATAACCGTTCAAGATCCCTTATCTCACTCGCACTCGTGGCATGACCTATAAGTGCAAGTGGAACAGGAGATCTCCAACGGTCTCTGGACGTCAAGCTAGGTATTATAGTTCAGATCATTGGGAGTGTACCGCCGAACCTAGTAAGGTGCTACTCCTTCAGACAATCAAACGTTCGTCAACTCTTTCACAACATAATGATTCGAACGAAACTTAGTCTTCAGTACCTCAACTGTTACGAGTAACGGATAGAAGTAGATTTTGACAGTTATGCTGGGCGAGATCGATCGGTCTGAATCCAAGTGCCTCGCGCACCTCTGTCTCTGCTCCCTGCTCCAATAAAAATATCACACAGGCCTCTTGGTTATGCTGGGCAGCAAGATGCAGAGCTGTACGCCCGCTCACATCTGGCTGCGATAGATCTGCGCCAGCCTTCTGATACGATCGAAGTCGGGCTAGATTGCCTGATGCAGCTGCCGAGCACAAGCGTTCACCGATAACACGTCCGCGTTCATGCAAATGAGCTCCGCACTGCATCAGCAGCTCGATCAACTGCAAATAATATAAAACCATCAAAGGAGCCCTCAGTTCGGTTGTTTTTTACTGTCAGTGAACACGTTCAAGATTGAATATATGGATTCCTTCTGTATTTCAACAGTATCTCACTTTTCGTGACTCAATTCTCACATTAATTTTCAAATTCTGATTATTATGATGAAAGTATGACAGGTATGCATAATGTGGATCAATACTCGACGCTCTGTGAGCAGATTCTGCATCCTTCATTGGATATTTTCGATTCACTCTTTCAGCATGAATCAGTTACATCCATTTGACAATCACTGTAAAGGCACTGATCGGGTCAGTAGAGTGGGATCAATTCTTACTGAATGAAACAGTCTACATACACTGATTAATTAGTATCCTGTTGCTATTATGGTAGATCACTTGGGAATCATTCGAATTTGATTGATTCATCAATAATGCAGAACTGCCCAAATGATACGGCTCTGTTAGGAATCACGGTATTGAATGAGCTTTGTGAAATGAAGGCGCACCCGATGTCACCAAATCTGAGACTGAAAAAATTACAGGAGGTTTACCGAAGAAAAAAATTACCGATGTCCGAACCTGCATAACTTATGACTTCTTAATATTGGACTTGCTGGGAGTGGGTCACGAGATTTGGAGTCGTGACAGTGAGACGACCACTGTCAGTCACCGTCGACAGTTCAGTATGGGCATTATATCTACATATCAGCAGATATATAGATATACCCTCTGTATATTTAGCGTTAAGAGTCGGTGACGGTAGGTCGACTGTAAAATCTCGCAATCCACTCCCTGTGATGGTTGTATATGTCAAGGTACAGTTTCTTAGGCTATCAGTACTTATACCGAGTTGCAGGTTATAGCGTAACATCGTTGAAACATATTGTTCAATTCGTTATAATGCTGCAAATACAGAATGTACTGTGTTTTGCCATAACTGATTGACAGAATATTAACAAAGTAGAGCATACGGTAGCGGCACTGATGTATCAGTGCTTGCCGCTGATTGGAGAATATAATACAAAATCGTTCCAATATAATGTTTGAAATTTTATAATGCTATGAATGCAGCATGCCATAACAAATCGACAGAGTATTAAGGCGATGCGGTCACCGTGCACGCTGATTTTTGTTCACAGAAATCTCAAAATCTTTTCCAATTTGAGCTGAACGGCGAGTTATCCAGGCTTTGTAATCATCTAACTTGGCCTGGATAACTCTTCGTTCAGCCCAAATTGGAAAAGATTTTGATATATTTGTGAACAAAAATGTGCCAATCTGTAGGTTAGAAAGTACCCGCGGAAACGATATTCTCGTTCATCACCGATAGTTTTGGGATTAGAGCAAAATGACGAGTTATCCACCACAATTCAGATGATAATCCATAATGGACAACTCGATTCAATTTTTGTATCATCAAAGTTTCGAGTTACATCTGAATGTAATATAATTTCCGGGTTGCATGGCGACTGCATCGCCTTAAGAATATAGAGCATTTAAAGGCGCTTCGCGTATATGAATGCCAGTCAAAGTCGGGTAGCGGCACGGTACTAATGCATCAGTGCCGTAATGCATCAGTATGTTGCGTCTGGACTATCCACCTTTATGGTTTTCGCATGTATTTTTTGACGTAGAGACCGAATCCGCGCTTCTTTGCTCCTACACGTCAGGATTTTTTTTGAATCGTATAAAACTGATTTTTCAAAAAATACTGTTCTTTGGATTTTTTTTTTCAATTTTCAGAGTTGACCACTATTTAGCTAGGGAGTGCCATTTGATCAAAGTGCATATCAAGATATGTTTTCCGACGTATTTTGACCCGCTGATCACGGCCCATGTGGTTTTAGAACCCTACAAGTTAACCGCGAAGCCGTATAAGCTAATGAGTCCACCTAGCACATGGGAAAATAGTCCAATCTTGCTAGAGATTATAAACAAATTCACAAAAAAGGCTAGGATGGACCAATTTGAATGTTCGAGGTGTTACATTTACTTTGTTTTGTATACTTCGAAAAAAATTGCACGATATCCGTTGAAAGTGCGACTTGATGCCACGAATTCTTCTTGGAAACACCTCATTTTGGAATCACTGTTGATGTATTAAAATTAAAAAAACTTAAAACTTTTTGGAGCTTAGCATTATCAACATATCTATCTATGCGAGCTATGTGACTTTTGAACATGAGCCTATACGGCCAGTGTTAATCACCACATCTGTATTTCGGAATAGAAAGACGATGGGGTTGAATCCTTGGAGACGCCATTATTTCTCATCAAAACAAGTCCATTCCCAGAGTTTGGGTGGAATTTGAGACTTGCGAGGTTGGTGTTCTCTATGTGACTCCGAGAAATCAACATTTAAGGAACAAGAAAGAAAATTCGGGCTCTCCTCCATTTCCTGATCGGCAATATCAATTGCGGGTTCCCAATACTCTTATGGGTTTCCTTTTTTTTGAGGAATTTCTGGATAATGCTGAAAAATATGGGAACAAAGTCAAATTATAAAGGAAATAATGGGACAAGCTCCAAAATATAGGAAATATAGGGATGTGGCACAGCAGTATGAATCCTGGAATTCGAGGTCCGTCCACATTCTACTTGCCAGGTTTTCATTTGAATCGCAGCAATTTGCGGGAAACTACCGTGATTTCCTAAGAAACATCTTGTTTTTCAATATTTAGCCGGACTACTCAATCGATAAATAGATTTCTTCAGCTGATTCCACGGAGAATTTTCTATGAAAATGCATGTTTCTTTTTTTGTAACCCGCTCAGGAACGTTGAATAGGCCACTGTGCGACTGCGACCCCTCGAGTGATTATCAATATTTCATGCTAATCAAAATACAGTGAAACTTGGCTAAATTGGGTACCCTCGGTTCCGGGGAAAAACGGCCAATAAAGACAGGTGCCCAATATACGGAGGGCATTTAACATGTAAGGGGGATTTTCGGTTCCACATTTGAGTGCCCAATTTAGACAGGTATTGCATAGTTGCCCAATATATAGAGTGCCCAATTTAACAGGTTTTACTGTATATGTAATCGAATGAGGATTCTGCATTTTTGCCCGCACTTTGAAACCGAAGCAGATATGATTTCGGTTAAAACGGATTTTCGAAAAGAAGAGCGAGAGGAAGATGATAGTGTTCTCAGATTTTTTCGTCAATTTTGCCAAACTCGCGCTTCAAGACCACCGTGGACCGTATCAGTTCACATGTACTGAAGGTCACTAAATCGGTGAAGCATCAGATGTAACTTATGAATCATTGTATGAAGAATGATCCAATCATAAATAATTTTTGTACGTGTTTCGATCTGGGAGGACTAGGTTTGTCATGCAAATGATGTTATAGCATGATTTTTGCGGATGTATATATCGGCAACGTTTCGTCAACTCGTTTCCTTGACCTCATCAGGCTTTCTTAAAACATTTTCCTTTAGAAAACATTATCAATTTTTTAAAAGTTGTTCCATTGCTGTAGACTTGCGTAGCCTACTCGTTATACATCACTCAATCATTTGCATGACAAACCTAGTTCTCCCAGATCGAATGACGTTCAAAAATTATTTATCATTCGAAGGGGACGAGTCAAGTTATCACAATTTTATCAATGATCCAATCAGTTAATGTATCAGTATGGACTGGTGCAGATGAATATCTGGCATGGAATAAGACTAATCATCGCTATTGACAGTCTGTATGATTGGCCACATGTTTTCATCAATACTCTGTACGGAACGGATGAGATGAGAATAACTAGTCAACTGCGGAGGGCTTGGAAGAGTTAGACTGATTCAATCATTGAGATTCATAATACTGATCAAATCTTTGAGAATCTAACTGATTAAAGCTGAAAGAGTAGACGTGACTTGGAGTTCAACGTAAAATACTAGAAAAATTGATTTGTCTTCATTGTTTTCTAAACATACCTCGTAACGATTGTGCTCCACAGCATCAGTCAGAGGCGTTCTATTGAATCGATCTTTTACGTGCACGTTTGCTCCCATTTTCAAAAGATGACGAACGACAATGATATCACCTTCACAACAAGCAACGTGCAAGGCTGTCCTGCCGTCTGCATTCGCTTGAGAGATGTCAGCTCCCTATTAAATAAGAATTTCATTATCAGTAAGAGTCAGATCATTAGTGATGTCCAGAATATCAAGAACTGACGTTTCTTGTGAGGGACTCCAGTTTTGCAGTATCTTTTGACAGCACTGCAGCGTGCATCATCGATGGGAAGAGAATCGACCCGAGTTCCTTCAATTCCGAAGGTGAGCTTATCCTCAGAGATCTGCTCACAGCATCTACGAGATCCCAATCTTGCAGGGAGACTGATCGGCCAGCTGTCATTTCACCCCGCAAGCTTGTTTCCATCATCGCCCTCTTGGTCTCTATGTCCCATTCAGACTTAGATAATACATAGGCTAACTTCGTGAGAGCCGCTTCTGGCGTCATGTCGAAACCGGATATGACACCTTTAATGAGAAAAAAAGGAATTTCATTTTTTGCTCGAAGGAGATATGGAGTCCTATCTTGGTAGCATACTCATCGACATTGTTGCGTTTACGAACGATTCGAAGAATTATTGCAATATCGCAAATCTAGTAAGTAACGTCGATTTTATGGACCAAACAGAATCGGCGTTACTTAGTAGAATTGCGATATCTCACAAATTCATGGATTGGTATGTGAACTTGACAATATCGGTATCCGAAATTCTCTTCAGCTGATAGTGAGCGAAACTAGCAGTTATAGATCACACTCTTGAAGTGGATTGGGATATTCCGTATTGTCAACCTCGCGGTAGACTTGCATGATGTGGCCAAATAAGAGAGTACTATCTCTATCGGATGTTTGAAGAGATTCAAGGTATTGCGTCCCTGAATCTCTCGACAAAATTTCTGTCAAAATATTATCGTAATGACTAAAACAATATATTTGTTGTTGGTCTCATCAATTTCGTCTTCTATATCATGTTTGTGAATGATGCAAACCGAGAATTGACCGTCCTTCTACATAAACGGGTCGAGACAATGTTCACGTAATACACGACGCAAGCAGAGGCAGCTCGTGGTACATTCAAAAGGTGAAAAAAACACGATTCAACGACTACGGCTTGAATTACTCTGACAATCTTGAAAGCATCATGAAGCTGAACCTCGACAATATGAAACAAAGTTATCGAACCCATGCAAGAGGGCACACTGTTTTCAATTCAAGAAAGTTGATAATGTAGCTAAGGTTGGAATGATTGAAACCCAGATAGCGGGACTCACTTATATTTTTATACATACCGGCATTCTGCAGTAGCTTCGCTGGTTCATAAAGGCACGACACACTACCCTCTGCGCACTGAGTAATATTTACAATGACTACGCCGCGATTGGCTGCTTCTTTGAATTCAGCTAGTATATCTTCACGATTCGACGGTATATTTCCAGCTCCATATGTCTGTAAGACAACTCCTTCTATAGGTTTTTTTAAAAATGCTCTGACTAGATCGGCAGTTATACTGGGAAAGAGGCGCAAAAGTCCCACCCTTTCGTTCAGTTTACAATGGACGTGGAACTTCTCTAAATAGCTTGATCGGAATATGGCACGATAATCCACTACACAGGGAAATATTCGTCGAGTTATTGATAGGTAGAGTATGATGAATACTATGTTTTCAACAGAAGCAAAAAAGCAAGAAGACATACCGTCTATTTTGATCCCAGCAACAGCGAGAGGTGGAGCGTTGGGTGAATGAAAAGCAACAAAAGATGTGACGGAAGATTTGATTGTTCGATTTCCTCTCATCAATCGATTTCCGAAGAAAATGCAGACTTCCGGAATGTTACAATTGGCGGCAATAACCAAAGAAGACAAAAAATTGTCAAGTCCGTCACTTCTGGTATCAAATATCGGCATTTGAGAGCCAGTCAAGATCACTATTTTTCCTAGAGCCTCCAACATAAAAGACAAAGCTGAAGCAGTATAGCTCAGTGTATCGGTTCCATGTAAGACTATAAAACCATCAAAGTGTTCGTAGGATTCCTGAAAACAATTGATGCTCAATTAGTTGTCTTTTCAGCCGACATTGTATGAAGAATGATCGTCAATATTCACCTGTATATTACGAGCAATTCGAATCCAGTCATCCATCTTCATATTACTTGAATCTAGGAGAGGCGTGTATTCCAAAACGTTGTAAATGATTCTTCTGTTATCAACGTCGGTAGTACTGTAAATAAATTTACATGCATATTCATGTAAAGCCATCGGGATAAAAAGAATTATTAAAGATTATTGATTAGATCGCTATCCATTTATTTATCCGATCGAAATCAGAGGAAAGTCCTTATTCGTTCCATAATCTGGTAAGTTTGATCATCCATGAATATTTCTCTTTTCATCTGGAGAGTCATTACTGATTCAACCAAAATTCAAATGTATCTTCCAAAATGCTTTCACTTGAATGAATATTTTAGGCATGTGTTTCCTTCTAAATTGTCTCTATGAGGACTTCGAGAAATTTTCGAGAAAAACAATAACTTAAACTTCGAAATTTAGATCATCGTGCAAGTTCCATCACCGCCTTGAATTAGTTCTGAAAATTTTACAGATGAGATATTTCCTCGAATAAATAAGGACTTCTGTTTGAAGCTGTTCCAGAAATATCATGAGATTTCCAATTCATCTTCTAGAAAATATTGGATGTCTCCCGATGATCACACGATAATATTGATGATTACTTGAATTTCGAAAAACAAATGAGGGAGTTCTGGAGATGAATGTGAGACTTTAAAATTTTGCCCCCATCATTTTACTTAAGTGCATTCACTCGCACAAAAAAAATAGTGAGACAGCCATTTCGCCTGGGAATTTCGGCATTGATTTGAATCAACAAGGTTCGGAAAGGTCCGTTACTTACGGCAACACAAGAGGCCCCATGGGCCCGAATCTCGTTTCGGCGTATTCCTTATCGTGCATATTTGGATAACGCTTCAAATTTTTGACAAAAGCATTTGCAAGAGGCACAAGAGCTAAAATATTAAAATTATCTGAATTGTATCTATTGGATCAGTAAGGCTTTTTGCATAGATATAACGTACCTCCTTCACTATTTCTGACCATTCCAATAGTGCCACCTGTATATAACACGAGCACTTTACTCTCCGGTTTATCCTCTTGAGAAAATGATCCTGATGACTGATTGCGCCGAAGATTATTATGAGCTGGTTGTTTTTCATGTAAGCAGTTCTGTTCATTTCCTTCATAACTATATTGAGATCCATTTGTTGTTGAATTGTCAAGGCCTTCTGAATCACTCATGGTAATGACTTTCTAGAAAAAATAAAATAAACATCCTCAATGAAAAATTTTGTCAAAAAATGTTATGAGTAGCAACTTATAAGATAATTGAGATTCTAAATATAAGATATTAATTTATTATTCATAGAAATGGGACAGAATGATTGAGAGAGTAAAACTCTTTCTTCCGATCTTTGAAAATGTATCATTGGTTAATATCTATAGAGGTACTATTGAAGTCGTCAATTGAACTACAGAAAAAATCAACATCGTGGTAGACAAAGTAAGTTCACTATCAATTATAAGTGTGTAGATATCGAGAAACAATCAAATGAGAAAATATATTATAACGACAAACGAGATCATACACAGAAACAAATGTATGTACGAAATTCGCACGCTTTTTGTCCCGGACGGCACCAATGACAGAACTCGCATAAACTGATCATCTATTCGGAAAAAAATCATACGACTTCCTGAGTTTCAATTCCAGATGTTAGTCAAAGCAGGATTTCAAGAGGATCGTGACGAACGTAGTCCGAACACATGAGAATCTTTTACTCTTGAAAAGCCGAATTATCAATAACTAACGTAAGTTTTGGAAATTTTTAATCGTGTTCCGGATTGTGCTTATGCTCATGATTCTGTCCAACTTTCATATTACCGTGAAGAAAATGAAATAATTCAAGTCATGTATCAGCGATATATGATCGGTTGAAAGCGCGTTAAGGAGTTAGTGGGGAGTGGGACACATGTTGAAGCAAAATGCTTCTCATTTGAACGTGAATAATTTGAAAAAATTCTGTCAAGTCCACGAAAAAGGGAAAAAATTAGTTCCGCCAGGTCAGTTCAATAACTGGTATTACTTCAGAAAGAACAAATCGTTCTACCAGAGAGACTGTCGTTTTCAAAGTCGTTCAATCCTCGCAAAGTAGTGCGACGGGCTCAGTAATAAAATACATGGAAATAAAAGCAAAAAGTTTTAATAAAAAAATATTGCTGAAATCAGATGAATTCCGAGCAAAAATGTGTTGTTAAATTTATATTAATTCCATCTCTCGAAACCTGTTCGAGTCAATTTTGACTCTGAGTGAATTTTTTCGTGAGTAAAATTCACTTCAATGAGTTGAGCGTGATACTTATATTATGTGAACAAGCATGACCTAGCATCCGTCTGTGCTATGTAATTAGCACTTTACATGGAGATATCGGGCGTACTAAAAATCTTCTTTCGGATTGGCGATGCAACAATCTTATACCAGGTTAAACACAGGACAACCGATTCCCTGGGAGGCAAACATCGTTATTGTTAGATCCGTATACCGTGACGCAAGATACATTAGAAACAAATTAAGGTCAATCAGAGCTACTTACACGTTTCACGCTCTTGGGAAGTCAAAGACAGAGTGTAGGCTTTTCGAATGGTTTGAACAGAAAATCACCGCATACCAGCTTCGTTACTTCCGAAAGAGTGTTATCTAATGTTTACAGTCAACGAGCTTTTTTGCATCGCTCGATCTATGCGACACTTGTTGCTCTTGACCAGAACGATCTCTTCTTCTGATTCACACAGAGCTAGAAGACTTTTTTCGTTTGATTTGCAATGCTCAAATTGTTTATGCGAATTGAGTTTGGATTTTTGGAGTCGGTATCAGCAGCATCACAAACATGAGAATTTTATGGCACTTTTCGCCCTTTTTCGAGTCGGGGTGACGTCAAAGTCTAATACCGAGGCCATTAAAATCCTGAAAATGGAAGTAATTTTAGTCACTGAGATGATAAAATTCATTGGATATGATTCGAAACTAGATAAAGATAGAGAACGTGAATATTTAAACGCAGCCCAGATAAGAATAGCTCTAATCGCCAAACAAATGAAATAATGCACAATCTTCGATAATATAGCACTAATGTCAATAAAACTCATTGAACTTGAAGAGTTCCTACTTCTGTTTCTCGGTCGCAATCGTCTCAAGTAGACTTTTTTCCACTACTGGAATTTTCGCGTACCCAACCTGGCTTTTAGAGTCAAAATTACGTTTCGGGTATATATTATGCGTCAATCTTGACTGAGAAAGACAAAGATCTTTGAAACATCTGATGGCTTTATTTCCAAAGCGAGACCTCTCAATGTGACATGTCCTTCATCAAACCAGCATACGTATCAGAAACAAGAGACATAACCAGGGGAAAGAAATGGGATCGATCCTCTCGTGGTCAACAATCTTGGAGAAAAATTCGGCAGAGAAATAACGATTAACAAACACGCGTTTGAAAATCAGCACTGAACTTCGGTGGATGATACATACACCAATGAGTACAGTACTGTATAGTCTGATCAATGTATGTGAATGTACTCGAGTTAATTCTGATACATTTTGATAATTTTTCATTCATTTGATGACTTGAAGGATTTTCCATTTCTCCTGAATTGTATTCGTGGCACGTTTTGATTGACTTAAATAAAGCTGGATCAAGTAAATGAAAATGTCCAAAGATGATGGGCATGAGTATTTCCAACTTTCCCAGCGAGAGAAGACTGATTCGGTACGGAGATGTGTGTTCATTTTTCACGATCTCGTGCATCGGGCAAGATTTCGGGTTTCGATTTATAAAGGAAGCCGGTCATTCGAATTTGCCCGCAGATTTTCAACGCAGAACGCAGCTTTGGAACGGGCACAAGTTTTAAAATCGAAATACTGTTTAAAATTTTCTTAACAATTACTCACCATCATTTTCTCAATTTTTAACACAAAAGTTGTCAATTCTTCTTTGAAAAAGAATGTCAATAACTTTTAACGGGCTAGGTGCTCAATTAAAATTTGAGCAAATTATATTATGTATACCGTTATTCAACTTGATGCACTTCTTTATTAGCGAACACGCGGTCCCGCACAATGGCAAATCGATGGAATTCTACTTCGGAGCATCATCATTCCGGCACATTTTGTGAACGGGGATGTTGATAGAAGTGTTGGAGCGACGTCTGCTGAAATCCAGCGCGGCGTTGCCAAGTTTCGGAGCACGTTCTCCCGCTTAAAAGTAGCACGCGCAGCATCATCATCCTTTTGACGAACCATATGGGGCTATTCACCCTCCTAATCATCAAAATAATCCACCGGCGCCTATGCAAAATTGTACCTCAAAGAATAACCTTCAGCTCTTGAGGTGAAGACCCATCTTCTTCTTCTTCTCGTTTGTGGCCACGGGCTGCTATACTGCTGCCCTCTCGCCATTACCAGGTGGTGGGATCATTCAAATTTTTATTGATTGAAGCTTACTAAGCCGCTTTATATTTTCAAGTTGCAGGATTTAAGAAACTCCGTTATAAACTTAAGGCCAGGCCGTAGTCCGCCGCCATATTGAATTTAGCCCTGAATCCGTTCGGAGGATAAGTCAAATTTTACTCGACCAAATGACTTGAAATTTTACATACATCTATAGAATGCACGTCTCAATCGCGCTACGAAGCCAAATGTGTCAATTTGACTCAAAAAAGTATCCAAACGAGATGTACACAAAGGTCGTCTGCTAGAGAGCGGCAACCTACGACATCTCGAGTAAACCTCATCTGGACACTTTTTTTCAGTGAAATTGACATATTTGGCTTCGTAGCGCGATTTAGACATGCATTCTATACATGCATGTGAAATCCCAAGTCATTTGGTCATGTAAAATTCGACTTATCCTCCGAACCGACTTACGTATATTCAGCGGACTACGGCCTCACCTTAACGTTTTTATCCAAAGGTTTTTTGAATATTTCGATGGTGTTTATAGGGAAACTAGTTGAGTTTTTTCCTAGTTTTTTAATTAGAGTTGAGCGTTCTGCTGTGTACATTGGGCAGTCCATTAGAATATGATCAATGTCTTCTTCCCAATATCCACACTGGCACCTTGGTGAATTTACAATATTTTTCCTATGTAGGCTCTCACCCAAGTTGTAGTGATTCGCCCGTATTCTGTTAACCGTTACTATGTGTTTTCTTGATGATTTGCACTTCTTGAACCATGACTGATTGTGATTTTGATAATAGTTTTGGAAATATTTGGTGCCTGTGTTGTTTTTGCTTGTATCAATGTATGATTTGAAGGCATTTGACTGGTTAATTTTAGCTCTGGGAAATAAGTCATTGAAAGGAGGGAGAAAGTTTGGGTTTTCCCCTCTCGTTGATGCTTTTTTTGCCAATTGGTCTACATGTTCATTTTGGTCGATACCTTTATGTGCTGGTATCCAAATAATTTTGAGAGAGAGATCTCTTTCCATTGTTTCAGAGATGAGCTTCATAATTTCCATAATTAGATAGTTGACATTTTTAGATTTAGCAAGGTTGAAGTTGGCTAGGGCTTTCAGGACACTTTGAGAATCAGAGAAGATGTATGACTTTTGAATACCCCTTTGCAGGATTATATCTACAGTTGCACCAACTCGATCATCCTGGGCAACTATTCTCATTACGAGCAGCAAACAAATCGAGCGACAGATCGGGATGACAAGGAATAACATGATCCATCCGAGCCGGGTGCGGTCTATACTGCTCTATAATGATGATAGTGCATTGTGCACTCTTTGCAAGCCCTTCAGCGATGCAACTCGTAAAACAAGACATGGCCGATGGTCCAAAAGTGTTTCGCGAATTTAGAGAAATGGCAACGCGCGAAAAAGAAGGCAAAAAAACACGCAAAACCGAAGAAAGTTCGGGAGTCCACCTTTCTCACTGAAACTATATGGCGTACTATATAATGGCCGACTGATTAAGATATATATATATGTGTGTGTGTGTGTGTATATCACCACCGCACGTTTACGTAGAATCGGCAACGCAGCAATTGATGCGTCCAATCTTCGTCTCTCTCGCACTCACATGGGGAGGGAAAAACACTGTGATGACAAGTCGTGGCGGGCTTGCGCGGGCAACTGCGCATACCACCACGAGTACGAGTGAGACAGAGACGGAGAGAAGGCAGCAACGAGTAAAACAGAGACAGAACACGAGAAAAGAACCGAAGCAGTAGCCATCAAAAGAGGTGATGTAGTTATTGCTGCATATTCGCGGAGGAGAGAATCTGCACAATCGCGACAATTTGCGGTGTGTGCAAATTTCGATAACTTATCTGAATTCGCGAATCGGTTACGCATTCGTGAATACGAGCCGAGTGCACGAATTTGCTGTGAGAAGATCTTCTAAGTGACTGAGAAAGCAAAGAGAGTGAGAAATTCGTCTTATTTGAGGAGAAAGGAGAGGATTGCCCGACCTGGTGCCATCGGCGGCAACATCAGCAGAGAAGCCTCGGAGGGTCGATGCGTCGGCGTCACCAGCAGCAGCAGCAACAACAACAACATGAGACGCGGTTACAGGAACGAGCGATAGCCCGAACATGCTGGTAAGCAAGCAGCAGCCACCATCACCACCCGATGCCTTGATACAATCACAGATTGCTGCACTACTTACCCGGACTACCCAGAGCAAGCCGAGTACGCGACGGAGGCGGCAGCTGCTGCGATCTCCTCCCCGCACTTCCTGAGAAATTTTAGGCGTCAGTCGTCCCCTGCTGCCCGGCAGTCATGTCTTGTAATGTCTTGCAGGGGGACGACCCGCCTTACCTCTCGGTTGGCACCGAGGTCAGCGCTAAGTACAAGGGCGCCTTCTGCGAGGCCAAAATCAGAAAGGTCGTGCGCAGCGTCAAGTGCAGAGTCACCTACAAGCAGGGCTTGGGTACTGCCACAGTCACCGATGATCAAATCAAGGGGACACTCAGGGTTGGTGCTTCTGTGGAGGCCAGGCACAATGACAAGAAGGATTTTGTCGAAGCTACAATCACAAAGATACAGGACTGCAGCCAATACACGGTTGTGTTTGACGATGGGGACATCACCACGCTCAGGAGGACTGCTTTGTGCCTCAAAAGTGGCAGGCACTTTGCTGAGAGCGAGACTCTAGACCAGCTGCCACTCACGCATCCAGAGCACTTTGGCAATCCAGTCATTGGTGGCAGACGAGGCAGGAGATCCAGACAGCTGCAGTGAGTATCAACTTATTCATCTAGTGTGGCTGTAAAGGTATTCATACAACTGATATCATGAACTTGTTTGTATCTGTCCTGATCTTACTGAATAATTGGTGCAGGGATTTATTAATAATGTGTGTCACCTTTTGATGACTCCTGGATAATAGAATATCCTTGAATATTAAACGATATTCAACAAGTGGATGCTCACATATTCATGTCTCTTTCAGTGATGACAGCAGTGATGATGATGATGATGATCAAAGAGGAAGTAATGATTCAGGCTCTGGATCTGGAAGCAAGGAAGGACTGGAAACAGAGCCTGAAATTGGTAAAGTCGTCTGTGTTGAATTGGGAGACAAAAAGAAAAAGGATAATTGGTTTCCTGGACTTATTGTTGCTCCTACTGCTCAAGATACTGTCAGAATCAAGATAAGAGATGATTTTCTTGTCAGATCATTCAAGGATGGCAGATAGTAAGTTACAGAATCCTTTACAAGTCACCATAAATGAAGCTCAATCCATGTTGTCGTAATCCGGGATTTCATATTAACTGATTATATTCTACCAAATCTGAATAAGAAATAATTAATGGTGACAGGAGTTTCTCCGGTCCATATCATTCATTGGCAGTTCCACTATCAGTTCTATCCATTGCTTTGTAAATCAATTCTTTACGTTTTCTAATTTTCCAGCTATACTGTGCCAAAAAAAGAAGTGTCTGATTTCACTAAAGATCTGAAGTATCAAGTGGAGAATATTGCGCTCAAAACAGCTGTGGAAAAAGCTTTACTATACTTAGAAAAGAATGAATTGCCTCCTCATTGGGACAGAGATGTACTGTTTGGTAATTCTGTGTCTAGTGACAACACTGGTACTGATGCAGAACTTGACTCTGATGTAAGTACCCACAACAGACACTCTGTTCGCAACATCACAACTTTGCACACGATTCTGTATAAAATATTCAACACTCTAGTCTAATCATTCATTAACAAAACTCATCATTTACAGAGTTCAGACGACGAACCGACCGAAGAGAAAGATCACTTCGTGGCGCAGCTGTACAAGTTTATGGATGATCGAGGTACACCCATCAACAATTGCCCAATGATCGGCAATGACGACATAGATCTGTATAGACTATTTCGTGCCGTCTACAAGCTGGGTGGTTACAATCGTGTCACTAATCAGAATCAATGGAAGCTCATTACGCGGCGCCTAAACTTTTCAACGCAAAACAACGCAGCGACGCACAACCTAGTCAAACAAGCTTATAAGAAATTTTTGCACTCATTCGAGGATTTTTATCGAAAGTTGGGTTGTACTATGGTCAATCATCCAAGAGGAGGAATGAGGAAACCGCGTCCTGGAAGAAGTTTGATCAGGGACAAAGATCGGAATACACCAGTTCCAAGTCAAGATAGAAGCATAAAAATAGAAAAAGATGACGATGAAAAAGAGAAAAAAATTAATTCATTTGAAGAAGAACCGAAGAAGGAGAAACGAGAGATCAAGAAGGAACCCGGAGTAAAAGAAGAAGTGCAGGTATCTATCGTAATAAATGTTATGACGTATCTCCGTAGTTGTTATGTTTCTGGATTATAATTTAAAATCTTTGTTGCAGCCCAAAGTAAAACGAAAGGAAGACCCTGCAGACCAAAGTGAGAGTGGTCAAGATAGCGATCTGAACATCGACGCTGAGGAAGAGTCGTCTTGCAGTGAAAAATCGCAGAAAAATGTGAGAATAACACCCTCCAGTTCTGTAGCTGTGAAAGCTAAGGCCAGCGCTAAAGCTAAAGATGAGGTCGTGAAGAAGAAACCAGCACCTGAGAAAAAGAAGCCTGAACCAAAGAAATTGGATAAAAAAGATGAAAAGATCAAGGAAGAAGAAAGCGCCAAGACGAGATCTAAGTCAAAGGATGACATCGTTAAGAACAAATCTAATTCCTCTTATGAAACCAGGGAAACTAGGACGCCCTCACGAGAACCAGAGAAGAAAATCCCCAATAAACAAAGACGCTTGACAGATGAAGAACTGAGAAAACGTGGCAGGAAAAAGAGAGAAGCCGATGGGGAAAAGAACAAAAGTTCGGAAGAAAGATCTGTTGAATATTATCCATCTAGCTACAAAGGTCCTATCGAGATCGGAGATCACTTGAAAGTGTATTACGGGCTATGTCACGAGTCTGAAGTTACGTATGGAGCTAAAGTCATTGATACAGAGAAAGATGGCTCCGAAACAGTGTACCTGGTACATTATACTGGATGGAATACGAGGTGAGTTGAAATTTTCATCTTTTCAAGTTATTCGAACCGTAAAATGAGGCTTTAATAAATTTAAACTGAGCTATTTCCCAGGCCTGGCACAATCTGTCACACATATTGACTAACAATGAAATTGTTCTTCAGGTACGATGAATGGATCAAAAGTTCCAGAGTAGCACACAATTACACGCAAGCCCAAGGTCGTGTAAAACGCACAAAAGCTAACCAACGATCACAAACGCCCACTACCAACTCAACTTCAGCATCCAAAAGCTCGAAATCATCCACGGCGCCCAATGCAGGAACTGGAGCCGCATCTAGCGCTCGTCGGCGGGCTCAGGGTGACACTCCCTCAAGTGGAGGTCTGTCAGCTTCAAGTCGAGATTCTCGAAAAGATGATCGCGAGAGTACGCCATCCACTCGTTCTATGACTCCTTCGCCTCTCATCTCGAACAGTCTTCGAACTAAGAGCCCAGCTACGTCGCTCAGTGGCAGAACGACTCGCGGTTCAAGGAATGCAGACCTTCATGAATTGAGCAGACGGTCGAGGAGAACATCTGGGCATAACGATGCAATAGCTGCCGGAGAAACAGACAGCGATGACTCTGATATGATAACTTCAGATGCAAGCGCCGGGCCTGAAACTCCCCAATTGCATTCAAGAATTCGATCCAGAAATGCCGGCGTACAAGAAAGAAATAGGAGAGAAGCTAGACGCAGAGCTGAGAGTCGCATGAAAATAGAGGAAACGAGCGATGGCGAGCCAGAAAAAGACGTCGAGGAACCAAGAAGAGGTAGACGAATTCGAAAACCCGTTGCAAGAATGATCGATATCAAATCTGAACCTGAGAGTGAAGATGAACAGCCGAAAGGCAGAGACTTCGATTTGAATCAGATCAGGTCAGAACTCAAAGGGTTCGACAAGGCTGTGAAACTAGAAACGATCGAGGTTCTTAACGTTACTAGCGTTCCAATCCCCGAGGAAGTTGTGACCGATGTGCATTCAATCATGATCAAACAAGAGAAGATCGATCCCGATAGCCAAATTGAAAAAAGGGTACGTACTTTCAATCCGCACCCCACTCCACGCTGTCTTAGTAATCGTGATTCACCTACTTTTCATCCGTCGCTTTGTCGATGGCAAATAGTTCAGATTACATTCTGTTTCTCATACGCGATTCAATTTCATCAAGAATTTATCCCTTCTTTTTCAGATCATCTCGCTACCAGACAAGAGCAGAGAAATTGTGAAAACAGAGTTGCAGAATATTTCCCCAATTAAACGTGAGCCTAAAACTGACCCATCACAGTCAGATAGCACTGATGACATCTATGAATTCAAAGAGCCTGAGCCGTTCGAATTCGAAGTTCGCAACAAACGAGATTCGGGTGGTAGTACAAGTACGTCAGAGAAAGAGAAAGACTCGGAGAAAGAGAAAGAAGTTGTGAAAAAGCGCGTTCACGAAGATGAAGCCAAAAGCCCAAAGAAACGTCAGAAAACAACCAATACGGCTACATCTCCTAGCAAGGCTGCCAAGACAGATGGTGTCCCGGTGGAAACTCCAGACAGCAAACCAAAGGCCAAGAAACTTGTCAAAAAGATAGATGACACGGAAGAAGCTGAAGCTGAGAACGAAGAATCAACCTCCACTACCCGGGAGTCAGTCAAACCGTCCAATGTCGTTAGTGGTGGAACGACAAGTAAACGCAAAGGTGCAGTTGCAAATGAAACTTCTAACGACGATAGCCCGAAAAGTACCGCCGATGATAAGGATAAAACAAAAAAACCGTTGGCAGACGACGAAAAGAGTCCCAAAAAACGTCAGCCAAAAACTTTCGGGACCGCCGCTCAAGTCAAAGGTACTGAAAAGATGGAAGCAAATGCTACTGATGATAGTGAGAATAAAAAGAAAGCGCGCAAAATAGTGAAACCAGCAGCTCAAACTGAGGACAACAAGATTATCGAATCGAATTTGGATGTTGCGAAGTCTCCATCAACTTACTCCGCGAAAACTCCAACACGCAAAGAAGCACATTCAACTAAAACGGCGAGCGATATCGATCATAAGAGTTCGCCGAGCGATGTCAAGGATCGATCCAAGAAACCGGTAGAAGACGATGTCGCTAAGAATCCCAAAAAGAGACAAAAGACTGCACCTGGAACCCCCGTAATGAAATCAGACGGAAATACGACAGACAACACTCTTGATCGAAGAAAGCCATTGCAGCGAAGGACTCCAGCTAAAAAAGCTGGAGATGATAGTGACAGTGGCAGTGATGATCTCACCGAACCAAGAGAACACCCAAAGTATTTCTCGCACTATTCTGGACCTAGAGCGAAGGCGGCAGCAGCAGCCGCACTTGCTAATGACAGCGAAGGTTCGCAGGATCGTTCGACTAAAACCGAATCTCAAGCCGTTGAACCAGCGAGAGTGTTCCCCATGACGGCAACTCCTATAACAAATGATGGTGAGAGCATCAAGTCGAAATCTGGGGATACCACTTCAACGTCCGATAGCAAGCAGATGGCTACGAGTGTTGATAAGAAACGACCCACCGAGGCCGTCCCTGCGTCCAAATCGGATCCAAAGCAAGAGAAAAATCTTGAAGCTTCCTCAACCACACTTCACTCATTATCAGCGCCCGCTCCTCTGTCAACTCGACTCCCAGCGACAGCTAGCATTGAGGAGAAGCTATCTGCTGCAGCAGTCTTCCGAAGTAAGCAAAGAGACACGAAAGCGGATGAAGAAACCGATATGGTTGCACGAAAAGCACCCGAAAAGGTCACCAAGAGGCCGGAAACTCCAGCAGCAAAGAAGACCAAAGACGATGCTAAGCTGAAGCACGAATCCGAGAAAAAGAAAGCAATCGGTGATCAGAGTGCTGGGAAGAGGGATCCGTTGCAAGAGATGGATGTTCGAAAGGATCCCTTGCTCGAGGTGATGAAGAAGAAAGAGGAAGAAGTGCCAAAAACAAAAAAAGAAACAGAATCGAAGACTGCGTTGCCGACGTTGGCATCGACTGTAATGAAAACTTATGGCAATCAAAAGAAAGATCTGTCAGCGAGGCTTGAGGACTCGTGGAAGAAAAACGCAAGCCCATCGCCGAGTATCGAAGCTGTCAGTGAGATGTCGAGTAGTGAACCACCTAAGGACTACACGCATTTACGAAAAGAAACTATTCTAAGCAAGATTAAATCCAGCATAGATCGAGACTCGGTGGATTCAACCGACAGCAGCGATTCCGAAAGGCGATTGACTATTATCGACAACGAAGATTTCGTTGACGACAAGTGCAATGAATCAAGCTCCGACAGTAGAATTAAAGCCGCCACCTATTCGAGTCACTCAAAGAGTCAGTTCACCAGTGTCACGAATCAAGGACAATCGAGCACCGTTGCTGTGCAAAAAGACCTCGTGTATCAGAGTGGCTCTGCTGGTGCAGGAACAGTTGTGCAAATGAGAGGTGCAAGGATGGAAGAGGATGGGGAAAATCTGAACTCTTTGCTATGCGAAGAGGAGATCCCCGGATCGCCGACGCCATGTGCTGACTCCGCCGATACAGAGCACAGGAGTAGTACCTCGCAACATCTCAGAGAAAAGGCTGATGCAGGTGCGTTATGAAATATTTTTGCTTCTCGTCAGAATGAAACATCTAAACTGAATAATTTTATGAGTATCCGGGGATGACAGTTCACATGAGGATGAATTTTTACTTCAAGTTCACTCAAATTTTGTCCGTTTTGATTGTTAGTAGACCTCGGTAAACGTCGCATCCTAGCACTCAAACTTTGTATCAGCTACCACATCTGACCCTCGTTTCGTTTCTGAACTTTCAGGTAGTAAAGCAGCCGTGGATTTTGTTGCATCTCAGCTGCCCTTGAAGGTCCCGCCTCCAAAGAACCCAGGAGATGCACGTTTTACTGGTGCCGCAGGTGCAAGCACTGGAGCGTCAACGTCCCACATACCGGTTAATTTTGGTCCCGGGAACCCATCACAGGCGTCAAACTCTCAACAAAATCCTCATCCAAGCAATCGGCAACCGCAACAGATACAACCTCAAGTTCAGCACGCAGTAGCTGCGGTTGGACAGCCTCAACATCAGCACCAAGCCAACGCAGCGGTGATTCAGCGAAGGGATAGCAACGACGCTGCGCCGGTGATGGATAATACTCCTCCGACGACACCCGACTCGTCAATTTCAAACTCGTCTGGTTCGCCACGCGACGAGAATACTGGTGGATCCACGCCTTCCTCGTCCAACGAGGATAAGCAGAACCGTGACAGTTCCGAGGCTGAAAACGACATTGCTGGTAAAGGTCCTACCTTCAGCGAGGACGACGGGTCATCTTTGGCTCACGCGGGATCCTCGGCCGATCGCTCCGTCAAGCCGACAGCCAAACGCAACGTTGCTGATGCCGAAGGCATCTCGCCAAAGAAGCGCAAGAAACGAAAGGAAGACGTCCAGGTGTCGGTCTCGGGCAAGAAATCACCAAGACAAAGCGCAAGAAACGCAAGGCATGATACGGTTAGCGACAGCGATGATGATACCAGCGAGAGCTCCAGCCATCGCTGCATCAATAGTTTGCCCTCGCAAGCGGCCCACGTTATCATCGGTTCGGCCGGGAATATGTCCAACAACGGATCGATGCCCGGAGTCGGGAGCACTAACGCAGAACTCGCTAGCTTCTCTACGAGACCGTCTGTGCCTACTAAGTTCAACTTCCTATCTGATTTAGGTAAACTTTCAACCACATGAATTATTAGCAGCTTCCGTTGAACTGTTGCGGTTTGATGTTTGCACGAACTTATCTCTTGGAGAGATTGAGTGGAGTATTCATTTATGAAGTCCGTCACATCAAATAACATTCGAACAAAAGGATGTCTACATAAAAAATTCGTAAAAAATCTTGTAATGTTTGATATTGTCTTGTTTTTAAAAGTAAAAAGCTGCAGTCTCTATTGCAGTCCAAATCTTTGCTTCCGGTCGGGAAGAACTTGATTTAATTCGAATACTTTTTGATGATGATAGCGCTTGTTTATTGAATTCTTGTCGAATAACTCTTGTCTTGGGTTTGAAGTAATACTCACTCTCAGTAGAAATAGATTTAGAGCTTCATACAGCTCAAAATTCAACCAGAGTTATACGGATGGACAATGTCTCAAAATTATATTCATACTATAATCACTCAACCGATCTTTTCTTACAGATCCGACCCTGGATGGGAATCAAAGGGTAGTCATCTTGATGCAAAGGATGACTGAATTGAGAAAAACGTACAGCAATATCAAATCTGATCTCGCAACTGTCGAAAGACGCCGAAAAAAGCTTAAACGAAGATTAAAAGAAGGTATGTTATGTTTTTTTTAAATTGGGTTAACACCATACTCTACTAATCATTGCTATTGTAACGGGTAAATGAATCAGTGAAAAATTTGCCTATTGATCGTCAAGTTTCCTGAAATGTGATCATCAGACCTTTTCTCTTCTTATTTGCGTTCATCTTGCAGTGGCTTCTTATGAAATTTTGAGATCATTCCTCTATTAATGCACGGGCTTTATAGTGGAATCCAATTTCTTTTTGTTTGGCATTTCCCAACTTGTCAAATTATCAGCCTCATGTCACATCTGTTATCAGTCATCCTAAATTACAACAGAAATCTTTTCAATTTTAAGACTTCTGCGGCAGTTTGAGCGATGGCAGCTATGAAAAGGATACGTCTCTGACGCTTTAAAGGATCTTCTGGTACCCCTTTGCTCTTGAATTACTAAGAGACGATGGAATCGCTCACCAATAAGTTATTTTGAACATACTCTGCTGAATTAATATATATGACTTGATAAAATGCTAATTGATCACTTTTTTCAACACCGTTACAATAGCAACATTTCCTATATTTGAATCAAGGTATCAACTAATTCGTTTCTGCCTTCTAGCACAAAAAGCAGCTAAAGCGGAAATGCAGCAAGCATGCTCGTAATCAAAAGGATAGCATTAGGTCATTTCATGTATTATGTACAAATCGGATCCACGTACCTCGAGTTCACGGAGAACTTCATGACAATTATCGAATTCCTAATGGCGATGTAATAGAGATTAGGAATGTAAATATGAATCGAAGTGAGCTGAAGCTTTGTAACCATTTAGATTCACTTCTGCGCCTCCTATGTACACGGAATGACGCTCTATGAGAGTGTTGAATCATGAAAATGGTGCAAGAGCATTTCCTAAAAGCTATGGGTGTAAAAATTACGTGAATGTCAAATCAACTATCTATATTTCCAGCGCTTGGAAATGAATAACCACGTAAATCAATTTGAATGTGCGTGATTTTTTGTAAGTAAAGTCTTATTCTCATAATATTCTTGTAAATGATTTGTATAAAGGTAGTGTTTATTATTTTTGATTCTCTTGAGATTTAAGATGTATGTAATTTTGTTGTACCAGACAGAGTGCATATTCCTCTACAGACATAGGTCCTACATTCATCTCAATACATTTCCCATCATGCAAAAATATCCACTCATTTATCATTCTTTTCCAGTTTTGCAGCTGTTTGCACTTTTACCTTATATTAAACCTTGGCCAGTCCACCACTTCATCACGAGCCAGATTTTTCCACCTACTTTGTTAAATTAAGGATGAACAAAGTAAATATATTGCCCATGTAATCACTCTATCCATCAAGTAGTTACATTTTACAAAAACATTTGTATGAGCCTATTTTTACAAGAGATTGATAAAATCTCCCTATCCAGATCTCAGAATTTAATAGATAAAGTCCCAGTTTTCATTAAATCTGATTAAATTCAAAGGACTTTGTTTTAATGGACGGGATTTGCCCTTTAAGCTACATCCTAATGTTTCATCACCGCATCTTATGCAAAATCTCCTAAAAAACTTGAAATTACATTCTTACCCCTCTCTGAACAAAAATCTGTGCTATGGCTAATAAAGAAGTATCAATTGATATACTTACTTTATGGTTTGAGATTTGGATTATGATCATCTGACAATAAGTGACAATCTGAGGTATCCAAGAGCTTTTTGATGACCAACAGAAGTAAATCAAAATAGAATTCATTATTTCTCTAGAGTTAATATCATTCACATCATTTAGAGAAATTTTTGAGTTAAGTGCAATAAATTCATGTATTCATCTTGGCCACATCTTATGAATCCTGATGAATTCATTGATCATGGAGACTGAGGATTGGCAAGTGATATACTACTCAACTCATTTAAACTGGTCAAGGAATTACTATTCTTAGGATGAATTACTGTTGGAATAAAATTACTTACAAACTGATCAATAGCTGTTTAATCTGATTCCATTGTTGATACATATCAATTGGATTCCAATTCCAAGAGTATAGAATAATACTTCTTTGTAATTCACTATTTATTCATGATTGATGGCATGATAGAGCTTGACTATATAGTAAATTATATCAATTCATATATTTATATTTCATATAAATCTTTGAAACTCACATAAGATCCATTGCTGCACACACAGATAATGATTAATTTTTAATAATGAAGCAAAAGCATCATCATTGTCTTACAAAATTTACAGATGCTCCTTATCTCATTAGATATATCTTTCAATGTCCATGTGTCTTGAACACATCACAAAAAGAGTATTAAACAAAATTTGATAATTATTCAAAACTACATTGCCACAATGATTATTTCTTGATGGGCCAAGTTCTCCACTTGGATAACTTGATTCTTTCCGCTTCTTCTTTGTACATCAGTTATATCAAAGATAAATTCATGATCAAATAATATTCTATTTCTAAAAATCTTGGATGCTTTGGGTGCATCATTTTAGTACTAGGGGGAGGATAAATATCTTCAGATCATCAGAACGAAGAGTAATAAACATGATCTACTCTATCTATTAGTAAGGTTTAAGTGAAATCAAATCCACTATTCAAAGTGCTCTTAGTTGGACTCATTAGTAACAGAACAAATATTGCAAAAATCTATAGAATCGTGATAAGGGGGAGGGGGGTTGCATAGAATATTTATCAAAGACTGAGGCAAAGAAATTTGAATTTAGGAAAGAAAAAAGAACTCAAAAGAGTTACTCGATCTCAGATCAAAAACATTTCAACTCAACGGTAGATTGCTATCAAAGAGTATCATAAACTAAAACTTTAAATCTGTAAATGTCAACAAGGAGGCGAGCTATTGGATGTAGCTGTTGCATCTATCGATACCGAAGATGTCGATGAAGAGGATATAGATGCTGTCTTATTTTCACCAGTCAATTTCCGTCGAGCAAACATAAACTGCTCCATTAGTTCATGATGAGCTTCTAATCGCTGGATACAATGCAAACATGCTGTTTTAGGAAGTTGATCATTTGCATTGACCTGCAACATTTGATTGAAAATGATGTCAGCGCAAGGAATATAGGGGTAAAAAATGGGTGGTATACTTTGGCGATCCAGAAGCTACAAGAACTTAAGTAGCAAGAGATTCCATTCAAGTGAATTAATCATAAAATAAATCATAACTCAACGCCACTACTCATTGAAAAAAAAAGGGACCAGCCCCATAGCGTGAGATACCTATGTCGACTATTGATACTCCCGTCCCAAGCGCGACGCTATATAGTCAAACATGAAAGTAAATGTTTCATATCTTACTGTTATTGGAAGATAATTGTTGATTTTCTCAGCTAATTTCATCCTCTCACCCTCCTCACCGTAAATATGGATCACAAATCGATTCATCTTACTGCACAGTCTACATATAAACCCAGTGATCACAGCCTTGTCAGTGCTCCCCATTGTCGTAAAAATTCAGCTTTCCCGAGATAGATGCGGAACGTTTCAGCTATCGACTGTTTCTTAGAAAATATTATCACGAACTTCGAGAAGCCATTTAAATGCCCCGTTTAGTTTTCCTATTGGCAAAGAACAAAATGAGCTTTGTTTATTGTCGGAGCTGTTATAACTTCATCTGCACCAGGCCTGATCTGCACTTGTAATGTTGTAAACTACTGGGCTGGCTGAACTGATGTGTTTGGGTAAACGCCAGCTGGTCGTGAGAGCGATCATCTGTCGTCCGCAACCAGTAAGGATGCTTGTAGCGATCTGTATTACCGATTGCAAGGTTTATTTTCAACAATTTTTGATTCTCTGAAATTGTTTGAATAAATAAAGAAGTTATTGGCATTGGCAGTGGTACTTTATAAGTTGTATTTTTGAAAAAATAATGCAAGGAATTTAGAAAAAAATTGTGAAAATGTGTTTTATTCCGTCAAATTTCGAACAGAGTAATTATTCACACCAACATTCGCTTCTCTGCTCACTTAGCCAAAGATATAACAACTATGATGATTCCGTTCGTGGCCGACAAAATCATATTCCATTATTTCATAAAGAAAAAAACTTGCTTTGCTCTATATTACTGTGGCACTTTTCTATTTGCTTCAATCAAGAGACATTTTCTGGTAATTTTCTTCCATCCAAAGCTGGTAGTAACAATCATCTTCATATTCTGACTGTAAGGAAATATATTTTTCAAATCAAAGACCTAAAAGTAAAAATAATCACTGCTAACGTATCGTAATTCTAGGATTATTACAATCTTTTTTACAAAGTGAAATTACATCGCATAATAGATTTAAAATTCACTAAGCTCAAATATTAAAAATGCTACATCAATTCATGTAATCTCATAGATACAATGAAATGACACATATGCCCATTCGTTTTATTCATAAGAAATAAGAGAGGATGAGAGGATTTGAGCTTTGAACACTTATACGATTACTCAGGATTCATTAGCATTGGACATCAAATCTTGAATTGGATCGTATGTAGGAGGTATCCAATCAATTTTGAATATTTTGGTGTCAGAAATGATCACATCATTTTAAGACTGGTTTTAAAGAATTTATAAGAAAATTATATCACCCTTAGAGGGAATTTCGAAAAATATATTTCCATTAATACTTCAATGAATGAAAAAATGAAGATTTCAAGTTCTAAAAACTAACATGTGTTAGAAAAAAGTTCTGGCTTTGTAATGTGTAGTACTGATAGTTTTTATACATTATACAAACATATTAGATATTAAAAACAATCACAGAATCGTGTGATTAACTGAGCAAGTTATTTGATGAAGTCCTAATAATCGCTTGATGATATTGAGAAGAGCATTGTAATTCAATTAGACAGCCATCACAGCAAAGCTGATTTAAATGTACTCATCCTTTGTTCGGAAAAATTTTACGCTACAACAGATCAAATAGAAAAGATGTACAATTTTACAAGAACAGTTCCCAAATTCTTCAGTGGCGAAAGCATTATTAAGATACTGCTAACGCGAAAAAATTGGTGGATTGTCCTAACCAAGACAACAATCCAGTAAGTTTTCAATTTCACTGAACTTTTCGCAATTCTTTCCAGGACATTTTTTGTAGTCCTTATCCTATTAATTAATCATCTTTTTTACAATTAGACCCAAATAATCATTATTGATCAATCGTTGACTTTTTTGCTCTGACTTTCAGTTAAACATCTTGTAGAATATTAAAAGTACACTCGACGAGTAACTATGTACTCAACTATACACATGTATTTCTACTACTTTTCATTTACACGCGTGTGTATGTACAATGTACATGGACACATGTGCAAAACTCATTCCATCTTTGATATCAAACAACGATACAGTGAGTACGCATCCATCAAATCGAATCCGCATCGAAATCGTCACACTTGGATCTCAAGATATAAATCATGTGGGGTTTGAGATACTCTTGATTATGCGTGCTCGGATCACAACGGTAACCGGATATACCTCAAGAGCGAGTATGTACACAAAATTTGTTTCTGTCCAGTAAGCTCTCGATTTAGTCTCAATTTTTAGACTGGAATTGCACTATCATTTGTAGATTAGCTATCGTTTTCTCAAGCATATCCAACCACGAAACGCTGTTCATCGACCGGCAAAGCTGACTATTCCAGTTGCTTGTTGCGCTGCTCGCCGTGATAAGACTGGAGCTTGATTTGGCATCCACCTGATCAGTTTTTTCGTTTTCACCTGATTTGATCAACGTGCCTTCCTCGTGTTCCTTTTTTTCTTTAGTACTCGATGGTGTCGATGTCGATGACGATGTTGTCGATATCGTCGTTGTCGTGGTGGTCGTCGTCGCGACGGAAGTTGATGCAGTTGTTCCAGACAAAGCGATGGTATCCGTAGCTACGGATGGCGTTGAGGGTGATGAGTCAAGCACTTCTTTTGGTTCGTCACTGCTCGGGGTGGAAACGGTGGCTTCCTCTTCACCGCGATCTTTGTCGGCATCTTCTTCACCTTCGGCTTCGTTCACCGTGAACTTTCGTTTTTTTGTCGGCGCTTCGAGATTCTGTTGTTTTGATTCTTTAACACGACCTCGCGCTTCTTTTGTGCGTTTCAACAACGTTTCGAGAGCAGCTCCGAGCGATGGAGGTGGTTTCAACACAGTTCCACTACTGTAAACTAAAGACAAAGCTCGCAAGTCACCCACTAAACGATGTGCCGATGACTGTACGTCCACTGCCTCGACCATATCTACAAGCGAGCTTACGAGATTATCAATTATCGAGCAAGTCTGCTCTGTAAGTACTTGACTAGCCAGTTTTGGGAAGAATGTCTTGAGGAACGCGTGAATAGCCGGCACTGCTAAAGACGATCGCTCGTCAAGCAACACTGCATCAACGTAATCGATTGTGTAGGAACATCGAAGAACAGCAGCAATGTGTTTCCTGTCTATGTGACTGGCGGCATGTACATCTAACCACAACCTCGGGAACAATGCCAAATGCAATGGGACACCTGCATAAGTAGATTGAAATAGTTAATTTTGATGAATTTGTATTGAATCCTCGATTAAAATTTTTGAAGAGGGAGGGAAAATTGAATAACGCGCGTTGAATTCCAGATGCAATTTAAATCCTAGGAAGACGAATTGAAATTAAATTGAATCTATTTGTGGTTTATATCGTGCGCGGGCTTAAAGAAATATCATGATTGGGAAAATTGTTCAACATCATTGGCAAACTTGATAAGATTTGTAAGGAGATCATAAAAGAGATGTATGAAAAATCAAAGAAAAAAAAATTATATTCACCTTCAAAACCAAGCATAGCACTCAGCGATATCAGGTTGTCATTCATACAATCGTTATTTATGGCAAGTCTGCACATGACATCAATGAGCTCGTGATAAGGTAGATAAAATTCAAGCAAAGCACTGTCGTATTCAGGATCGGCCCCTTTTGCAGCTTCCAATTGTGAGTGCGGCACGGCCATTTGGACCATAGGCCTGGCAGGTCTTGAGGGCATTTTTCCTGTGGGCGTTGATCGCCTCGGTAAGTATGGCCCTGGCGGCACAGTCGCGTGTGATTCTTGCAAGGCTGCGTGACAATGCGATAGCAGAGGCGCAAGAATCATGATGGCATCCGTAGGAACGAGCATCACCAGCTCCTTCAGCAGATCGATTGCGAGATTCCGCATATCTGATGGGTTGTAGGTGTTGAGAAGCGTGGCCAGTTTGCGGAGAACATCGGGCCACTCTTTGCAATTCGCGAGTATGCTACGGGTATCCTGTCCATCTCGAGCCGTTCGAACGCAGCGTACGAGCTCGACGATAATGGATATGAGCTCGGCGAGGTCACCCGCGACGTGGCACGCCGTTGCCTCGTGGTACATAATGTGTAGCATGTGGAAAGCCTCAAGCGCCATACTCAGTCCTCCGTTGTACACGACGTAGAGTCGATCGTCGTCCGATTCGATGAGGATTCTACGAAGAAATAAAACCCGAGATTAATTATCAATCATCCTCTGAACCTTGATGAATCTTGCTCGACAGCAAAATGGTAATTTATTCGACTTTTGGGTAAATTTGAAAAGTACCTAAAAGCTGAGATGAGTGTGGCCCAACACGATCGTCCATCAAGTCCTTGCAAATAGGACGACAAAGTTCCTCTTCTGAATGTCGCAACTTCGGCCTCCTCTTGTTCAGTTTGGTCTGGGTGCCTAGCGACTAGCAATTGCATTAATTTAAATAGTTCATCCACGGCCTATGGGAAAAACGAATAGATGAATTAAAAATACTGAATAACTGCATCAATACCATAGGTAATTTTCACAAACCGTTGAATATTGGGTAGGATGGGGAGTGATATTCTTGAAAGCCCATTGGATATTTTGATGCGCAGCTAATTGCCTGGTAAATGTATGGGATTGTTGACAACATAGCCTCAGTAATCCATAGTAGGCAGGCAGCATTACACGGTTAAAAAGTACGACATCTTGGTCTTCGTGGTCAGCTCTGCAGAAGATACATAGAAAAATTAGCTAAAGAATGCATCAAGTAATATGATTAGTAAATGTAATTTGTACTTACAAAATGTAGTTGAATGCAATATTCTTGGTAATGTGAGGATTATGAAGTATGAGAGCTACATTTTCGGGGCAGTCGTTGCTAACATGATACCAGAAAAGTAAAAGAGCTTGCTTATTGTGGTGAACCGGAATGCTGGGTTCGGATAGCTTTGGGTGAAAGAGAGTCCACAAATCATTCAAATATTGTCCAAACTGAAATAAGAAAGATTTTATTATTATAGTCTAGGTGATCATCAGTCAATGGCGAATTCGAAAGAAAATACTCACCATGAGTTTCTCAGTGTTAGAAACAACACAGTAACTCATCAAAGCAAAGTAGGCAGTGAGTTTCATCGTCCCATGTGTATTTATATCAGTGTAATGCCTCGCTGACGGAAGCAACCTCAGCAAAGCCGTGTAGATTTGATGGAGCACCAGGGTGGCTTCAGACGAAAGCTGCAATTCCCTTGGCGTGACACAATTGAGGCCTAACCTGTGAGCGCTTCTGTAGCCCTGTCTGAAGTGAACCGATGGCACCAGTGATATGAGTAAGAATGCCGCAGCCGACCTGACCCTCTGATTCGAGTGTTCTATGAGGAAGTGCTGCAACCAGTTGTCGAGACCCTGTAAAACCCATGCATGGGCCAATTTGCTGCGCGTAACAGCGAGGGCAAGCCATTCAAGAGCTCCGTGGGGAGCTATCCTGGCCACCTCCCAGATACGGCTGAGAATCAACTGAGTCATGCAGGGTAAACCGGGTGGATTCGAGCCCTCGGTTAGCAGTGTCAGGATCTTGAAGAAAGGCTGGCAAGCATCCGTGTGCTTTGTGATTGCTTGGAATATCATAGTTATAATATGCATAGCTAGTCTGTCATTCCAGCGGCACAGCGATTGAATGAGATTGCGTGTCTGATTGAGATTGATCATGTCCCGGATTTGCTGGTACAAAAATGGGAACCCTTTGCCTCCAGCGACAGCGTTGAAGTCCGATGACGATAGATTCAACCTGGTTATTATTAATATTGATAGATTGTGAAACATTACAGACTCTTTTCTCTATTGAATTATAAGAAAATGGTTGTATCAACGTCAACTGTAACTGACGCACAAAAGCGTTGATAACAAAAATAGTGAACTCACCTGTGATCGGGTACCCTACTTCGTTCTACCAACGTCGCAATCAGAGTTATCATTTTATCCAGAGATGCAGGTCTCAATTTATCAGTAGATATTGCAACGACTTCCTCCTCCTCTTCTTCTTCACTGATTGCATCAACGAACTCGTGCGTTTTGTGGCCCAGGTAGAAATTAATCATGGTCGATATGGCTTGTGCTTTGATTAAAAACATAGTTTCTTCTTCACCCATCTTGCTGAATTCATAGAGAAATCCAAAGTACTCGGTGAGATGTTTCAAGTGCTGCTTAGCGTGATCCATGAGCGATAGGAGCATGCGGACAAAACGTGTCACGCACGATCGGATTCCCACTGAAGTTGGATCGTCTTCAGGCTCACAGGCAAGATAGAACGGCGCCTGAAAGGATGATCGAAGTATAGAAACATGAGTTATCTTTGTTTCAACCATATGGCCCAGAACTAATGAAAATAAAATGTTGATATTGAAGAGTAAAAACTTTACCTGAGACGGCCGTAACCTTTGTATCACATGAACTACAAGCCTCTGGAACATTTGCCTGACTATTTGATTGGGGCATTTGACTAGAATTTGGACGGGCCACCACGAGTCGGAGGCCATTTTCTCCAGGAAACCAGCGCATGCTGTGAGAGAATTATTAAACTGTTTCATCAACAGCTCGACCCACTGCATCATAGTAGGCTTTTCCTTGGCATGTATAAAAGTCTCTAGGAAGAATGAAGACGACAGCTGCGCCGACAGTTCGGTCATCTCAGGATTGGTAGAGAGTAGTAATTGAGGGATGTACCCACAGATCTGCCACATAAAACTAAAGTATGTGTGCTCAAAAATATTTTTGTCTTGTAGAAAGTGCATATTGTCCTGCCAAATCCACTCCTCAAGCTCTTTGTTCAGCTCGAGTTGAGGCATCAGTTCGGAGGTCGAACTCTGGTCCGAATCGCTTTGTTGAGCTTGTTGCGAAAGCGTTTGCTCTTTAGGACTCGATCCGCAGGCCTCTGGCTCTTCCAAGGGTGACTCGCTAGGATCCTGGCACCATTCGTAAAACAGCATATATGCCGAGTTTGATTTTTCAAAGCTGAAGTCCATAAACTTATCGGTGACAGAGTCGTAAGTTTTGCTAGTCATCTCACCACCAAAACACTCGGCGGCTATCTGATTTGGATCGAAAGGTTTCACCTCGGCGTCGTTGAACAAGAACCACTTGTCCTTGTTCGGGCAAGTTCGATCACGAATAAAGCTGTAGTAGTGACCACCGTCGGCCGTGCCCGTGTGAACCGTCACTCCAATCAGATCATACTGGCAATGCTCCTCTTCTTTATTGTCATCTTGCTTTGCACTGCTGCATTCCTCGCTGTCCATCTTTTCTTCTTTTTTATCCGACTCCTGCTCAGACTTTCCTCGCTCTTGACAATGACGAGGTATCAGCTTTTTCTCCATATAGCCGGACATGTCTAGCCGCAGAGGGAAACTAAAGTGCGTGTTGACCTTCTCCTTGAGCATGGTACCCATGTTGAAAGTATAGCGCATTGTGTTGAAACACAGGATACGCGGAAGCTTTTTGAAGCAGGCTCTCTTCTCAGCTCGAACTTTTTTACCACATTGTGAACACGTGTACATGTTGTCACCTTCAAGAGTGTCCTTGACTGTCACTTCATCGAGACTCTCGTAAAGATTTCTCATATCGGCCACTTGACACCGCACCGTGTAGAACTCTTCAAGAGTCCTGCTCACATGTTCGCAGTCTAGCGAAACCACATTGTTAGATATGATACCGCAGAACAAAGTCTTGACAAGATTCTTCAAATCACTCGTCATCTCCTCAAGTTTGGACACCAAATCTATGAAGAACTCAGCCATGTCCTTTTGCTCGCCAGTATTGAGCGGCTCATGATTCATTGTATAGACGCGGCAAAAGCTCCGTGGATTGTAAGCTTTTCTTTCTGACTCGTAGAGATAGGCAAACATCCTTTGAAGCTCTCGCAGAGTCAACTGATGCTTGTTGGCCCGATTACAGTCTGCACCAAGGATAGCCACACGAGCTTGCGGCATCATATACAGATGCTGCATGCAGCTGGCCATGTAGCAGGTGGCACCAAGATTTGTGAGACCGACGTATCCGCAGTCGGATCGACCATCGTCGTGTGGCCAGTAGTCCCAGGAGTACGGTGGATGCGAGCCGGGCTTGTGCTGAGCAAGGAGCTTTTCGTGGAGCAATCTGTAGTTGTCAGGAGCGGACTTGACTAGCTCAATTAGGAGATCAAATGCTGCAGATCTCGATGCTTGGCTCTTGCATTTGGGCATATGTTTTGACCTCGGGGTCGGCAGAGCAAAGAGAAAATCGAAAACGCGATTCAGTAGATTCTGGCCAACTTTGCCTTGCTTACATGGCGGATTATGTGCCATAATATTGCAACAGAGAGTCAGGAGTCCTACGAGCCCGTCGTCCTCGATGGAACTGTGCCGCGCCTCCACGTAGTCTCTAGCTAGAATAGATTTGATTGCTCGGCTGGCCAAAGCGTGCAGATCTATAGTCCCATTGCCGGACTTTTCACTGGTGCTTTCTTGGATAGCATCCTCGGGGAGCGAATCGATGAGCCGACAGACTAGCCAGAAGTAATCACGACAGGCTGCCCCTGGAGGCTCTTTGCCCTCGTCAAAGACCTGATGCAGAATCGACGCGACGTCTGATTTTCGTCTGGTTGGTTGCATCGTTTCAGCGATAGGCAGATATTTTAACAACTCTGTTAGAAGAGGAACTATTAGATTGGCAGGCGTAGAATCGTAAATGCACGTAGATAGGATGTCTTCGTCGCTTTCGACCGTTCCGAGGCAAAGCTTGTACAGAGCTGTGCAAACTTCACGCCTCACTGCAGGCTCGGGATCCTCCAAAACCAATCTTTGCAACCACGTGTCACCAAAAGTACTTTCAGTCGTAAACAATAATTGGCCAATCGACGGATCGCTATGCACCCAACAAACTAACAAGGCCATAGCGTAGTGTATGACTTGCGAACGACCAAATAAGCCAGTCTTGTACTGATTTGGATCACGAGGCAGTGATGCTAGCTCTAGGATGTTGGTTATCCTGGGTAACACAGTTTTTTGATCCATCAGAGCCAGCAACTCTTTACTCAGTCTAGGTATCGAAAGTTTGTCAGCTTTGTTTCTTCGTTTGCCATCTTTCACGACACCCAAGTGACACAGTTGTTTCAGTAAGCTTGCTAGACAGTCTTGCTGCCACTCGCCTCCATCGCTCTTTTCGAGGCTGTCCGACATGAAAATATCAAACAGAAGTCGCAAACCACCGTGCCGAACAAACGTTGTCGACCAATCAGTAGGAGTATCGTCGGAGTCACCGCTGGTTGCATCTCCACTGCTTGCATCACCACCTCCTTCGTGGGCGAGAGCCATCATATCACGACGAGTGGACCGTTTGGATAGAGATTCAACTATGTATAACGAGTACATCAACTTGTGAGGATTCTTAGGATCCAGGAGTTCAGGCAACGACGCCTCTTCGAGTTTTTGAAAGCCTTGCAGTAACGTCGGACTGGTTGGCAAGAGTGTGAGTGTATCCCAGACTCTTCGAGACAACATCTGTGGAAAATGAGAGGGAGTGGAGTCATTATTACAATCTTCATTTTCATACTTTTCAAAACTGTTTACATGTGACAGAATGAGTAATTCTTCATACTAAAATCAAAGACATTGAAATTCATGCTAGAGAATGAAATATGAAGCAATTCCAAATCGCGAATAGTTTTGATGTTACATAGAGATACTATACAATTTATAACTAAACATAAAGCTAGCTGAATCTTACCTGTGCTTTAGTATGAGGAACTTCCTGTCCATCTTTTGTCACAGTTTTCATGGCGCCCAGAGTTCGCATCAAGGTGAACAACTGTTCAAAGTACTGCGGTTTCAGCAGTAACACTGTCGGCCAACAATCTCTTGGTGGCGGTGGTAGCAGCGACGGCGAATCCATTTCTCTCTTGCCAGGTCTACCTCCACTGTTACACCTGCCTGCTCCCAGTGAGATGAAAACTAGTTGTCCATCCTTGAATTGAACCTCTGCCAGAGTCTTCTCGTCATACTCTATCGTGAGCTCTTGGCCTTGGGTTATCATCCGTATAGGCCCATCCGTGAGCAAAGATCCAAGTACTGAACCCGAGCCTGAGGCTTTCGACGACGATGCAGCGCTCTTGCTATCATCCGAAACGAGGCGTGCGTGGGTGTCATCCCACCACTTTGATACTTCAGCTCTCAGATCCGCTACGTAGTCTGTGCTCAGCAATGTGAACGTTGTTTTCTCAGAGATTCCTGCCGGCTGGACAAAAATTCGTAGCTGCTGACTTCTCTCTGTTGGGTTGGCTGTGATGTGGCTTGCCGAGCTTCTGCCCTCGAGAGCCCACCTTCTCAGATGGTACGCATACCGTTTCCGAAAAGCTTCGAGGTGAGTCCTCAACAGCAGGAGTGCTCTCTGGATGCATCGCAAGCTAGCCTCCTCGTTATTTTGTAGATCCGAGCTTGCGGCGGCCAAGTGTGTCATGCACTGCGTGACGAACTCGATTTCGAGAGTGAGCTGGCGTGACATGTAAAAGTTGTTGAGGTACTGGATCGCTGCCATGCTGACCTCGTTACTCTTGGCTCTAAGAGCTATCTTCCACAAAAAGTCCATGCCCACCGAGTCCACGTCTCTCAGAGGCTTATCCAGATGAACTGCAGCCAATCGCGCGAGGTTGCACAATTGTTGAAACAGGCTCAGCCCAGTCATACTGATGGTTTCGGGTGGTAGACTGGGCAATTTGCGCATACACAAATGCTTCAATGTGTCCATACCAAGAGCGTGCTGTTCAGTCGATTTGGCCTGGCTGAGCAACCAGCTGAAGAGCTCGTCGGCGCAGCTCGGATCCTGGGCAAGACACTGCCACAGGGTGTCCACTTGTTCAAGGCTCAATCGAAAACAGTCGGGTGAACCCAGTGGCGAGAATATCGAAGAGAGAAACTGCAATCGCACCTGTACCTCGATCTGATGAGAGTAAAGACTCTTGGGTCCTGTGCTCGCGTACGTCTTGAGGTTGTTGAAGAAGTGTTTCATCATGCCGCGTTCGCGATCTGCCCACGTGGTGATAGTGTGCGCGTCCATTGTGCCAAACTGCTGAAAGCTCGCTAGAAGTTTTGGTAAGATTCTCAACGAGATCACGACCGAGCGATTCGAGGCGAGATTCTCGAGACAGCCTTCGATAAACTTCATGGGTATCGAGCGATCAATATTGTAGCAAAGCAGGTTACAAAGAGCTTTCTCCGCCTCTATTGCCAAACCCTCGCCTAGCTGGCCTATCTTGTCGTCTTGTAGCAGGTCCCAGAGAAGCGTATTGCCGGGCTTGCACACAGTTTCTAAATTGAATTGGGTACCCAAACGAGCGACTCCTTGACGGACAGTTCGAATTTGAGGCGCGCGACACACCGATCTTCTCACTGTCATCTGCGGATGTCCGTGATGAGGGTGATATGTCTGCATATGGATGGCTGACAAATGCTGAGCTGCAAGTTGAGCGAGTTCCTCTTCGCAACCACTCTCCTCTCCGTCGAAGTCTGCCATGTTCTTTTCGCTCTTGTTGGATATGCGACTACTGTATGAGCCCTCTTCGTCCGATAGCATCTCGTCTAAACAGTTGGGCAGGAAACGAGAACCACTGGGATGATCCATACAACCTGCAAAAAAAATGAGTTAAATGTTGAATTCATCACATATTACTTTCAGATACGTTGATAAACGAATGCGGTGTTGAAGCTCATAAAAAAACAGAAGAATAAGAAAGAAGATAGAACCATTTGAAGAAGAGTTTTCGATAAAAGATACTTAGTTCCGAAGTGACGGCACTGATAATCTCACCTCCTGAGACAACTCCAACGATATCGCTGTCGTCTTCGTCGTGTGAACTCTCTCCAGATTGACCGGTTGACTCGTGCATTGCTATCGTCGCAGCAAACTTGCCACCGCTTCTGACGATAAGCGATTCTTTGTCGACCCTTTGGCTCAGTAGGGCCCCGCTAGTTGTAGTTGGCACCTGCTGATCCGACTGATCCATTGCGATTGCTTCCTGCTTCACCCGATCGAGGGCATCGACGACTATCTTCTCCGAGCTATCGTTACCTTTGTCTACTTCGCTAGACTGAGTTGTCATTGTACTATTATTGTCAGATAGTGAGACAAGGTTTTCACTACTTCTCGACTTGTTGAGCGAATCATCTTTGGTCGCAGACTCATCGCCTGTTGCACTTGTTGTCGTAGTCGTTGTCGTGACCATGTTTTCATTGACCGGTCGTTTTTGGGGTCGCTTGCGTTTCCGTAGAAGCTTCTTCTTTTTTCGCACGTGTAAAACTATTGCATCCTCCGGATTTGATTTGTCTGACTCTCCATCACTTGAGTGATCATCTGAGCAACTGCCATCTTTGTCCTCTATGCTAGCAATTTTAGGATCGCTTTTACCTGCAGCTTCTTCCACTTCAAGTCGGCTCTTCACGAATTCGATCGTCCTCGTTTTGGGCATCATGCCTTTTCGCTCAAGAAACGGTCTAGATTCCTTGTGTGCTTCTGCAGACTTCGACTTAGATGGGCCTGGATGATGATCTAATTAAAACCCAAAAATCAGTTCAAAGAGTAAGAATACCCAAATGAAAAGTGTTTGAACATTTGAAAATTTTCAGATGATAACTTTAGAGATATTTGACATGAATATGTTTGCATTTGCCATAGAATCGAGAGCAAAAAGTACATGATAACCAAGGAAAATACATTACTACTCAGAAATTACCATCTAAAAAGATCCCAATGCCTCAACTTTGTGATTTATTCAAAAGATGTATGATGTAAACGAAAACGATACCTTCACACTCGCTGTCACCCCTGGGTTGTTTTCTCGGCGATGGTCCGTCTGATGGTGCAGGGCTAGGCTCCTCTTCGTCATCAGGACTACTACCTTCCATCCCACTTGGCTCACTACTTGTGCTGCCTTCATCTACATTCATGTGCCTTAACTGTTCTCTACTTTCCATAGACATAGCGTTTGTGTAAGCTGCACTACTTGAGGTCCATATGAATTTGATCAAAGCAGAAACGAGAAACAAACTCTGCTCTGTGTGTTCCTTGGGTTCAAGTTTGCCTAATAAAGAGTAGAGATGAAGCACAGGAGTAGGCGCCAAATGTTTCACCAATGGCGCCAACAAATCGTAAACTGGACGTGCACAATGTTTTAGTTGAGCGGCTTGCCACATAATGTCCATATCCATTGAGGAGATGCGACCCTCCATAGCGAGGAAGCTTAGGACAATGTGACTTTGCTTGATTACCTCGACGTGGAGATTTGGACCGAAGATGTGAGCCACTATGTTGTTCTCTGTTAGCCAAGTAGCTAGTGCATGACCCACTTGCTCAATCTCAGCTACTGTTTCGCTATTACAAAGCTCATTAAATGCTGTGATGTGCGAGTTTATCTGGGCTATACCGGCAAGACGCATTGTCAGAGTCGTGCTGGTGAAATATTTGAATGCAAGATCCAAGCCATCACGATCAAAAGTGGGTAGCACTGCATCGATTGGGTCTTTTACAGCACTCCACATGAAATCTAAAAAATTTCAGATGACTTTATATTGACAAGCATTGTTTGGCAGCAACAAAAATTCATCATTATTGAAATCTGAGCGTTAACCATTACCTGCCATTGTTCTTACAGCTGGAGTTCTAAGTTCTTTATCTGTTAATCTGCACATGTATTTCATAACTCTACTGCGCAAGGGTATGAATAATTGGATAACACTGCCATAATTCAACCACAGCTTCAAATTACATATAACAGCAACCATCGAGTGTGCAAGACCTACGGGCAGTGTTATCTCCATGTCAAAACAAGATGACATCAAATTGAAGCCACCTTGATGACAAAATACTGATACTGATCGTATTAAAGGAGCTGGCACCTCTGGATCATGTGGTTCACAATATCCACCTTCATCCTAGAAGAATAATATTACACAAGCTTAACATGATGAATTAGTGATCTAGCAGAGATTCCCAATTTCCATTGAATACATTTCGAAACAATAACTTCACCAAGTTTCACAAAACAGGAAGTTTATAAAAAAAATCATGATAACTTTGCTAGCTATATGATCCATTTCAATGAATGCACTCACTTTCACTGAAGCTAAGGGATTAATGGCTCCACCATGTTTCATTGCTATGTATAAAGGAAAATTTAATAAAAAAATCTTTGATAGCAAGTGAAATAATTTTTCTCTGTCTTGATGTGTCCATCTCAAGTTTGTTCTGTTTTCTGAACTCTGTGGCTTTTCTTCCTTGCTCTTTTCTTTCTCTTTCTTGTCATCTCCATCCTTATCACAATCACTGCTTCCTTCTTTCTGCTCATTAACATTGAGCTGCTCTTGTTGTATCTCTTGCAATTGTTGCAAAGTGCACAAAACAATATTATGTATCAACCTAATAAAGCGATCAAAGTTTTTTGCTTCCCTGTAACAGCACATACATTGCCTGGAAGAATGAAATGACATTTCAAGATCCAGCTCTTGAGAATTTTATAGTATATATGATAAATAGTGTGGTTTTACCTCTGAACCCATTGGTTCACATAATGCAATACAGTATCTACATCAATGACACAAAGTTGCACTGTATCATCATCGTCCTGGGAAATTCTTTCATCATCTGAAAAAATTGAACAGATACACTAGAAATATAATTCGAATGAAATAACAGTGTTTAAGAATATCAGGCCCCTGAATCCAATATATAACCTAATTGGACAAGATTATTTTATTCACTTGAATGGATAAACAAAGGAGTGTGAGGATAGCAACTCGAGTAAGGCTTATTGCAAATTGACTTTTTAGTCCTAATCCAAGACATGTCTCAAGCAGATAACAAACTTTTCTGATTCAAACGTTTGGGGACTTGTTGAAAGAAGCTTGAATTCCTAACATGAAAACCAAAAGGGCAAAAATCATGATGTTGATGTAACTCTTTATATGAAGAATATTTAGGGACAATCAAGAAACTATCGGTCTTATAGCTCAATATCAACGCCTAAATAAAACTACACAGCCTCTTTGAATCTTATCACACGAATTGCAATGACAATGTGTCATTGTTTCTCAAATAACCATCAACAATATGACATAGTATTGGCAACCTCATGAGAAAAGAATCCAGCAACGGGTCCCATTGACCCCAACTGGATTTGCAATTGGTACCAGCAGCAGAGCAGACAGCCCAAAAAACTGATGCAAGAACTAGGGTCAAAGAACCAGGAGTCAACCTCTCCAAACACTATAACTAACTGTCAAGCCTATCCAGCTGAAGTCAACGGTACATTCTCGTAATTCTCGTAGAAGGTGTTGGACGAGTTAGTGCTTGACTTACAAGTGAGCAGGAGATCGTGGAAGTCGGCGCACACATCGCACATGATGGCGATGTGGCTGCGCGGCTCCGAGGCAGTCGGCGGCAAGGATATCTAGACCCCGGGTATACAACACGATTCTTCACAATAATGTCCGTTGACGACGATGTGCCGACGTCGAAATCAGGCTCTACTCTCCTCGACACAAGTCTAAAGAGCTAAAAGGAGGCTCTTATCACATCGCGAGCCCGCTGCTGCTGCTGCTGCAGCCCGCGGATTCAGAGCGCTCTGGTGCTGTCGGCTCTAGTTGTTACTTGTTACGCCTTGGCACCGATGCTCCACTAGCGAGCAGCACTGCCACCCTGGCAACAGCTTTTCCTTTTGAATTCGGTTGATTTCTTCGTCACCATGTTGATATCCGCTCGTAGGGGGCCACTCTGGTTCAATTCTTCTTTTATCCACCGTTGTCGCGACTTTGTTGCTGAACGTCCGTTTACGCTTATTTGTGTTTGTGTGAATCTGTGTGAGCGAGCTCACGATCACAAAGATACATCGACTCGGGGGAGTTTGGATCCGATCCGAAACTTTGAGGTTTTGAGCACCCCCGTAACTTTTTGTTATATCTACTTTTTAATCATTTTTATCTTTGAAATGAAAATTGCTCTATTTGAATATGGAAATTAAAAGATTTGTAAGATATTTCATCTTCAGAAAATTGGTACGAAAATCGCGGCCAAAGCGTACCTATAACACAAGCGCATTACTGGGGTCGATTTTGCGCTCAACAAACGCTTCATAGATCGAATGAAATCTTTATATTGGAATAAATCATGAAATGTATGAAAATACTAAGTAGTTTCCTCAGCTAACATGTTGGGTTTTCTCATCAAGTTGAAGCTCATCCCTTATACAGTGTGCCGGTAATGTAGGACGCTTTAAGCATGTGATACACGAGGAAAAATTCAAAACATAGGCTACCCTCCCTATCAAAACAACTACTGAGTGGTTCTACAGAACTTTCAACATTTAGGTTCTTAGAAAATAGAATTTTTCCTCATATCACGCGTCTGGAACCAATTTTGTTTGTTACTTGGGCATCCAAAGTGGATAAAAAAAATTCGTGCCCAATGGTTGGAAAAATATTATTTTTCGTTGGAAAAATATTATTTTTTATTGATCATTACCATATTTGGTCGTCTCAAAGACACTGAGTGCAACCTATTAGATATAGATTTATCTACTTACAACACGCACAACAGATACATGTTGTATCTCACTATTCACTTCATTTTCTACTGATCATATACGACAAGCGCAAGCACTCGAGTTCTTCATATTTGCGATTTGACGGTCTCGACTGTAATTTTGGAAAATTCACTATAAAACTATTAGAATTTAGTCTATAGTGATACTTATAGAAAAAGTGGGCTCTGTGAAGTAATTTGTCCGTTTCCAGGATTGATATGAACAACTCCAACATCATGTAGGAGCTCTTCCATGAACTCGGTAACATTATGAGTTTAATCCATAAGATCTTCGTAATTATAATGCTTCCCATCCAAATAACATTTCATATCAGGACATAAAAGCTTTGGGATATTGTTTATGAAAAAGTGAAGGCAAATAGGTAAAAAATTTCAGAAGCGTGAATGAAACCTTTGGGAAATTAGTACTTGTCCGCTCTTCAAGATGCTTCTTTCAGAATTTCTGTAAAACGCGTAGAACTCCAATCATTGCTGTCTGTAATGAAGAAGTTCGAGCCTTCATCCATCGAGAACTTTAAAGCGGTACTGTACATCACCCCGTGATGTAAATGTAATTACTAATAATTTGATCATTAGATAGCCGGGCTCGTCTTCCTCGAGGGCGTGCTCCTACTGCTGAAGATTGGTTGGGAGCTCGATTGAAAAGCTCGTCAAAAAAGGATTCATCGGTAATAGAAGAAGTGTGATCAACAATTGCAAATTAATCTCAGAATGAATTGTAGAAGTTATCAAATAATATTTCATTGTTTTTACCAGGGTTTGTAACGATATAGATCTTGAATTTCATTAAATTTCGTTGTTTTGAGGTTTTTATCCGATCCACCCTGGAAATCTATCTCCAACTCTTCCTTGGGAATGATGAGCCGTGGGCAGGGAATGGTACTCAACAAAATTCAAAATTGATTTCCTTACAAACCTTGGTTTTTACAGATCCTTTGCAGTGTTTTGAAATAGAAACTTCTGTTCCCTCCACAGAGATACAACATGGATACAACGGATGGTTAATTAAAAAATCCAACTGCTCCTCCAGATCTTGCTCATTTTCTGTATTAATTTCTCGATTGTCTTGTACAAGTTGTAATAATACCTCGATTCACATGGAGGTAATTACGTTATGGCCGCAGAAATAGCTTCAATATCCCAGTTGAAAGGAGCTATCCACAAATTTCAAAATCAAAATTGAGAGAGTGATAATAAAGAGACTAGCAACTAAAAAAATTTCAGGATTATCGGAATTCAACCCAAAGTTGTGATGACTTAAGAATGACTCTACAATAATTTTTTAGTTCGAAGAAGTTATCCGAGATTTCCTGATTTTGGAGTGTAGTGAAAGAATGCAATACGTGTACCACAAGCATATAGTGCTTTGAATGACTTTTTAAAAAATTGTTTCATGGTTCCACGATATTTTTCAAGAGATAGATATGCACCTGGGGCGTTTTCTACTGCGCAAGTAACGCTTATATAAAATCTAATGGGGCTTGGATCTTTCGTTAAGACATTTGAACAGGAACATTCATTGATTAAATCGTCGAATTCTTTGCGAATTTGGCCCGTGAATAAGTTATATTCCACCATGGCATCCGGCTGTAAATTTTAATTCCAGCAGACGATTGTATCGAATGGCTAATTATTCTTGCATTTTGAGAGTGAGCTTCTGAAGTCTTCCTGCCATTGACCAAGTTAGACACTTATGTATACACCGATTTTTGCAATATGACGAAATGTACGTAATTAATAGACTCCTATATTACCAAGAACTGCGCGGTCTTGATTGAGCGAACAGATGGAGTGAATAAGGCTATATCACGATTTGAAGCTTCTAATGAAAACATGAGTAAACACATGCGTAACTACTTGACATCTCATAAGTGATTTTGGTAGATTTTTTCGTCCTTGATGGTTAATATACAAGTTGAACCTTTGGTCTCGTCGATCTTGAAGGACGGTGGGGAACTAAATAAATTCCCAAAATTTCATGATGGAAATTTTATTGCGACGTTTCGTCCACTAGGTTTTGTGGACCTCATCAGGCTTCAGGTTTGTTATTCTTTAGATCGTCATGATATTTTGGACGATCTTGTAATAGAGCACAGACATAACGTCTGGCTCCTGTCAATACAAGTAAACAGAGTGAGTTTGTGCTCTATTACAAGATCGTCCAAAATATCATGACGATCTAAAGAATAACAAACCTGAAGCCTGATGAGGTCCACAAAACCTAGTGGACGAAACGTCGCAATAAAGTTTCCATCATGAAATTTTGGGAATTTATTTAGTTCCCCACCGTCCTTCAAGATCGACGAGACCAAAGGTTCAACTTGTATACTTGACATCTCATTCGATGATAATGATAGAATCGAGTTTTGCTGTCAGGAAAAAGACCGATGTATCTCGTCCATTTTTCATGGTGTCTACCAACACTGAAAAACCGGGAATACCGGGAATTGTCATGGAAAAAATTTTTGCCATGGAAAACCGGGAATTGTCATGGAAATTTGCAGCAAAATATGGAATTTTGTGTGAATGGTCGCACATGCGACAAATGAATATTCGATTACGAAATTAGTCAAATAAGATATGACGGGCGACGTGAGTCAATTGGAGAGTATTTAGATAAATGATCTGCACAACTTGAAAAAATACTGAGGCGAGTATCAGGACACTTGATACCTATCGTGTTTTATCACTTTTTGGGATTCGGGTGCTCTAGATCATCTGCCCGCCCGACCCCTCTTTTAGAGGTCTTATTTGACTTCCGCAAGTACGATGATCTCAGAACCGACCCTAATTTTTTTTTGGAATATCACTCGAGTACAAGGTGCGGGTAAATGAATTCTAAAAAGTAGGATTTGAATCAATTTCCTGAGATTCTCCTCGAAGTTTTGGGCGATGGTTGGTCGCATGAGTTTTTATTCAGATTTCAGATTATCATAAGAGTCGGAAAAAAAATCACGCGAAGATAACATGAAATTTCTCTGAGGATGAAATTTTTTATCGTATTTCTCGGACGCTTAAGGGCGTTCTATAGTGATTGCTATTCCAGTGCGGTGTACACTATCCGAGTCTAAATTATTGACACCTGAACAAAAGCTGTATTTGCGATCAGCAAAAAACCCACGCATAGTTTTGAAAGAGTTCTCGTGTTGGTACCTCATAATCAATCATAAATTACCCATTGTTGTTAAGAAATTTATGGAGGAGAATGAGTTTCTGTGTGAATCTGTTCGGAGCACAATTAAGTACTACCTCAATTGTTTCTGGTCATTCAGATAATTTTTCCGTCGATGTTGAGCATGTACTATTGAATTCGGAAAAAAGAGGAAAAACTGCTTTTTTCCGCACAATATTGATTACAGTTTAACATTTTTGCTGCGGCGGGGCCGACCGGTGTGGGCGGCTCCGCGTGTCTTTCTCCCAGTGCTGAGAATTTCGGCCTTTAGGGAAATAACGTTGCGCGGGGCCCACTGGTGGGCCCGCCGCCGCACCTGCGGAAAGATCACCGATTTCAACCTCCGCAGCGAACGTGTTGATAAATTTTCATTCGAATTTGATCCAAGACGTCTCAATTTCCAGCCTTAAAGACTCGGTTCTTTTTCCTGTTTGGAGATACGGTTTTTGTTCAAGTATTGATCATTTCGACGGGGATAGTAGTATGATCCATTGCTTTCGGAAGTTGGTGTACATCTTGTATCAATTAAACTTCTCAGAACGTGTTTCTAGGTACTTCACTTGCTACTCCCACAAGTGTCCTCTGGAAAGATGACGAAAATGGCCTGGAAAACCGGGAATTGTCATGCAAATTTTTCGGAGATTATTGGTAGACACCCTGTTTTTATATCGGTGAGAAAGCGCAAACTGTATTTTTGGCACTCGTTCGTGACAATGACGCATTTTTGCAACAAGGTATACATCATATATATACCGTCAACTGGGGTAACTTTGGGACAACCCATGAAAGAGTCATTACCACGCGCGGTCAGCAAGATAGATAATCCTAGGGCTCTGGTACCTGTTCTCCCTAATACTTGGGGAATGCATGAGCAATGTTCTGCACCGGCGCAAGGTCCCCCATGAGTTTTGAATTTGTTTATAAAAAGACTTCTTCAAGAGTATGTTTTCAATCCAAAAAAAAACAGTCTCTCGGCAAAATGAGTGTGGTACTGACCTTTGCTGGATGACTGATTTCACTTGCCTCTATAGATATTTGAACGAATCCATCGTTACATTTTTTTACCCAGTTTTCATTTTGTAGCGGAAAAACTAAAAAGTTCGTGTTTTCTCCTGTAAACCGGGGTAACTTTAGGGCACGACTCTGAGCACCTATAAGTCTGCCCAAGGATATCCGAATATACATCTATACCTGTCAATCGAGAACCGGGACTGTAAGCTTTCGATTGACGACGGATACGATGCAATTCCTATGCGATTGGTGCGAGATATACAGGATGAGTTCGAAGGAGAACAATGCGATTTTTGTCTCATAGTTACTCCGGTTGACGGTAACTGTGGAATTTCCTATATAATGTATGCTGCCCCAAAGTTACCCCAAACCGGTTTAACTTTGGGACATGGCTTTGAGCGCTCATATCTCTAACTAGAAATATCCAAATCCACTCTATAAATACTGCAATGGAAAGCTTGAGCTGTCAGCTTTTGATTGATTATAAATACGATGCGCCTCTGGTATAGGACGTAAAAGTTTCACGAGTTTGAAGGGAAAAATTCGATTTTTGTCCCAAAGTTACCCCAGTTGACGGTACTAGCATATGATGTACAGTACCGTGCAAAAATTCCTGAACGGGGGTATGAAATCCTCTCTTACAAAAACATCGATTGCTCGAGCTCAGATTAACGTAGAGGAATTTTGACAAAAGCATCTCAAAGATGAGAAACAGTGACAACTTTTTGTGCTTTTTGATTTTTCTCTCAGCCCTTTTTGGTACCTCAAACAGCTGATGTAATTTCAAGGATTTCAGAAAAAACCCGTTTTTACTCTATGGACTGTAATTTGGACGCGGATAAAGATAGAACAATTTTGCAAAAAGCACCTTGAAGAGCGGAAAAAATTCCATTTGCAATAATTTTTCGATTATTTTTCACGTCATGTGAATAAGAGTGTGAGAGCTCTCAAAGTTCCCAAAACCGTAGTTTTTTGCCATTTTTTGCTGTTTTTACACGTATCTCATTGAAAATCCGAGAATCTGGCAATTTCGAGAGCTCTCACGCTCTTGTTCGCACAACGTCAAAAATAATCGAAAAATCATTGCAAAAAGGGAATTTTTCCACTCTTCAAGGTGCTTTTTGCAAAATTTTTCTATCTTTATCCCCGTCCCAATTACAGCCCATAGAGTAAAAACGGTTTTTTTCTCGAAATCCTTGAAATTACATCAGCTATTTGAGGTACGAAAAAGGGCTGAGAGAAAAATCAAAAAGCACAAAAAGTTAGCATTTTTGCTCATCTTTAAGATGCTTTTTCCAAAATTCCTCTACATTAATCTGGGCTCGAGCAATCGACGTTTTTGCTAGAGAGGATTTCATACCCCCGTTCAGGAATTTTTGCACGGTACTGTACAATATGCATAGAAAATATTCAAGTAGATTTGTGATTTATGGTCGTTATTTTTTCACAAAAAGGACTATGAAGATCGAATCCTACTATGTTGCCCGGTCAATGGACAGAATTATGACTCAGACAAGCAGTGCTTCTCGGGTGTTGGGAATCGTTTGAAATGTCATACAATCAAAAAGTTTCGTTTGGTCATTTTTGCGCCGAAGGACTGATTGATGAGCGGATTTTGAATGAAAATCATATTCTCTGCAGGGTTTAAGATTACCAAGGCGAAGACAACTTCTCTCCTATCCCCTCGAATCGAAAAATAATAAATTTGAAACTCTCAATCAAAGGGAATTGAAGAATTTCCAATGACGCTCAATGACACTCAAGTACAGATAACGTATTCGCATGTTGATCGTCAGTACGATGGATAAGTATATGAGGATAATTGTTTAGGTCTCACACCTTTAACAAAAGGCTTTCGATAATGCAGTCGTTCAAGTGTTATTTGGTGTTATTGTGGAAACACAGGCCTTTGCTCCGAATTCCAACAGTTGAAAATAGTACCATTCTATTTTTACGCATCCATGCTTCTATCGAGTCACAACACCTGACTACGTAATGAGCAAAAACGATATTAGATGCGGATAGTGACCCTCTAGTAGCCTCTAGTAGTGATGAGCAGATCCCGCTCCCCACTCCGCCATGACTCCGCCCACCGAAAAAAGGATCTAAACGCGCACCGTTCAAAATGCTGTGGAATTACGGATCGAAATATTGCCACCACAAGAAAGTTATAATGTTTTCCGAACTGAAAATTAATGAACAGCAGAGTTACTCGACTTCATTTAATCCCGGAAGAGATGTAAATATCGTACACGGCAAAGAGAGCTCTAAAGAGAGACTTGATTCATTAGGTTATCTCGGGTTATGGTGTCAGCGAGGTCAGTTGCAATACTCACTCCTAATTCCACCGAACACTCTCACGGATTCGGACAATTCGGATTCTTCAACGATATTAGTATCTCATTTTGGTGTGACAAGCAGACTGACAAGTAGTATAACAATAATACCTAAAACCCAAGCTCCCTCGGGGGAGCCGATGAACATGTGCAACCTTTGAACAATCACTGCAGAGATGTCCGGTGGTCGAATGATACATCTTTTGCCTCGTGATCAAAAGGTCGTGGGTTCAAATCACCCTTCGGCCAAATTTTTTTTTTTTTTTCGTAAAACTTTTCTTATACTTCATAACACATTTTTAATTACTCGATTAATATTGTCTGATTTTTTAAGCTTTTATCTCAAATTTATTTTAGCGGTTCTTGTAACTATTTTCTAAATGTTTATGAAACAATCTTGTGTTTTTGGTAGGTCTGAATGATCATATTCATTTCGATTAAAAATCTTCAACTCCTATTAAATAAATTTTTTGTAGATTCACGAGCAGATGAGCTAGGAATTTGAGGAACGATAGATATTGTTTCTATACGAATAACAATATTCATGGAATTATTCCACGAATACCAGAGATAAATTCGAAATAAAAGCTCAAAAGATCTGAAAATATTAATTGAGTAATTAAAAAGGTGTTGTGGAGTATAAAAAAAGTTTCCCGAAAAAAAAATTTCGGCCGAACGCGGGTTTGAACCCACGACCTTTTGGTTACGAGGCAAAAGGTATACCACGCGACTAATCAGCATCTCTGTTTACGAGAGTTCAAAGGTCGTACATGTTCATCGGCTCCCCCGAGGGGGCTTGGGTTTTAGGCATTATTGTTGTAGTGTGTCATTTATCACGTTGAAATGCGATATTGGTGAAGAGTCCGGACTGTCCCGATCCATAAAAGTGTTCGGTGAAAGAGTGGGTATTGATACTATTGATTCCTGACACCATAACCCGACATAACCTATGAACCAAGCTCGGAACGAATTGTCAAACTCTTTGCCGAATACGATATCAACATATCCTTCGTTATTAAATGAATGCGAGTAAATCTGAAGATGAAAAGTTATATCAACAAGAAACATTCAGACTTGCTCACGGTCGTGACATTTTGATTCCCGACTTTGATTCAGTTTGAACTTAGGCGGCTCGATCCTTCTCCCACTCTCCAACTTTAGATCCTTTTTTCGACCAATGAGAAGCGCCGCTGGAGGATCTGCTCATCACTACTAGAGGGTCACTAGATGCGGAAAGAACGGAAGGGAAATTTTTCGATCGAGCGAATAAAAAAAATCGTCTAATTTATGAATTTGTGCATCAAATGACAATTTGAGATGGCCCCCATAAACTGATCCATCGTCATATTCTTTTACCTATAGATATCTCGAAGAGAGTAGATGGTATAGTTTCTGAGCCCAATATCGAAGGTGGTCAAATTTCTACGCAATTGTAAATTGAGTATATAACGCATCATTGAGAGACACTAGTATAAGAACGTATGACGCTAAGTTTATTTGTATATATAAATTTATATGTACTATACTTTGTTTTATAAGTTAAGTAAGAATTCGAATTTGTAATTGTTTTTCTTCTTTCTATCACCATTATTATTATACATTGTTTGTTTTTGTTGACGTTAAATAGCGCCTCGTGTGCTGAAAAGCGTCTTTAAATAAATAAAGAAAAAAAATCGTCATATTCTTTGATTTTTGATTCTGCTGACTTCCATTCTCAATCAATAAGCCATTTATGTATGCTCAGACGACATCTTTTGGCACTTGTACCAAGACTCAAGTCATAATCAAAGGGATGAGTTTTAGTCTTTCCCCTATGAGGAATTGATTGTCCGAGAAGAACGTCTCACTTATATACGTGATAGTATTTTCCGCGTCATTTCATCGAAGCAAGTTTTCAATGTTCCTAACATGATTCCTAAGTATTTCAAGGAAGAAAGTCAAATATTTCGAATTGCACTTTGTTCACTTCGATTTTGAACAACTCAGAATGTCAACAGCAGAATTCTGTGGCTGGTGAAAAACATGGCTGATACAGGATCTAGAGATAGATGGTGTTCATTGCTGGTGTAAATTCTGAATGATTGGAGTGGAAACCAAACTTGCACATAACTTCTTTTATTCCAAGTCATGGAAAAAAAGACCATCATGTAATCCATATAAATATAATTAAGGACAGGAGAATTGTATCAATTTAAAAACAATTTACTAACAAGATAACTAACAAACTACTTCACTGATTAGCACGCTCCAATTTTTTCTCACTAGTCGAGTCCTTTTGATCATTTTTCTCTTGAACCTCTGAGGATGTTTCACTCTTACTACTCTTTAATCTATCAAGCTCTTGCTCGTCATCGTCATCATCATCATCCAAGTTGCCCAAATCTTTTTCCTTATTACCATAAAGAGTAGGATACTTCACCATGCACCCTTGCATTGTTTTGAAAGCTTCGTAACAATCAGATGCCTTCGGCTCTGCAGTTGAATAATGGAAACATGAAAATGCCTCTCTGAATTGGACCCCACAGGGCCCTGTGGCCATACCTCCTAAACATGGACAATTCCAATTTATTTCACCCGATGGGAGCAACAAACCTGGTCTGGGTTCTGGCTCTGGCAAAGATAATTTGCTAGGAGTAGCATGATCTTCTTTGGTGGCAAAAATTATTGTATCTTTTCCTTCTTTACGAACCAAAGGCATCTTGAATCTAGAAAGTGCAAATGAATCAAATTTACTGTGATTTGATCGGGCAAGTGATAAATGTATATGAATTGTATAATTGGAACTGAAACCTAATAAAATGGAACTCAACCCCAATAAAACTAGCTTTATCTGCTAATGTGTAATACTCTGAGAAAATTATTCAAGTTTCCATTTCAATTGGTATTGCTAGTATAGAGGAAGCCAATGATTAGTACCTTAGGATCTTGTGAGCTATACAATAACAGGACTCGGGCTAGCAATGTTTGTAAGTTCTACTATCAGCAGTGAATGACAGCAAGTTCGGAGATGCTCTATTGATATTCCAAGTGCATGGGCTTCCTTCAAAGATTGTCGCCAATGTAAGAGCTGCTCTCAATCTGACGTAGTCATCAGAATGACAACGCAAGATAAGTCTTCGCCTTGAGGCATCAAACTTCAATATATCAACAATGCCAGAAGCACCCTCAGTTCCCAAAAACTTTTTGATGGCTAAGATCAACTGTGTCTTGACACTTGTAGCAGTCAAAGGATTGTCGAGTTTCTCTGGAAGATCTCTGAAAGAACAAACATGACCTCTAGTCATAACCCAACTACGAACTAAAATTTCATCATGTTGTGCATTGAAAATCAAAAGTCATCTACATCATTAAGAAAAACAGATAAATTCTGGTCAAAAAATGAGTGATTCGAGTGCAATGAGCCGGAGTAAAAGGAGGTTGGGATTTATTGCACGCGATCACGAGATTGACATTTAAAATGATGAATAATACTAACAGAGAAACGTCAAGATAGTGCATATTGCATGGGAGTCTCAATGCGCACCTCGCTAACGTAGCTGATTCACTGCTATTCAGAATTCAATTTGGTTTCTAGTTCTAGTCAAAAAGTAGTTGAACTTCACTTTTTTGGTTATCAATCAACATGATAACTGAAATTTTCGATCCACCCGGCGATGATGCACATGCAGCTTTTAGCAGAAGAACGAAGAAAGCGGAGAGATTTCTGACGGTATTGCAGATCGACCGGAGGGTGCTGCCCTCTACGGATGGTACGAACTAAAAACGTTAACAGATTTACCTTTTGTTCTTTGGACCAAGTGAGTTTGTATGTAGAGGATAAGAGGATTTTGAAATATGCCATTTTTATATGATAGACCCGCATTAATCACAAAATTTGCTATCGTTCGATTCGAGCAGTGAATGTTCCTCTTTCTGTGCACTTAATTAGTTACTAGCTCTAGCTATGCTTCTCTGATTCTCCTTCGATAAAACCAACATTTTGTTGAAATTTTTTTACGCCAGTGCGATGCGCAAATCAATCAATCGAGGTATTTACAAAAATTAATCGATGAAAAAGTTCATGCAGATTTTCTTGCTGAAGTAACACTTGCGAATGATAAATCCTGTTTTGACTACAATATAGATAATCGTCGCAATGCAAAATGAGAAGTGATGCAAATGAAGATGAATGAAAAATTTCTGGCACTGTGAAGAATCATATGTGGCATCAAAACTAGTCCCACTGGTGGGACCCGCGCGTCCTCTTTTGTGTGCGACTGATCCCACGGGTGGGACTCGTTTTCGTTCGGGTTCTAGTTGTCTCGAAACGACGTAGACACATTCAATGGCTTACGTTGCGATTTTTACTCATTATATATGACGCCCAGAACATAAATGCACGCCGGTTTCAGTATCGGACTTCATTTGTATAAAATACTCAATGAAAACTCAGTTTTTGCGAAAATTTTGATTAATAACATAAAAATAGCCAGTGAACTGTGAATTTACCAAGTCCTTTCGAATTTTCCACAATGCACTTTGGCTCATTCGAAAACTTGTGTCAATAGCTACAAAATGAGCCCACATTCGCGTGATTTGAGTGGCATCGAGCCGATTGATCAGAAATTTAGACGCGAAACAACCACGAAGCAAACCGAGTAAATGGTTGACATTGAATTGCACTTACACTTTCCTCAATTTGTTTCATCTCTCCGCATACAAGGAACTTTTGGTATTCAGAAAATTTGGAAAGTATCTCGAATAAGAATCTGTGTCTCGTGGATTCACGAAGATATAGAATCATACTTGCGTGAATCACAATCGCGATCCGCGGTTCTTACTATAGGCAAAAGCCGCCCATTCAAGCCATGCCCGCGAATTACCTACCCGAATGGTACCGAGTAATCGACGAATGCTCCCGCAAAGCGAATAATTACATCTTAGGATCACTACACTAGTTTTGGTAGTTCGATCGTTCACACCATCCATCGATGTCAAATTGATGACATCCCAAGAGGTTTGACTTTTATAGGTGCAAAACCACGCGTTGGTACTCTCTCGCACTCTGGGACGGAATGACGGTTTTCACCGTCGCAGTGAACGTATTGATAAAAAAAAGCAGTAGATTTTGATCTCACCATGGATGTATAGATGATATAAAATAAAAGAATCCTCATTACGGTTTCGCTTTGTTTACAAGAAAGATTCGTCACTAGTTCATAAAATGCAGACATCATGGAACGAAAAGCCTCTGCAAACTCAATCAAGTTGCATTTCCAAACGAATATCATCACCACTCTGGCCATATTATGTATTTTCTCTTTTTATTACCAGGCTGATCGGCACGAAAATTCTTTGGGTAGATTCTCTCATTAAGAAAATGTCAATAAAACCTATGTAGATTTTATAAAAAAATACTTAATAATGGATAAGATAAATTATTGAGATACCTCGGAAATTGAATGTAGCATATCATAATGAAGCTAAAAAATAGTTGCAACCCGATCGGGATCTCGTTGAAGTTATTTGTGGTGAACGAGAAACGGCAAATCATCCAGAAACTGCACTTCAGTCGAAATGAATTGAAAAATAAATGTAAAAATTGGTGGCGTGTCTCAAGTGTACGTACCAATCTGGTTGATCATCGATAGTCGGCTGGACCCTCGACATTCACATCATCTCCTTCTTTGGGTATTGTCAGCAGCAGGCATGGAAGGTTTTGTGAGATTGAAACTTTTATCCATGGACTTCAGAAATCAACTGAGTGAGTGAAATCAAAATTTTCTCAGCTTTCAAAGCCAAGCCTTAGCCCAAGTCGACCATTACATAAAATTTGTCTTTTTTTTTTTTTTTTTTTTTTTTGGAAAGTGAAGTAATCAAACTAATTTGTGATAAAGCTTGACAGCACTCAGATGAGCTTTATTGAATCCCGTATTAGCTACTTTCAACAACATTGGGATGGAAAAGTGCTTGTTCTGCATAAAATGCCATAGTGATATGAATTCCACGAGAAATTTTTCTTTGGAGTATTTGTATTGCAAAGGATTTTCCATTAGTAACTTTGAAAGGGGGGTAAATGACGGGTGAGTAAATAAATTCAAAAGATGCACAAGTTTTCGAGCAATTAACAATAATAATAATAATATTTATTCAGGTTCGGAACAGTATATACATTGTTACAGTCTCATCCATTGCTACAAGTTCATTAAAAATAATGATCGCAGTGAGCCCGCAAATCGCTAAAGCGGGTCCTTGGAAACGACGAGCCCTTTCGATCAAGTTTACATAAGTCGATACTTCGCATGTGGGCTTGCCCCTCTCAACGTAGGCGTCAATAAAATTTTTTTGTGTCATCATAAATCACACAATGGCGTCACACGACAATTTCGCCACTGAACGGCTACGGAAGACTATAATACGATCATTTGGCTGCTTTTGCTCTGGCATTCTATATATACATACACGTAACGGAAATGCATACGCAGTCAAAAATTTCCGAAACGTAACGTCGCTGTACAATCGCTCTCATACATCTCACATTCTTAAAGCAATCCAGTTCACGAGAGAAAAATACCAAAGGTGCACACTCGAATCACTCGAAAGATCTAGGGCTAGAGAGATGAGAACTATCTTCATCCCTTTACCATCAAATTGGAAAATTTAAAGGTCGACAAGACCTACCCCTGGATTGTTCGACAAAATTTTGTAAGTTCCGGCATCTTGCTCATTCCACAAAATTACAACTATGTACACAAGAACCAAGTATGCACGGGTAAGGTATATTAATGAGCTATGGCAACGTCGAAAAGTGGTATTCCACTTAGGGGGGAACTTCATGAGCAACATCGTTCTACTCATCGAAAAGATTTTGGCTCTGATTATAAGACGATTTTGAATTCCTTAATGCCCAAACAGATCTAGGTATTGTAAGTAGTGATTCAATAATCCAGCTCTCATATTTTGATTTTGTGATAAAAAGGAAACTTCGAGACAGGAAACGAAGAGAATATTTTTCATTAGCTTTTCTAAAACTTTCTACGCTCATCATCCTATCATACAAAAGTCATCCACCTACAACACAGGCATTTGCAAGCAAGCGCCGCGGTGGAACAAATACATTCTTCACATTTGACGACGCACACGATCGCTGAAGAAGCTCCATCTGTACTGAAATTAGGATACATTTCACAATACTACCTACATCAACGAGACACATTTTGTTTTGTGAATTCTGTATAAAAAAGCGCACATTCAGGACTTGACGAGATCATCCTTCTGAGATCTTGGACCTGTTCAATCAAAACGATTCTGAGCTCAAAATTACAATCACATTGTTCAAAAAATGAAAAAAACTCATTTCCTCGAGCAGGACGAGGACTCTTTTCGAGCAAGAATCTGGACATGACGATTCAATACTTGTGGAGAACCCCCCTGCTTAGATGTACACTAAAAAAATAGATGGATTTTGGATCGACGTTAAATTCAAAGTTTATACATGACTCTATGGAGTCAATTTTCATTCTACAACTGTAGGGTATATACGAGGTATTTCCATCAAAACGCATTATTTGCATAGCAACATGAGTGGTAACTCTTGATAAGAAAATTCACGGGGAAAAGGGAGGGGACAATAACACTTCTTTTGATTCTTACTACATCCTTATACTATGACAAGTGAAAAGAATTTGAAGAATCACTATAAATTTCATAGGAATATTGAGAGCTGGAGAGAAAAAAGTTACACCTTAGTATCGTGTTTCAATTTTTTCCAGAGGATTTTTGGAATACTTGCGAGCCTCTAAATACAACTCGCACGGAACTGTTCAAGCACGTTTTTACATCAAGCCTATTATCACTAATAGTTTCAATCACCATTCTAGATTCATCGCGAAGAATCCTCCTTCTTAATCTTACCAAGAATATGTACAAAGAAGACAGACGAACATTAAGCGGTGTTGTAGATATCACACTTACATTGTACATACTTTTACAGAATGAGTTTGTACAACAATGCCTCTTCCTCAATATTTCTCACTTTTCCTCTTGGCCTGTTCCAAAAAGGGAATCGACACATACAAATCATCGATACTGACGGAGAATTTACCATCAGGTTTTGTATCGTATGATACTCGGTACTATCATGCAGAAACTGGTGTTATACATCGCAAGTCTTACAATACAGATTCAAATTCGGAAATTTTACATCATAAAGTGGGGCAAGTATCAATTATACTTGATCAGCTTTATTGCATGCTGACCATAAACTAGAGACCCCCCTGACCATGCAATTCATCTCAACAACTGCGAGCAAACATTGAGCATTCCTAATTTGAAAGCCTAATTGTGTTCATCACCTATGACAATCAACATACAGGATAATAAGAAAAAAAACACTCGGGTTGCATGGGGTTGACATTACGAGACTGGAAGTACGTAAATTTCCCGACGATATTGATTTCGAACTTGAAAAGACGTAGGATATCGCATACAGACACATTTCTTGTCCCAAAAGAACCAGACGTGATCACCGAGCTAATACTCAAGAGGACAAAAAGCCCTAATCTAATGCATAACTACCTGTGCGCAGTGACGGATCTCTATGCCGAGTTGGATGAGCGGGATGAAATAATTAGAGAGCGCGATGGAGAAATTTCGGCGGAGATGGATAAAAAAAGTAAACCGAAACAGAAATCTGGGAAAAGCCGAAAAACGCTGAAATTGAACGACATGTTGAACTCCTTCCTCGATGCTGAATCACGCTCTTCAATTCATTGTATGCCGTGCTCGTGTAGAACGACATTAGATAAGGATTGGGCTAAAACGACATGATTGAGAGTAGAACGTGCCCATCGTTTCGGTCGAGCTTTTTTCATAGCTCAAAAGATGATGCGATCTCCGGGAGTGTTGAATTCGTCACCCATAACCGAGTCCAGCCATCAGTAAAGCGACAATCACAGAGTGGAAAACGTGTCATCCATAACTAAGACCACACCGGTCCCTCTTCGCGAGTTGTTACAGGTGTATCATAGATTCCTTCGCGAACAAAACTATAATGTTTGCACGAAGGTTTTCGAAAAGAACCCCTTGGAGCTCCGAAAGCTAGGGTCCCTTTTGCAAGAGGAAAAGTACCGTTCTGCTGATGATGCAGTTACAGACATCCCAGAGCTCCTTAGAAAGATGGGGATGGTGACAGCGAGTACGAGGGATTAAGGCAAGAAACAGTTACGCTACATCGGGAATGTCGACCAGTTTTTAGGGAAGCAAATCTGAGAGCAGTCTGCTCCCTGGCATTGCTTTGCCTAAATTTTGTGGTGAGTACCTATCGAGCAATCCATCCATGTGAAATTAATCAAAGCGTCTATTACGGTCCCATGACTGGATCATTGCCTGTTAATGGTTATAGTGGCTACCACCAGCTAAATCCAAGGCTGTCTTATCGAGATTCATTAATTTATAAATCCAAGATACCCACAAAGTAAATACACAACAGAGTGGTGACGAGAATCAGAAAATCTGTCCAGCTTGCTGCTTTCTTATTCATCTTTCAAAGGCTCAAACACTGATCTAGACGTAGTTCAACTCTGAGTCTAATGCAGCTCCAACGTGCGACTTCATTCAGTTATACACTTAAAATAATTACGCGACTATACACTCAAAATTAGCAAAAAGTCTTTTTGTTGGGCTAACCTGAGATTTCGAATCAAGCGTACACACATATTAGATAGAAGAGATACGGACAGTGCACCCAACAACGTGCTAGACAGCTGTGTCAAAACTCGCGTTCACTCCGGCTTCGTCGAGTCTGATGGTATTTCAGCGGTGAATAACACTCTGAAAAGATCCATCTCGGCTCATAAATTCATACAGATTTTCGTTGGGCTAACCTGAGATGTTGTGCTAGCAGAAAGTAAGGATTACTCCATTACACAGATTCAATTAGGACAATGCTTTCAAGAGTGCATCGTGCTACCAGCATACCTAAAATGGATGCTAACATCAAAAAATTATGCAACTAAGAAGTTAGATCTTGGTGTATGCATAAATTTGAGGAAAAAAGATTTTTGTTGGGCTAACCTGAGATCGCGGATCTAGCATGGAGGAAAAAGAGTTTTCGTTGGGCTAACCTGAGATCGCGAACCTAGCACGAAGGAAAAAGAATTTTCGTTGGGCTAACCTGAGATTGCGAATCTAGCATGGACGAAGGGTTTACGAAGGAAAAAGATTTTTCGTTGGGCTAACCTGAGATTGCAAATCTAGCATGGAGGAAGGGTTTACGAAGGAAAAAGATTTTTCGTTGGGCTAACCTGAGATTGCGAACCTAGCATGGAGGAAAAAAAGTTTTAGTTGGGCTAACCTGAGATCGCGGATCTAGCATGAAAGAGGAAGGGTTTAGGGAGGAAAAAGATTTTTCGTTGGGCTAACCTGAGATTGCGGACCTAGCATGAAGGAAAAAGAGTTCTAGTTGGGCTAACCTGAGATCACGCATCTAGCATGAAGGAGGGAGGGTATAAGAAGGAAAACGATTTTTCGTTGGGCTAACCTGAGATAGCAAATCCAGGCGAATAATTTTGATTGAGAAAGGAAGGATGTCCGACTAATGTCGCGAATCAGGCATCCCACCAGGCAGCATAAATGATGTGAAAGAAGTACAATTCACTGGAACTTCGAAATATTAACCGAAATTATCAAGACCTACTCGGACCGCACCCGTTGTATTACAATGTCCACATTACAGGAAGAGAGAAGAATTACATTTCGTTGGGCTAACCTGAGATTCCGAATCTTATCAAGGTTCGAATTTATAGTCGTAATCCGGAGTCCGGATAAGCTAATCCGCGGCGCCACAATCGCTAGTCCTAATAGATTCGCGAACTCGCCGCACCGATTGTGGCGCCTCGGATTAGCTTATCCGGACTCCGGATTACGACTATAAATTCGGGCCTGACTGATTCAAGGAAGAAACTGGTAACGCACAGATGTTCAGGACACTGCTCCGATTCACAAGTCTGCCGGAAGCAAAAACTTTCATCGCGTCACTCTCGAATCGAGTTCTTGCAAAGCAACGAAACTACAGTCCCAGTACTACTGCTCTGACTGCTCTCAGTGCTAGTACGACTGCTCGCAACGCTAGTACGGCAGCGCCCAGTGATGGAAAAGGTCATCTCTACCACACTCAGAACAAGCAGCAAGTACCAGTGTCATCCTCTGATCCGAAGCAACGTCGATGCACTCAGGACTCAGGATCGGTTCTTGAGACTATTCTGACCGCAACCTGCCATCGAGGAAAAGGCCTCACCAGACATTCGTATATTTATCAAGTTTCATACTTTCACCATTATTATCGAGATCAACATATGAAGACGTTGGCGCGCCAAGACATAACCAGAATTTATCTGGGCGTTTTGGAATATCATGCCTTGGCGGGCCAACCTTTGGCATAGTTCCCAAGTATCTCGTATTCTATCGTTTTCGGTATTTTTTCCATATTCCTGCAGGGCCTTGTCAGCAAATTAAAAGATCGGATGGCACCCCCGGAAGTAGAGGACATAGAACTGTTCCAGCTACCCGAGGAACTCCCGGAACCTAGATTCCGTTGAGGGGCCCGGGAGGATACAATCGCGGCTCGCTCAGCGTATGTGAGTAATAGCCATAATCTTGACGGCAGAGAATATTATATACTCCCTTAATCCATCTTCTCCAAGTATATTTGATGAAATAATGTCCGCAGGTACAGCGAAATTCAGAACGAGTGTCCAAAACATTGAAGCAGAAAACTTTGAGCCTCAGTGACATGGTATACCTCATGTACCAATGCCGCATGGTGTTTCTGCGGACCCTTGCGAGAACGAAGCCCATGAATCAAGTTGTACAAATACTCCGAAGTATCATGACAGATCGGAGGTTCATACAGCTCGCTGGCCTCATCGCTTGTCTCAATGAAGAGTGTGTCCTGAACGAATTCCAACAGGATCTGGCCAAGACTTACCAGATGAGAAATCCAAAGACCGTTTCGGCATTGATCGGTCAGCTGACCCCCAAAATTGTTGAATACATGGGACGGTCGGGGGTCAATACGTCGTCAAGGGATAACGCAAAGGTCAAGAAAAATCTGACGGATCTCTTCAGAAGTCGGAAGACTATAACAACATTGTATACGAAGGTTAGTTCGGCCTACATGTCTGCTTTACTACTACAAGCGCCGAAAAGCTTACCACCATGAATTGTTTCATTCATAAAATCTGATCCCATTCCCCAGATCTACAATGCGAATGATCTGAGTAAGGTTGAGTGCCTGATCCATGCGATTGAGAACCACCAGAGAGAAATGGATCATCACTACGAGGATTCGCCAGACCAGAATTGAGATGATGCTTTCAGAGCACGGTTCAATGATCTCATCGTATTGGAAGCAGCCAATTTTTTTCAGAAGTACATCCCGGAAAAAACTGGAGCAGGGAGTTTTTTCGAGTATTGGAGGTTATTATTCCCTGGCGGCATCGATTCAAAAATCACATCAGTTCAGAGCTGATTTACTCATTTAAACTCATCTCCAAAAAGCCATCGCACTGGACAATAAGCGCTCATCCAGTCACTCCCAGAAAGGGTATCCAAACTCATCTACTAGGGCATGTTTGGAACAGTATAGTAATGCATCTCGACGATTCTTCATCTAAAATCCCTTTCAAATTTGATGAAATTGATGACAAAAATTTGAAGGGTGAAACAATGTAAGGCTGTACTAATCACTATTGAGTGGAAAATTTCATCAAGGTCACAGACTCTAGAAGGGCTGGAAAATCTCACACCGAGCTGAAGGTATTAGAATGACAGATGTAGAATTATGCTATCAAAAGCTGTACATAGTTTGCCAATGCGGAAGAGAGCGGAGTGTAATCATTGTAACGCTTGTTTCTTGCACTTCTTGTCATGAGAAGATTTGGTGATTACCTTACAAGTGTCATTTAGCAATGACTGGTGAGGAAAATTATGAATACTTGATATCTTGGATACTCTCTCAAATGGAGGAAACCAGGGAATTCTCCAAGAATGAAGTCGAGCCAAGAGAAGGATGTTTTTTGGCAATTAGGAGGAACAACCATCACATAATAAGATGTTAGAGGCATCTTTAGATCAGAAGAATTATTGTGCGTTTACTGCACAGGACATACTTGAGGATTGACGCCGATAAATTTACAGTTTATTGAAATAGGGAATACGTCATTCAACGATGGAATGAGGTGACAAAAGGTGTAATAATATGAAGAACCTTGTCTATATAATGATTCTTCCATTCAATTACGTGGATTTTGAGATCAAAATACTATTAGTATATAGGTAGGTGGTATTAGCGATACTGAATCGGTTAAGAGTGCTCTCTACTTTTTGAAAAGCGATGGTGGCGCCTCTAGCGGTCAAATCGGTATACTGCTAATAACAATTTCAAAAAACAAAGAGGAAGGAAACTAATAGTACCGCTCCTTGCGTATTATTTTTTTCAAATTTAAAAAAAAGTATCATCGAGACCGGTGCAAAATTGAGCTCAAAAATTTGCGGATAGATTTGTTTAGTGTTGCTGAATTGTATCTGCAAATTTTTGAGCTCAATTTTGCGCCAATCTCGATGAAACTTCTTTTCAAATTTGAAGAAAAATAATCCGCAGGGAGCGGTACTATTGGTTACCTTCCTTTTCGTTTCAAAAATTGTTATTGACATATTAGGTTGTAATGGTCCGAAGCTCTAGTGCGGTGGCGCCACGGTCTGTAACGTGATTTTACGCACACACTCTCTCGTCCGTGAGCTCACCGATGAGTTTGGGGCACGACCATGTGTTAGTGAGACTCACACATGTTTGCGTCTGCTTAGCGTCCGTGAGCTCACAGACGAGAGAGTGTGTGCGGAAACTCACGTTACAGACCGTGGCGCCACCGCACTAGAGCTTCGGACCATTACAACCTAATACTTATTTGACCGCTAGAGGCGCCACATCGTTTTTCAAAAGGTAGAGAGCACTCTTAGGTCCGGAAGACACTCCAGCTTGATTCCTCCCCGCCCGCGACATAGGTGTAGTAGTGAATGCGTGTAGCAGACGGCAACCTAACCCCGAAATGGCCAAAAGAAGCTACATTTATCCTTGGATCTCTCTTTGTAGGCTCTGATTCATCAATCTGATGGTTGACAAATGTACTTTGTGCTTTTTCCCTCCTGTGCAACTACCCTCGTGAGAATCTGTGCGTCAGATATCAGTGTTCCAAAAGACGCTGTGTTCAACAAATTATGCAAAAACGCTCAGAACTCTTTTCTCCAACTCTGAAGCCTTCTGAAACTTCGACTAAAGCATTCAACTTCGAAATTTTCTATACAACAGTGCCGACTTCGATCATTTGCTATGCGTCAATGATAGTACCGCAAATACTACCTCAAGTTATTCCACCACTTCAAGAGCGTATTTTTTTGGGTGTTTCATTGTTAAAATATGCACTTTGCTGATTTTCTTCCTCATTGTATGGGAGCGTATACTAAAGTGTTCTTCTAATATCTTCGTTCAAGATCAAAATGGTATAACCGTTAATATTTCAAGAAATGAAAAAAATTTATCAATAGATCATCACGGTCATTGCGCTAAGCATATGGCAAAACAACAAACAGCATTCATTCCCAGATACACAAGAAAATTACAAGATCTGATGACAATTGACACATCTGTAAAATTCACTGAGGTAATGATGAACCTCTCAAAGTTCCAAAGTTATATTTTGGACTGGGTGGGGAAATCGAGAACTACCAGAATTTACCTCTGCGGTAAAATTGTTGGGATTTGCACATTTACTACTATGAATGCTACAATAAAATTCATGAATATGCCAGACAAAGTATTGGCCTTTAGGGAAAGGAGAGTCCTCAAAGAACTGGACCAGTTCAAGCAAGTTTACGATGAAGCTACTGCAAGAGTAACCATTGAGATGTTTCCTAATTACAGGATCTTGTGTCCTGTCGATCAAAATTTTAATAATGCAAATTCCCCTGTTTTATATACATCAGTAGCATGGACACATGATAGAAACCTGTTAATGGATGATTTCACATTTACAGCAACCGCCAGTCCTCTACTTCTAGCAATTGCAATAAAGGAAGATTATCATGCCGATGTAGACTTTACTGAGAAACTGGAGGGGGATAGAGTTCTCACTAACAAAGATCAAATTCATAGAATTTATAAATCCTCAAGGCTAAATGCTGACAAGATTCTATCTATCAGGGAACAGCCGGCTCCAACTAAAGATTCACTTGAGAGAGCATATGGAAAGCTGATTCGGATTTCTACAGCAGTGAATCAAACAGTCACACAACAAATCAATCTAACCCCATACCGACCAATTGCATCAATCATGTCACTCACGGTTTTAGTCAGATAATTGCAACCAATGAGTTAGGCCCACCCATGTAAGAAAGACACTTGTGACCCGACATTTAATATATCGATAAGGCTGTCCCAAGCAGAAAGCCTCATTTCGCTGGAGTCATTCGATTTAGACAACCAAACACTTCAAGATTCAGTAATTAACATGGCTGCATTTCCAAAGTGGTTTCAGAACTTGAGATTACCACCAGAAAAATATAATGAAAGTCAAATATCACATCAAGACAACAAGTTAACCCATGAAAGCAAATTGACTGACGAGTGTGGCACCTATGTTGCTCTATACTAAGAAGTGCAAAAATGAGATAATACACGAGTTCTGATCTAGCTAAACAAGTAAATTATTCACTGCTCTAATGTTGCTCTCAGTTTGTTAAGACTTATGGCAAGGCTGGGTCTTGGGCTCTTGGTGGGACTTGCTGAATACTTGGTCATTATTCTTAACAATTCAGTACTCAGATAGTCATACCGAATTGGTCAATAGTTATGCATGCAGTTTTATTGTGAACTGTTACCCCGGCTTGATGTTTTCTATATCGGGGAACATATTCTCTGAGGGTTGCTATGAGCGATTGCTAATTCAAGATCATCTCCGTCAGAGTGCAAAATGACATGAAAACTGAAAAAATGGGTTTTCAGAATGATGTTGAAGTTTGAAAATTTCCAATTGGACAAGAAAGTGACATTGCATGAGAATGGAGGGTTTCTGAGGGTTGATTCGGTGGGCTGTCTCTGAGTTGCCCACTGTGCACTGTTTGTTATGATTGAAAAACAATAAGAAATCTCGATCAAATCCTTCAAACTTCAACAACATTTTCAAGATTGCTGCTAAATCACCTGAGTTGCGCTTGGCGTGACAAGGAGGAATTAAAAGACAACAACTAAAGGGATAAACAATAACGATAACAATCTTAAAGAAAATAATAAAAGCGTGAACCGTGAAAGGTGTGACGACGAGCCGGCTTAACTCTGTGGCAGCAGCGCGTGGTAGACTGGTGCCTCGTAGAAGGCACCGTGAGCAGCGTGGAGTGCATGGATTGCGTGGTGATGCTGCTGGTGCCTGTGCAGTGCCGATGCATACATGTTCGACATGGCAGCCGCAGCCATGTAAGAAGCCGTTGCAGTGGGTAAGGCCGACGACGTTGCCGCGGCTGCAGCCGCCGCCGCTGCTGCTGCCGCTGCTGCCACAGACGATGCTGAAGACGATGGGGTTGACGAAGCAGACGACGAGTGTTTCGAGCTGGAACGGTGCTGCGATGAGGTGCTTCTGCGGTACGGATGATGCGGAAGTATCGTTGGTGCGACCGAGGCACCCACGATTGTCTGTTGCTGTGTTGGCTGCTGCTGTTGCTGTTGTTGCTGATGGTGATGATGATGATGGTGTAGCTGGTGGTTGAGCTGATGATGCCTGTGAGCCACGGCCGCTGTGGCTGGAACGGGCATCATCGTCATTCCAAACTGCGCCTGAGACGTTACCGGAGCTTGCTGCTGCTGCTGCCCCTGGCTAGGATACGCAGGGTGCAGCAATGCCGCAGTCGAGCCGACCATGATCTGTTGAGGCTGTTGCTGTCGCAGCACCTGGGGCTGAGTTTGAGCTTGCTGCAGTTGAGCTTGAATCACCGGTTGCATAGCTGTCTGCTGAGGAGTCTGTCGTTGCTGCTTGTGCAGGCCCCGAAAGTACTGTGGGTACAGGCTAGCAAGGAGCTTTTCGTCAAGCTCGCTCGCGGTAACGGCGTTGCCCTGGAGTACGGAGCCGGCACTCGATTGGAGTTTTGGATGCTGTTGCTTAGCCTCGGGGTGCCCCGCTTGCAGTGCTGTGAGGGCGGCGTGGTAGGTCGCCGCCGCAGCTGCTGCCACCGCTGCCGGCGCATTGTGTCCGCTCGGGTCCATCGTAGCGATCGATGGCGAGGGTAGCACGGGGTTAGCGTCGGCGTGCAGCGGAGCCATCACCGAGAGATGCTGCTGCGTCGAGGCTGCCACCGCTGCAACCGGCATCATCGGATTCTCCAACAAGCCCGTCATGCTCGGATGGAGTTGCTGTGGCTGTTGTTGCTGCTGAGACTTCCGAACGCTTCTCCTCGAAGACGACGAACTTGACGACGATGACGACGACGTAGTGGAACTGTTCAACCGGGGTGGCAGATTGTTGACAAAGTGTATCTGTCGCTCGCGCTCGGCTCGCCTGTAGTAGCACGGATGAATCATGAGCAGGGGCTCGCCGTTGCCCGGGGGAGGTTTGGCTGCACTGGGTAATTCGTACTCGACACTGCAATCGACATGCAGCGTCTGCGAGTAGTCTTTGAAGGGCGTTTTGGGCTGGGGCAGGCTCATCGGGCCTCGCTCCGATGCCCGAAACGGCACGCCCAGGGCCAACGGCGACATACTCGTCGGCGAGGCCGTGGCTGGGCTCGGCGTCCCCGCCAACTGCTGCTCAAAATCCGCTGGCAGAATCGTCGTCAGCTGGGTCTGACCTGGCTGAGACTGTTGCTGCTGCTGGTGCGGCAGATGGTGATGGTGATGATGGTGGTGATGGTGAAGCTGATGCTGCGGGTGTTGGTGGTGATGGTGGTGGTGCGCTGCGAGAAGCACCTCGCCCACCTTGCGCTCGTAGCAGGCGGCTGCCATCTCACCTCCTGCTTTCGTTGTTCCTTTTGTTGCTGTTGGTGCTGCTGATGATGTGGGCCCTCAGGGCTCCACAACGAACCTCATAACGGGGCAGCAGGTGCACCGGGGCCGCCGATCGAACGACGACGACAGCTGGTGCTCGGGCAGCGTCTGTCAACAGCTACTCCCTGCTGCTGAATGTCCTCGGCGAGCCTGTGCAAAAAGGGCTTCGCCTTCACTTGTCCGAGCTCGGCTGTCATGCGACGAGGACGTCTGCTTCAAGAGCTTCCCAAGCGTCCCGTCTTTTCTAGCAGCGTCGGCTCAGCTCGGCGTTTGCGTGCATCGAAATGGCGCCTCGTGGACATCGATGATGGTGTGCCCGCCCCGCAGATGGGACTGCGGCATCCGGGGCGAGGGTTGCTACCCTTGTCCTTCACGCTCTACGTAGACGATTTCAGACGTCGATGAAGGCTTCTTCTACTGCTATATACACTGCGGCAAACTCCGTTCTTCAAGGAAGAAAGCACGGGCGCAGGCGTGCACGCGCGCGCACCGAGGAAGCGTTATTTTTTCTTTTTGGGCTTTGCTGCACTTGGCCGGTTGTAGAACTGTATAGATCACACACACGGAGGTTCTTTGAAATATCTCTTCTTTTCTTGATATGCCGAGAGCTGGGGAGTCAAGAAGCAGCTATAAGCTATATCTCGGGGCCCGCACTCGCGCACAATCTCGATTTCGCAAACGCCAGAAAATCTCGGCTGCTAGCTATTTGTCTTCTGGCACACAGTCACAGTCGATTTTTCACTCTCTTTGCCCACTATCGGAGCTCGCTATAAAATCGGCCCCTTTCGCACAACGAGCACACTACACAGACGACACAGCACTGTGTATAAGTATTAGTAGTTGCGCACGTGCACCGGTAATTGTGTAACAACTGCACTACGTATCCTAATACGAGCTCGACCGGGCACGAAACTTCAAGGTAGGTAGGTATATATATCACAGCAGAGATAGGAAGGGCCTCGTGGACAACGACGATGGCCTCTTTTATAAAAAGTCACGCGCACGAATGCACGATGCTCTGCGGAATATTATACCAAAGTAAGAGCTTCGACGTGCCGCTTGTTTCGAGCAGCAGCGTCGAGGCGCGACTGAAAAGACTGCTCTACGCAAAGGCCCGGGTTTGGCTCAGTGCTCCGCTAGCTTGATGGCTGCATGATGGCTCTCTCTCTCCCCCCGCCACATTGGCGCGACAGCGGCGAGACGATGAGAGGCGCTGTATTTGTATGTGTGTGTGTGTGTGTGTTCGTGTGAACGACAAGGGCCTATGCCGGCTCCAAAGTGCCCGGCGTGTCCCTCCGCCCCTTTTATATTATATATATTACAACCACGAGGGTCGCTCTCATCCTTTTTCTAATAACTTGATGTCCTGCTGATACGTATTCGTGCAGCGGTGCCTGCAGCATACATCCTACGCCTCGACCTGGGTAAATCAGGATACGGTTGGATGCACATGTGCACATGCTGCATATACGTCGCTCGAGATCATCCGATCTATACTCGTTGATGATGATTCTGGGAGACGATGACGATGACGGCAAAAGTCGGCTCGTTATTAGGATGAGACACACGTCGGTTATTATAACGAGCTTGGCGTCCCGGCAAACTGTCGCCTAAATCGTTATTTCGCCATATCCCAAAGCTCCTCCTCGTCGTCGTCGTCGTCGTCGTCGTCGAATCTATACCTGCGATGATGGTGTAAGGATATATCTATAGTATTTTATCTATATATCGTGGCAGCCGATCGATGCCGATAGACCGAGAGGCTCTTTAGATTATTCCCTGCTGATTTTCATGAGTCTTTTGATGGCAAAAGCGAAGTAATATCCGCAAAGACTGTGTATTAGTATATATTTACCGAGCTCGAGCTGCTTCCTTATATTATTCTCTTCACGCGGAAACTGCCATTTCGTCGTTTGCTGACGTTTATTGTGCGGCTTCTTCTCGAATTGCTGTTGCCGCTGTTGATGCCATCGCCGCTGCTACTCCGATGATGATGATGATGATGATGATGCGATCGTTGAGAGCTTTCCACTGAAATATCCATCGCTGATGATGATGATGGGCAGCAGCCGTGACGCGTGGTGAGAGACGCTGATGCTTTTCGAGTTCTCATCATCGCGGTCTGAAACATAAATTTAAGGCTTGAGGTTATCGAATTGCATCGGAAGGATATGTCAAAAATGATTTTTGGCAGGATGAGAGTGGGCAGAAGGAAATTTTCGAGCAGAATTTTGTGGATTTTGAACTTTTGTGGAACTCGTAGTCGAATGAGATTTGTGCAATGGAAGCCGAATCTTCTTCAACAAACGAGCTACTTTGAGAATGAAATTTTGAATAATATTACCGATATAAAAGTTACTGAACCGAGAGAGCAGTATAGAGAGGCTATAGAAGACAGCCCTCGAAAGAGCCTGTAAATAAAACGGGATGCACGGAGAGCGGACGATCCGCATGATGGGAAAGAGGGACAGCTGCGAGCAAACGAGCGAAAGCACGAGGGCTCGTTACGTTACATCTATCACTACCCTGCAAGAGATGCCTGATACTCGAGGATTTTCATTCTCAGCGCAGAATGGAAACTTTCCTGTACGTCATCGTCTTTGTATCGATTATCCGAGTATGACATTTACAACGGCAGAAAACCAGTTATTCTATCCCACTGACGCTCTATCATTCAAAAAATTTTACAATAATTCACACCGGCTCTATCCTTGAACAGTGTTCTAACAAACAGAATTTTCAAATTGAAATTCAAATCGAACAGAGCGTGAAACAAAAAATTGTAGCTCGAAAAATGTCAATTGTAACGAACTATTTAACGATCGAAATTATTAGTATACAATAATCAAACTTCACGAATTCAATTTACAAACTCATCAATGCGCGAGAAATAATAAATCTTTTTAGTATACAGTGAAGTCGTAATGTCTATAAGCAATAAACTTTGCGCTCGATCGATTGGGGAAACATTTTACAAAAGTTGAAAACGTCATCACACGAAAATTGTATTTGTAAATTATATTCGAGCAGAGCGAGCAATGTCAAAAGATTCAACGACAATAACGAATACTTTGTGCTGAAGCATACACATACACACATCACGTTATATGAATCGTCGTGTAGTGTTCTTCAGATGTATAAATGTATATAAGACGTGTGGGCATAGGGGGGGTTCTCACATCGAGGGAGCGAGACAATTGGCTATTTTATCGCTGCTAGTGACGTAGATAGTGCGACAAGTACTTTACACAGCTGGGCACCAAATGTCTCTATATACCATCACAAACTTGCTGAATTCGGACTTACGAAAGTGTAGAAAAGGGTCTCTCTTGTACTATATATATAGGTGGTAGTGAGCCTGGGAAACATACATCACGATCAAACAGCCCTATGTAGAGCACATTTTGAACAAATGTCAAGACACTAAAACTATTGCTGATGGCCAGAGCAATTTTCTTTCATATCTGGTTACTCTTGAATCTCATTATAGTGTGTTTTACAGCTTAGGATATTATATTATTAAAATATTTTTGCAGACGGATAGCATTATAAAGTTTAGCTTTAGGATTTCCCGCTCAGAGGTCACACGATAATGTTAATGTATTATGAAATTATTTACCCGAGACTTATTAATGGTTTTTGCCGAAGAAACAAAAGAAATACATATGTACTGGCTTCGCTCTCGAGCCATTAGTCAAACACACATAAATCAAGTCAACGGCAGGCGCATAACCAGCTCAAAATTCGACTCTCTCGCTGTCTGATGTCGAGGCCGACGAGGCAAATACACACTTTCGGCTATATATTCAAATTATTTTGTGAAATCGTTTTGCCAAATTGAGTGTACTAGTACACATACATACTCAGTACTTTGTATATTTATATTTGACTAACAATTTCTTTGTACACGAAAAATATTATCTTTTATAAGTTTTTGAAAATTCAACTGACGCGTTATGATCGACCTCGACTTTGGAAAATTTTAAATGTTTGTAAATTTTCAGAAGCAAAGAGGAGGAAATTCTTCGCGTCATCGGTAGAGGTATACGTAAATCAAATTCTCACAATCAGTCCTCGTCTCTCGCGTTGTTTTGTAAAAAAAGACGCTGATACTGTCGCTTACAGAAGTCATTCGCATGTCGTCACACTAACAGACACTTTCAGTTGTAGACGGATGAGACAATCGTTAAAATACATCGGAAAAACAGCAGCGTCGTCGTATTCTCAATTCGATGATTCACCAATAGTCACATCCGTTTATAAACACCAGTTTTCATCATCATCACAAATTGTGTCGAATATAAACTTAACCGCACACTATGGTGATGGTGAGGTCCCGGAAAAAAACACAACTCGCTCGTTCCGATCATCATCATCATCCGAGTCATCAGACTCGAACTCACATCATCGTCACGCAAGAGTCATCTTGCATCACATTCCATCTCACAAAACCGTGAGAATGTCGTTCTCGAAAATTGAATCTGCCTCGCTTTAAATTCTTTATAAAATAGGCCTCTTCCCCTATACACGTGTACATATCCATCAAAAAATCAGTCGTCCCTCGCCGAGACCATCAGAGAGTTGTCCTCCGCGATCGAGAGGATGATGAATGTCGCGGAAGTTTGACAGAATTTAAACTTGTTCACGACATAATCGAACACAATTTTCATCCCCGCTCTCCCACATCCGATGAAATTAATCCATATTACCTTAATGGTGCGAGTGTATTATCCACACAGATATATATAGGAGCAGATCGAGCGGAAAAGGCGAGTCGAAAAAGCGTTAATCATCGAATACGCACCCAGAGCCAACCACGATCGAAAGTCTGGGGCGTTTTTGGACATCGGCATCCAAAGGAGGAGTCATATACCTCCCATACATGTGAAAGTGTGTGAGTGTCTGAGTGTGTGCCTTTGGGCTTATTGCTTTTGGAGGAGCGGCAGGTGCGCGGACGTGACGACGACGACGAGGACGGTGTTGGTGGTGCCCGATTTCGCTGGCGAGGCTCCGATATCCCCCAAGCAAGCAAGCTTGCGGAGCGGTTCAGTTCGGTTCGTGCAAAATCGTATTCGAGTTGAGCAGCAGCAGCGGCTCGCCGCTTTATTTATGAACCCGAGCTGTGCACAGAGTGCAAAAACAGGCGGAGGGAATTTAAATAATTTCGCATTTAATTACACGCGCGTTAACGACACTCGCACGCTCTTTTTTTCAATATCATTGCACACGCAAGCTCGCTTTTATCAATGTATCTATGGCTATATCTTGCATTGTACTATTAAGGTAAAAGGGTATGAAGATAATTAAGTGTCGGTGTGAGTATGTGTATACAGTGGACCAATAATGGTACATATTGAGTACACACTGCAAAATCCGTGCGTTTCGCGGAAGATCGATGCATAGGTATATATATGCACGCACGCTTGAATCGCTCGCTGCGGCTCGCTCACCCAATGACATTTGAAATTGTAATTTAATCGATTTAACATTTGAAGCGTATAGTAATTTCTGATTCGGTAGTGTTCCGCCTGCATGCTGCTCATGTGAATCCGTGAGATGGCAAATTGAATTTTGACTTTTCGATCATCATCAGAGTGCAATCGTTCGTGTCTACACACACACACTCACACAGTTTTAGCTGCACGGATAAAATTCATCTCTTCTCCATATACGCTGTAGACATATTTATGTTTTGCCAAACAATCAACGCGCAAATGCACGCAAATGCAGAATTGCACACGCACACAAACACAAAAGTGAGCAAGAATAAATCGGCATTCGCTTCATTTCCCGTCGTAAAGCAAAATTACTCCGTTATATACTCCAACCGCGCACACTCGTCGTTCATATTTGCGACGATTCTACTGCTGCCCGCGTCGACGTTATATTTTTTAAACAAACTGGATATTGTATGTGGTATGAGGAAGAGGAGGGGGGAGGAGGTTTGCGTTGGAAAAACCTTACCATAATTATTCGATTTGAATGTGAATATTTATGAGAGTTCCGCCTACAATTTGTGCGGGTCACCACCTTTGCGCGCCCATGCAGAGGAAAAGAGAGTCTGATGGCGGTTAGGTTCTGCAGTTGAAAACAAAGTGAATAATTTATTTTTTATCGATTCGGAGATTACATACGTGTATTAACGCGACGGAAAATTAGCGATAGAGAATTATTGCTCACTCGTCATTGAGATTGAATATCACGCGGAAATGCGAATCGAAGCTATGCTGCTTTGCGTGGATAAATGTTCAAATCAAACATTTCCCGCTCGCGCGAGTCGTGGGGATATTATTTGACCGTTGAAAACATCTGCCAATTCCAGGGATCGGAATTTTCTTTCGTTTGTCGTAACGTACGCAAATAAAACGAAACAAAGCTTCAAATTTTCAAATTTTAAAATTCAATTCTCAGCATTGACATCATCGTCACAAAGGCGTTCAACCGTTAAAAATCATACATTGGAATTATTCGTAAAATTTGCCACCAACTCGACGCCTTTGAAAAGCGCGAAGCAAACTTTCGAGCATAGCATAAACAGGAGGAGAAGAAAATACAATACATAAAAATTCTCTCTTGAGAGAGCTCGCGCAAGCTCATTTTTCCACGATTGGCATTGTGCAGTTCGAGGTGCAGTTTGCAAAAACTTTGCATGGACTCTTTCAAAACATGGCATATATGCCCAGATATCGAGCGTCGCGAATTTATATACAATATTCAAGTTTTTAGTCTGAGAGTTGCCGCTCTCTGTGCACACGAAATTTGCGTTTCGAGCGATTTCGCGAAAGACTCGGAGAGAGAGAGAGAAACTTGTCGGCTTTATCAGCAAATTTTAACTGTTTAAAAGAAAGCCTGGCGTGTTTGGCAGAGAAAATTTTCCATCGGCAGCACTTTTCCTCATCGTTGCAGAAACGTGCACAAGTATAACTTGAGTATCAGTATATAGTACAAAAAGAATGCAGAATTGCGCAATAGGCAAAAGTCGCATTCTCTGTCTCGTGATGCATGCGTAAATATGATGCGAGGTGAGTTTCGAACACGATGACATCTTTCGTCATTGCTATATAGCATAAACGTCTAATTCGTTGATGGAGTACGAGGTAACTTAAGACACACGATGGTTATACACACTGAGAGTGAAATTTTTGGCTCACATATATGGCGGAGGAATTGAAGCTTATAAATTGCCCATCTTGTTCAGAATGAATTCAACTTGGTTTGTTGCGTTCAAAAATTTTTTGGCCAGGACGAGGCTAGAATTTGTACAGTATGTATGAACTTTAGTTATGAGAACATTTCAAATTTGTTTTTTACACACTGAGAGCTAAAATTACGTGTGAGCAGAATAATGATAACGAGATCCGTGATGTGGACCTTAGAATAGAAATCATCTTCGAATCAGAGCTTGAGTCCGGTGAAATTTTATGCCAAATCACAAGAGACATACAGAATAGAATCGATGATAAACGAGGTGTGAGACGTGGCTCGATGGAATGAGTAAGAGGCCTTTCTGTTCACGATTCATCACTTGAATTTGTCATTAGAAGGCCACCCGAGGCAAATTTCTATTTCATTCCGCCTGACGTGACTCGTCGATTTGACTTCAATTTTATACTCCGAGGGCTCCAAATTACTTAAATGACACCAGTTGTTACAACTCTTGGAAGAGTTGATGGTGTAAATCTCGAGTACAGAGAAAAAATAATCTTGATTTAGTCAAGCAATTGACTGGGATTTTCATGAGCAATTTGGTAAAAAATCCCCACGCTACAGCAAGAATATAAATCATCACAACTCACATGATTCTTTTCAATATTAAGGAATCAATATATTACTCTGAGTCCGTCCCTTAATGCAAATTTCAGAATCAAGAAATGGAACCCCACCCTTCGTTCAAATATTACCACTTGTTCAGGAACTCTTCATGAGTAATACCTCAATCTGTAATTTCTACCCACATCCTTATTCATACACAATCATGGAAAGATGAATTCACTTAGACAAATCGTAAGCATATTATTCACTATTGGTAAGATTCCAAAAAGATACCGAGAAAAATACAGCTAATTTGTATGGATTCTACTAGTTCAACCTCGAGTTCAATTGTCCATGGAATTTTACAGAAATACATACAATCAGGACGTAGTTCATAGGATTGTCTCATTTATCTACTTACTATGACTTATGGTTACACCAGATCGAAAATGTCTCGCAAAATTTAAACAATGATGCCCAGAAACTCAAAAAGTGTACGTTAAGTGTTAAAACTTCACAAAAATTGGACTCATGTCTTCATGAGATGATATTTCGACTTGATGGGATCATGAGTTCTGGACGAATTCTATCGTGTAAACTTTTCATGAAACATTTGTGCACTGAACTTTCTCTGGCGCAACTTTACAAGAAGCTTCTTAAGGTGTTTGTTTTTTTCCAATCTTCTGATGTAAAATAACATACAAGTGTACCAACCCATTAGAAAACATTTTCGGAGTCTTTTGTAAATAACCTTTCTCAAATCTTGAAGAGAACATGCAAAATGAGTGGTATCTGTGAATTCTAGTTTTTATTGCTGTTTCTAAATCAATCAGTGCCTTCTTTGTATGATTTCCCAAAAATCTCCTGGATAACCAAAGATATTAACCTCGCACAGGAACTATTACAGCTCCCAGAAAATGAGATTCCACATTTGACATTGTCTTCACAATCCAAGGTTTACATTTTTTTATTGATTTCTTGAGATCCAACATCTCTCTACCAAACCCTGCAATGTAATCATACTCTCGCTCTAATTTTCAAGCTTTCCATCTTCATTCCGATTTGTTTTCCATTCAACTCTTCCGAATTGTTGTTTTTACCACGCTCTTTGGCAAACCCAATTCCTCTCGCAATTTCTTCACTCTCTGTGAGATCAGTCTATGAAGAGGACCCTACATCCGAATACTGAAATTAAGTTGAAGAAGAATCAATCGATCGAATTCACTAGCCCAAATTTTTAAAATCCAATACACTGTTATGCAACATTACTTCGTCATTAAGTTCAAAAAAGACATTCAAAAGAATACACCAGCTACATCCAGAAATAGAACCAACAAAGTGTTTGAAAAGAGTACAAAAGTGTAATAAGGCTTTTCACATCAGAAATAGTCGGTCTATACGTGCGCGACACATTCTGTGTGTACTTCTGTCACAAGTCTTAATAACACGAGCAAAACCCAATTGCTATCTCAATTGCTGGCTCTCTGCTGCAAAGAGTCGTGCATGAAAGCGATACGACGACGACGACGTAGAAGTACTCCAAATGGCTCTCAAGATGCATTTTTCTGGGGCAAAATTCTCATGGAATTTTATAGAGCCAACCGATTAATAAAACGCGCTACTCCTGGGAAAAAGAAATGAGAGCAGCCCGCATTTCATCGACCCAAAGGCATTGGAAAGAACCTTGCATTACATACATAGTTCGGTATATATTTATACTCCGGTTTCATTTTATACTTGTACAGTTTTGAAAAAAAAAAAAAAAACGATGCGGCCACGTCCTTCGTCGAGTTTTTTTCTTCAAGGGTTTTTGGTATACAGGCGAGGCATACAAAATCGAGCCCTCTATGACGACGATGTTGGGTCGTGCACGAGTTTGGTGGTGGCCCATCATCCTCGCTCTGGCCATCATCAGGCAGCATCACCGCCGCGGGCGGGCTGATATAATAAACATGGCCTCGCGGGTATAAACAAAAAAACCAACGAACGAAGTGAAGAGAGAGAGATAAGGGCAAGGGAAAGTTTAAGGGGGCTTTCAAAAAGGGCGCACATATGGCTCTAAATAAATGTATGTATGTGTGTGTGTATAGTAAGCCGCGCGTGATTCCGTTCACATGACATGTCCTCCTATATGGAACATCATCAGACATGGCATATAGGACGGAAATGTCGTCGTCGTATGAGTCTGGATTATATACGCCACGAGGGAGCAGTCGTCGTCTACGTAGATGGTGTCAAAGACGTATATAAGATCCATATAAGCTTTTGCTACATGCATCAGGGAGGCCTACTACGAGCAGCAGTTTCTAGACAAGCAAAATTGCACGTGCCCGCATGATGTGACTCGTGCACGCACATGAGCTTCTTTGGGAATATATACACAGTTCTAACTATACTCGGTATCTTTTCGTTCTGTGCACGTATCCGCAGCTGCTGGGCTAATACACGATAGATATGTATGTGAGGGCCGATCTAGCTCTTGCACTGTGTATAACTTGGCTCAAAGAAGCTTTGTAAAGCACTCGTGCCACACGCATAGATATGATGCCTTGACTATGCCAGCAACTCTGAACTCGTGGTTGAAGCAGCTTTGAAAGACATTGCAGCGATATACCGACATTTGTAATGCTTCGGCTTGAATATTCACCAGAGACTCTCTTTACGCCCACTTTTTTTACGTCAGAGCAAAACTCATCCGGGGCCTCGATGATTAGACACGTTTTTTTGCAAGCTGTGGTGAGCAAGTTTTCTCGTATACTTGGAAGTTTTATCAAGGCCTGATGAAAAATTGCTGAATGAAGTTGAATGGGGCTTCTTAGCTGAGGTTGATGGTTTGAAGATCTTTATATGATCAAACCTTGAAGGGGCTAGCAAGGTTCCAAGTTATATATTTAATATGTTATTCTATGTGATTTTCTGATAGCTATCTTGGTGTATCCAGAACCATGGCTTTTGTTTATGCTTGAAAATTGATTGACACTAAACAGTTTCATTAGTTAATCCGTGGTCTTTGATATTATCAGAAGGACACATCTTATAACCTCATCAAACTCATGGGAAAACATTTTGGGTCTGTGCATGCCTGTGCATGACATTTCAAGGTCATTTGTAGCGTTTCCCTAGAATTTTGTAAGGGCTGTTAGAAGGGAACTATGGATAGCAAGTGTGAATAATGTGCCAGGAGGAGTTTGACTTCAATCAATTCCACGAAAGACTCATTTACTCATAGTAACATATAGATCTCCAAAGAAATGTCAAAGTCTGGAGGTAGTATTAATCAAAATGTTACAACAAAAACTGTAAGTTCTTTCTGAAGGCCTCACTCTTTTATCGAATTTAACACAGATTAGACCAAACTTGAGGTTCATGATCTATTGATCAGTCATCAAAACTGTCTTTAAAACTCCTGATCTATGGCAGAACAATGTGTGATCTAGACCTATTATAATATTTTCCAAATGAACTAACAAAACTTGAGTACAATCTGCATACATCCAGAAAGTGTCAGAGTACATCTTTCTTGTCCCAAGAGCAACTCACCCAGAAGTAAGAAACTCATGTACTCAAGTTTGCAGTCAGTGCACGAGTTGTGGAGCGAGGTGCAACCTGGTGCACATGCATGCCGTCACGCGGGCCTTTCAAAAAGCAAGTCATACATAATACCGTATGATGCATGGGCTGAACACTTTGGCATATACACGGCATTGTATATATACAATGCCCCATACTATATATATATAGTCTAATACCATCGTATTAGACATGGCGGGAGTCTATATGCGTGTTCAACATTTTCCGGTGCTTTTTCAAGCTGTCTTTTCTGACGATGTATACGGGTATAAGCTCAAAGCTCCCCAATACAAAATCTATGTATTCTCACGGATAACAGACGAAACTTTTTGTGCCTCGAATAGCTCAGCGTGAGCTGTATATTCAACCCTCAATATACATCAACTAAATCGAACTCATCAGGCTCTCGAGGTTGATCATTAAGAACGATAGTCTGAAGTTCCTTTTTGGATGACGTATCCTACTGTACACGTGTATGTGAGCGTTTGAAGCCTCTACGAATGTTTGGTATATTTTTTATTCCATTCTGGAATCAGGGCGACCCGTTCGTGCGCCATTATATACGAAGCTTTGGAACTAAATGATATTGTTGATGGCATGATCGCCCTGTTTGTCCGCTTCGGCAACAATAATAATGGCTCTAAATGTGTGATGTGAATACGCACACATGTGCGTGTGTGTAAGTTTGTGTTTGGGTGTAGATGTGATAGATGCGGGATGAGCGCATACGAGGGCCCTTGGTATTATTATTATAGCCGGGGCTCGATATACCTATCGTGCTGCAGTGACTGTTTAGCGAGGAGGATATATCACGAGACGCGTGCGAAATATATATTTTAGCGAGTATCAGATACACAACACAAGCGCGCGAAAGCGTGATAATTGCGACAAGCACATCGATAAGACTATGGTATAATTATCGTTGTATCGAGGCCGCATTAGAACAGCACACATCAACATTATTATTATTATCATCATTATTAATATGTGCCGGTGTGGTGCGAGCTGTACAAATCCCCGTAAAACAGCCCAGACTTGGAAGAAAATTTCAACTGCGACTGCATGTATGAAGAAAAAATTCTACTATCGTCACACGACTAACACAACTTGATGGCGAGACTCTGTCGCAACCGCACGAAAAGCTGTCTTTTGCTGATGCGTTGTGCTACGGTGCGGTTATATTGCCCTCATATTTGCGGTATCCGCCCGCTGTAAAGTTTCAGCATCACTGAGTATTTTTTTTTTTTTTTAGCTTGATTCTTGAGTGAAGCTATAGACTGACGACGAGGGACGACCATAGAGGTAGTATACGGAGGTAATCTGTAGGTACTACCTCTATGGGGACGACACGTTGAGTTTTTGAAAACGAGTTTTGTGGGCTCATTTTTATTATTTTACCTTCTTCGTGGTATAGTGTACGCACCACTTTGTGAGAAATATTCGCGATGTGAACTATGCAAGAATTACTTTATAAGGGCTATGTATATGGGTCCTCGATTGTGATGACATAGAGAGCAGTTGAATTGGAATTAGCTTGTGCGATTATCATGTTGATTTGGCAATTTTTTGACTGTGTGAGATATTGTAGGTGTGTAGAATAGAATAATCGCGGGGAATAGAATTGAGGATAACGGTTGAAATTGAAAGAGTCGGACGAGTAGAAAAAATTTAATAATTTACGGTGGTGCCCAGGAAAATCTGAATATATCGGCAAAAATAACGTGTGGCTTATGAGGCAGTCGGTAGCAGACACACCATCTGTTCAAAATCATTCGCTCGAACGAGCGTGATATGCACTGCCAGAGCTCGATGGCTTGTTGGCAAATTTTTGCCGCAAATCTTGGTAAGAAGTGTGTACTTTCAGAGACCACCGCATCTCTTTCTCCAAAACGCGTTGACGAGTATCCAATTCTGCATCGCACGCACAGCTTCAGCGGAAAGCATCATATACATTAAAAAGAATTTTTAAAAAACGCTTTTATTCACTTTCCAAAATCTTGTAATTTGCCATAGGATTCTGTCCGGTGTAGTGCAGATAGAATTCGGTAGACCGATGTAAATCACGTGGGAGAAATTGTGCGACGTATATGAGGAATTATGGGGGAAAACACGTGTGCTGGCTGCGAATATTGCAGCTAATAAGTAATAATTGGGTTTCTCGCATTAAAATATGTCACCACTATTATGTCGCGAGTCACTCGTCTTCGGATGCAGCAGACAGTGTAGACAATGACAAACATTGTCTTTCGATCGCTGATATTGGTTCATCCTTCATCATACACGCATGCAAGTGAATACTCATAACCTGAGCACGCGCTCTTCTAAACACTAAAGACCCAGCACATAGTCACCTCATGGTACTTGAACTTATTAATTGGCACTGATGAATAACGATTTCCAGTGAAAGAATTTGGCATTTACTCAACTGCACGAGAAACACGCGACCACAAAGAATCGGAAAATGCAAATACAAAATGAGCTAAGTGGCAGCGGCAACAGAACAACAGAAGACTGATGGTCCGGTCCATAGACGATAGCAGACGATAATAGAAATTTCGGTGACCCGGGGTGAGGTGCGGGCAGATCAAAAAAACATGTCGCAGCCTGCAACAGTTTCATAAATCCGAGCGAACTCGATGGATGACGACATTTCCGGTCACGCAGTACAATAACCCGATCAGAAAAATCTTAGGGGCACCCGGATTTAAGATCCCGTCCGGATCAGTTTCTTGCAGGGGTACCCTGAAGATTATCGTCAGGTTAGGCTTAGGTTTGTGGACAGGTGAGGATCCCGTCAGGATCCGGTTACCCCTAGGTACGGTAAACCAGAACGAATCCGGAGCAGAGACTGATTTGCCGTGTCGTACACCGAGATCCTGTAAATATCAACTTCTGCTCTCGATAATTCATTGACAGCTAAGAAGCTAGAGAATTGCCGTGAACTCAAGCGTGTGTGACGTGAATTTGGAAATCAGATAATTGATGATTACTCAATAGAGGATAATGAATATGACGGATAAGACCGGCGAGTGCGTTAACGCCACAACATGCATCAAAAGTCAATGTTCGCGATATGCAGATACAGTACCCTGCAGAAAAAATGGAACACGGATACATTCACTAAAACAGACACCATTCCGAAGCGTTTGGGTCTACAACAATTTTCCAAAAAGCACTTAAAAGATGAGAAAAAAATCTATCAAATTATGTGTTTCAAAGATTTTTTTTATCTAAATTTCATGCCTTTAATTGACACTCAAAATTGGAAAAATTCTCATTTCAATCAATCACCCTCCATTTTTATGCAAGTAATGTTAACGTGAAAATTCTTGCGGTATTTTGTAGTTCTTTTCAAGACCTTCAAAATCTTTTTTTGAACGTTGTTCTGCGATATTTCACACCCGAGTTACAAGCGATCTCGTAGGAAGAATTTTATACGGATTGAGGGTATTGAAAGTATGGTGACATGAGTTTTTCTCAATTGAGGTAGGCGGAAGTACTTTTGACCAATCTTTGGCGTGAATCCGACGATTATTTCATAAGATTCTGAAGATTTTACGTCAAAATCGTAGATTATGACCTTTTCCGTATTTTTGTTACCCTCAACACGTACAAAATTCTTTCTACGAGATCGCTTGTAACTCGGGTGTAAAACATCGTAAAACAACGTTCAAAAAAAGATTTTGAAGTTCTTGAAAAAAACTACAAAATCCCGCAAGAATTTTTACGCCAGCATGACTTGCATAAAAATGTAGGGTGGTTGATTGAAATGAGAATATTTCCAATTTTGAGTGTCAATTCAAGGCATGAAATTTCGATCAAAAAAATTTTTGAAACACATAATTTGATAGATTTTTTTCTCATCTTTCAAGTGCTTTTTGGAAAATTGTTGTAAACCCAAACGCGTCGGAATGATAGCTATTTTAGTGAAGGTATCCGTGTTCCATTATTTCTGCAGGGTACTGTATATAGTTGGGAGAATCTTTGTCAGGAAAAGATATAACAATTTGAGAAAAAGTGAGTTTATATATAAACTAAACAACAGAGCGGCACAAACGCGCGAGTAAACATGCGTAAACAGCACTACAGTCATGTATAGGTTAGGAGAGAGAAGTGAAAGCACGTCGGTAGAATTTCTTCGAATTATAGCCTCAGAATTGCAATAAATTCTGTTTAGATTTCAATGCAGGCTCTCGAAATTGCATTCATCGTTTTTGATTATAATGTCGACCTCATCAATTGTGCTGTACACTCCGATACACGTAATAAACAATGTTAAACCCGAGCTCAGGGTATCCTCCGGTTTTGGTCCTGCTACCCGTACATAGGGGTAACCGGATCCCGACGGGATCCTCACCTGACCACAAAACACCGAAAACCTGATCCGTTCCCTACGTGCAAATCCGTTGAAACTGATCCGGACGGGATCGTAACCTGAAGTACATTTCTGATCGGGAAAGAGCCAATATGCAGCGCATGCCTATACTTTATCGGTAGACAGGATGCAAAAATGTGTCCACTAGATGTTACTTGAATGTAAGAACTATGGCCACGGTGAAGTGCAATAAAAGCGTTTAATAATAAAAAGAACCACACGACGACAATATGCGGCCACTGCATCCTCGTACACAGTAAGAATTTCTGCTTAATTTGCCGTGTCGACCGTGAGCATATCATAGAATGTACTGTTAGTATATTCTGCTATACTGGGAACTTGAATAAATATATAGAGGGCGCGAACCTGAGTCTTGCCTGATGTGTATATAGTTCTAATAATCGTGCGACCCGATTCTTCGGACTACTATTTAGTATTCTCCGAAAATCCGAACCTCTGATACTTTCGCGAATCGCTGGCCCGCAAGTATACTTATACTCGAACAGGGCGATCCTTTAGTAATAAAGGAAGATCGAGAGAGCGGGTTTTACAACGCGCGAAGGCGTATAGCCGTAAATAATTATCGGAGGCAGCAGCAGCAGCAGCTGTCGCGCCCTTATATATACGAAAAGTATCACGGATCCGAGATTCCTTCAACGTCACAACGACGCCCTCACAATATAAGTACCTATAACCTATACCGATGAGATTCGAAGCGGATGGACAATACCGGAGCCTATATATATAAATTCGCAATCCGCGGAGGAAGGGCGCGAAAGAACCATCAGCCTATTATATAAGCTCGGTGTGTGAGGATGAAGCGGAGGTTATTCGCTAGGCGAGGGTCTTCGCGGCTTTCGAGGGTTATTGCTCGAGGGTTTGTGCATCATGCATACATAGCCGACGAGGTTGTATTCTGAGGTACATCCAACATATATAATGCATCAGCTTAAAAGCGCACTCGTAAAGCTTCGCATTTCGCGCGGGCGATCGGGAACTGCACGGAGCACAATGAGCGCATTATGTGAACTTTGTGTAAGTATAGTATATATATATGGCAGGTTGATGCGCGAGCCCTCTGTTTGTGAGAATAATACACGTGATTGTGTGAGTGTATGTGCCGGACTTATGGAGTCAATGGAGGCCCCGCACGCAAGAGTTTGGGTCCCGGGGCGCCCCTTCGTATTTGCCTCAAAGGCCCTCTTCTCGTATTGATTCAAAGACGCCGGGTATTTACCTGCTCTGTCTATCTCACCTGTATACGCACGGGTGTGTGTGTGTGTGGGGGGGGGGGGGGGGTAAGGCCCTGTAAAGAGAGGAGGTGGGAAGAGTCCTCCGAGAGACGAGATTGAGGATTTATCAATGAGCGGTTCGGGTCCTATAGAAAAGACCGACATCGCGCAGGATGAAAAAACGCGATCATAGCCGATGGCGAATATTCGTGATCGATCCTCTCTGCTCTTTCGTTTGGTGAATTTTTCAACCTCCAGCACTGCATGAAGCAACATTCGAGATGTAAAAGTATAGAGAGAGGAGAGCCATCTGGGTGTGACCAGTCTCTTTGTCCACTGTTCTACCTTTTTCTTCCTTTTTTTTTCCTTCGACAATGAATTTTTGTCGTGTTTTTGGAAACCCAACCTTGTACCTCACTCTCAACTGTATATATGTATGTACACAGCTTGACGTGAATTTCGAAATTTCTTACCCGCACAGGAACGTATTCAAAATCATCCACATCCGTCATTATTTCTCTTTTTACAATACGATCGTATTTATCGCGAGCTCAGGTATATACTATGAATAATAGGTTATGTTATACCTGAGATTCATTTTAGATATCACGATAAAAAGCTGGATAATATACTTTATTGTGATAGAATCGTTGCTGAAGTAGGAATCTTTTGATTCACGATTATATGTGAGAGTTAGAAATGATACTTATATGTATGCGATCGAGATATATAACCGCGAGAGTGGAAACTTTTATAATCCATCATATACACCGCAGCAGCGGAGCGATCTGACGTGCGTATTTATACGCGAGATATTCCATTCTCCAAACGGTCGAAGGCCCCTAAAAATGATGACGAAAGAAGGTAAGTATGTTGTTGATGAACGCTGTATAAAGAAGCCTTACTCTCTATACACAATAAATGTTGAAAGTTTTCATTAGAGACCAAGAAATAATTGATCGTCCATGTCCACCGCAGTTTCGTTAATTTAAACCAATCGTTGGAAAAAAAAAAATAAATAAAAGATTCAGTGAGAATTGATCCGATTCAGCGTCACATCACGCCAGAGCGAGTAATAAGAACGAGATAATTAATTTCAGAGAACTCAGAATATAAGAACGCCGGCAGCGAGCGAGTTTGATTTGAAAAGTTCTTCCATCAATCTGCGCGCCGCGCCGCATTCGTTTCGATTATATCGGCAACCTTGCAGTCTCTCACCAGAAAAACCGAATCACATTTTATTTTATCACTGTAAGTATACCACAGGCGTACAAAACGTTCAGTTGTATTGAATGAAAAAAAATTTTAGTCTTCGACACTATTTGATCGCGATTAACGGTGATACGATATCGAAAACCTTGATTTTTTTTTTTTCATACGACCATTATACCGGTGGATGTGGTGTAATGTACGTGTACGATGATAATTCATCATTTTTTTTCGTGTGTCTAAAAATCGGTTCTGTATACTCACTCACAGAGAGATCTGAATCAAACGGCGAACATCGAAACGGACCCCAACTCTCACAGATAGAACTGGAATATAGGCGTTATACCTACTGTATCGCTTTGCGAAACCGGAAACTCGTGGAGAAACTACACCGACACCAAGAGTTGTTCAATTTGAGTATATTCGGACCGTTGGCGCATCGAAGAAGAACGAATAACTCGGAAAATGTCTGTGAAAATAGTTTGGTGAGCTACTACGAGAAAATATTCAGTCGAATACTTTGAAAGTTGGAATGTGGATGATATAGTTTGGAGATAGTTGCGAACTCGAATGCGCCGAGCAAAGACTATACCTGTAATTTAGACCCAATTAAAAAATATACTGCATCTGCCGAATGATAAGAGGGCTTTTACACATACACACACCAAGATAGCGATATATGCACGTCTTGCGTTTTGTGCATATAGCTCGTATCACTGTGTCAACACGACGAGAGAGATAGGATACAAACTATATTAGATCGTCGTTGAGCGGAGGAAGGGGGAGGGGAGGGGAGGGGAGTATATACCGAGGAAGAGATGCAAATTCGTGGTAGATTTTTACTTCGAAACGCAAGAATTGCTCCGACTTCGTTGTAGCTGTGTTTGAAGCTCGGTTTTATTGTTCTCGAAATATTCTGGCTTCGTTTGTCGAGTACGTTGGCGTTGAAACTCACGAGGAGGCGTTAGAATTTACTCACGAAGATAGACGTTGAGACTTTAAAAGCCGAGCAATATTTTTTGACCCAAAATGCTGACTCTCGTGAATTTCTTCTCCTCTCAGAGCTTTTTTCGGTGATTATTCATGGCTGTCGTAGCGCGAGATAATAACAACAACTCGATATAGTTATCGATATTTCAAAGGGGATTCGAATTTCTTCATTTCTTCCTTGGAGAATCCAAGTTTTCTTTCGGAAAAATTGATAAAATTGCGGCAAAGTTCAAGTTGAAATCTCAAATGTAAGAATGTCAGTGACGTTTTAAATGACGAGTGGGTTGTTACGTACAGTCAAATTACAGAAAATGATGTGAATGTTAGTGCGAGTAAGTAGTTTAGATTTGATATTTCATTTTATGAAGCACAGCTAGAAAATGTCGTTTGCTACTCGTGCTGCGCACTCGCCACATAATATACTATTATTCAAGGAGATATCGCATGAGCCAAATTTCGTAACAGTTACATATAATATGAAATGTACACGGGGCCGAGATGGCGGTGGTATTTCAAAACATGTACACTCCCAATTTGGATGGACCCAAAAATAGCTTGTCACAAATTTTGTTAACAGAACCTCCTTTCAGGATTTTCATTGATATTCCATAGCCAAAATGTTCTGATACATCCTTAAGTACGTGCGTTACCTGAAATTTTTATCAACAAGACAAGTGAGCATCTATCAACCCACAGTTACAATTCTACAGGGGACTCTTGATCGTTTGTTTGTCCATGTTATGCCATGATCAGCAACACGAGAATTGTAGGTACGAAAATTATTGACGCCTCGATTGGAACACTCCGTTTTACCATAGATTACTGAGCTCGAAGTAACGTGTTTCAATCAAGGTTGATTCGAAATCTGCTATTACAAACGGTGTTGTAAGGATTCATCATCCGACATTTGTTTGGAACATAAGAAAGAAAGACAATTAGAATGCACTGGTTTTTTTTTTCCAGAGACGACTTTTTTGGTACACTCTCAACACACATGAACAATCTACACAGATGTGTAAAAGATGAACCAGAATCAATTGAACATCTCAATTTGAGTATTGTGTGACCCGTTCATTGCCAGAACACCGAGGTTAGGTATTGCTCTATTTAGCCATGAGTTTGAGCACTGTTCTCTGAAAACCTCGAGTGACTGGAACATGTTCACATTTTCTAACTTGAAATGAAAATTAGCTCATTTCAAGCACATCAACATTCCAAATGAAGATTTAAGAACCTTGCTTACAGCGTTGCGGATCAATAACTGCACCTGGATGTGCGAAAAGCAAATTTTTTGCCCTAACGGGAAGTCTTAACACCAAACTACTTGATTGTGGAGTAACTGTTTTCAAAATCAGATGCTCTCCATGCACCGTTCACAGACGTTCACAGAGCATATTATAGCTTTCCCTTTGCTGTTAAGTTCACTCTTTTCTTATACAATAACCCGAGTAACCTCTTCTCTGGGAACCTCTTTAGAGCTCTGTCAACCGCATGCAGACTAGCAACTCGTCTCTCATTTGCAGGGATCTTCAGTGCACAACTACTATTGATCATACGAATGAACGTGAAATAAGTAAAGGTTAAAAAAGAATTTTTAAGAAACGCTTTTATTCACTGCGCGAAGAAACGTTGTAGAATTTGCGGGAGAATTCGGCAGAGTGTGAGAGAGATAAAATTTAGTTGAGCAGTGAAAATTTCTTGAAAAAAATTGCACTATACACGACAAAAGATGCATATAAGAAACTAATATAGCGGAGACGCGTGTGCTGGGCAGCTCGCATAAGCCCTACACTCGGCCCTACTACTTATATGGCGCCACTATGTCGCGAGTCACTCAAATTTCGGAAACTGTATATATATTGAGAATTGAATGCAGCAGACACTTTGGCAGACATATCTTTGGCTATGCCCTCCATAATACACGCACACACGAGGTTAATCACGTCGAAAACGTGGGCAACCTCGAATCCTGCATCGACGTACGCTCGGATGTGGTCCAAACACCAATCAAAATCAGAGTAGATGGAGAAATCCATTTTCCGTATTTCAACTGATTAATATAATCCAAAAGTAATGACACTGACACTCTATTGAAAGGTATATCGTGCGAGTCCTACAGAAAGAAGGCAAAGATCACTATGGACACGAGACAAGTTACCGAGGAAGACACGAGGTAATGGAATGGCGGCATGGCGGCGGATGAACGCAGTTTGCCCTCGACAGAGCGGGGACGGAAGTGGGGGAGGGTGCGTGCATCGGGAATAGACTTTGGAGAAACGAAGAAAGCTAGATTGCATCAGTACACTCATTTGATTAGTGATGTTTATTACTAGGACACGAACACAAGAGAAACGAAATGAACGAATTAACATACGGATCGCTACACAGACACTCGACACTCAATTGGGCAATGAAGTATTTTCCCCAGATTACACACACTGATTTGGAAAATACCTCATAGACAAGTACACCGACGAACGAATACATAGAGAATGTCGAAGGTGTTCACTAGATGACGAACTGGCGCTCGGTCGAGTGCAATAAAAGCGTTTAAAAAGAAATGTGGTGTGCGCAGTTTGAATTTGCTAGAACGAGCATCATCAGAACTGATGGTCGAGTATGTACATCCAGGGGGACACAGGCATCAACGAGGCCTATGATCAGCTCTGCTGCATGGAACAAGAGCGTATGTGTGTACAGAATATGTACAAAGACAGGGGGAGTCGTACTACAATGCTATGGGGGTTATTATATTGAACGGCGCGACACGAGACAAGCGCACACATATTCAGCAAAGCTCTTGGGTTAGCAAACGAGCTTGTGCCATCATGCAGTGATGTGCAAGTCCGCTGAACCCAAGCAGAGCCAGCCAGAGACAAACGTGAGCCTTCATACATCTCACTGACTACAACGATTCTCTCTTATAATATTGGAGCTCGTCGAGCTGGTCTCTGATAGATCAGAATCTGATCTCAGAATCGGGACACCACCCAAGAGAAGACAAGGACCAAGACCAATAGATTCACTACTATGCCCGGGCACTGAAATCTAAAAGTGCCACAGCCAGATGCAGGGGTTATATCCTATACATAGTACACGAAACAGGAAAAAGGAGCCAACAGCACGTGGAGGAAATTACCGAGCGTCCGGCTCTGCCTGCTCTCTCGACATCGTGGACGTGTAATCGCGTGTCTCAAATGGGGGGAGTTGGAGATATTAGTGAGAGAGAGAGAAGGTTTCGTTGGGGGGCTTCGCGGGAAACATCTATACACTGAAAAAGCTAGGAAAATTACCAACTAACCTCGCTCAAGCCGTGTCTAATGCGATTCTCACTGCCCCGGTGTTTCAAATATATATATAGGTACCCAATCCGTGAAGCCATCAGCACACCAAGGTAAGCAGTGAAAACCTGGCGAGGAAACCTGGAGCAATAATTCCGAGCAAGAATTTCACTAGAAGGATAAGAGTAAGGTCGAGCCTGATGGTCAGAATTGATTCAACAAAGTTTTTCTAATGCAGCTTCTCGACACTTGGGAGACCTCCCGTTTCTATATAATGACGAATGGTCACGGCCTCGAATTTTCGGTTCTGCAAAGCTATACTAGTATTATCCCGTATGCTATCCCGCGGAGCGCTTTCCATGATTTTCTACATAGTCGATTTACCGGGGCGTCTATAGAAAAATTTGCCAATGCAGAATTTCTCTCTTCTGTCCCGCGTCAAAGTATACAAAAAGCTCGATTCATACTTTCGAGGCTGATAGTTTGTCTCCTCGACGGGACACGATTTTGGGATTATAGGCCACCGCCGATCCATTCGTCTCGAGTCTCTCTATGTAAGTATGACCATCACATTTTTAGTTTGTTCAGCGGAAGCTTTGCGTTGGTGTGGCAGAGCTGGAACAAAAAAAAAAGAAATCGACGAGGCCACAGTAAGTATATAGAAGACGGAAATTTTTTTGTTTGCTGCGTGAAGGACTGGTGGTATAGTATAGAAATAATTATCCATGAAGCATGACAAAATCTTGATTGGCTCCGATACAAGAATTGTATAAGAAAATGATAGAATAGTAGTAGCTGTACGTAATGTGTGCGCCAACCAGCCTTTAGCTGAAAAACCAAGCAAAATATAATAGGAGAACTTTATGCTAATGCGGTTATTAGGTATTCATGAATTATACCGCATCTTTTCACGAAAAAGTTGTACAACGAAGCGAATCTTGCCATCATCAGTACCAGCAGCTCTTAGACGAGATTTGAATATTTCAGAGGACTCATATCCGGCAAACCATCCGTGCTATATATATAGACACACACACCACACGCAAATTGTTGCCAAATAGCTCATCTGCCACTTTACAGCAGAAGGCATCTCGGTGAATTTTATGAATTGAGAGACAGACGCGATAGAAGCTGACGACCTATAGAAATAAAATATTATCCAGATGGCGCGCGAGTGAAAATCAATCTACATTACGACATCGTCTCAGCACGAGAAGAAGAGCTTCTCAGCAGATTGTAGTACTTGCACATCTATAATGAATACGAGTCACAATTTCTGTATGGTCAGGGTAAAAAATTGAAGCTGCAAAAATCACGGGAGCAGCATCGGCAGCACCAAAGCGCGATAAATCGGCTATATATATACTACACCATCCTCAGCTAAGTGGATTCGGGGGATAGAAAGAGATGCAGGCTGGTGGCATACCCCTGATCATCCGGTATATTTTTTTTCATCCCCTTTATTGCCTGCACGCCTCGCTTCGAGCACAGAAAAAATCCAGGCCCATTACGACAGCCTCAAAGCATCAGACCAGTGAGATGGGAGATACGGGTTCGAGCTGCGTGATGCTCTGCAGAGAGAGAGAGCCGAAACGCGATATGTTTCCCGCAGAGACCGACGGTCTAATGGTCGCCACCAATATATAATATACGCCCCTCTGAAAAATTGTCATCTGTAAAATTTCCCAAAAATCCAGTCAGCCACACATCGGGAGAAATCATGTTGCGAGTGTAATCGAATCCGAGGCGACGAGAGTGAGGTTCCTCTATATCTCTCGGTTTTCGCGCAATTCTCACAAGGTGTGTACGCGTAAATCATGAAAGAAGCAACTTCCTCTTTGCATTCTTTTCCTGTTTATCCGGCTTCACGATGTTGTAGAAGTCTGCTCACGCGTGTGCACACGTCTTATGCGAAGCCCATGTCTCTCTTTCAAATGTATGTGTGTGTGTGCGTGTGAGGGTCGTGAAGTGGTAGAGAGAAGGGGGGGAGCTTGCCGAAGATGTAGATCCAAGATTTATTGTCGGGGATGATTTATCACGGCTCTATATACGATTTTTCGTCAGTGCAGCTCGGGTATATCTGAAAAAGATTGAGAAGAAAGCGATGGACTTTTTTGCGTCTTGAAATTCGTGAAGTAGCAAAAGTAATACTTTATATATTAGTCAGTGCATGATACGCGACAAAATTGCCGTGAAAGTTGCGAGACGGCGGGCGTCCCAAAAAGCCTGAACTCGAAGAGATAAAAATTAATCCGATATATACTGGCGGATGAAATGTGCGCGCATTTTATTTGCGAGTCCTCATCGCGATTTCACGATTCTATGTATACATTTTTGTTAAGTCAGTCGGATTGTCGTCGGAAAAGTTTTCACGGTATTATCTGAAATTGTTGAGGACGAGATGAGAGTTGATAACATGGTGCGCCCCGTGAGAGATTTCTCAGAGAGAGAGAGAGAGAGAGAGAGAGAGAGAGAGAGAGAGAGAGAGAGAGAGAGAGAGAGAGAGAGAGAGAGAGAGAGAGAGAGAGAGAGAGAGAGAGTTTTTGGAGAAACTACTTAATTTTGTGTGAGAAATTTTAGCAAGAGGCAACGTTTTTATACCGAATCTCTACAAATTTCTACCGGCTATCGACTCGTTTTGTAAAGAAATCATTTGTATTTTACATGTTAGAGACATTCGTGAGATTGGATGTACCATAGTACAGACTGGCGAGCAATTCATTGCTGGAGGTATTATATTGCTCATCATCAATTATGATCCTCTCTGTCGGGGGGAAATTTCTCAGATTTCATGGAGAAACTGCATGAACATTCATGCATCGAGTTCTCTACGGAGTCTGGCTGTGTCAGCGTCAGTCGATACGTTTACATGGGCGTGTTCTCCACATTTAGAATCGACAGTATCGACATTGGAAAATTTTATAGGTCATGAATCAGTGACGTAAAAAGTATCTACGATAGGAACTTTTTCTGATTTCTTCGTTGATTATCTATCTCAGTCTCTCTTGAACATTCGTTCAAGAATAGAATTGGACATACTCTGTTTCTTTTTATGATCGATTCCATGCTTGATTCCACGAAAGAAAATTGTCTGTACTGCGATGTCAATCGAACGAACTTGCCTAATCGAACGCGGAGTCGTCAATGAGACGTGATGGAGTGGTCAAATTGAGAGTAAGATGAACTCTGGCATCAAGACTCTGGGAGCGCATTTGAAGTAAGATTATATAGTAAAAGTCGAACTGAAATGGACTCATTACAATCAATATTGTGGAGGTCAACAGTCAGATTGTTATACATCGAATAAATATCCTACACAACTCAATCCTCATAAAATTTGTGAGATTTCATCATTTTTCCGATAGTCTTGGAGCTTTTGGAAATTCATGGACGGATACCGCTTCATTCGGCTCAATTAAAAATTTCCTCAGTCTTGCGCCATAACGAATCTGCAATGAACCCAGTCATTTTTCCTTTTGACCGATAAACATTTGAGTGCTTAATGCATTTAGATGCTAAGCTCCAGATTAAAAATACTGACGATAAAAAATGTCTGAGTAAGAGAAGGGGGATGGGTAGAGGTAGATAAAAAAAAAAGCGAAAGAGATTATCAGCAAGTTTCCGTCGCTATCAGAGTCCGCCCCTCGCGTCCCGCCTCCTTCCTACCAAACTCTCTGACACGTACATTGCGCTTAATCTCACTCTTTCTCTTACACTCTTACTTTATCAAACACACCAGAGTTGGTGTGCCCTGTCCCACGAACAAGCTTCACTGTATCTATGTACATATATATGGTTGCAGACATCAGAGTATAAGAAAACGAGAGATAGCCGGTTGTCGAGTAAAAGAGCCGGAGAGGGTGAAACCGGCACTGACCGCTTGAAATTCCATCCACAAACGCTGTTTCTCTCTCTTACTCTTTCATCAACGCATCTGGCCACATCCGTGCTTCATCCATCCTAAATAGCAATGGTGCCAACATTTCTACTACTAGCACGCACACTTTTGCGAATCACCGCTTCAACACGCAACTTTTGTATATAATACGATAGGCGGGCGCTGCTGGGAAGGTGGAGAGAAAGAACAAAAGTGTGAGATAGGGAGAGAATGAGAAAGAGACAGAGGAGGTCTGATGGTGCGCCAGACTGCGCCCCAAGTGTATGCTACCTGCCCCCAGCACAAAAGCCAAAAGATTTTATTGAGATTTTCTCAGCAGCAGCAGCAGCCCCAAGGCTCCCTTCTTTCTCGGCCCATTCTCTTTTCTGGTGCCCCCATTCAAAAGTTACAATTCTAGATGCATTGTGAATCCACATGGTGGTATATAAGTAAACCAAAGAAATGAGACAGAAGAACAACAGTCTCCAACACCATAGCACCAGCAGGCCTCCAAAAATCCCTGACAGAGACCATAACCTGCAATACTGCAAGCCATGGTGAGAGCAGCACAGTGGCGCCCCCCTCCCCTCTTCAACCTCCTCACCAGTCCTCGTTTCATTTCACACTCTTGAGCTTAAAAAGAGCTACAATGTATATTACTGCCTGAATTCGCTGAAAACGACCACACGTTAGCTAAGAAGAGGAGATTGAGAAAGAGAGAAACTGAATTGTGCGTTTTGCAAGTGCAAGCTCGAAAAGTGTATAATGATGCGGCTGAGGTGGATAATACAGGCTCGGCTCGAGGCTGCTGCTCCAAACTCTGTATGAGCCAAAGTGAGTCAGATGGAGGTTAGGTTGGTATGCTGGGGATGCTGGGCTGAAGCTGGGGCTCGTTCTGTGGTCTGGGTGAGACGTGGCGTGCATGAGTAATTGCAGAATCGGCACCACTACCTCCTAACCAACACCACAAAACTATTTCCTCCTCATTTGTTGTACCTCACACTTTTCATTCTCATTCGACACAGCACATTATGCCAGTTTCGAGAGTGTGTGTAAGTAAAGAGAACCCTTGGATTATCACGAGAAAGCCCCAGGGAAGAGAGGCCCATGTTCGGTACCAACCAGAGGAGCTGTTTGGCTAAATGAAGCGTAGATAATTACTGCTTGATTTCGTATGGGGAGTATGTTATGTAGGTACCAACCATCGAGCTGCAAAGGGTAGCCAATTCAAGTTGTTCGACTGCCTGGGTATATATATAGTCAGTCGAAGCCTGCATATATGTATTCAGCACTGTATAATGGTCACGGCTAATGGAATCGAACTCTGATCGCCCATTCTCTTTCGGTATAACAGGGATTCGGAATATGACTGTATGATTTCTCAACGGGGAGTATCCGCTTGGTCATATGTATGTGCGGGGGGATCGCTTTAGAATTTCAAACGTTCTGGCGAAATGGGCTAGCACAGCCAGTATAGTAGCGGCAACTAGATATGCCATGCTCCGGCATATGACTATGATGGGGATATGGCACGAAATTCTAATCTCACTTATCTCAAACCGGCCCTGCTGGGCTCTGTATTTATAATGAATGCGATCAAGAGCCTTGCAAGTTGAGCCGCATTAATTTCAGAGAAGGGTATGGAAGGAATATTAAGATTGATCAGAATCTGAGAAGCTTCACTATCAAGTTCTAACATAAAGTCTCCCGGGTATATTTTTTCATTCAATTCCTCAAAATTCTTCTTAGAAGTTTGGAAGAGGGTGTTCCCAGTCAAAAGTGGTATTAGTTGAAGGTATGTTGTGCACAGCTGCGAAGCGATCTGATGTAGAAGAAATTTCATGCAAGTCTGCTAACCTCGTTTTTATCTAGCGGAGAACAAAACGGGTGTTCAACAATGTTGAAAAAGTACTGGTAAATTTTTTAAAAGAACGCGCTTATCATAATTTACAGTCGAAAACTATGACAAAGAGTTCTACTATAAATGTAAAGATCAAACCGTGACAACCAACTCCAGAAACTCGACTAAAAAATTTCGATAGTGGAACTTATTCTTATTGTATTGGAATTATGCTAAATATTCTGAGTTTCACATATTGATCAAGGAGGTTCGCCGTTTTCGTAATTCTTACAGGAATTTACTATGGACAAACATTCGTAATACCAAAAACTTCCAAGAACTCATTTGTGAGTTTATCCAGATTCGTGGCATACGAGGTGTCACACCTTGGGAACAAAAAACAAGACGGACTAACATGAGCCTTGGGAGGTTTTGAAAGTATAGTAAGAATCACTAATGTTAGAAGGTATAAATCGACGCCAAACATTGAGCTCTACGCACTTTGAACACTAATTTCTCGTTTAGAATAGACCATTAAAATTGTTCATTAAGAGAGGCCAAAACGATAGAAAATAAGTCCTTGATACGAAACAAGCAAACGGGGATATACCTGCTCATTGTGGAAATCTCAAAATTGTGTTTGAAACAAAACAGTTCAATCTCAAAACGATGAAAAATAGCTCTTCACTATTCACAAATACAGGCACGTATTTTTTCACAACACGCTGCCAAAAACCGTTGGATTCGAGGACGGACCTAAACGGGTGAATTATTACAATTGATTATGAGTATTCCAAAAGATACAGAGTCACGCATCTGGGAAACGTGTTTTTGGCGTTCTAGCATGCTAGAACGTGCACGCATAAAAAAATGTACAATTCTAATTACGTATATCTAAGATCTAAGAGAGTAACAGAATATTAATCGATGTTTGAATGTATTGAGGTCAACGGAATGGCATATGTTTGTTGGAGATGAAAGATCAAACTAAATTTTTCGAAATGCATGAGCAGACTGTGGCGTTTTTCATTTCTCGTTCGATCGTCATCGCAACGGGGTTACTTTACGATTCATAATTTCCGACTACTCACAAAAATTTAATTTTTAAATCCACGTGTATTTTTATATCGTCTGCATAATGAGTTTCCTTGGAAGAACCGACTATATCGTCGTCTCCGCCTTGCCCGCCTTGTAATAATACAAGATTATCGATAAAATCATGCGCAAGTCGGTCTTCGAATTCAACGAGCGGCCGCTTAATCCAACGTGACTGTTCGATATATTCAACAACTACACAAGGCCACTCAGCGTATTTCACACACAGACACACACGCTGAAATTTTACACACTCAATCTCAAATACACCTCGAAAAAAACCTCTACAGGACTCACAGTCTTCAAAAAAGCTATGGGAAAAATCTAAAAATTCCTGAGAATCACCGTAGATGATTAGAGAGAGCTCTCGGGGCGCGATTCGAATATCCAAACGAATTCATTTCGAAATCACTCATCCTCTGATGGCGGACGCGCGGATCCATCATTAGGGTGTGTTCACAAATGAAGCGTACGCACCGCTCACGACTCACAGCGCATACCCACGGCTCACGTGCGCCATGCGCTGCTCATCGGGTTTTAGCCGGCGAGTGAAATGGATTTCCCGGAAGATCGTTATCCATTCTTGATCGCCAACCTCAAGTTCTGTATTGGATCCAGCCGATAACAAGGGAAATCCACATCACTCGCAGGCTAAAATCCGATGAGTAGCGCATGGGGCACGTGAGCTGTGGGTATGCGCTGTGAGCCGTGAGCAGTGCGTACGCTTTATTTGTGGACACACCCTAACACCTCTTTAAATCTGTATATAGTGGTCTTTGGCGGTCGATGTGTGAGTTTGTTCACGTGTTGTTAGCGAAGACGACGGGGCAAAAAGAAAGCACTCTTTGAGGCTCATCCATTATTTATGCACACGAGTGAGGTCCCCGCGAGTCTCGGCGTCAATACCTCCTCTTGTCTTCGGTCACACATACGTGAGATCATCTCAAAACACAGAGTCACCCCAGAAAGGCCCATCAGACCCATTTTATTTTGGGGTAAAAATTTTTGGTCCAATCCACGTCCAGTCCCATTCGACTAGGTCCAACGCGGCTCTTAACAATTTTTCTCGAGAATCTTCCTCAGTCATCGAGGGCACGTCCTTTCCGTATTTCAATGTACTACGGCACGATTTGGACGGTCATACCTTTGAGACGCTTACGAGGGGACCTCGGAGGGAACAAAATCCGCTTGCTGAGCGCAAAAAAGTCGCCTCGAAAGCGATTTATGCCCCTCGAGAAAGAAGTAGGCGCCCGTATATACCGCATTCGAGATAGTGCGGGGAATAATTAGGGAGAGGGGGAGGGGGCAGAGCGAGTGGACATGTCGTGAAGCCCCACATGCATCAGGCTCTGTATACTGTGCTTAATACGAGTGCAGTATACAGGTGCAATTACCGGTCGATGCTATGAGAGGCCCACCGGACGTCGCGGCGGCGTCGCAATGCATTGCGATGCAACATAATACATCATCGTGGTCTCTGGGTCCGACTTTATCGCCTAATCTATGTGTCTATATGGGTGTGGTGATTATGTTTTAATCAAGCAATAGACAGCCAAAAATATACAACTTGAAGAAGTGAACGTCCCAAAATTTCTCGCGAAACAACATGTCCGACTTATTCTGACGCGATGAACAAGCTCTGAGTGGTTAGAAGTCACTTTGTATAACACGCCCTTTTGAGATTCAAGTGTAGAGACATGTTGGATGAGTAGTAAGGCTATGCGGGTTCTGGGGGAAAAGTGCATCGCGAAGACGTGTATTTCAAGCGCGGAAAGTGCATTGTGTTATGCACTTCGCTCAACAGTCGCGGCCGGGCGCGGGCCCCGGCGCGGATCCGCGCTCGCGCGCATAGAGTGATGGTTAGAAGGTGAATAGAGAATCACTTGTTTGCGGTGTTTCATATTTATTCCCTCTCTATACAGTCATCTACATAGTAGTGAAGTGTGAGAAGAGATATCTTGGGGAATTACGAATCAGTGTTCCGTGTAAGGAAACCTGCAAAAAGAGAGATCTCACTATAACAAACTTCGACCGTTTTGGTGATGAGCTACCTGGAATTCACGAAATGAAGGCTACTTGGTTAACAATATTACAAATCATTGAATTCAATCATGTTCTCAAAGCTAGATTTAATAAATTGGAGGGATGTGAGGAGACAGGCCGTCTACATGAGATCAAATGTTCACACCAGAGAAAAGTGAAGGTGTGGAGAAGATGGTGTGAATGATTCGTAATTCCCCAAGATATCTCTTCTCACACTTCACTACTATGTAGATGAGTGTATAGAGAGGGAATAAATATGAAACACCGCAAACAAGTGATTCTCTATTCACCTTCTACCCATCACTCTATGCGCGCGAGCGCGGATCCGCGCCGGGGCCCGCGCCCGGCCGCGACTGTTGAGCGAAGTGCATAACACAATGCACTTTCCGCGCTTGAAATACACGTCTTCGCGATGCACTTTTCCCCCAGAACCCGCATAGCCTTACTACTTGGATGGCACACCAATAATTTTGCCCTTCATGTCTTGCAAGCAATCTCCACATTTTTTTCATACAATTGCTCCAAAATCGGGGTTCTGCAACTGTAGAAGAGGAATTTTGAAGGTCTTGAGAACAGGAATCGAAAGCGTTGAGGTACGTCAAGATTGGTCAAACTAAAAATTGTGAATTTTCACCTGCGCGAGAACGAAAAATGAAAAAATCACTTACAATTTGTCTGACGGGAAATGAGGAAAGGATTTGGAGTAGATCTACCCTACTATTTTCTTATAACTCAACGTAACAAACGTAAGTGAAAAAAATAACGAGTGCCCATCCCAAATCGGCATAAAGGAGGCAAGTTGGGTACATTTACCTTAGTATGGAAAAAATATTGGAAATAAGGCAGTTTTTCCAGTTCAGCCATTGATGATGATGGTGATGGTGATGGTGATGGTTCTCTATTTCACCTTGGGGTAGAACCCCGTCTGGTGTTTACGAATCATACAGAGATATACAAAAAATACTAAAACTGGTCGCACCCGCTGTAGAACTTATGAAATTTTAAATACAAGTCTTCAAAGACATATTATGTTTACAGGTTCGCATAGTATACAGTCGAATTTGTGCAATGTGTTAATTAAAACCAAAAAGAAAGTTTTTTTGCTATTTGAGAGCGTCTGAGACTAATTGAAGCAATTTGTGTTTGTGATTCCGGTTCACTCTAAGCTTAATCTCGGGGTCGAATTGGTGAAACTTGCTGTAAAACAGTTGGCACATTGATATTTGACAGAAAAATCGAATTTTGATGGCTTTAGATAACTAAGAAGTACTCTCAACGAAACATACTCGAGTAAAAATTTCGTTGTCGTGGGATGTGATATCACTAAAAAAAATCGATACCAGGGAAGCGTGTTTTACATACTTTAATGGTAAAAAATGTAGTTAATTGCTCTGGTCTTGGCTGTTAATGCGTATGCCAATTTAGAACGAAGTCTAGAGCGCAGTGAGATGTGGACGGTTCGTTTCGTGGGCCAAGCGAGGGAAATGAGTCCTCATGGCACAAAATGTCCGTGAGCAATGTGTGCTCATGATATGGTATCATGAACATTTTAAAACCATTGCACGTTTAAACGAGGTAGTTTCTTAATCACAGATCTCCAGAAAGAAAATTCACGAAACGATGTAATTTGCTAGAGTCGAGGCTAAAATTTACCAAGAAAAACTTGAATCTGACGATTTCCCGACACCTGCCAATTTTTGTATTGAAATCAAATCGGATAATTCAAACAGAATGACCAATGAATATGATAATACAGTACGACACAAGTTGGCTCATCATGCATGGCAGAGGTACATAAGACCACGTGCAACGAACTCCTTTTCCACTTGCTCTGATGGCGATGCACTCGAGCCTTATCCGCCACACTGTACTTCACCAAAGAGTAAGTATTATATACTTGTGCAGTGTGCATGACGCGGTGGTACAGCCTCTTCCGCCCACGCTGAAGAACACGCCCGCATGCGACACTCTCGCTTTCGAGATAGCGCGAGTGCATATAGTCCTATATGTGAATGTCGGCTCTGTGCTGCGGGGCTCGTTATCTCGGCCGTGCGAGTTCAGACTCTCGGGGGAGGAAGAGGAGGTTCTGGCCTACGTTCTGTACTGCTGCTGATATACAGAAAGAGACAGAGTTACTGGGTAGACAGAGAAAAGGAATAGAGAAAAATTGCGACAGCCCAGTGGTAATCCGCGCAAGAAGTGGATCGATAGCAGTGATATGGAGGCATACGGGTTTCGTGTACATGGAACGAACCTGTGTGAAGCCATTTTTGATCATCAAATGATGGTGAAAATAACGGGGATGAGCTGTTAGTGCGAGTGTCTGAACCTGAAATCATTTTAGATCTTGTCGAATAATAGCTGTTTCTTCAATCATTGGATCAGTTCTAGATTCACGACAGGGATATCACCTTTGAAAATGGTAAAAAAGTTTACGAAATTTCGAAACGGTACAAAATTTTGTGGTCAAAAAAGGCATCATGCTTCCTGGTGGTAATGAGTGATTAACGCCACTCCTTTGTATCGAAAGAGGCACACTCGCCGAACATGAATTCTGATTATTGAATTTCAATTGATCGGCTTTGCCGATGCCAGTATCATTGTGTCAACAAATTTCGCTGACTCATTTCATGGATCGAGTTGAATTACTTCAATTCGAACTATGCACCTCCAAGCCTCGTATGGTTGCGAGGTTAACTTGGAGGATTTTGATGGAAAGTGTAAGGGTGAAAAGAGACATATGGGAAAATTTTGACTCTACCCTAGATTACAGTGCGTTTCGCCATTCCTCGTCAGATCTGGCTTGTCAAGGGGACAGACGATCTGCCGAGGTTAGTCCCCGACACGGTAGAACATGAATTCTGAACAAACCTGAAAAAGCTTTGTATTCCTGGAGTGCTGCTTTGCTTAAATTCAAATCAGACTATTTGTAGTGATTTAATTAATGCAATGCAGTTACCATCCACGTTAAAAGATAACCTCTTGCGATTCGGGCTAAACGGCGAGCAGACGAATTCAAGTGAGATGATGACAAGTATATTCATCGTCTCGTCTTCAAGTCCAAATCGCAAAAGTATCGAACCAAAGTGCGAATAACTGAAGGCGCTAATGTTGGAGTCCTATCCCTAATGCACACTTACTGACATTTTCAGATAAATTTTTGAGATATTGCTAATCCAGGAAGTGATGCCAATTCTATGTTTTGCCCCAGAATCAGCGTTACTTCCTGAATTAACGATATCTCAAAAATGAGAGGAGTTGAAAATCAAAGCTGACAATGGAGTATTCAGATTGTGAATCGAACGGTTCTGAAGAGAATGCTCGATACACATCTGTAGACAAGATTTCTGCTTGCAAAAGAAAAGATCGGAAGAATTGAGACGTATATCGATACGGTCGAATCGATATTTTTGAGCGAATTCCCTGTGTTTGATGCCAGGGCCTAAAATGTTTGACTGTTATTCACAATAATTAGTAGCTCTAAAGAGCTCATCGTACATTTCTTTACAGAACCACTCATATAGCTAAGTGTCGACGCTGAGCTGAGGATTAATTGTTCAGACCGTGGTCGGGGTTCTTACTATAAGCTATGTAGCGGTTTCCAAACTCGATTGCGTAATTTTCGATGCGAAGCTGTTTTAATAAAACTCTTCAAGATGCAAGAAGCCACATGGACTCTCGCGGGGACGTACTTATATCAGGCAACATGTGCACGCGACACCGCAAAGCCTCTGCTTAGTACGTTCGTTCTTTCGGTATATAAGGCTGACCTGGAAAAGCTCACCGAGGTTGGCTGCCACGCCACTATACGGTATTATACTCTGAGCCATTTTCTTGTACGTATTTAGAGGTGCGCAAAGCGTGACAGCTGCTTTTACTGCATGACAGTCCTTGCCGATTGACGTTCAAGAGTATTATATGCACGCGGCCATGGCTTCCAATTTCGAGGCGTATCGGAAGCTCTCTGATGACCGATTTACAAATCCCGACAACTATTTCTCGGATATATTTCAGAAACGGATATTTCTTTCAAATGCCTGCACAATGACTCTGTTAGATTGGAATTTTTTCTTGGTTTACATGAATGTGGTGTAGCATTCCATAATTGCGAGAACTTTAGAGTCCAACCATATATTTATCGAGAATCTACTTGTATTTCTCGACACGTACATCACTATATTCTCGACGTGTAACTTTACAGGTATATATCTTGTGATGTGTGCCGGTTTTTTCTGGCTTCATAAAGTGACAGTGGGAGGCGATGTTTCAGTGAGAAAATGAGCGGCAGTACATCTGACAATTAAGCGATCGCACGCGCGTCAAACCAATTTCTTCCACTGTAACCTCACTTTCTTTATACAAGACACTTTTTAATTGCACCGTTGGTAAGCGAAGCGCCGTTGAGGCTCGCGAATATTTTGATAACCCAGGGCACATTTATCTTTCCCCTATCGCTCGATCTAGTTCCCAGACAGAACGTTCAGGAAGAATCTCGTTATTTCCATAATGTACGGCGACGCGATGTAGAGCTTTTTTTTTAAGCAGAAATAACACTATCACTTTACTCTCATCTCTTTTTGAACGAAAATATCACGAGAGCACTCTCACTCTATATCTCGAGTTCATCCAACAGTTCTAGAATATAAAATTAAAAATTTTCTGAGATCACATAACCTATTTTTCAAAGATTTTCTTGCGATACACAGAGATGAGAAAATTCTGAAAGGATTTATAATATTACATCAGAGGCGTTTCATCACCACCGGTGTAAGATAGCAGCACTGAATCATAGGTCGAATAAATTTTATAGCGGGCAGGGGATTTGTGGCGGGGATAGGTATAAAATATACGTGAATGGACAGCAAAGGCAAAAGAGGATCGAGAGATGATTAACGGCAGCTGCCGCACGGGGATTGCGAGGAGGCCAAAAATACAAATCACTAGATTTTGGATTAGGCGCGATTCGATGCGGTGTATTAGTCGATACCGAAATAGTTTTCCGCTGAAAATTTTAAGAAAAATTTGGTATTGGGAGATGTAGTGTAGTTATGTAGGAAAAATACCGATGCCAGAATTGCTTCAAGAGAACTCTATCAATCGAGCTATCTTCAGCGTTACCATTACTCACATTGTGATGGTTAGAAGTATATCAAGATCAGTGAACGTACACTTATTGTTAGTGAGAGAATTGCAACACGAAACACGATGAACATAGCACGCGATATTCCAGCATTAGATTCATCTGTAGCAAAGTTTGAGGCTGATGGAATATGCATGTATATCTTGAAACGGACCTATATACGCGTATTTCGAACCGCGAAATCATCTTCAATGAATTCAACCTGCTGACGAAAAGTGTTTACTACATAAGTGGATTTGCCCAAAAACCAATACAGTAGGCCCCGCTTAATGTGATCACGGATAATATAATCAATCGGTTAATGTGATCAGAGTCGCTGAGCCCGATTCGCCTCTATATTGAAGAGTGTAATATACAATAATTTTCCGGATATAAGAATCACCCGCTTATTAGAATCAATTTTTCTCGGCCCGATGTGATTACATTAAGCGGGGCGTACTGTACTTATGATAAGTTTACTTCATAAAAATCGTCAAGAATCTGTGACGATGCCAGTAATGTATTCCGATAACAATGGAAAAGTCTCCACATGCTTCTACTTCGTCAAAAAATGGATGAAACCAAAAGTTTTCAAATTTGTAATTTCAACATTTTTTGTAATTTTACAACTGCTTAGTTATTGATTTCTTGCGGGTCACGAAACTTTTCCGAAGCTAATTTGTGGGGTCCGAAGTGAGTGCGTCAGAAAGACCATCACTTGGAGATTTCAAATTTTCGACACTCTGCTCATGATAAGACGAGAAATTCAGCTTGAGAACGCATCAGATGTTTTTCAGCGAAACAAGGCACTGATCGAAATGCAGGTGATGTGGTTTTCAGGCTATTTTTCGAATTCGACTGGTGCACCATTACATCGCCCCAATCATGCCAGAGGATCGCACTCACGTCAAATTTTTTACACGAAACAGAATCATCGATCGCTTGACCCAACCTCAAATTTCAAGTCTCTAGCAACCGTTCTCAATTCAATCGAAACCCCAAATCGCGTTCCAAATCATTTTAAGCTCCAACAGAGTTTGAATGTTTGAATTTTCGACAGAGGGGCCGAATCGAAGAATAAACTCACACAAGATCTATCGCCCCGAATCATCAAAACGAAGCCCCCGCGGCCTTCGTTTTGCATTATATTCGAACGCCCGCAATCTCCGCTCCGCCAAAAGCTCCCAAATGCTTTCCAATACACTGATGTGCTCGAGGATATGCTGCTGATGCTATACATCGGAGAAGACGTCGCTTGGAATTTTCCACGATAAAAGAGGCAGGCAGGCAGGCAGGCAAGCAGGCCCGGCGGCGGAATAATAATATAAGGAATCGATTGCTTCGAGAAAGAGAGAGAAATATATAAGGAATATGGGCGTCAGCGACAGCTGGACTCTGATGCTGTTGCTGCCTGATGCAGGCCGAAATGTTTGCGCGCCCTAATCGCCCACCCGGCCCGCATTATATACGAAAACCAATTCGGCACGTGCATTTCTGCCTGATGGCATCACACAATAATAATAAAAGCTGCGTGTATATAAAACGAAATGTTTCAGTGAGAGGCGTTTTTGCCCAGGGCGCAGATAGCGAGGCAGCAGACAGACGTTGTATTATCGCGAAAAACAGCCCGCTGATGCACTTTGCAGACAAACTTTTTTTTATCACGCCCAGGAAGTATGGCATCGTAATAGAGCACAGCAAACCCCTCTCTGCATGGACGTCCAAAAGTTTAGAGCAGAGTGCTCCCGACGGGTTGCCCTCTTCGGTTTACCTTAAAAATATATGTATAGATATAGATATATAGGTGGAATTAACAACGATGTGGCTAATTGCAGTTGCCAAAGTCTCGTTTGCGGCCGGCTTTCGTGGAATAATCTTTATTGACAGTGGAATTCCTAAGTAGGATGTAAAAATGTTATTTATTAGCCAACTTTGCGCGGGGCACGCGGTGTGCATGGTGTCTAACAGCCTGGAATATATTCCAGCTGCGCGACTCACGCACATCGTGATAAAATAGTTTTTATTCAAACCATCATTATCTTGGAATGAGAATAAAAATGTCGTTTAGAAGAAGAGCGAATTTGGCGTTTGGATTCTCGGGAAATTCGAAGATTACAAAAAAAGCTCTCAAATTTCCAGGTAAACTTCAGGCGAGTCATTCTCTGCGATGGAATTACTTCAAGAACTTGAACAGCGTCAGTTTTTATCATCTACATTTGAAGTTCAGCGTGATCACTTTGAAATTTCGTTATGGAGTTCAAGTAAAAGAGTATTCGAGAAAAGAACGCGCAACATTTCAATCTTGAGACCGTGCGCCTCGATTTAGGGGAATATGGAAGAGCTTCGTGGAACCGAGCCGTCCCGTCGTTTCTGATCTCGATTCGAGCGTGATGGGGCAAGCTGATCTCAAGCATGCAGGGCAAATATAATTAGGCGAAGAGTGACGCCTCTTGCTCACTGTATCAGAGTCCTTATTAAAATTTCGCTGAAAAGATTCTGAGCGCGCGTCCGGCCCCTCATCGCTCGGGGCGCATCGAAAATACAAATTAGTGCTCTTGAATCCCTCCTTTTTCTCCATGGTAGAATTCGAATATCCTCCCGAAGACTCTCCTGAATCTCAAGATGCGAATATTCAAATATGAGATTCGAATAGGAAAATTCAGCGAGGTGGAAAGAGACGATGTGTCAAATCCGAATTTGTCAGTGTGTGTAATGAGTAGGGGACACTCTGTGCAAATTTTCGAGCTCCAAAGTGTAATATTAGGGCGCTGGCCTGTGATCCCCGAGCTTCCCATCGCATGCTCTCGAGTTCGCTTTTCAGCAAAAAACGGTAATAAGTGGCAGCTGCTGCTGCTGCTGCTGCTGCTGTTCTCCCTTCCAATACTATGTTACTGGCGTGAGAGAGAAGGAGCGAGTGCAACTTGATCAAAGTTTACTCGATAAAGCGCGAACGTGGTTTACGTTCGTAACTGCAACCATGCCATGTCTCGGGATTATATTCCTCGCGATAACGCCCAACGCTATATATGCTACTGCACTTTTACGCGTTTCCGACTTTTACAGGCGTCAGTCAGAAATATAATCGGCTCTTTCATACAAACTCCAGCTTGGCTATAGCTGCATCATATAAATTTTTTCAAATTTTCAAACTCGAAGCTCGGAGTACAGCTACCTATGTGAGCGTAGTACTTAGCAAAAGCTCTCCCAAGGGATTCGAAAAATTTTTACACGAAATAACAACGAAGCAGCAACGAAATGGCCGTTGTTCAGTTTGCCACACGCGGAATGCTGAGAAGATCTTCTTGAGATGTTTGCTCGGTTGAAGCTCTTTTCTCTTTCGCTAGTGCGTGCCAAGCCTTTGCAACAACGCGTCCTCTTATTCCCCGGATTCTTTTTAAAATTGCCGCCGTTTGGTGCTCCGTGCGCAGTTTGCTAAAGTAAGTGCAAGTTTGCGTGATATGCGAGAGAAGAATTCTTGCTGTTGAAAATTTTGACAAGCTTTCTTCTTCTATAATATTGCACAGTATAATAGTTATGGTTGTGAATTATAATAATACATAGCATAGAAATAGCTATGGTTAGCTGACACGTAGAATGAATGAGAATAGTCCTTAGGAATTTGTTGATGTAAAATTGTGAAGCGAGGATTTGAATTTTCTCCCCGTAATATAATCGGCTCAAGTAAAAGAGGCTGAAGAAAAATCATCGATCATCGAACCCGTATACCTCACAGATCTTAGTATTAGTGTTGTGTTAGGTTATGTAGCGTAAAAGCAAAGCCCACGTAAGTGGATCTTATCTGAGCTCCGAAGCGGTGCGATCATCAATTTCTATGAGCGTTTCAAATATTTCACCTTCGCAGACTAACATGCAGGCTCTCTCTCTCACTCTCTCTCTCTTTCATTCACGCTGAGCACACAATCGTGTTATACGTGAACGTCGTTCTAAATCCAACACTGCCAACGCCTTGTTCCTCGCTCTCTAGTGCGTAAATGTATTACAGGTACCTATATGCTATATTGATTGTCCTTGTGCTTGAAAATGAAAAATTTTTCCGAAAGAACTGATGTAGGTACATATATATATGACACACACTCCAAAGCGAGCAAAGTTTGGAGTACACAGAGCCAATAGGGTATTGAACATCATAAGTAATCCTTTGAGTAAAAATGGCCAAATATTGAAAAGGTTTCGGCTAAATACAAAAAGCTTTTAGTGTAGCGGTGTCACATGATCAATACATAACCGCCGCGTCGACGTAGTCGTCGGAGCAAGTTGTGAAATCCGTGCCCACGAGTTCCGGGATGGGATTAAGCTTATGGAACCCAAAGTTTGCTCATTCTGCTCTCCGAAGATGAACGAGATATTGCCACTCATCGTTCCAGCTTTGCGAACATAATTGAATTTTGAATATTGTATCTCCATAGATTTATACATCGTGACTTCATGTTTATTCAGAACTATAAAATCAAACGACAAAGTGCCCCACCCACCAATTAACAAATTCAAGACGATCTACTTCAAGCGGTACACAGAGTTTTGTATCTCCTGTATTGAGTTGTAAATAATATACAGCTGATGAGGGGTATAGGTTAGGACAGGTGTTTAAGCCTTCGAAGTATATCCTACGGGGTGTGTAGTGTATACCGTCAATATAATAAACTGTGTCGAGAGTTTCCCCGCACATCACCCACCCACTGAGAATATAATAATTTCGTGTTCTTGGGAAAATCCTAAAAGGTGAAAAGCTGTATAGGCAATCCGCATGGCCATGGAAACTCTTATTCATGCTCTCTCTCTTTCTCGCTCTTTCTTTGCCACGAATCTGTGTAATATATATCTGGCCGATCCCAAGCGAGTAATTTACAACGTATCCGAAACTCAACCCCGAGAGGTGCATTCTATAATATATAGAAGCTTGAAACGTTGCAGAATCTCGAACAAAATTCCGCCCCCTCCCCCCCCCCCCCATTATGCTCCGGTATACATATATGAAAAATCCCATGTGGCCTGAGTTCCGATACATATACAATCAAAGTCTCGAAATCTTGTTTTATTTTCTCCTGGAAAAGGGGCTGATGGCTGTATATTCCGAAGTATCGTGTTCTATGCTATGTATACGTAAGCCCAGAGGGTGCGGTTTGAACGTCACACGCGAGAATCTCTTCTTTCCCGGACATTCTGGTGACGATATCGTTGGATCTCGCGGTCGATTTATCGAAAAATTGAGAATACAGCGTTCACGTATATGAGGGTGAATACATATTAACACGGTAGACACGGAAAAACCTCCCATCAAGCTTTCCATTGAAGTTTTTCAAAATATGTGAATAACTTCAATGGAAAGCTCCAACTCTTGCATCAACTTGATTTGCGTCAAGGTTCAACTAATTTTGTTCAATTTGCCTCGAAAATCATTGAATTTTCAGAAGATTTTGAGATTTTTGTGAACGGAAATGGGGCCACTTAATAGGTTACCACGTACCCGCAAGCAAATTAATCTCGTTCATTACCAATTACTCTTCCGATTGGTGTCAAATGTCTGACGAATTGATAGGGTGTAGTGGGCAACTCGTCTCAAACTTCGCATCGTCAAAATTTTGAGTTACATGGAAATGAAATATAATTCCCTGATTGTACGACGCCCGCATGCTCTAAACAGAAATAAAAATGCTTACAATCCAACACAATAATCCATACTCTGCGAAGTCAGTAGTAGATATGTTACAGTAAATGTCCGAAATCCGTCAATCCTAGGATTGACTAGTTGTTCCTGACATTGACTAGAGGAGCCAGTCAATCCTAAGATTTACTAGTAAATCTTAGAAATGACTGAAACAGCCAGTCAATGTTGATTCGTGAAGATGAATTTCGGACATTTACTAGACAATCTTAGGATTAACTGACTGACCCCCGTAAATGTCCGAAACATATAATGAGCAGAGGAATGAAAATATATGAGAAGCAAAATTCATTCATGCAAAATGATATTTAGCGTAAATGTATCACAGCTGCACATTGTCTTGGATCTTACGTTCATACTGAACGGAGGTCACATCTTCATCACATTGATAATGTCATTCTAGTCTTACGAATTTTTCACCGACAAATAATATAGCACGTTATATGATCAAAGTAAAGTTGAATCTTTCCAAAAATTTAACAATATGAAAGCTACTTATTACAACAGCTCTGGCTATTATGGCATCTTAAATTGCCCGGTATCTTTTTTACTTCACAAGAACATCTATTTGAAGAACATTTAGCTTTACAATTGCATTTCGCCATTTCCAGGCCACGTGTAATCGAAATTTTTGAAGCTGCTGCTCGTAAGCTTACAGACTGCGTCTGGTCAATTTCGTTGAGATCGAGGGATTTCTCTTTGCAAACTTCAAACTGGCTCCTCGGGAACGGGTTGTTAATTAAACCAGCTTTTGTTTCAATCCTGTAGAAATCCTCATCCTATAATAAAAATATCTTCTTGTACCTCAGGAGCTTGTTTTTCGGCGCGAAATTTGGAAAGAAACAAGTTTACGTGCCATCTATATTTTTCGTGAGCAATCACATTTCGGACATTTACGGAGGCTTGTTAGTCAATCCTAAGATTGACTAGTGAATGTCCGAAATGCTGCCATTTCAACAACATTGACTAGACCTCCCAGTCAATGCTGGACATTTACTAGTCAATCTTAGGATTGACTGGACCCACCTGTCAATCCTAGGATTTACTAGTAAATCTCCGGCATTGACTGATTTCGGACATTTACTGTAACAGATACACCCGCGTAGAAATTGAAAATATTGGCGACATGTCGCCGAGCTATCGCGAATTCCCATTTGCGACAGCTCTGCGATAGGTCGGCGATAGGTCGGCGACATGTCGCCAATATGATTTTGCGACAGCTCGCCGACATATCGCCAAACCTGTATTTGCGACATGTCGCAAATTCGTCGACAAAATTTTTCAAAAATTCGAAATTTTATTCGATTTTGTGATTTTTCATGGAACGGGAATCGATCACAAGGAATCTGAGATTGAAATTATGGGCTTGATGGTACTTTTATTTAATTAAAAATAGGCTCTTGGTGTACAAATTCATCTTTACATATCTTTTGACTTCTTGTTTAAGAAATTCCAACGTTTTACGTTCATAAGCACATTCACAAGGTCCAAATAATTAGAAAAATTTGATCGCAGTAGAATAGCGCGTATGATACATTATTACAAATTCGTAAGAAAACTCGCTCAACACTCTGATCGTCGGGCTAAAATCACTTGATCTTATAATTTTTTGTGACACAGCACAGATATTCACTTCTCATTTTGGTGAAAATGATCAAGCTGATGAGTTTTGAAGCCGCATCTCGAAATCCGCAACACATTGCTCACTCGAGATGCCACGTCGTCGGGCCTCCCCATCGGAGCAAAGACGCTTCCGAGACGTCTGCGACTACTTATTGCAAGGCTGATGTAGGTGGACACATCAACCCCATGGCTGACTCTTTGTCTCGTGGAAAACAGACGGCCAAACTTTGACGGGCGAGACTCGATAAGGCATGCTTCCGCGATGATCATCCGGCGTAGCAGAACTCGCAGAACCCAATGCCATCCGTAGTTTTTCTGAAAAAATCACGCACACGCATTAGAAATGCAGCTTCTATTCTTGATACAGGTGGATGGTGATCAGGAAAAGCGAGATATAAGAGGCACATTTTCAAGATTTGAAAAGTAAACACTGCGTGCAATAAGGCGAGGTTATGACGGTCGACTGCACGTGAAAATTCATCGAAACTTAATTATATCGGTCAGAAATACTTATCTGATTTATTGAGATTAGCCTCCGCATCCTCGGAAAGCACCTTCTGCGATAAAGCTGCTCAGCAATACAATAATTATCCCAAACGCCAAATGTCAGAGAAGATCGACAGAAAAGCCCGGTTGTGTGAATTTATTGTTGTTTACATTACCCGAATCTGAATAATATTGATCGATCGTCTTGCTCTCACTTCGTACCGGTGAATTGAAAAGTATACAGACAACTCGTTTCTGCCTCAATCTTCTCTGACATTTGGCGTTTGGGATAGTTATTGTATTGCTGAGCAGCTTTATCGCAGAAGGTGCTTTCCGAGGATGCGGAGGCTAATCTCAATAAATCAGATAAGTATTTCTGACCGATATAATTAAGTTTCGATGAATTTTCACGTGCAGTCGACCGTCATAACCTCGCCTTATTGCACGCAGTGTTTACTTTTCAAATCTTGAAAATGTGCCTCTTGTATCTCGCTTTTCCTGATCACCATCCACCTGTATCAAGAATAGAAGCTGCATTTCTAATGCGTGTGCGTGATTTTTTCAGAAAAACTACGGATGGCATTGGGTTCTGCGAGTTCTGCTACGCCGGATGATCATCGCGGAAGCATGCCTTATCGAGTCTCGCCCGTCAAAGTTTGGCCGTCTGTTTTCCACGAGACAAAGAGTCAGCCATGGGGTTGATGTGTCCACCTACATCAGCCTTGCAATAAGTAGTCGCAGACGTCTCGGAAGCGTCTTTGCTCCGATGGGGAGGCCCGACGACGTGGCATCTCGAGTGAGCAATGTGTTGCGGATTTCGAGATGCGGCTTCAAAACTCATCAGCTTGATCATTTTCACCAAAATGAGAAGTGAATATCTGTGCTGTGTCACAAAAAATTATAAGATCAAGTGATTTTAGCCCGACGATCAGAGTGTTGAGCGAGTTTTCTTACGAATTTGTAATAATGTATCATACGCGCTATTCTACTGCGATCAAATTTTTCTAATTATTTGGACCTTGTGAATGTGCTTATGAACGTAAAACGTTGGAATTTCTTAAACAAGAAGTCAAAAGATATGTAAAGATGAATTTGTACACCAAGAGCCTATTTTTAATTAAATAAAAGTACCATCAAGCCCATAATTTCAATCTCAGATTCCTTGTGATCGATTCCCGTTCCATGAAAAATCACAAAATCGAATAAAATTTCGAATTTTTGAAAAATTTTGTCGACGAATTTGCGACATGTCGCAAATACAGGTTTGGCGATATGTCGGCGAGCTGTCGCAAAATCATATTGGCGACATGTCGCCGACCTATCGCCGACCTATCGCAGAGCTGTCGCAAATGGGAATTCGCGATAGCTCGGCGACATGTCGCCAATATTTTCAATTTCTACGCGGGCACCCTTATACATTAGGGCGAGTTTAGATAAGACTACCCGAGTGTCTCATCGTGTAATGCCACTCGTTCTTTATTGCTTTTAGTATCAGACATATTGGCTTGTGTATAACTATATCATAGTATACTGTTCATTCAAAATGAATTTTCAAAATAGATGGGTCGACTTTGATTTCATTTCGAATACGATAGGCCACAAGGAATGTCACACATCAATATTTTAAGCTACGTCCAAATTTTCCCGAACTGTACAGATTCTCACAATTTCTAAAAGCTCCGATCTGCGTCAAACTTGGCCCGTCAGATACGAGCTCAGCATCCGGCGAGACGTTTCATATGCGAAGAAGAGACGAGGGCTATACTATATATGCAAAGCCCGTAGGGAAGAAACGGGAGAAACGAATCGGATATGAAGCAAATACCGCCTGATGCACAACGACGCGACGTGACGCGCAAAATGCATATAGGGAGTCCAAATGGTGATTGATGGACGGAAATAATTTTGTGAAAAATTTACGATGCATCGGATATTAATGGACGTGAAAATTACGCTTCGTCTGCGGATGAGCTGAGTACATATAACGCAAGCACGTAATATCAGGCGCGCAGTCTGCGACCTGCGAAATTTAATCTAAATCGAGAGAGAGAGAGCCGTGAGCTTATAACCGCCATTGGGCGAATGATTAATATTTTAACCACGAGCATTTGCTAGAGAAATTGCTGAATCGTACAAGCTATGTATAGGTGTGTGTGTGTGTGTGTGTGTGTGTGTAACGGCGTCGCATATCGCGAATCCGACATTTTATTCCAAAGCTTCGATTTAACGAGATTAGATTTGATGGAACGCTCGATTCGTCTTCGTCACGCCCGACGTCTGTGATATAGCTATAGCACACTTCAAAATCGAAGAGTTCGATCGTGTGTATGCCGTGGCCAACGAGTTTATTTTCCAAACGTAGCGGCCAACTTGATCGAGTCATTTTATCGAAAGCTCACCGTAGCTCGAGTCTTGGATATTAGGGTGATGACAGACATAACCTGCTACGACACAAATCTCACGACACGACACTGCCCGCGAGCCCAAGCATCGATGGATTGGACTCACTTCTATAACAGTGCCAGTCATGGATTTTATGGAAATGAATCAAATTCACTGATGCTTGGGCTCGCGGGATAGTGTCGTGTCGTGAGATTTGTGTCGTAGCAGGTTATGTCTGTCATCACCCTTATTCGTTTCTTGATATTGAAGGGTCTGTTCATTATATACTGAGAGGCGAATTCGATGCTGATCATGATGTGCATCCTACATGCCGAATCGATTTGAGAAAATTGACCGTGGCAAGCCAAAGTTTCTCGTATAAAAATACTGCATCCATTCACCTATAAGCATGGATCGATACTCGAATTTGCGGCACAGGTCTGATTGTTTATTGAAAGCCCCATATAGCTCCGCGAATTACCACACGCACGTGAGCGGCTTTATATTCGGATGGAGAGATTGTATGCTGCGTCTATATATCGCGAATCACCGCAGCGTCCATTATTATTACACCGAAGCCACAAACACGTTCTATACTCTGAAGGAAGAGAAAAGAGGCTCTTGTGTTTCACCCATGAGTAAGTATATAACCGTATGGCAAGAATAATAAGAAGCGCTGAAATTTATTGCAAAATTCCCGTGGGCGTCTTGCTGCTGATGCTGCAGCTTCTTCAACGTCGCGGTCGTCGTCGTGTGCGGAAGGATGTATTAGTGTATAGGCATTGCTCATTCTCAGGGAGAGAGAGCGAGATTATAGAATAATAAGGGAAGCTTTATTACTGAGACGAGGATTCGCGGATGCGATGGGGTATACCCCAATATGTGCATGTGTGTGAACAGAATACGAGCCATGTGAGGGAACTTGTGAACAAAAAAGTCAGAGGGTCTGAAATGATAGAGCGAGGGGTAGATCCGAGTTCATTCGAAAATTCTTCGTTTGTTCGATGATGATAATCGTAGCTTCGGATGGTTTAAATTTACAAAATTGGCTTCTTCTGGGTGCTAGCTGTACCAGAGACTAGAGGCTCTAATCTCTGGCTGTGCGTGAATGCAACAATAAATTATTATTCACAGATGCAAAAAAGGTATACCGCGATCAAAAATCCACCAAGAACTTTATAATACTACGATGAGCAATGAGCATCATAGGATTAGACTCTGGCGCTCATCACATGGCATAAAATAAAATTGGTAAAAGAAAACTTTTAAAAAACGCTTTTATTCACTTGACAACGAACAAAACCTGACTATGCAAGATATAACTTGGCACATCAAATAGTTAACTATGTTCGAAAGTATGATGACACTTAACTATATGATATATTTTAATGGTGAAAATGAAAAATGGTTGACACAACTTGCGATTTCGGTGTTCGCTTGCTAAAAATTGACTTCCACTTCTTATCACAAAAACTAAAGGCGTGGGGCATCTTTATCCCAAGCAGTTGAGATTATATAATTGTTGTAATAAGGTTGTTAAGAAACTTGGTAATATATTCTGGTCCAGGCACACAAGTTATCAAGCATCATCATTTTCTCAACAAATATGATACCTCATGTGTATACCTCGAAAATAGTGAGCTATATATGAAGGTTTCAACGAACTAATGAAATGAAACACTTGGTCTCGTAATGGTTTGTTTGGATATTTTTGCGCCCCACGCTTTCACTTCTCGTGACAAGGTGTAGAAGCTATTTTTTAGCAATCGAACACCGAAATCAAAAGTTGTGTCAACCATTTTTCATTTTCACCATTAAAATGTATCATATAGTTAACTGTCATCATACTTTAGAAACATAGTTAACTATTTGATGTGCTCAGTTATATCTTGCATAGTTAGTTGTTCGTTTATTTAATCATTTTTTTGTCCAAATCAACCCCCAGGCCTAATTATTACGAGCTACGAGTGATCAGAAATACGTGATTTTACCCGATCCGAGGCAACAAATCAAAACTGGCCTGAATACAGAAAGTCGGACAAAAGGCGTTTGCTCGTATATGCGCCAGACATTCAAATAGTTCGAATTATTCTGAAATTCAGATTTCCGCGCGATACTTACTGTCCGTGCACTCCGATTCAGTCGTCAGACGTACTGATTTTGAATGATTGAAAGCAAGTACTCTCCGAACTTGTGAGAAAAAACCGAATTGCAACTTTGTTTCTCGGGTCATGAACCACCAAAAAAAAAAAAAAAATTGGGTTGATGCATGCGTGCTCCATGTTCTCATATGGGCAATGAAGTACACGGCCGCGCTCGCGTGTCTGCCTAGGATTCAAATACTCGCGCTCTTCGATCATTGACGTTTGACGTATTTATTTCTTAACGCATACCGCGTATCCGCGTAAACATACTTCCTATCGACAAAATACGATCTTCCCAAAGCAGATGGCGCTAGCACCTTCTCAATGTGTGAGAGAGGCACCAAAATTATGCCATCTCTCTCCCTCTCACGTTACAATTCGTGGAAATGTTTACGATCGCACATTGCTAACCATGTCATCTACGATAAAGCCAGAATATTAGGCAACTTATACGCTGAGAAAAAAAATACACCGGGACACAAGCACAAAGTACTAAACCACACACTTACGTTTACTTTACACACTCGTTTCAGCAATATTGTTTGGCCCTAACGCGTACGAGCAAACGACGTATATCTTGTGGGAGGATCTAACAAAAAATTGTGCATCATGATTGGACAGAAATGACGAAATTGTATAGTGTCCCTATTTTAAAAAATTCACTAGTCGGGCAGCTGCCGAACTAGCAACTCGGTGAAGTGCAATAAAAGCGTTTAAAAAGCGATTATTATAATACTGGAATAACCTGCGACAACTGCGTACCTATGCAAACCCTTCCCTATAATATTTGACCCTATGTCTCCCCGTTCGCTGACCTCTGAGACACGACTAGTATTATGTATTACTACGGAGGGTGGGAAGTTGGGAGGGTAAACTTTTACACGAGGCTCTCGAGAGGCGCATGGGAATGTGGCCAAAGTGTACGAAAGCTGATGATGGCCGACCAGGCACATATTTGTTGCTCGTGTCGCATAACCTTTCCGAGGTACTTATATACGTATGTATGGTGAGGTCCTGAATGTGCCAGGTGTACAATTGTGCTGTTGGCACCGAGTATTATAAGGGTACATACACCTCTTGAATTCGATTCCTTGAATTTTCAAGAAATATTCGAGCTTCGAGTTCGTTGATCTTGGAGCCGATATGTTTCATATAACGCAGTCATAGAGACAATTGAATTGCGTGTTATTTTTTTGTGGACATGTCGAGAATCTATACCTGATACTTAAATAAAATTTTTATCCGGAATTTTTGACTGATGGTAGCTGTGGGTAAAATATTATTTTGCAGTGTAAAAACTGTTCTTATAATATTTATAGATCTGGTTCGATGAGCAGAATTATCATTTGATGTTAAATACTGTACGAGAGAGCTATAACAAGGTATTACTTGTGCATTTTCTTGACATTTTCTTGATGATCAATGATAAATAATTGTAGAAATATCGTCATTCAGAAGTAGAACATGTAGTAGATGGGAACGTTTCAATTGAATCAATTGTATGAATTGTCATGACTGACGCATTGGGAAATCCCTTTAACAAAACCTGTTTTTCTGTAGTTTATATAGCTATTGTCGAGGCTATTGTCCTAATCGCGTCATCAATCCAGACTTCCAACATGTGCCACCGATTAATTTCAAACTGACATCAGAGTTAATACAATTCAAATAGTAAAACAACATCTTTTTGGTTGCGTTTTCAAAATCCATCCAAGAACTTCAAATTATAAATATCCTCGACGATTTTTCCTTGACGATACTCGAAAAAAAAATTTGTGATTCATGACTATTCTGTTTTGTCGAAAAATTGGTAAATAGTGTCGAATCGAGTGTATAAGTTGATGCCTGGTTAAGATGCCGATTAATTTTCACTGAAGAAAACTCCTGAAGGAAGCAACGATTAGCAACGGTATACTGGCGAGATAATATCTCCAGAATATCTTCAACATCACTTTCATAGTCACGAGAACAACTTGTAATTAACTCAATAGCGGAAATAGCCAATAATTACATCCTCGATTGTTTCTCATTTTTCCCGAGTCTCGGCGCATTTTTACACGCATCAATATATTTCCTACACGCGCATAGATCCGTACTCGTAAATTTCTGTCAAAATTCATGAATAATTCGTCATTCTAAGATAAGGGTTTGCTACAAAGGCATATCATCAAGATAAAAGTAAGAGAGACGTCAAATTAGTCCATTCTTATATATTTCCATCGCGCAGACTTGTAATCAACTTTCTAGGGACTTCTTTATAAAGAGTGTTCCGTGCATCCGAACAAAAGGTGAAAAAAGCTGAATCTTTACAATGAATTCCATACAATAAAACCTCCTTTCAGCAACTTTCAAAATAGAAACTTTGCGACGAACGCTCGTGAGCTTCTATAGATTGTAAATTTAAATGCTCGTTTTCAATGGGTTATATGGAAATCTCAAACTCTATACTGCTTCTCAATGCCATATTTTCGAGGGTAAGTACAGAGCTCAGAGCAACGAGTATGTACGATTCATTAACGCCTCTTTTATCCAAAAAGGGATCTCACGCACGCGAACGCTTCCATGCATAGGCTATGTTCATTAGCGTATAGTATTTTATTGAGAACATTCATCTCTATTGCGATTTCATTGATATGAAAGGTACACACGTGTCTTTGTTATTTTCCAGCTCTTGGAATTAATAAACACTAGTATGGGTGGAATTGTGTAAAAAAAAACATGAGTTTGGTTAAAAAATATCGATGATACGCGTGACTCGTTCCTCGTGACAACGGAAATTTTGATTAAAAGTTTTACTATTGTCAGCGTCTTATCGATATCTACATTGCTTTGTTTGTCTTGATTGTTTATTGATTGTATTCATGAGGCATTCTGGGAGATATGGTTTTTCCGAGGAGTTGCCTTCAACGTGATAATAATAAGGGTTCACAATTTCGAGTTAGTCACGGACTCAATCGAATATATTTCAAAGGAAGCACGCAAGTGAAGTATAATTCGACACATTGAAAGACAGCGGCAAGAGGAACCGCTGTTCTGGAAGATTAATTCATCCATAATTGAAAACTGACTTTCGTCACAGTTATTCTTCATCTTTGCGTACCTAGTTCTTGTCGGCAAACGTAAGAAAAAGGCAAATTTTTCCAATGGATATTCCAAAAAAACTCAAATCCATTTACCAAGAAAGATCACCCATTTTAAGAACTAGGCTATGGTGAATGAAACAAGATGAGCTGGATGGATGGTCTGAGTGCGCTTCAAATGTCAAAATTTCTGAGAACAAATTCTGAGCGAGAAATAATTTTCAAGAATTAATAATTGTAACTTTAGGTAAAATACAATTTTGATGGTTGAGTAAGAAGGTAATTGATTTTTTATTCTAACTGCTCAAGTTATTAGGCGAATTATTTCTGTTTCATGTTAGACATTTTCATGGGCCCTCTTTTATAATGTATAAAGAAATGTAAATGATCTAAAAAGAATAACCGTTAATGAAATGAAACTTTAAAAACTGAGATGAATAACCTGAATTTCATTCACGAATTACGAACTTGTCAAATTTCAGCACTCGATCAGATCACGGCGGTGGCGACAAAACAGAGGAAGGATTTCCACCACATAATTTTCGATTTGAAGTATATCAAAGTTTACTTACTTCAATAGATTTGTTTTGAAGTCACTGACTTCGATCATACAGAACCAACTTTGTCTGCAAACAGCAACTTTACAAAACGACGTTTCGAACATCGGGTACCTTCTTTATACGTCTTCAAAGAATTTCTGTAGACATTTTATCCGGACAGGAAGAGCATACTACTCAACGAAATTGGATAAAAAGATTAAGAATGTAGTGGGGCTAAAATTTGGCACTGAAATTCAATCGTAGAGAGGCTGAATTTCGAAATGAGGGAATAACACGTAAACAGATTGCAACAATAGTTTAGAGATGGAAACTGATTACAATACCGTCAGCGATCTGCCTCAGAACAAAACCATCCGGTTGTGCAGCATTCAATCATTTCCTTTCTCATTTCTCAACATTTGAAATAAAACAGTTGTTTTCTTTCGATCAAAATGAAAAACAGTTCTGGAGATTTTTCTGCGCATTTCTACATTGCGGCAAAATTGTTGGAACGGAAAACCAGCGAGAGGAAGCAATATCGTCATGCACACTTAATTGCGCGGCAAAATAATCAATGAGCATTTACCTCACAATTGGAACGTTGGCTTTAGCAAAACGAAAACCGCACTGCAGCAGTTTTCGAGAATTTGAACAAACCTAGTTTAAAATTTGATGTCATTCTAGAGATGAGAGCGATGCTCAGTAAACGGATGTCGTTTTCTGAAAAAGCCAACATTGCTGCTTTTGTCAGACTCGCGAAAACGATAACATCAGCAGCAGCAGTAGCGGCAGCTCACTCGAGGAAGAAAAAGAAAAAAAAAGTTGAAGCCAAGCCCGAAAATACCAAAACGCGTCACGAGCCATCTTGATGGGAAGCACAGCTGCAACGGAAAAACGAGATCCTTATTGTCGGTGTCGTCGTCGTCGCCTGGCTCGAGGCGCTCTGCTGCACGTGTACGTCCGGAAAAGAAAAGCCTTGTGCAATTGCGAAAGAACGTATAGAACGTAGCAACAATTTCCGCTGGGATACTTGAGCAATATAAATACTCGATCGAAGTCCGACAAAAAACATCTAGCTCAGCCTCATCCCACAGACATGGCCGACGACAAAACCTAATACACGCACACGTGAGGTTCTTTTATATACCTGTATATGGGAGCTATAGGGCTCTGTGCAAAATCTCAACGTTGCAGCTCTCGTGATCAGCCGCCCTGAAACAACATCTCTGCCTGGCCAATCCATAGCAAATATATACCTACATACATGGAAGGCCTGAACAGCAGCCTGAATCAGGTACAACACAGTCCCTTGTATCGAATTACCTACCGCAGCCCACGTTTCATTCTGAAGATGTCTCGAATAAGATGAGACGAGCAGGTTAGAGGACCAATTCTTGCGACCGCTGATGCATCAACATCACGACGAGTTTTGTTGAAAAAAAAAAAAAAAAAAAAAAAAAAACTAATACCCGGCTCGTATATAAAGGTATTCGAGCTCATACGTCATCAGAGTTAAGTCCTTCTTTCAAAATGGACGGATATTTTCGTTGTTCTGTTCAAATATTCGTAATGAGGGACACTCCTCTAATAATTAACCGTTGAACGGGTGCTTTTCGACAGCGACGGCGACGATGACGACGACGACGACGAAAAAGTTGGTCGATGATGTTAGTAAAGTCTGTCCTATATGTTGATGTGTGAAAAATACGCAATGAGAACCCGATGGCTGACAAGAGCGAGGACAAAGCGATTCTCCTCATTATTGTAGTATTTCATTCCTTTTCAACCTTCGGCGTGCCGTTATACACACTTGCGTATTGTTATACTCTGGCTGGGTTGCATTATATTGTGCGTAAAACGGCTATCGATCGAAATACATAAATATACTCACGTAAAAAAAAGTCGGTGTACCTAATATATAATGGACATGGGGGAAACTTTTTCCAAGCGTGACGCTAGGAAAATTTCGAGGAAAATTTACATTCTGCAAATTCCTAGCTCTATTTGTATTCTGGCGTTTGAGAGCAGAGCAGAGCCGCAAGCTATAGATATAACACCACGAGACCCACGTATCTCCGCCATCGTCTATACGAGACTCGAATTCCAAACGCGGAAACTTTGGCCTGCAGCTCGATGCCCACAAATGTCTGAGTTTTGCACGAGGTTTTGCAAGCCAAAATCAATGAGAATCGCACATATATGTAAGCTTCTGTTCAAGCAAACGAGGGTATATTTGAGTGCTTGGTCAAGCGTATGCGGTTGTTGGGTTGCAAAATACGGAAATTTTTTTTTTTTTTTCAACGTCGCATCACATCATCAGAGACGTTCTGATGACGAGACGACCGACTCATACAGTGGGAATATTAGTGACGAGACACGAGAATGTATTGGCAAACGTTCAAGGAAAAAATTGCAGAAGCCTACATCGAAAGGCTCTTCCATTTGCAAAGTATGGATATGTGTAAAGCCTGCTTTGCTTTCAAAGGCATTTTTATGAGTATGAATTATTCGAACGATATACGATGAAAGTGGATTTTCGCATTCATGCAGTTTTGAGTTCTCCTCGTTTATTCGGCTTAGACTTTTTTTTCGAAATGAGTGCGAGTGCATTAAGAGTAAAATGTCTCGACGATTCGACGATATAGATATTGTTCAGGAATCTGATGATGATGATGATGGAAGCTTGATGCGCATGTCTTTCGAAAGTCGCCACCGCCTCCCAAATTGAATTTTAAAAAATTTCAGTGACGTGCGGCCTCTTTTCAGTAAAAATGCCGGGATCGAGTATTTAAATACCGAATTGATGAATCCAATTCCTATTCATGTAAAAAAAATGCAGACCCGCCAGAAACTGCTCGCAGACATCTGACAAGAGGGAAAAAAGAAAAAAAAAGTTCGAGAGAAGAATCGTCAAAAATGAACTTTGGTTCGTGCCAATAAACTTTAAACATGTTTCGCAAAGCGGAAAATGATTGATGAGATACGCCAAGTGTTAGTCTCCGTATGTATACATTTAGTCGTGAAATATTATCCAAATATATGCAATATTGAGAATAATATACCGAGGACAAGGTGTGGATATTTTTGAGATATTTTTGCCTGAAGTATCGACAAAGCGTGAGTATATACATACGTCAATCGATGTGTTGAAAAAAAATCAAGCATTATCTGATTACGAACGAACGTATAAATATACGCGTTCGATTACACAAAAGGCTCGATCTGATGGTCGAGGCGCGGATCGGAGAAGAGAGCAGAGACACGACCGCACGCTTCGCTTTTCCGGCATCGTCATTCGGATCAATAAAAGCTAAAACGAATCCGAATGAGAGCATATCGACGAGCAAGCGAGGTTATTTTCCGACGTGACTCGCACAAAGATTGATTGATAAATGAGAAACGGTTCTATTGTCGAAAACACCCACCGCGTACGTTACAATCACGATTTTATTTCGGACACAATCGAGTCTAACAACCGTTCACTCTTATCTGGGAGTGACGAAGGGAGTGAGGGCACGAAAAAATTGACCATTAGTGAGCGGGAAAAAAAAAATTGGAATCAGATCAAGACTGACGAAACGTATGTACAAGAAATTAGAATCTTGCAAGTCGATAATTACGCTGAGCTCTACTTTTTGTCGGAGTATTCACATTTGTAACTTTACATGGTCAAACAAATGGAAATGCATGGACGGTGAAGAAGTAACATTCGTCAAAGAGGAACTCCTACCGTCGCAGAATTGAATTTAGAAAAATATCACCAATTTCATCATGTAAACATCCTGGTCACCTTTGAATTTTCCAAGGATTGCCCAAGGCTCGGCCCAAGGTGTTCTCTTCAAAAGCGCGAATAGATTTCCGCAATACGTAAACGAGTAATAGGTAATCGAGTCTCTTGAATGCGGTATAGAAAAGATGCCCCCGCGGCGCAAAAGACTCGCAAAAGATTGTTCTCAGCACTTCCAAGTATTTTCTCATAAGTGCGGCATACGTTCCATACGTTGCACGTGTTATCCGCGACGCATTACGGCTATTTCTTGCAAGACGAATCGCGAGGTAAGTAAATTTGCCGCACACGTGCGAGAGATGAGCGCGTGCACAGCAATGAAAAGGCATTATTTCGTGCATGGAAACGTCGTTCGTCGTCAGATCGGTTCAAGGCCAGACAGAATATTAATAATGCTCTTCAGATATATTTCTAAAACTCAAGAGGATTAGCTACTCTTAGATCCCATTTTGAATGCAACGGAGCGAGAACAGGACGATGCCCAGTTTCATTCTCACTATCATCCTGTCTCGTTCCAAAATATCACGATATAAATCTTGAGAATGTGAGCTTCATCCAGAAGTGAAGAGACGATCCGAGGGTATGCGCGGTTTTAGGCGTTGAGTCGGCTTTTGCTCGAGTTGCAGAAGCTGAGTGCCTAATGAGGTCTCTCGAGGAATGAGACTATTTCTGCTTACTCGTAATGGAAACCGAAACGAGTTCAAGTACATTTGAGTCTCAGCTCATTTTCGAAAAAGATTACCATCAAGGAAACTACCCGCATGTTTGCCTTTCGAAAACGCGTTCGTTATTTATCCTCACAATTTGGCGATTTGGGCTCGACGTATATCATGAAATCATGAAATCAACGATCTCATCTCGGTCGCAGTAATACCAATCTATATTCGTTGGTAATACTCGACCCCTAGCTCGACAACACTCGACAGAAATTGATGAATTTTCTTGTTAGCGAAGCCAAAAGTCAACGTCTGTTGCACGCGATGGTGATAATCCTCGTGATAATCACAGTTTGGTACGCCCGCTACGCCGCAAAATTCGAATAATTTAACCTTACTCTCGCGAGTACTCTCGGGGAATCAGCGAGTGGTGAATTCGTAATTATTGTTGCAAATCATGGATAATTTTAGCAGTGAGATGAGGCACTTACTTGTAAATTCAGCCAACGTGAACGTGGTACCCAAATTTCCATATGAATACCCAAAAAAAAGCGTTTCTTCGACACATCCTGGAAACTGCGACGAGGAGCCCCGTTGTTTATTCAGCAAAAGAACACGAGGGTACGAGCCATAGCACGCGGCGTGTCAATTCCTGTTGCATCATCGCACAAGGCTGATTTTCAACGCTCTGATAAGGTAAGCGGTGGAGTTTCCATGAACTGCGAGAGCGCCACCGGTCGAGCGACGCGCCTTTTCCTTTTAGTTCGATTATTTAGGTTAGAATTCTTGGTGGACATTGAATCGAAGCTCGTTATAAGATGCAATAATTGGCATAACAATATTGTTTCCTTCGTGTTTTTTGCGATTCAATTATGTAGAATCTATTCATAAAAAGGTGTGCTATCCTGTAATGATCGAGTCAATGCATAACTGACTCAAGTAAGTCTTGATTTGATCAGTATTCACATACTCCAATGACTCCTGTGTGTGGTCATCTAACCAACCCAGAGACCAGTTACCAAATCTATGAAGAAAGTTGATACAAGTTATAGGTATGAGCATGTGAAAAGTACCTGTAGACTTTCTGGAGAAAATTCAAACCATAAAGATCCTGTAGTACAGGATTTGTAAGCAAAGGTAAGGTAAACACAAACTGAATGTTTCTCATTACTGGAGAGTTATTCTTATAGACAACATTTACTAACTGTCTTATCCTCACAGGAAAATGGAGGCTCAGGAAACGTCCGATGTAGAATATCTTATAAGGACCATCAATGAAGAAGGAAAAGTTGTGTACAAGAGTGCAAATTTGATAAGTTCAAATGATGGTGCAACAGTACCGATTGATGGAGATAGCACAACAGAAGGATCACATGAAAACATGCAGATTTTGACAATGGAAGTAGAAGGCGATCCCCAAGTAGTTGGCAAGGATATCATACTTGAGCTGTGCAGAATATGTGGAGGTGGAAGCGATAGGTACATACATGTTTTTGATGATGAAGGTTTACAACATGATTTACGGGGCAAAATTCACAGGCACCTTCCGCTCAAGGTAAGACATTGTTAGGACAGACGTGTTTTCTCACTATCCTATGCATAGTCACAATCAGTAATGTGTACAATGTTCCAAAGATTCTTGACTTTTCATTACATTGGATCTAAACGTGTGTGTCTAATGAGAATCTTTCACTTTGTATTGGCTCACATATCTGTATCTATTTTCTCGTAACATCTATTTTTATCATGCTAGAAAAGCTTTTTGGAAGAATGAAATCTTCTGCTCTTTGGAAAAGAGGACTTTTTTCTCAACAATTCAAACTTCCTCACTGTCTGTCTTGTCTGTCACAAATTGAGATAATTTTGGAATTGTAATGAAGATTATTGCTCAGAATAATTCACCAGTGAAAATTCGAGTTAGCTCCTCTTTGATTTGATAGACATGATCCTGGTACTTGTGCAAATTTTCAACACTGCATGGAGTTGACTGTGGCAGAGGTTGCAAAATCAAACATACTGCTGGACTCACTTTTCTTGAAAAACAGTGGCATATAGATCTCATGCTGTTTTTCCTTCTATGATATTTCAGGTTTCAGAAGGAGATAGTTTGCCTCTTCAGATATGTTACAACTGTGCCACCACTCTTCTAGCATTTGATGATATGCATAAAAATTGTCTTAATACTCAGACGCGCTTAAGGGATATCGTGTCAAAGTTTGTCTCTAAAACATCAGTGAGTTACAAATTCAACAAGCTGCTTTGTCTATGACATGAGTCAATTTTGAATCAGCTTTTTATAAGAACTTTAACTGTTTCCTAGAATGCCCACCATGACACAAGCCTAACAAATGACCTCATAGCAACTCTGGAAGGAACTGAAGACTCCAAAATAGAAGTGATACAGGTAAACCTAGTAGTCCTTGCAAATAATAGTGTATTTGGTTGTCTTGAAAATGAAATTTTAATGTTACAGGATGACAGCAGATCCAATGGAGTGGATGAATTGTTTGAAGCATTCAGCCCCGAAACATCCAACAGGTAACTTGAACCATCATTATTTCATTTAATTTGTTCTACTGGTTCTATTATTTGGGATAGTAATTTCCAAATCGAATGGCTCATAATGATTGAGTGCATTGAACTGTCAAGAACTTGTAGAAATTGGTTGTCTGTCTTGACAATGTATTGTGTCTGACACATTTTGTTTTTCATCAAGTTGTGGAGTAAGTAGGAGAGAACTTGTGTACAGAGGTGCTCATGTGTGAAATATTCACCACTTATTGTTAGTCAGAATCAAAGCCTTTTCTATTTCTTCTTGAGTCAAATGTATGTTTAGCAGCTCTATCAATCCTTGATTTGAAATCAAAATATCTAAAAATACACAAGTGACTCACAACCTCGAACACAAAATTCTGCAAGTCCAAAATAAAACAAACCATTTGTTGTCTTGTTCTTAGAAACACATTCTGAAGTACATATGAAATCAAGTAACAGACACTGTGCTTGGAATAGTTCTATTATTGGTGATTCTATTGTTCAATTTCTCTCGATCAGACATGACCTCAAAGTTTGTGTCTGATGAGAGACTATTTGCAAATGCAGTCCCTTTTTTGATTCTAATTTTGCTTAATAATCAATGTTTTCTCCTCTCTTTGTGTTCTATCTTTCTAAATTTTCAAATATTTAATTTTACATCTTTTTGTCATTTTTCATCAATGCATAAAAAATTCCATCACTATGTAAATTTGAAGTTTTGTCCCTGAGAGGGTATGAATGTATGTGTTGCCAATTATTAATGAATAGAGCACAAACCATGGCCCAGAGCTCAGGTCACACATTCAATTAATTCAGTTTCTGAGTGTTCTGTGTAAGTGAAATCGATGTGAATCAGAAATAAGATGATGTTGTAATGAATGCTTCATTTACTCGTAAGATGATGTTGTTAGTGATGATTGGTTTTCTCATAAGATGATGTTAATAGTGATGGTTTGTTTCTCTCAAGAACAAGGAGAGAGGAATGAGCTTCAGTTTGTGTCAGATAACACAATTTCTGAAGAACCTGATCACTACATTGCAAACTCTCCAATTGCATATTCTAGTTGAAGATCTAGTCGAAAATGTGTGTTGGCATACAAATTGTGAGTGTATTGAGTGCAACCAAATTTTTACCCAGAAGAATCTTTCACTCAGCTGCAAATCCATTGAAGCGGTTGTCCATTTGCTTTTGTATGACAGATCATTTTGGAAAACTAAAGGTCTTTATCATCACGTAATGCGCACCCCTGACAAGATGATACAATTTCCCATGAGAATTTTGCGACCAGTCCCTTGGCTTCGGAAGATTACGGCCAACATGAATCTCACGCCGGAGTTCACTAGTCTGCATTTTCCGTCGATTGAAGTTTCTCAAACCGCAAAGAGCGCCATACTTCTTCTGAAAAATCGATACTAACCAATTTTTTGTAAGTTGCCTCCTGCTGCAACGGAAATTTTCGACGGAAAAAAGCACCGATCACAGATTACTGCCGACACAGCTCAAGAGTGTAATTTCGGATGTTGGCAGTGCGGCACGAGTTTCCGTGACAAGTACCAGCTGAATTGATACTCACTTCTTCATTTTGGATAGCATCCATTCAGCAGCATAATTTGCCACTGTTATTAACGGCAAACAAAAGAAATATTTCGGAATGCACACCGCCACGAGTATAGCAAATGTCAATAGAGCAGATGAAATCAATATCAACGCCAGACCCAAAATTCCTTGGATCAACTCAACTCCAACGACGACACCCACGCCTTTCCATGTCAGCGCTGCAAAATTGTGCGTGTTTCTTTCACGACTTGTGTGAAAATTTTGACAGTTGTAATCAGGGCTCAATCAGAATCGAATGTTCCCTCAATTGAAATTGTATTTGAAGATAGTTCAATTTAACGAGTTCCGAGATGCATTCATGATCATCACAGTTAAGAAAGACATACGATGGATGAAATTTTTTTGCAGATTCGTGAACCCCAAAGACATCCATTTGATCACCGTTGTCGCAGATGCACCCAGAACTGAGATAGCAGAACCGCCCAAAATCGCGAGAAACCCGAAGATTAAAAACGTGAAAACCAAATTGTTTAAAGCCGGGGCAACAACCAAGTCTAAAAACGTAAAAGCAGAATTGGCCAAAGTCGCTGTAGCAGTAGAGGCGAAAGTAGAAAATTCCAAGATACCTGACACTTCTATATCTCATCCTTTAGTGAGTGAAAAATCATCAGCATCTGCACCCAAAGCTATCAAAGCTCACAGAAGCCCTCAGAAATTTGAAACTTCTATCCTAAGCCGCCCCAACACCGCAATATCATCAGGGTTGCAAGTCAAGGCAGCAGTTCCAGTGAAGGATATGAAAAAGCTCTTTCCATCTTTTCTTCGTCTTTCGAACACTAACAAATCGTCGGAGTGCGCATCGACTTCTTCAGAAACAACGAAGGGCGCCAAGTTACCCAACACTTCCACAGTGGATCGTGACGATAATGACGAGCCATCTGAGCCACCATCCAAACTATCTCAAGCACTAATTGAAATAGAGATGAAGAAACAAGAGCTCAAAGAGAAGCACAAACTCGAGGTGCAGAAAAAAAGGAGGAGATTCGCGTGTTTAGACTGTGGCAAGAAGTTTTCAAAAAAATACAATCTGAAAGTGCATATGAGGACCCACGAGAATATTCAAATTAGAATTCAGTGCGGTTCATGTGACAAAAGTTTCAACGCGTTGTCCTCGCTGAATAGGCACATGAAGGTAGTACATTTGAATCTCAAAGAGCACCCTTGCTCGTTCTGCAATTTGAAACTTGCGTCGAGAGCAAGTCGAGAGGAACACGAAAGAACTCACACGAACGAGCGTCCGCACCGTTGCGAGCACTGCGGCAAGAGGTTCAGACAGAGAGCTTCGCTAAACGTCCACAAAAGATTCCACCAGTTAAACTACGAGTTTCCATGCCAAGTGTGCAAGAAGAAATTTGTCAGGAAGCAAGACTTGGAGAGGCATGGAAAGATCCACAATAACGAGAAGCCTCACCCGTGCAAGATCTGCGGCAAGAGGATGAGCAATCCTTCCTCGTTGGCTAGGCATTTGAAGATTCATCAAAAAGAGAAAAGAAACATTTGCAGAGTATGCTTTGAGATGTTTGTAAGCAGTGATCTCCTAAAGACCCACATGGAGGTTGAGCACAATGAAAGATTGGATAGTGTCTCACACTGCCTTACACTCTCTAGATACACCTTTGAAATTCTGTGAAAAATTGTCATATGCTGGACTGCAAAGCACACTGCCAAAATTCTAATAGATTGTCGAGTTTCGAAAATTCACTTTGTAAACTTTAGTGTCTCATCAATCGTAGTATACTCTATAACCTTTAGTTTAGATTGATAATATTTGAATTCCGAATTGAGTTCAATTTGCTGTGACGTATCTCCCAGCAGATTTTTCTAATTTATTATTATTCTACACAAGATCACTTGTTGTATGTGAGCTGGATATTCGTCGTGTGATTGAATGGAGCAAAACATGTTTGCCAATGTTATAGATATAAAGTGATGGTATTTTTTGACGGAGAGCATGATCAGACTCCAAAAGTGGGACTGTATCTGAGAAGTTGAGTTTCCTACCAGAGTGGCAATTTAATTTTACGAACACGTAAGAAATTTGTACGAGAAGGGAATTTTATCCGCGGGCTTTTCCTGCGTGTCTTTCGTTGCAGAGGATCCGATGCAGAGGACGATGGAGCCAGGCCGGACGACTTTGACTACATCAACGACGAAGAGGAAGAAGAAGATGACGACGAAGACGAAAACAGTAAGAACTCTGAGCAAAAAAAATCTCGCAACTCCACGAAACGTACTGCCCCGAAGAAATCTCAGAAGTCCCAAAATCCAGTACAGCCACGCTTGTACCAGTGCGGTGCTTGCGAGCAGTTTCTCCCGACCGAGGATGAGATGATGGATCACATATCTTCAGCGCACTCAGATTTGATCCAGAAAGGATCTCTCAATCCCATAATGTTTGAGTGCGCCACATGTTGTCGGCAATTCGGTAAGCAGGCGCATCTTCTTCGTCATATGAAGCGCATGCACAGCGGTGAAAAATCTAAGGATGAGGAAGGCATCATCCATGACTCCAAGATTTACGTTCGCTCAAGCCGATACTTCCATTGCGACACCTGCGACGTTGTAATGAACCAACGCTCAGCTTTCGTTCGCCACCTGAGGCTCCACTCCCGAGTAAGGCCCGCCAAGTGTGATGAGTGCGATAAAACTTTCAGAGTCACCTCGGACCTCAAGCGACACAAGGATGATGTGCACCGCAAGATTAAGCGTCATCCATGTGACATTTGTGGTACCATGTTCGCTGCCAAGGGCACTCGTGATGCGCACCGAAGAATACATACGGGCGAAAAGCCCTTCCCTTGTCCAATTTGTTTCAAATATTTCAGATCACCCAATTTACTGGGAATTCATAAGAAGACTCACACAGACTACAGACCGTGGAAGTGTACACACTGCGAGAAAGCATTCAGAACGAAGCAAAAGCTCGAGACTCACTTGCCAATTCATACTGGTATTAAGCCCTACGTATGTGAAGTATGCCTCAAGAGCTTCCCTGCTATGGGCGAACTCAATAGGCATAAGTCTGTTCATACTGAGGAGAGGCCCTACGAATGTCTCGCTTGTGGAATGGCATTCAGACTCAATAGATACCTCAAATCTCACATACTTAAAGTTCACAAGAAAAATGCAACTAAGCTCTTGGCTAAGTCTGCCTCCAAAAAATAAGTATTGAAGAAACGTCATTTTCGCCTTCTTGTCGCTTTTTTCAGTACAATTGATACGAGAACATTGTAATGTATGAAGATATGTGCCTTTTTCTTGTTTGTTTTATACAATTCAAAATGAACTGTAAACTTTGTGTTTGTTCAAGCCCGAGAAATTGATTCTCCTTGTTTCCCATGATGTAGTGTGAGTCAGATTTTTGTGATCATTGTTGTGTAAGACTTTTCACTAATTAATAAAGAGTCTCGCCTTTACCTAGCAGCCACCAAGTTTTTGTAGAACCATGGTTGGAACTGACATGAGCTAGTTCCAAACAATGAAAATCTATGACATGTATTCTCAACTGATTGTAAATGATTCCGCGTATGGTTACTGTTACCATTGATAAGATATCGAATGTAGCAGTGTGCGATGGAGAATTTGAAGAATACTCTTTCATGAGTATGAGCACCATAGATGATATTTTTCTGTGCACTTTGTCCGTTTGGTCAGAAACTTTGTTATGTGTAAAAAGTTGATAGTTGGATTTTCCTGATTTATGATTTTGAAGAAGCCATCACTGAAATGATCTGTCAATTCCAGAAAAACTAGTTTTAATACATGCTTGGTTACCAAATTTGCCTATTGAATTAATTTCTTGCCTATCCCAAATACTTCAAAAATTTTAAGGATCAACTTTGAAAAAAATCGTTTTCATGCTGATACCATAGTTTATTTTCTTATTTTCCCTGGTGTAAATAGTAATTCTCAATTAATATTTTGACAACCGTTTTAATTTCAGCAAAAAATCAATTTTGTTGGAAATTCATGTAGCCAAGCCGTCACTTCCTAATGAGCCAGAACATGATACCGAGCAATTAGCCAAGACTGAGACCTCATCATCTTTAATTAGTCGCCGGCCTGTCCGATCTAGAACGAGGTCCAAAATGAAGCAAGAAGTAAAGTGTGAAACCCCGGGTCGGGAATCCTCAAACTCGCCCAGCTCCGTTGACCCCAGAAATCCTACGATTGACTTTGATGAACCCGAACTGCCAGATCGTTCGGAGGACTTGAAAATCGAAAGAGTAGAGAAGAAGAAAAAAGGCAATAAGCGACACGAATGCGAACAGTGCAACTTGCAGTTTCGAATGCTTTCAAGCTATGAAAACCATTTAAGAAAACATACCGACGATCGGCCCTTCACTTGTCACATTTGCGGAAAACAATTTGGTCAAACGGGAAGTCTCTATTACCACCTAAAGCATCATCACGGGGGAGTAAAAAATCACGCGTGCGATATTTGTGGGCGTCGTTTCGCAATGAAGACTGCAATGATGGACCACAGAAGGATTCATACCGGCGAGAGGCCCTTCATCTGCGACTCATGCGGTAAAGCTTTCAAAACGAGTGCCTCGCTCTATGTTCATAGCAAAGTTCACAAGGATGAGTATCCGTTTGAGTGCAGTTTTTGCAAAAAAACTTTCAAGTATAAATCGCAACTCAATAGTCACTTGACCATACACACGGGCGAGAAAAATCATGTGTGTGAAGTTTGCGGTAGAGGTTTTGGTGTTAAGAATGAGCTCACCAGGCACTTGCGCACACACTCGATAGAAAAGCCCTTCACCTGTGACGTCTGCGGGCTTAGCTTTAAACAAAAAAGGTATCTCAGAAGTCACTGCCGAACTAGGCACAAAGTCTCAATTTAAAGAATCTAACTGAGCATTACACCTCGAAGTACTTTTGTAACTGTGATTTTTATATGCATGCAGATGATAGCAAGAGAGAGTGGATAACGATTTGTATATAATTTACATGATTACATTTTATTGGCCTGAAAGGGTATGATACAGGCTTGTGTTACATAATAAAATAAAGTTATCTTTGCAATAATGAGAGCAATATGTTATCAGTACCTCTGCCAAACAAAACCCAAAGTTACAATCCTAACTTGGTTCACTAAATTTGAAAGAAGTAGGCTCCTAACTGATTCAATTTTCAACTTCAATTGAAGGCATGTTGACAGTTATATGACACAGAATCAATGCTGTGGAAATACACAGGTAAGCTAGTTCAGTTTCAAGTTCAATCATCGCATCCAAGAGGATGAAATGTAACATTTTGTAGCTTAAATTCCAAACATAAGTATCATCAGTAGAAAACTAGTATAGTAGACTCAAAATGGAGAAAAACCGGTAGAAAGCCAAAGAGGTACCAACACTACAATTATACTCACTCGAGTATCATTATAATGCTCTATTACATAAAGTAATGAAAAAACTGGATATTATGCCAATCTGCAGTAACATGATTTTCTTCACATACAAAAGAAGAAAAGTTTCAAAGTTTCAAATTTCAAATCCATATTGAGGTGAAGTATAGCTGCATAAGTTGGCTGTGTGAATCATTTCTTGGGCAAGCTTGGGAAAGCTGCAGCACATCTGTCGCGAGAAGCTTGTGATTTCAGAGCCTCCATGTCTTTTTCCAAGATTCCATTTTTTCTTGAATGTTCTCCATCTCCGACATGTAAGTCCTTAACAATTTGAGACAGCCTGTCTACTGAGTTATCCTTTGAAAGACTTTGGGAAGATATATTTCTCATATTTTCTCTATTTGGGTCCACAGCCTGGGCAAAGGATCCACTTTGACTGCGATTCACAGCAGCTGCATAGCTGAATGGAACGGTCTTTGGAGCTGGATTAGACTTTTGTTGAACTGAAGCACCTTGAAATGCAAAAGGATCCATAACACTTTCATTTTGTTTATGCTGAGAAGAGGTTGTTTCCTGAAATTGTTTCAAATCAAAGATCAGATTGTGCTGCATCATGTAGTCAATGATATACTAAATAACTCACTCTGATTACAGATCTGTTACTTGCATTTAGATCAACTGATCTGTTGATGTTGGCCACAGATCTAGCACTTGCATTCATGTCCACCGACTTGTTCATGCTGGCCATTGACCTGGTGCTTGCATTCATGTCAATTGAGGTCTGTAAATTCTTTGGTCGACGGAGAGGTTTGTATTCCTGTTTTGAAAAATAATGCAGTCAATGAAGGAATTCGGGAGAGAGAAAATGGTCAAAATCATTAACGACTGTCCATACCTGTTCACCTTGCTCTGAAATGATTGATAGGTCTCCATTTTGAGTGGCCTTTGCCGCACTTTTCTTCTGTAAAATAAAAATTTCAGGGTCTGTTGAGAAAATTTGACATATAATTTAGTGAGCCAAGCTACACCTACCGCTGCCTCAGCCATCTGCTTCTCATTTTTCTCACGCTCATTCAAAATCTGCTGGTAACGTTGCCTTTCTTGCAAGCGGAACTTCTTCCTCTCAGCCTTGGACAATCCTACCTGGATGCGCATAATTGGACGCGAATCAAGATTATGCAGAGGATTATAACTTGATACCTCGGGTTCCTGGAAAGAGAAATGGTAACAATGAGAAATTTATGAGTATGAGACTCGTAAATAATGACAATGTATTTGTGAAACCAGAATGCACATGAGATTGATATTATAACCTAGAGATATTTGATGACAAACACTCTTCAGAATTAGCTAGTATGTAAACTTGAGTATGACAATGTGATCCATGTATGGTCTAGAATTTTTGATGCAACACAAGAAATATCTCGAATAATAACCGAAGCAAGGTACATTGAGAGTAATACATACCACATCCCAATTTTCATCAGCTGGGATAGTGGCCTCCGTCTCAATAGGCACAAGTTTCACTTTTTCTGATGCATCAGCATCAAAGTACTTGTATTGGTGGACTGATTCTCTGGCCTCACAGTGATTCAAATGATACTAGAAATGAATGCAATAGATTCAATTATTCTACATGAGAGCATGATGAGACAGCTCAGGTCTCTGGTTTGCTTGCTAATATTGAGAGAAAAGATTCTTACTTCGAATTCTGTTGATGATATGATATGCCGAGCATCATAGGGGCATGTCTCTTTCGTTGCACATGGATGCTGCTTGCTACATCTTGTGAGATGATATTGCAGGCGCGATTTCAGTATACGATGAGATTTCTCATAAGGGCAGGTTACTAGAGGATCAGGATTCATCCTGGCACTTCTGATGACAAGGGAAAATTATAATTAGGTGGTGGTTTTGATAAGACTGGAGAGAGTTCATTTTGTATCATCAACTAGATTTGTTGAAAGAAAGTAAAGCAAAGGTTTGGTTGAATTCCAGCTTACACAATAACAGAGACAGAGATTTCAGACCAGAAAGATTCTTGATTATGATGGGGTAAAATCTCGAGACAAAGGCTCTTGATTGTTGTAGAGAAATGGATACCTTGATAACCGTCTTCTGGAGAGAGCGAGACAAGTTTGAACAGGCAAGAGCAGCTGGTTTGATAAGTTTGATTGGATGAGTCAAATAATAATGAGTACCAAAGTAGGTACACAAGGTTGTTTGGGAATTCATGGGACAAAGTAAGCAACAAGTAGGTAAGTATCAGTTGCTAGGGTCAAATACGAGTCCGATTTGACGCTCTGAAGGACGAAGGACCCAAAACACAGAAATCCGTGTGTTTACATAGCTGGCTGTTCCTCCTCTCGATACCATACCCGATACATAGACATTGTTAATGGAATATGTAACGTTCATGAAAATTATTGAAGTTTCTCAATTCATCACTATTGAATTTCGGATGTCTGAAATCTTGAATGAAAAAATCTCCTATATAGCCATAATAATAATCACCTATTGCGCCGTAGCTTCTTCTTCTTCTTCTTTAGTGGCTATGGGCGGAGCGCCCTTCTCGCCATTACCGGGTTAAAGGTAGGTTCACAACAGTCGAATTCTGTACATTCTTGTACACATCTTCGGTGGGCGCAGACTACAGATTGTTGTCTGCTAAAGTATTGCAGCTTACATGTTTAATGGATCTGATAGTTTTAATAAAATTGAGAGTTCACAAGGCCGTGAAGGCTCCGTATTTATATTTGAAGGCCGGTTGCTTTTATGAATTCTGTGAGGAATTTTGCAGGTTTCTTATTGGGTTCTTTGAGCCAATCGTCTCGTGTGCGGCAGCTGTATTTTCTGACTTGCTCTGACTGAACTGATGATCACAAAGAGGCTTCGTGACGTGGGCACCCGACTTTCCGGGAAAATTATAAAAAAAATACCATCTAATTGTGCGTCTTAAGCGCGTTCAGACACAATTTTGAAATCAATTGTGGATGTTATGGTTTTTCCAAAAAAAAATAAAGAAGTTTTCGGGTGCTGGGAAACTCAATCAATTTTTTTCTCGGCAACCGTACACTCTGGGAATTGTGCGTTTAGTGCGGTCGATTGCGCGTAGTTTTTCGTACAAGTGAGTATTTTTACTTTATCGAAACACAACTTAATTCTGTGAAAAACTGACGAAAACAGATTTTCAGCGGTTGTGCACGGTCACCCCAGCAGACGACGCGGCGGCGAGGCGAACCACGGCGTCCACCCGGTGATTCGTGTTTGACGAATTCGATGTTCTTGGAGAAGAAAACGATAGTTTCTTGGACAGCGATTATGTAGCTGAAAAGCTAAACCATCCCTCGTGAGAGATGATCGCCGAGGAGATAACAGAACTTTGCTAAGACAGTGGTTTTGCGTTCAAACACTAAACTATCTCCTTTCCACCATGCACTAAACCATCCCTCGTGGGAGATGACCGCCGAGGAGATGACAGAATTTTGCTTAGACAGTGGTTTTGCGTTTAAAAACTAACCCATCCCTCGTGGGAGATGAACGCCGAGGAGATAAAAGAGATTTCAGCAAGATTTTGGGTAATTAATAAGTATTTTCGTGCTCACGTAGCAGCCGATAGCAGAGAGGTGCTACGGCGCATGCGCTGGTCTTGCACCTCCTTCTGCTCTGCAGCTTGCCGAGAAGCAGTTTTAATTAATTACCGACCAAAATAATGGTGATTTTTGGAAAGTAAAAATACTCACTTGTAGGGAAAACTACGCGCAATCGACCGCTGTAAACGCACAATTCCCACAGTGTACGGTTGCCGAGAAAAAAAATAGTTAAGTTTCCCAGCACCCGAAAACTTCTTTATTTTTTTTTGGAAAAACCATAACATCCACAATTGATTTTGAAATTGTGTCTAAACGCGCTTAAGACGCACAATTAGATGGTATTTTTTTTATAATTTTCCCGGAAAGTCGGGTGCCCACGTCACGGAGCCTCACAAAGAACAGAACCCATCCCGTTGCAGCTTTCGTCATTGTATTAGGCGTATACCTATATATACACTTACACTTACACACACACACACACACATATATATATATATATACACATATATATTGATATACATATATATAGAGATGGATATATATGGTGAACCGTGAAAAAGCACCATATATTGGCGGGGTGCCTATATGGGTGCTATATGGGCATTATCATCAGAACTTACCCGGAACGTTCTACTCAAATTTTCCTGCGAATATTCTATTGAAATACGATTGGTTATTACTAAAGTTTGGTACCTACTAAAGTTTCAGGTCGATCCTTCAAGTCGTCTCTTTTATTTTCAAAGATCAAGGGTCGAAATGTCAGGGCCATTGTATTACTGTTATTATATTCGCATACATTCTTAGCGCTAGCATCGAAATACTCAAGGCAGTGGCTATCATCAAATTTTTCTCTCAAAATACATTATTGAACCGACTTGTTTTCATAGGTTTCATGTCCAGAATGCCCAGTTTAGTCCCCGAGCCATTAATTTTTGCCGAGCCATTGCTCCTCAATCCTTGTTATAGGCTCGGTTATAGGCGAGAAACTCGACTACAAGTGAAACATTTTTTGGCAAGTGCTCACAAAGTATCCTAAATTCAATCCAGGTCGCTTTGTTTCGGACAGAATCTCAGGGGGACATGCCAAAAAATCAAAATCACATTGCGAAAAAAGGCCCAGAACTGGAATTCTGAGTGCTGCATAATCATTAAAATTGCTCGCAAAAATATTGGAGTTTACGTAAAAACTTTTCCTTGTAGATCTCATCTACTCCCGTTCTAATCTCATCATACTTTAGTGGAAAAATTGTTTGCGCCCAGATAAATTGACTTTAAGTAGGTTAACGTTGTATATATAAGTTAATTACATGCCTAATTTCCGGCTCTTAAGGTCGAAATGTCAGTAAGTGTGCCTAATATGCCCCCACTACTTTTGTTTTGCTCATAGTTTTGGCTCATCTCAATATTATTCAACGTAGCTCAGCTCATTTTGAAGATAATTGTAAGCCTTTCAACACGAGCTGAACTAAGCGTTTGATTTCAAGAAAGTGGAGCCGAGCTATCTTGATTTTGCAGGAAAAAATTTTTTGCGAGTTTTTGACAATGTGTTCCTATTCCCCCATACTCCATAGTCATTTCGCGATTGTGAAGCTCTAGAAAAGTGGGTAAGTGATGTTGGTTCGGGAGCAAGACGGTAATGCATTGAATGGATAAATCGTCATCATTTTAGGTATATCGATGATTTAGAGTGCACATAACCTCAATATTAACATAAAAATCGATTTCAGCATATTTGGCGAGATCTGGCGCGTTTTCAAGACCCCGCCCTTCTGGATATCGCTAAATACACCTAAAAATAATTTTATCTCGACAAAAAAGTGCTATAAGTACTTGGGGCATTGCCCAAAGCCCTTAATATGCGGAAACAGGGTGGGGGCATATTAGGAACACTGCACTTTTTTTTAGTAATGTGGGCATAAAATTGTCTAGAAATCGAATTTTGCAATTCTGTTAGAAGCATCTTAAAGTTGAAACAAAAACAAAGAAAATAAGATAAATACGAACCTTCAACTGGGCTGTTTATCATCATGTTTTTGGATTATCGTGTAATTTTTTGATAAACAAATACCCTCGCCGAATCACTTAGATCTCAAAACCACTTTGGGAGACGTTCAAAAACGGATCTTGAAGGTTTTTTCATGTAATTTAAAATGTCATTGATTTCATAATGGTCCAACAACCTCTCCAAAATTTGCAGGCGTTCGTACCTTGGCTGGAAAACTGTGAAAAAAGTTATTTTTCTGACTCGTGTGTCTCTGGTATAATACGCGAAATGAGAAATACAGAACATTGATCTGAAAGTGCTCGGTATGAGCTCCAAAATGCGACCACGCAGAGCTCTCTACGACCAATAGGTTCTCAGATATCCAGCTCTGAAGATCATCAATTTGATTTCCAGATGTATTGAGACTTTTGACCGATAGTGCACTTTAGTTCATTTTGTAGGATTTGAAACAAGCTTAGAAACGAGCTAAAGTACGTTGGAAAATGCTCAGATGTGCGAGAAATACAAGCAAAGTTATCAAGAAAGAAGTGTCGAATTAGGCACACTCCCATTCAAACGTGTGTCGTGTGTTAATTCTGATAAAAGCTTGATGGCTCTTGCTGGGATCTAAAATCTCATTTCTCAGCGCCCAGCGAAATTTATTTCTCATCTATATAATACTTACACAACATATCCACGCTGGGGCGTATCAATTTTCGAAAAATTCCTTTTTCGGCCCACCCTAATCTGAATATCACATATACCTTTCTAACTTGTTCCAAAAAAATGTCTGCAAATATTTTAAAAACATATTGCCACCCAATATGCGAAATGGAATGGAGAAAATTGAAATAGACACGCGGGGCATCCATTTTCAGCTTCAAAATTTTTGGGTCCAAAATGTCCAAGTTTTCGCGATAATGGATAATGCCCATATAGAAGATAAGTGAATGACGGAGGGGTTATTTGCTGTAACAGTACCTATATATCGATGGCTCAGAACCAAAAGGAACTATCTGAAAACGTAAGAGTTAAAAGGAACTATCCAAAAATTTCTGTAGAAGGAACTATCTGAAAATTTTTTATTGAATGGAACTATCTAAAAATGTAAGAATTAAACGGAACTATCTGGAAATTTCTGTTTTAGAAAAGAACTATCTGTAAATTTTTGACTGAAAGGAACTATCTAAAGACGTAAGTGTTGAAAGGAACTATCCAAGAATGTAAGAATTAAACGGAACTATCCAAAAATTTCTGTTTCAGAAAAGAACTATCTAGAATTTTTAGGTAGAAAGGAACTATCTGTGAGTTTTTGGTTGAAAGGAACTATCTGTAAATTTTTGAAAAAAGAACTATCTGTAAACTTCTGTAAAAGGAACTATCTGTAAATTTTTGTAAAAGGAACTATCTGTAAGTTTTTGTAAAAGGAACTATTTGTGAATTTTTGTAAAAGGAACTATCTGTAAATTTCTGTAAAAGGGGCTATCTGCAAATTTTCGTAATAGGAACTATCTGTAAATTTTCGGTTGCAGCGAACAATCTGAACAATTTTCGTTGGAAAGAGCTATCCAGAAAATTAAGAAGACTATATCAGGATGTGAAAGGGTCCAGGCGGGTAGAGCTCGTGAATTGACTTTTGTCAAGTATATACCCTTGTATCAATACATTCTGGACAAGATCTAATGGCATCTTGTATAAAGACAGCAGATTCCACTTCGAAATCATGTGGTGAGATACTTAGTTCGTGGGACGAAGTTTCGAATAAAATTAAAGCTTGGAAATATTGTGGTTATGTAGACGAAGAGCTAAATTGAGTCGGCGTATATCAGCATGATGAATCGGCTCTTGTCAGGTATGGCCCACAGATTAATTTTCCCCGACTTCTAACACCAAAACGAGTGGGAGAATGGGTTCCTTAGGGTCCAAAATCGCTCCTTTTGTCGTACAGCACCGTGAAAAATCCGCTGAAAAACGCTAAAATTGATACTCCTTCTGCGGAATTGCATCCTGCTGACGCATCAGATTGAAAAGATCTGCAATTCTTTGACATATTTTTGAAATGTTGACAAATTAAGGAGAAATATCTACGCTCCGACAACTTTTGATTCCGTTCCAGGAAAAATGCCTGAAGATTATACAGTCCTCTCTTCACGATCTGATCTGAAATTGAGAAACTAGAGTTCCCGACTATTTGGAAGATCTGTGCGAAGTTTTCGATGTTTTCCCGGCTTTCTTGGTTTTTTCAATCCTTTCACGCCCTCGAAGAATGACTTCCTTCAGAGAATGACTCCATAAACAGGACCCCGAATACCCGAAAAATCACTGAGATGACACTCGACAAGAGCCAATTCACCAGCCTTATCCGACCAAGTCGACTAAACGCTTCGTTCTGGTCGTTGCTTCCTAACAGATAGTCCTATTAATCAAAAGTTTATATGTAGATCGTTCCCCCAAACCTAAAATTCACAGATGATTCCTTTTAACCAAGATTTCTTAAATAGTTTTTCTTGACCAAAAATTTCAAGATAGTTCCTGTCACACGAATTCACAGATAGTTCCTTCTGCAAAAATTCACAGGTAGTTCCTTTTACAAAAATTTACAGATAGTTCCTTTTACAAAAACTCACAGATAGTTCCTTTTACGAAAATTCACAGATATGTCCTTTTACAGATATCTACAGATAGTTCCTTTCACAAACATTTACAGATAGTTCTTTTCTAAAACAGAAATTTTCAGATAGTTCCTTTCAACCAAAAATGTACAGATAGTTCCTTTTAACTCTTACGTTTTTGGATAGTTCCTTTCAACCAAAAATTTGTAGATAGTTCTTTCCTAAAACAGAAATTTTCAGATAGTTCCGTTTAATTCTTACAATTTCGGATAGTTCCTTTCAACCCTTACGTTTTTGGATAGTTCTTTTCTACCAAAAATTTTTAGATAGTTCCTTTCAACCGAAAATTTTTGGATAGTTCCTTTTAACTCTTACGTTTTCAGATAGTTCCTTTTAGTCCTGAGCCACCGATATGTGATATGTGGCAATCCGGACCTGTGGATAAATTGGTTTATCCATGCAATATGATTTATTCAGAAAAGTTAGAAAAGTAAAATTCTCAATAGTTTTCTGAATGCAACAAACAAAATACATTGAGAACACCAATGTTCCGTATTAGGTGAGAACTTTCCAATTTTACAGGTCGCGGTAGTGTTTTATGGAAACGTAGAAAAAAACTCAAAAACCAGGCTTCATTGATTTCCACGGAATTGTAGGTATGTATACATGAGCCCGAAGAAGTTCCAATAAAAGATATAACGATTGAAATAGTGTTGAAAGCTAATATACCGGGACCGAAGAAAAAAGGGTTCCTGTTTCAAAAATCTATACATGTGTAATGGCCAATTACGCGAAAACTATTAAATTTGACCTCCTGTGCCGCTGCACTCATGTACAGCATTTTGACTATATTGGGCCGGGGATGAATGGAAACTGAATAAATAAAAAGGTATAGGAAATGCGCCAAACGGGCCTCGAAACGGGCAGATTCAACACCGTCAAAGTTAACAGCTTTGGCGGAATATGAACAATATAATATATGACTTCAAACCGCATTAAGAAAAAAGTGAGACGATTTTAGTGTTCCAAGGTCGCTGTGGATTCAATTGTGCTATAAGAACATCATATTCATAATAACACAACTCAACCGGATTATATTAAAAAATAACTCCATTGTCCTAAACTTTTATTCAAAGCACATATCAGACTTCGAGATTTTCGAGATCATTTGCTCAAGAATCTTTTATCAGCGAGAATGCCGAACCACAGAAAGACCGACAATCTCGTCTTGATCCACTCGAGATTGATATTCTCGAATTGAGTTGAGCAAAATCGAGCTAGATAAAGACGTAAGCACTTCGAAATCTCTTGACTCGGCTCGATCTCGCCACTTCGGGATTCCACAAAATACCTATGTCGATTGAAATTTCTCGTTTTGTTTTGAAGGAATCTAGAATCTAGTGAATCTCATCGATCAAGCTCATGTTTTCAGATTTTTGAAACACAGCATATATATTTCTGTGGACACATCCATGGAATCACGAAGAATCGAAGCATTTTTGGTCTCTCAGACTCAATATAAATCAATTTCTCCTTCACATTACGATATTTATCTCAAATGAATACATCCATGACTGATTTTGAGAAGTTCCATGATGAATAAACCCAGTGGTGGTCCCAGAGTCCAACTTTGGGGGAGGGGGGGGGTGTCGATTTAGGCTATTACGGGGGCGGCACGCGCTAACATGAGTGCATTTTTTATCGCTTTTTTCTATGTCTTTCTGTGCACAATTTTCGGTTTCAGAGAAGGCGATCGTTCCATTGCCTCCACCCCCCCCCCTGAGAATGCCCTTGAATCAACTGTGAAACTTGTTAAATACGGAGTTTTTGGGATTTTGAATTTTCACTGGGTTTGATTATAGTTGAATAACACTGTACAACAATATTTGGGGGCTCAGTGTCACATTGACCGGACCATGACTTTGTAACGTATTTTTTGACTCTGAAACCGAATTCAAGCCACCCCGAAGGCTCCAGAACGCCAGGATTTTTTGAAATCGCCAAAAAATGTTTTTCATGCAATTCTCCAATGTTATAGGTGCTCGTAAAATTTTATAAAATAGTATTCGCACCTCGTTCATGAGGTTCCCCACTTCCGAGCAAATAATTGGGACATAAACCAATCGCTCAGAAGCGAGTTACAACCTCATAAACTCGGTCTAAAGGTATTCAGCGGTTTTTTTGACGTAGACGAAAACCCTGACGTAGGTAGTAGCTCAAAACGGACTACGCGGGATCGTGTTTGGGCAGTCATTTTGTATTGGAAAAGCATATTGGGTTACGCCGCGCAAGAAAGAATTTTTTTCCTTGTAATATTGAAACAGTAAGGATTATCGCAAAACCAGGTGCTTTCACGCCTTTGAGTACCAGAAACGCCTGTTTCTTTGATAAGTTTTGCTGTTTCACAGGTACAAGGAAAAAGATGCTGACTTGTGCCGGGGATTAAAATATGATTTTCCAACGCAAAATCATCTTCTGAACACGATCCCCGGGTTCGTGTTGAGACTAACGTCAGGATTTTTGTCTAAGTAGAAAAACCGCTTGAAAAACGATTCTTTGCGATTGAAAAAAATTCCTGACGGTGTGGAGCAACTTGGAGCTTGGATTCGTCCTCAGCGTAATAAGATAATACGTAAGAAGATCAAGGTCCGGTCAATGTGATATTTCGAACTCAAAAGTTCGTTGTATACAGTGTAATTATTCGTGTTAAAAAGATTCCTATCTGAGTCATTTTTGAAAAGTCCCCGATCATACACCATAGTTTCGTTTTGGCAAGCACTCCATCGTCGAAGATTTAATTCGTCGTTACAAGTATATTCGTCGAAACCAAACTAATATAGCCACGAGACCAACAAGCCTGGTCGAAGGAGTCTACCTCTTGCTAAACTTATAAAAGTAGCGAATCCATGCCAACATTTTTGTATACATTGATCATAAGTATACTGTATATTCTACTTCCAAAGAGACCGAGAGAGAAGTTTCAACAAAAATCTTGCCTTTTGAAGACGGTAGCGAGAATCCCGAAAATGGTTCTATGAAGGGAAATGTTTGTCAATATTAATATTGAAAGGTAAATTTTGAAACTGGCTGACAAGGAGAGGTCCATCCAACCTTGTGGGTCCTGGATTCGTCCCGAACATTGGGAGTCATCTTGTTTTGGTGATAAATGAAGGTGACTCAAAGGATCTGATTCATTGCCCATATAGGCCCATGTATTGAAAAAGTCAATTATCAGCTATAGTATCAATGTTAATCTCCGTAACTGTATCTTACGGTAGGAGGCAAGGAGGTCCGCAGGATTAAATCCTTTGAGATACTTTCTTTTCTCACCAAAACAATAAGATGATTCCCAGAAATTGGGACGGATTCAGGACCCGCAAGGTTGGACCTCTCCTTTTGAGATCTGTGATCACGACCGCAAATCAATTGAGCAACCCAGTCCTCTTTACGTGGATATTCACTACTCATTAAAAAAAAGTATGACTGGAAAAAACATTCAGTGTCGACAGGTTTCCCGAATTCGCACCCCCAATTATATCCTTTCGGGCGTGAGACTGATGGATTTTCTTATTTCTTAGTCTTCTGTTCGAAAAAACTTCAGATTTGAGCAATTTTTTGATTCCACTGAATTTGGTGCGCCAATTTCGACATGCGTGTCAAGTGTCTCATTATTTGGCCTGTGACCTGAAATATACCCGGGGATGGTCAATTTGTACGACGGAAACTTATCACTGAAGGTCAATAATTTTTTCAGTTTTCTTACAAAAGTCACCCTGTAACGTGATTTTGCAAACCCTTTGTGAACGTTTGGGAGTGACTTCGGCTGAAATCTATTATTATTGAATTATCAGTCCTAAAGTATGATCGATCAACTCTAGAGCGTAATCTAGAAGCTCATTTTGCAACTGCGCATTTAATTATTGAAAGGGTTCTGTCACAGGTAGGAACAGTATCCCTTATGTATACAGTAATAAACTTTCTCGCAAATTTTGTATCAGTTGTATTTTTCTTCCAGAATGCTGAACTTGATTATAATGATAGATATGTTTCACAGCGCTGAGTAATGTCCATTATCAACGAGCCGTTTCAAATTGATTCTGCATTTTAAATGTGTATCAGAAGACAACTTTCCTCTCCAAGCATTGTCTGCCCCGTATCTTGATAATTAATTGATTGCCACTCTTCGCTCATACAGTTTGGATCGTGTTGAAAGTTTTAGTATTTTGTGGGAAACTTTCATCAAAGTTCTTGATAACCAATTTTGATCCTAAATTTAGCTGAGATATTGCTTGGAAATCCGGATCATGATGATCTAAAAATTAGAATGGTTTTGGCAATATGATGTTTTCTTATGACTTTAACTTCAAGATAGATTCAAGGGATTCGAAAGAGAAAGAAGACGTCAACGGTGTCCCTGGGAGTATAAGTTGGGAAAAACTAAAGCTGCAAGGACTTGTCTCGAAATTCTTGAGAGAAGACGTTCGAGATTTGGTGATCTATCAGTCTATCATTGGTCACATGTATCGAAATTCTCATTTTTGTAATGTCACCTGTAAAACTCAAAATTCATCGGTTTCAATAATTTGAATAAGGAGTTCTGACAGGCTCGCATCGCATTGGGTACCGAATAACATATGTCCTGATACAAATGAACTCTATATTGGAGTGAGAAAATCTAAAAACTGCAGACAAATTCAATGTAGGACTCCGGTCCGGGGTTTTCCTCAGAGTTTTCTTACGTTACAAAAACGCGATTGCAGAAGAACAACAGATAGGTCGAGCCCTCCGCTGTACGAGTATCCACCGATAAGCAGATGAAAGATTTCCACCTAAAATTCCTGGGTCAATTTCGATTGTGGCATATTCTATTGAGGGTCCTGTAGGTATACGACATCCATCATAGATTTTTTACATCGATTACAATCAAGACCTGGAGATATATAAGGATTTTCTGCAAGACGTAGTGTAATTTCATAAGTGGAAGATAAAAATGAGAGTTTTAAGTCAAATGAAAGAAGTGGTTGTGATATATAGAATGTTTGAACTCGTCTTTTCAAGTGTGCAGATAACTCAGATAATTCTTATCGCAAAGAAAATTTTGGAGATTCTTAGTAAATCCTTCAAATTCAAGTTTTCTGTCGTGCTCTCTGACAACTTGTGCAGACACGAGGCAATCTCCTAATCTCTTCCAGTGAAGTGTTTGCCATTTCGAAATAATCGTATCTCAATGCTAATTTGCCTTCAAAAAATCGCAAAAAATGTATAAGGAAAAGAGAGTCAGCAATCGGATATAAGTGAAGAGCGCAAACAAGTACAATACGAAATTCGACGATTGCGAATTCGTGGAATTAAGCCTCATATAGCTGCGCAAAAAAATTGAGCGAATGAAAAAGTCGAACATGCAGCCTCTTTAGCAAGTCGTATTGCAGAGAAGAGCGACAACATTCGCATTGCCAAAAGAGCGGAGAACGAGTTTTTCGGGAATCGAGTTCCAAGCGAGGTTCCGAGCGTACAAAATACGAAATCACGTTTATGCTATCTCGGTTCTTTCTGAGCAACAATATTTATCTCGTCATTTCGGTTCATCGTTTTGCAGAGAAAAAGTTGGCCCATACGAAAAATGCAAAATTTGAGCCGATTTAAAGAGGATAATTCATATCCTTTACATCAGCGAACAACTCGAAAATCTTCATTGCAAACAGCTTCGCGACGTCCCGATTGAACAGCTCGGCCTGGTCTGACGTGAAACCGCCTGCATTCTATCAAATAATTTGGAAAGTATTATACACAGGCTAGGCGAAATCACCGCCATCATTGGAAAAATTATTTTCAAAGAATTTTTTTGTGGAATCCGCTCCAGAAAACCCTTCTGAATCCGGAAATCTGTGTTCCCAGACAGAATTTCAATGCAAAATTGTTTAAAATGAAATTGCTTAAACCAATTATCAAAATTAGCTTTTTCGGTCCGGAAGCAAATTTGCAAGGTTAATTGGCTCATTTCGAACAAAAAATCTCTCCTGTGGTTTTTCTCTAAAAGTCATTGTTTCCGAGCTAAGAGCGTTTCAAACCTGAAAAATCGCTTAAAGATCGCGATTTTCAACAAACGATTAGAGTACGAAAAACTCGAAAATCTCATGTTACCTAAGCAGAAAGTTGTTATTTGGGATCTCCTCAACAATATCCGATAGCAAAAGTTGATGTTTCCGAGCAGTAACCCATTATTTTTTTAATGTTATCCATGATGGGTGGTTGCGGGCGTTATGCAACTACCTATTGTTAACATTGAAAAAACAATGGGTTACTGCTCGGGAACATGGATTTTTGCTATCGGATATTGTTGAGGAGATCCCAAATAACAACTTTCAGCTTTGGTATCATGAGGTTTTCAAGTTTTTCGTACTCTGCTCGGTCCATGAAAATCGCGACTTTTGCATTTATTCAACTTTGAAACGCTCTTGGCACGAAAACAAGGACTTTTAGAGAAAAACGACAACATAGATTTTCTGTTCGAAATGACCCGAATAACTTCAGAAATTGGCTTCAGTGCCGCAAAAGTTAATTTTGACAATTTGCTCAAACAATTTCAGATTAAACAATTTTGCATTGAAATTCTGTCTGGGAACATGGATATTCGGATTCAGAAGGGTCTTCTGAAGGGAATCCCGCGAAAAAACTCCCTGGGAACAATTTTTCCAACGATGGCGGTGATTTCGCATAGTCTATATAATAATTCTGCCTCGCTTCGGAGCTAATTCTCGCGATCTCACGGGAACATATATGGCACACCTACAAGCCGATACTTATAATATCATAAAACGATCGGCACGTGCATACGTCGTAATACGCCATGTCAAAAACTACTTTTTCACACGTAAATACATACGTGTAATATACGCCAACCAGGAAAACTCAGCGCGTAGAAAATTGATCCTCTCATATGGGGGAGGCCTTGTATGTTTTTCGAGGCAGCACAGATCTGATCGCGTGCGATCACTTTTGTGTGTGCGCAGTGTCATATATCTATATCTATATATAAGTATGTCGCACACAAAAGTGGGCTCTCTCTCTCTCTCTGTCGCTCGCGCGCATCATCATGAAAGCAAAGGCAAAGCGGCGATCAGTTTTCAGCGCGGAGTGTCGCGTTCTGCTACGCTCGGTCTGCCTGATGTCTGCCGCACATAAAATAACAAGCCTGCATGTCGTCGTGTATACGTGCCCGCTGTCAATGACAGCCTATAACTCGAATTATTCATTCTTCTTACTCCAGTAAACAACATCATCCACAAGAAGTATAGAGTCGACTTGGAAATCTATAGTGTGAAGGGTTTTCCAAACCTCAAAAAATCACTTTTACGACGCAGCAGACATCATAAGAAGCGATCTCGACCAACGTAGACATCGACGAGGAGTCTCGTGCGTCTATCGCGGTCGTCCGCCTAAATAAGTACTTGTTGTGTGTGTGTTTGTGTGTGACCCGGAGGAGCCATCATAATCATCATCGCCGAGGTGTTGCTCGTTGTGGTGCATATTGATACTTTTTTGTGAACGAGCAAGTTGAATTTTGCTATAGTGGTGTTTACAAAGTACAGTGACCATACGGTATATATGAATTGTTTGAAAAAGTGCATATCGAGGACATAGATAGTAAGGAACAATAACACATAGTGAGATTGCTGATATAAAAGGTGTCATAAATAATCGTCGTTAATGTGCCTCAGATCCGGAGTTTCCGAGCTGCCCGAGGGTACCTCAACTGTAGGCCCTCGGGCTGCCGGTAAGGGCATGAAGGAGAAGCGAAGGTGAGTTGGATCGTAAACAAACCTTGGGGCCTGCTGATTTTCTTTTTGGGGTTATGGCGCTTTTCCAGTGTATCTACTGCGCAACGTTTGCTCCGGTGTAGTTTTCGGAGAGGGCGCTTCTCGCTTCCACGAGGCTTTTCTTTTTTCATGATATGGCCTCAATTTGTGCAGACGATGAGCTGTTTCCCGGAGATGGTGTTGTTGTCGAGGCCATTCGAGAGCCACACGTTTGCCATCTGATGCAACGCTCTGCATTGCCCTCCTCTATCTCTTTTTTTTTCCTCGATCGGGCTTTTTGGCTTTCGCTCGAAGCCAGGTATATACTTATTACTTATAGCTTATATAGCTACCAGCTTTCACCAAATTTCTTGCGAGGCACTTGTCGCCCGTTTATTACAGGTTTATATTCGTTGTACTTACTCACCGATGTTTTCAGATGTTTTGCTCGCGGTCTATCAATGCATGCACTGCTCCGAAATTCGCCCGTATCATAATCTTTTCGTCTGCTAGGCATTCCATCTACTCGTATACTCGATCTAGATCCCTGCGAGATGAGATTGAGATAGATCTTATTTGTAAATCTCTGACTATGCCGAGATCTTGAGCCTATTGATTCCTTTGTTACCAGATCGCGGCGTAAAAAGTGCCCCTGTTGATGAGTTGATTGCGTGCGTGTGTGCGTGTGCTTAATTTCGAGCCATTTGACATCTGATGGCTTTAAACAAGATTCGTGCATCAAGAAGCACAGAGATAACGCCAACACGAACATATAATACGACATTTTAATTCCACTCAGTCCATCATCTGGCAATTGACAAAATTTGTATTCCGAAAGGCAAATATACCACAGTCAACGAGTGCTAAATTTCGGTTCATTAATTTTTTTGCCTCATCGCAAAAAGAGATTGCCATCCTGGAATCGAAAGAGGGAGAATCGAAAATCTTTTATTTTTATCGATTTTGCACACGCAGCGAATCGACCCTCTCGCGCAATCTTCTGGCCTTTCATCTGTACTGTCGATGTCCTGTCTCATCATTCTTTCTTTTAATACGCTGAAATAAGACTCTGAGCTTGGTTTCTCCGAAGTGCCACAATCGCATGAGATATTTATCCACTTACTCTCCCATTCCTCGATGAAAAAAGTATTGCCATTCCTTTGTGTATCACTGAAATTATTTAAAAACAATCGTTAAATTGTCATCAATCATTGACAAATGAAATTAGAACGAGAAAAATTAATCTTCCCTCATTGCCCAATGAACGACTTAATATTATTCTAAATTCTTTCCTCGTAACATTGATTTCCAAAAATTTGTATCCATATGTTTCAACAACAGCAGGAGGTTGGTTTACCCAAAAATTGAGTTTTATCGTGACTTTTTCCTCGAATGATGTTAATCAATTTCATTGGCAATAAAAGTGAAACAGTTGTGAGGACATATTATTGATCTCATTAACAAAGTATCTCATCATCTTAAATATTATTTTAATTTTGCGCGTTTGATGTCAGTTCGCGAACAATAGTTAGCTTCTACGGCACGGACGGGGGGCGACGACTCGAACATGGAATACAGTCATTTAAAAGAGCAAGTGTTTAATGTTATTCTTTTGTTTCATTTTATCATCATCATTCTATCCAGAGCCGTTGTTGCTGCTGACTTTTAAAAATATATGCTAATTGCAGCTCTTTACGCGTGCCATTTACAAATACTTTTGATCAATATTTATATACTAATGTGGGAATCAATAAATTCATGATATTACTTTTACCATGGATTTTGAATCGAAATGGATCAGAGTCGTATTTAAAAAACGAGATTCTTTATGTTTCACAATCGCATGACAGGTTTCAAGTTAACCGTGGATATGGATGTAGGTCGGGAAACAGTTAAAGTTGTGTGTCTTATGGGGTAGATACTGATATGTTTTTTCTCTTCCGGATCACCGGCTCTGCCCTCAAAAATATACGAAATTGATTTTCCTGTACCTGGTTACGTCCGCAAACCGTCTCTTTTGATAAATATACTGGAATTGAGTTTAGATTTCGAAAACAACGTTCATTTGAGCACCCATTTTGGGTTCAATTTACGCCAGCTGTTCGTATCAAAGCACCCACATGGGTAAAAACCCATATTAAGGTACTACTAACGTGAAACGACTTTTCTTAGGATTGTCTCAAATTTTCTACTGTGGGTGGACATGAATATTCTACGTATGTGGTGAAAATTCTGAAAATTCCAGCTCATTTTGTCGTTTCAAACTCCAGCAAAAAAATTCTGAAGTTACGACGTTATACACGGCGCTTACGGGGTATAATGCGCGAAAAGTGGCGCAAAACTGCTTCTCATGTCGCTATCTTGTAGAGATTTCTTAGCATTTTTTTAAAAAATCAGTATGATATGAATCATGACTAAATGCAACGGTATGCAAAATCTAAACAAAATCCGTCGTTTGGTTGTCGTTGAGTGATCCTTCTATATGTATGATCGTGGCGCCATCTTGCGGTCAAATTGGTTTATTGCAAATATTAAATTAACCAAGTAACGTAGAACGGTGGGCGACATTTCGCCAAGCGCGGAGAATTTTTCTACGAATTTTAAAAAAAGTTACATAAAAATCGGTGCTAAATTGAGAGAGCTATTTTGCGGGAACATTTTCCATGTATTTTCAAAATTGTTGCAAATTTTTCCCGCAAAATAGCTCTCTCAATTTTGGACCGATTTTTATGTAACTTTTTTTAAAATTCGTAGACAAATTCTCCGCGCTTGGCGAAATGTCGCTCGCCGTTCTACGTTACTTGGTTAATTTAATATTTGCAATAAACCAACTTGACCGCAAGATGGCGCCACGATCGCTATAATCCAGCTTGGGGAGCACCTTTAAGAGCTGTGCGGGCGGCCGGTAACGCGCGAGAGTGGCAAGTAAAGAGCAAGGTATAGTGCGTGCACAGTAGCACAAAGTGTACTAAGTTAGTACTACCTTAAATTAAAATCGAAATTCTTAAAAGGAGAGATCAGAATATTCACTACTAATATCTTGCTGGAATCAGGTAATCAGCTGTTAAAGATGATAGGCCAACTCATCATCAAATCTCGCATCAAATAGTACAAAACGCATCGATTGCTGAAAACTTTTTGCTTCACGAAAATTATACGCCTTGCGCACCTAGAAACACGCTGTTTCTGGGAATCGACGTATAAAATCCATTTCATGTGCTCATCCTGTGGTCAAACTTCGAACCGTGAACTTAGATTTTCGGACACCACTATGAAAAAATCACAAAATCTAACAAATAAGCTGACCCTTACGCTTGCCCGTACTTGAAGGGTTTCTCTCTGAATGTAGAGCGAGCACCACCTCGGACATTTGCACCAAATTTTGTTGTCAAGTTTAGCCTTAGAGTATGTGAGACATTTTTCTGGGCTCAATTTTTTACAGCTCCAAATTAATGATATTTTTTCAGTCCAAATGATAAGACAGATATTCGACATTTTCTGTTCGGTTAGTGTTCTGATGGAAATATAACTATGTAGAGCATATATTCTGCCTGAGATTGTAATGGAAATTTGACAGTTCGGTTCGATATCCCCTTTCTATTTCTGGAATTAAATTTGCCGATCAAACATCTTGTTAGAACAGTAAGAATTGAAATCAGAAGAGATTTTCTATTTGACTTCCTCGTTTGGATGGATTGTTTTGCTGAATAAACATCTGATTCGGCTCATATCACAGATAATCACTTGTAGTATTGGGACCATACAGTATCTGTCGAAATGAATGGAACTCGCATACCTCCACTTTGAACAGCAATTTCTCCGATGCCCTTGGGTTTACGGCATTTTCCCAAGAGCTAGAAAGATTTGAACAGAAGTTATCAATTAATGTCTTCCAAAAATTTTTTTAACCCAATTGGTTTTGATCGGCTGCAAAAAGTGTACCAAATTTCATTTCAATCAATCATCGATCATTTATCAGGAAATTACGATAGCGCAAAAATTCTCACTGGGTCATGTAACTTTTTTTACGACCTTTAAATTCGTTTTTTTATACATTGCTCTACGATTTTTCACTCCTGAGTTGCGAGCAATCAATAAAGATGAATTAGCGCGGGTCGAGGACACTTAGGTGATGTGGAGATATAAGGTTTTCTGTCTTAAAGCTGTCCTTCAACGTTTGGAGTGCATTCTTAAACAGACCTGACTCATATTTTCTAGAATTTGGAAGGTTTTACGTCAAAATCGTGAATTACGCATTTTTTCATATTTCCGGTGCCCTCAACACGTACAAATTTGCTCTCAGTTGATCGCTCGTAACTCAGGTGTAAGAAATTGTAGAGCAATGTATAAATAGTACATTATCCACCGATGCAAGGTAAGACTGTTCTGGGGTACGGGAAAATATTCCCCCTGCCCCAAAACGGACCGACGAGCAGCACGAGCGATGTGCATACACTATGACCCAAAAAAAACCGGCCCCCGGAAAATTTTTTTTTCTGTCAGATTTTTTTGAAAACTGACGCTGTGACTCTAGGTTTTCGGGGTCAGGGATCCCAAAAAAAAATAGTTTTCAGGCCCCAAAAATTCACGAGTCAAAATTTACAAAATTTATTTTCGGAAATTCGTAAAATTTGTTAGGACAAGTTGGGCTCAATCGAAAGGCCGTAAAATTTCACGAAGGTATGACTTGTTGCAATTGCCGTTCAATGCAAAGCTGATTTTTCATTTAATGTTGAAAATTGCAAGATTCAAAGAGCAAACTGGCTGCGTGAACTTGGTCGCGTCGGCCGTGCCAACCCCTCTGAATTTTGCTAAAATTTCAAGTCGTGGGATCGTCTGCTATTGTTTTCATTCAGTATGCGTCTATTCCGCACAGGTTAAGATTGCCGAAATGTTGAGTATGTTAGCTGATTGATGATTTGAAATTGATGAGGCGTTCTTTTCTGAAGAAGCAATATTTGGCATCAAATGCAGTGTAGATGCCGACGGCAACATAACCTATAGAATTGTTTTTATCGTGGATCCATCATATTTGTCATCAAAATTCTCATCAGTGGACGTTGATAAGCTGGTTATTTTGCCCGAATCTGTTCATATACTCGAACACGAACCAGGTTCTAATGTCATTTTCTTGGTCCGAGCGATATCCTCACGGAAATTTGAGCACAAACCCAAAAGGAAAATATTTCTCTCAAGACCGGTGTCGAATAAGAATATGACGACATCTTTTATGCTGAGGCTATGGAGACAGCGTAAATCAATTAGTGTTGGACTAATCGTCTGTGTCATCAAAATTCTTGTTACCGAATCAAGATTCAGTATTTTCTCTGTGCGAATCTATTTCTAAACTTATACACAGAAAAGGTTCTCGTTTTATTTCGCTGCTGTTGGCAATACTTTCACGGAAATTTGAGCACAATTTTAGGAGAAAACTATTTGTCTCAAGATCGATGGCAGACGATACTTTGACTCTCACAGCGTGGCAATTGTGTTGATCAATGGGAATTAAATTATTTGTCTATGTCATCAGAATTCCCGTCTTTCAGTTGCTATCTGATTTTTTCTTTGCGCGAATCTATCGCCAAACTCATATTCAAAACAGATTCGAATGTCATTTCCTTGCTTCAGGCAATGTTTTCATGAATTTTTTATGTCAAACGCAGATGGAAATGTGACTTTTCACAGTGTTGCAACAAAACTCATCATTTTGATCGATCTCAAGATGAGACTGATTCTCTGTGGAATTTGCGCTCAGATTTCTGCGGGGATGTCACTCAGACCAGGAAAATGACACTAGAACCTGGTTTGTATTTGAGTATGTAAACAGATTCGGGCATAATGACCAGCCCATCATCGTCCACTGATGAAAATTTTGATGACAAATATGATGGATCCACGATGAAAACAATTCTGCAGGTTATGTTGCCGTCGGCATCTACACTGCATTTGATGCCAAATATTGCTTCTTCAGAAAAGAACGCCTCATCAATTTCGAATCATCAATCAGCTAACATACTCAACATTTCGACAATCTTAACCTGTGCGGAGCAGACGCATACTGAATGTAAACAATAGCAGACGATCCCACGACTTGAAATTTTAGCAAAATTGAGAGGGGTTGGCACGGCTGACGCGACCAAGTTCACGCAGCCAGTTTGCTCTTTGAATCTTGCAATTTTCAACATTAAATGAAAAATCAGCTTTGCATTGAACGGCGATTGCAACAAGTCATACCTTCGTGAAATTTTACGGCCTTTCGATTGAGCCCAACTTGTCCTAACAAATTTTACGAATTTCCGAAAATAAATTTTGTAAATTTTGACTCGTGAATTTTTGGGGCCTGAAAACTATTTTTTTTTGGGATCCCTGACCCCGAAAACCTAGAGTCACAGCGTCAGTTTTCAAAAAAATCTGACAGAAAAAAAAATTTTCCGGGGGCCGGTTTTTTTTGGGTCACAGTGTATACTATTCTCTGGTATCAGGGTCCGTATTATAAATTTGGCGGTATAATTTGCCGACAGACGTGGCGCTCTGACAATAACCTGTAAAATGTTCCGCTGTTGCTGCAGTTTAACGTCATGGTTTGCCTTATTTGTGTTGTCGATGGCATTTGCCGTGAAAAATATTTGGAAAAATATGGGAAACCGCGACGGCAAACTGCAGCAACAGCGGCAAATTTTACAGGTTACCGTCAGAGCGCCGCATTTGCCGGCAAATTTAGCGGTAAAGTTTGCCGACAAATTTTACCGTCAAAATTATAGTACGGGACCAGTGCGACTAAACGCCAATTTTCTGAATCGAGCCCGAAAGAAAAATTGGCCAGTCGCACTATGCCAACGAAAATGAATTTAAGGTCTTGAAAAGAGCTACATGATCCAATGAGGATTTTTACGCGATCACAATTTCCTGACATATGATCAATGATTGGTTGAAATGAAAATTTTTTCATCTTTCGGAGCCAATTAAAACCGTGGATTTTGGGTTAAAAAATTTTAGGAAGACATACATTGATAGCATTTGTTCTCATCTTTCGAATGCTTTTTGAAAAACGGCTGTAGACCCAAGGTCGACGGAGTAATTGCTGTTTTAGTATAGCTATCCATGTTCTATTAATTTTGGCGGCTACTGTATTCTTCAATCAGAATTCATGTCAGTCCCAGTTTAGGTGACTTGAAGGGTGTAGAATTTAAAACTAAGTCTAAGGATCGTCTATACACGTCTGTGCATAATAGACTGCACAGATGACCCATTGACTTTCTTTCAAAATAGACCCTCACTTCGCAATCTCTCGCTATGGAGTAGATGCGTGCAGATAACATAATATGGATGGATATTCATCAGTGCTCGAAGTTGGCTCATGGTGACCATTACAAAATGTTTTGCATATTTTTTGTTAAAAGTCACAATTATTATACCGGTATAAAGATCTAGACGGTTGGGTTTAGAGAGTTGGATCGGAGCCGGATCTCAATTATTTGATGCAGATTAATTTATCCAATCGTAATGGGAATAGTTTCTTCTGTGATCCAATATGAACTCAAGGTGATGCTGATAAATCCTCGGAATTTCATTATGAGATCGATGCATGCCTCTCGCGCGTTTGCTCTCGTCTTTGCAAAAGAAACCCCCTTCTCATTGTCAAACGGGTCAGAACTTAGGTACTCATTTGAGTGTACACATGCGACAATTTGTGATTTTAGATCTATTCTCAATGACGCTTGCGATAAATAAGCTGACGATCGGCGTATAATTCCGAGCCATATTTGTTTTGCACTTATTTGTCCAATTTCTTTATGCTATTAGGAAGCGCAATGTAACCATCTGGAGGTTTTATTCATATGCATCGATAACTTTTATTTTCCTAACCATAATATTGCCGTCATATGCCCAACTGTGTATTTTTAAGGCGATGCGGTCACCGTGCACGCTGAACTTTGTTCACAGAACTCTCAAAATCTTTTCCATTATGGGCTAAACGACGAATTATCCAGGCTTTGTAATCATATAACTTGGCCTGGATAACTCTTCGTTTGGCCCAAATCGGACTAGATTTTGAGAGTTTTGTGAACGAAAATGTACCAATTTGTAGGTTAGAAAGTACCCGCGGGCAAGTTATTCTCGTTCATTAGTGATAGCCTTGTGATTGGTGACAAATAATGAGTTGTCCACCACAGTTCAGATGATAATATGTAATGGACAAATCGTCTCCAACTTCGTTTCGAGAAAATTTTTTGATTTACATCCAAATAAGATATAATTTCCGGGTTGCACGGTGACCGCATCGCCTTAAGCGATCGAATTCAAAATAAAGGTAATGTTTCCTGCTGTAATTATCGGTCATCTGGAAAGGTCAACAACAAATCGTTCACTTCTTTTTGCACTGATTTTTTGTCGCTGCGCTGCTGATATTCGGTGAATTTATATTTGAATGAGGTTAGTTCTCGCCGCATGCAGAGCAGATATATGTTTCAACTTCACAATGTACCAACACGACGGAATACTCTCTTGCGTTGAGATACTTTGTCAAAATATATCTGTACTTTATAGAAACTATTTTTTGGGTTCAAATTACACTTTTCGAACTTGAATCGTCCTCTTATATGAATCAATGACCTTAAATTTGTAAATCGGCATTTGGAGAAATAATTTTTATTTCTCTATTGTTGACCTCGCATTTGAGGCCATTTTTAATGGCGCCGCGGCTGAAATAATGGCGCTAATGTATGATGAATTCCACGCCAAAGCGACCTACGGAAAGGGGTCATCTCTCAGATTCTTTTTTAACCTTTTTCATTCGATTCTATGGCCCAAAATAGGAACTTCGGACCACCTATGGGGTCCAAAAAAAATTTCTCCTCTCCATTGCACGCACATCCGTAAACAGACCGAAAATTTATCGTGTAATAAGAATCGATGCTCTTTTATTCACGAAAATGGGAATATTTCGAGTTTTTGAATAGCTATCGATTTGCGGGTTGCGGCATCTGAAGGGGAATCAAAAAACCTATCGAAAACGTTGTCGGAAATTCCTTTTCTGTGGTTTGGGGGCCTCCTGAAGGCAAAAGAGTGATTTTCACTAAAATGTTAATTTCTCAAAAAGCAATTTTCTTTATTTTTTGAAAATCATATATTTGACGTAAAATTTTGCGTTCTTTCAAAAAAATGGGTTTCAGAGAAGTTTGGAGTTGATCCAAGTGACTTATGAGCCATTTTTTGAAAATTCGATCTTTTCGGTTTCAGAAAAAGGCGATTTTCTGCGCATGCGCGCAAACGTAGACTTTCGGCGCCTTTTTCAATGGAAAGCTGACAAAATTTCCTATAGAACGACTACATGCAAAGTTGAAATTCATGCACTGAAACGGGATCCGCAACGATTAATTATATCGAATCAAAATCACATGAAAATTCAGCCCATGAGAGCCTGCTGAGATGACGCATTCACGAGATTTTCTCGAGACTCAATTTTGAGTACAAAATTGACCTGAAAAAAATTCGGACCACATGGTTTCAGCGTAAAATTGTATGAACTTTCAAAATATGCGATGGAAAACCCCGTTTGAGGCGAACCCGAGGTGCGACATTCAATTTTTCGCAATTTTGAATGTGAAATATCGTATTTTCTGGCAAAAAATTGAATGTAGCACCTCGGGTTCGCCTCAAACGGGGTTTTTCATCGCATATTTTGAAAGATCATACAATTTTACGTTGAAAACATGTGGTCCGAATTTTTTTCAGGTCAATTTCGTACTCAAAATCGAGTCCCGAGTAGTGTCATCTCAGCAGGTGCCACGAAGGCGTTAATGGGCCGAATTTTCATGTGATTTTGATTCGATATAACTAATCGTAGCAGATCCCGTTACAGTGCATGAATTTCAACTTTGAGGGTAGTCATTTTATAGGAAATTTTGTCAGCTTTCCATTGAAAGTAGCGCCGAAAGTCTACGTTTGTGCGCATGCGCAGAAAATTGCCTTTTTCTGAAACCGAAAAAATCGAATCTTCAAAAAATGGCTCATAAGTCACTTGGATCGCCCCAAACTCCTCTGAGACCCATTTTTTTCGAAAGAACGCAAAATTTCACGTCAAATACATAATTTTCAAAAAATAATAAAAATGGCTTTTTCATCATTCTAACCTAAAAAAGCCGCATTCAAATGCGGTTTTAGGGTTCTCATGATGAAAAATCATTATTGCCCTGTGCTCGCAGGCCCATTTCGGGCGCGGAGGACTTATTTCCCTCGCTTCGCTCGGGAAATAAACTGTCCTAGCGCCCGAACTGGGCGTACGCGCCCAGGGCAATAATGTACTATTTGAGAAATTAACATTTTAGTGAAAAACACTCTTTTGTCTTCAGGAGACCCCCAAACCACAGAGGAGGAATTTCCGACAACATTTTCGATAGGTTTTTTGATGCCCTTTCAGATGCCGCAACCCGCGAATCGATAGCTATTCAAAAACTCGAAAGATTCCCATTTTCGTGAATAAAAGAGCATCGATTTTTACACGATGAATTTTCGGTCTGTTTACGGATGTGCGTGCAATGGAGAGGAGAAATTTTTTTTGGACCCTATAGGTGGTCCGAAGTTCGTATTTTGGGCCATAGAATCGAATAAAAAAGGTTAAAAAAGAATCTGAGGAGAGATGACCCCTTTTCGTAGGTCGCTCTGGCGTGGAATTCATCGTATATGAGTGACATCGAGACAAAGATCTGCCGGGCCCTGGATAGCTTAATGGTAGAGCATCTTCCCGTCAAGAAGAAGGTTTCCAGTTCGATCATGGGTCCAGGCATTTTTTTTCCACGATGTCATTCAAGTGCATTTTTTTTTATCAACATCTCGACGATCAAACCCTGACCGATAATTTCTCATTAAAAATGGCCTCAAATCCGAGGTCAACAATAGAGAAATAAAAATTGATCCTCCAAATGCCGATTTACAAATTCAAAATCATTTTTTGAGCTATTTTCATTTTGATGACTGGTGAATAGTAAAAAAAGCTCGATATTTTAAAATTGAACCCATCGTGGCCTCGTGAATAAGGTCCTTGCCTTCAACGCAGAAAGCTGGGCTTCGAATCTGAGCGGCATCAATGAGAATTTTCATTTAAGTGCTTTTCGGTGGCTTCGGTGGTTTGAAACCCACCTCAAGGGGGTTCGATAGTTACTGACTTTTTCGGCCAGGAAGCTGGGACTGGTGGAATTTTTAAATTGAGAGCCTCCGAATCGATTGTCGTTGAAAAAAATATGGGTTGGCGATGAACTTTCTGAGAATAATACTCATTTGGAAATTGGATGTTTGGCCCACGTCTTACGGGCGTATCAAAATTTCCAGCAAAAAGTGACAGGATATTCTTTCGTATTTATCGGTCACAACAACGGGATACTGCATGTAGGAAGCTGTGACTTCATACTTTGTAATGAATTGATAAAAATGAGGGGTTGACGGACATTTCGAAGAGAACTTTTGAATACAAACTGCGATTGGGACTAAACATGCGATAAGCGCTCTTATTTTTTGTCCGTGTTATTCTTATGGAAGACATCCCTGGCGCCGCCATATTGGCGCTACGGTCGCATTTGAATTAAGGCCATGCGGTAGCCGTGCAAGCTAAATTTTGTTCCCAGAATACTCAAATTCTTTTGCGATTTGCGCTAAACGACGAGTTGTGCCACACTTGTTACCATCCAACTTGAATGGCTCAACTCGTCGTTTAGCCCAAATCGCAAAAGAATTTGAGTTTTCTGGGAACAAAAATATGCGTATATTATAGGTTAGGATCTCCCAGGCGCTCAATGGTCCCCACTTTTCTGCAATAATCTAATGATTTGGGCTGAACACTGAGTTGTCGAGAATAAATCGGATGATAACAATAACTCGACAACTCATCTCAAACTTTGTACCATAAAAATTTTCACATAAGTGGTGAATGGAACTTCACGGCCGAGCTGCACGGCTACTGCATGCCCTTAACACAGAGGTTTACTCCCAATGACGCGGAGGCTATACATATGATTCCCGTGCTCGTTGCAGCGAGGTTACGGTAGTCAAGCGATGAACCAAAAATTATAATTCATGATTTCAAAGATTCAATCAATGCAAAAATAATTCCTGGCCTCGTTTATAAATTCATATTTTGAATTTACAGATAGAAATCAGAGCAGTGAGAATCGCGACCACGGACTTTTGGGATTATTGCTACTATTGGTTTTCACCTTGACACGCGAGTCGCTATCGAACCCCCTTACTCTGTAGGTCCCGCAGAATAAGTTCTAAAAGAGGTTGAAAATGCGTTGATAAAAAAAAAATTTTTAAGTGCAACACTTATAGTGTATGCAATTCAGGAGATTGATGAAATGCGTGAACGTTTCCGCAGCAACCCTGTTCTCACTTTGGGATGACGAAATTGTTGTAATCTTACCTCAAATTAAAGGCTCACGAGTTTTGACTTTTTTGTAAGCAAGAGTTGTTCATACCACCATTCATCCGGAACTGCCTTATCTCGGCAGAGATAAGAAAATTCTAGAATAAAATATGATCTGTCCATATATATTTTTGAGTAACTGTGCTTAACGAAGCAGCACAGTATTAAGCGTAACAAAAAAATCTCATAAGGATCAAGTAATTATGATCAAACATATGATTATTTCTCTATTGAGTACATTCGCTCAGATTCAAATGAATTCATCAATAAAATAATTAAAAAAAAATAATTTTAAAAATTCGCTTTTATGAACATAATAGCAACGCAAAATGTGAAAATAATCTTGAATCTCCTTTCTGCATCTGTAGCATAGATGTTGGCTAAGTTTACTGACTTACATGCTCCAAGATATTCATGATTTTATGAATAAATATGACAAAAGCGTGGGTTATCAACTGGATTCATCAACAGTAGTCTTCATGATGTAACCCACGCTTTTATCATATTTATTCCTAAAATCATGAATATCTTGTAGCATGTAAGTCAGTAAACTTAGCCAACATCTATGCTACAGATGCAGAAAGGAGATTCAAGATTATTTTCACATTTTGCGTTGCTATTATGTTCATAAAAGCGAATTTTTAAAATTATTTTTTTTTAATTATTTCATTTTCATATTTTTAGTTCATATCTAATCATTTAAAATGGACCATGATTCCAAAAATTGAATATCAGGCAAAAGCTTTGGATAATCTTTGAAATTTCTCTGGCTGATTATAATGAAGAGATGTGTTCATTCCTGCATAAGTATTGGGATAAGAAGGGCTGTAGAGTACAAATGGATCAGTAAGGAGTAGAGCGATCAGCCATGGTTGATCCCAAATTATGCTTCTTGTCATGTACAGCAAACCGGTAACTTTGTAATGAATGCCAAGTTATTGGCAAATCAAATTCAGGAGGCTGTATATAGCTTATTGACAACATCAGTATATCTCTATCAATTAATATTCCATAATATTTTACAAGTCAGAGCTCAATCATGAATAGGGATATCTGCTAATTCAAATTAGTCGAGCGATGCTTTGTGCATGTAAGAAACTGAATGATCCTTGAGCCCTCTATGCTGATACCACACTAATACTTTGTTATTAGTGTTCCAGAATTGTAAACATCTACACAGAAAGCATTGGAGTGGTGGAATTTAGTTGAAAATGACTGTTAAATTTTTGTAATGGATGTGTCAATGGTAGGAAGCATCCTCAGGAGTGTAAACGAACCAGCACTTGATACGCATGGAACTATTGCAACTGTTCACAACATAAATGGTCTATTCGATCACTAATCTGGAGTTCTGAACAATGGCATACCTAATTAACATTTAGGAGAGAGATTGATGTCAGTTACTAATCAAGTGACACACAGTGTCTCATGAAATACAATTCATCACTCTTTTAGCACTTGATCAGAACTATCGCTTGATTTTTCCACTGTATACAAAACTTGATTGCGTACTAGAAAATTTAGCTCCTCACAGCTATATGACAAAATATAGAACCATCAATCACCTGTCAGTAATTCTACTGGTCTGAACATTTGTTTCTAATACTCTTCTCAATTGCTTTGACACTGTTCACAAATTTATCTACAAATTAATGAAGATGAGATTCATCGCAGGATAGATCAAGAACTGAAACACATTAATGAAATCACTTCATAACACAAAACATCTGCACTGAGCTGCAATCTGCAACAGCATCACATAACGCGGTTGAAGAATCGTAGAGGTTATGGGTATGTAATTTTCGCATGCCGGCGGGCGAGAGCATTGCTTTATGGCCCTTCATACCGTAATCACTGATGATCATTTATTGAAGTACTATATTACGTACTTATCATGCGCAAATTAGAGAGATAGCGAGGATCTCTCAGCATCTCCGGCTGATCGGCTGATGTGCTATATATGTGCTCTGCTCACAGCTGTGAGTTGTGACACCTCATAGATTCTTTCTCTATAGCTACTGTTCTCTACATGCTCTCCCCTTGATCCTGCGCACAAAGCCGCGTTTGCGTTTACACAATGTTAAATCGCGCATCAGAGCATTCAGAGCCTCAACACCAACACAACTATACCAAAGTGTGTCAATGACACGCCTCACACAAAGTTCCCCGACAGAAATCTTGTCTCCGCGCGCCCGAGTGCAATAAAAGCGAATAAAAACCGGTGAAAGTTTTATGATAGAACCCTGGTAGAAATTTACTTCGATGTAACACATTAATAGACATAAAATGGCTTTTTGGCCAATTTTGGCTGAAAATGGCCAATTTATGGCTAATAATGTGTTACATTAGGATGAATTTCTACCAGGGAAGCGAATTGGAGTATTATTTTTGACCCTTAGGTTAAATTGCAGTTCTCTACGGTATGATGATGGAGTATTTTGTATTGATTGTGAAAGCGTGGCCATACTTGAATCGATCGTAAGCGAGACCTTTTGACTAAGAAGTACAATCTTCATTAAGTACCAGTAAATACCATGGAATGTCTTGAACACGACAAACGATCATACTTAATTAGTTACATTTAAACGTAGGCCCGCAGCTGATTGTACTCAGGCACATTCATTATCATAATAACGGCCATGTCCCTCGAATGAAGCCCTTGTCTTTGCATTTATTTTCCTCTCTCTACACAGAACACAATTTTAACAGTATATTGAGATATTTTTATCATGCGTTATAATCGTACAATATACCGATTTTTTTCATAATTTTTGTGTTTTAGATGATTTCGAGAAATAAGAACAAGATGTTCAAATTGTATTCATGGTAAATGCTTGCCCGAGCGCATAGTGACTTTTGTTATTTACTTTTTTTTATCGTTCAAAACGTCAGAGAAGAAGATGAGAGCTTATCTCATACAAATTCTTCGTCCATGTGATTCCAAGATTAGAGTGAACAAGTGGGAGCAATTCCAAGAACTGACGTCTATATCATCACGTGAACACGTATACAGAACTGATACAAGAAAGTTAATAATCATCAAAAATCATTCCTTTATATCTTTTAAATATGATAATGAAATTACCTAGCCTCGTGAAAACTTGCCTCTTAAAAATTCACTACTTCGATCAATTTATTATAATGTATGATACGGAACCGGACTTGATCACTCTTCTTGGCTTTTTTTTACGTCATTGATTTCAAGTTTTGAATTAGGCTTATGGCGTTCAACTTGCCCCGCAGAATAAGCGTTTCCTTTCAATCATGCGTGTTTCATAAGTAGCAGGATAACAGCGAATTTCCTTCTGAAAATTCAGCAATCAATCAAAAATGAATATCTTTCTCGATGTTCTAATCGTGAAAAAGCAAAAGTATTTGACTTTTTTTTTTCTTCTGGGTCCATCCATCTACATATTTAACCCGCTCACTGCGGCCACTACTTCCCGGCCTTGGGGAAATTCTGACATGAAATAAGCCAATAATTAGTCACAAAGTGACAAAAAATAGCAAAGTTACAAAATTGATAATTTTCGGCTATTTCAATTTTCTGTGAGATCAAAGCATATTAGAGACATAAACGTTGTGGTAATACATCTCTGACGGTGTCGCAAATTTTTAAGAATTATTTCAGATTTTTACCATGCGTCAATTTAAAGTCATCACAAATATCGGTTTTCAGTCATGCCTACACAAGTAGAAATTCTTAGTAAGCGGGTTAATCACATCACACTTATTCTGTCTGATTCAATGCAATCTTTTCCAATATTCATTCAATCGACATTTTTTGAAATCCTGCAATTGTCCAAAGAAACATTCTCGAATAAATTTTTCTCGACGCATAATACAAATCAGCATTGAAGTGTATGAGACAGTGTTTATTATCAATTTAGCAATTTGCTGGTGTATTGACGCCAAGCATGATATACCTATATATGAATGCGATAATGAGGTTTCCTGCGTCTATAGCATAACTATCAGCCCACGAAATAATGACCCAGTCATTTTTGGACAATCGTCAGTCTCGAATTAGTCGATAATGGGGGTAGTGTAGGCCATACGACTGAAACAAAACCCTATAAACATGGAAAATTAAAAAAATGCTTGATCATCTAGATTGCTCTCTAGTATGCTTACACACGAACCTATAAAATATTCTATACTAATCACAACGTCTGTCCCTTGCGTGCTCTGATATTCATGCGCGTGACTATACCCGTATTTCTATATACCATCCGTCAAACACGCGAACTTTGAATTTTTAATGAATGAAACACGTGAGCTAGACATAGCAAGAATGACGATATATGCCGAAAAAATTTTCCGCTGGCCAACATCGAATTCATCGTATACGAGCCGCGCCATCATCATCATTTGCTCTCGATGCCCCGAAGGCTTTTTTCTCCTTCTTTCGTGTCCTGAACGATGTCACACCGAAATGCCGTTGTCATATATATATATATATATATATATATTCGAGAGTGTGATAAGTTGCACATGTTGAGAGATGACAATCGTATCTTCTGAACTGTAAAAAAAATTTTCTGTTCGATGATGCTACGTTTTTTTCGTTTTGTTTTTTTTTTCATAAATTTGTCACCAGTGTCGAAAAAGAATTGATTTTTACTATTCCAATATCTTATCTGTGCATTTGCATCGGTTCTCCCTCAGGGTATTCTGCTACTTGTTGACTAAAATATCAGTAAAATTAGCTAACTCGAAGTAGCTTTTGAAACGTACCTTTGCCAACGATGGAAAGTCTCTTTCTCTCATTACTATCAAAATAGTACGGGAGGAAGTGAGCCCGGGAAGCAGGTTTTTCAAAAACGCTGGAGTATTGATATATCCCATCAATTTTCCACCGTTAGCAGAAAAACCGACTTCCCGGGCTATCTTGATTGTAATTTTTTCTCAATTTTCTTGAATGACTGATTCAGTGACGACATGACAAATACTTATTAGGGTGTTCCTTATTTCCCAATCTTCGACTTGCCACGATACAATCATCGTAGATTTTCGGTCATCGATATGTGAAAATGTGAAAAAACTTTTTTCGCTCCCGGTGCGATGAATTTCCAGCTGCCGCACGTACACCATGTTTAACATTGAAAAGCCTATATTGGAAAATCCGCCCTCCTGACCCTCCGTGTCTCTGAGATCACTTTAATTTTTCATGGCGCCTCTTGTCGCTTGAAAAATATCAGAACACACTATTTCGACGTAAAATTTTGCGAGGAATATACGATAAAAGTATCTGTTCTGGGCTCCAGAGTGCCCCTTGCGTGGTATTGACGATTTTTTGAAAAATAGCTTATACCGTAATGGGGTCACCTCTGAGCTCAAATTTGATATTTTTATCGTATTTCTCACAAAATTTTACGTCGAAATAGTATATTTTGATGTTTTTCAAGCGACAAGAGGCGCCATGAAAAATTAAAGCGATCTCAGAGACACGGAGGGTCAGGAGGGCGGATTTTCCAGTATAGTCTTTTCAATGTTGAATAGGGTGTGCGTGTGGCAGCTGGAAATTCATCGCAACGGATTCGACGAAAATTTTCCCACATTTTCATATATGTATCAAAGATCGAAAATCCACGATGGTATGGTGGAAAATCGAGGATTGGGAAGTAAGGAACACCCTATAATACTTATGTAGATTGGCATAGAAACTTGGATACACGCTTCAAATTTCAAAACCAGTGGTAACAGTTCTAAAATTGAAAACTAGTAGCAAATTGCAGTGAAAAACAGAGTTCCGCAATAATTTGTGTGGTTACTCGACTGCCCATAACTATTTAGGGAGATTTGGGACATCGAAGCTGAGGGTCTTTCAGCAAGATCTATCGTTTGGTTGAGCCACGAAATGATTCAGTTGGTTCAAAAATTATGGGAATGAAGTTTCTAGTGGAAACTTTGTTATTTCTGGAAACGGGGTAATCGCAATCCAAATTTATATCACTGATAATTTTCTACCACCACTCGATTCTGTATCATCTTAGGTATATTACTACTAAACCTCATTTTTGGGAACGTACGTTTTAGTTTAAAAAAATTACAAAGAAAAGATCTCCTCTCGCGAAAAATATCTTTTCTCATGTCTCATAATGACAAAATGTCTTGACTTCAGAACTCTAATCTTACCTGTAACTATCTCAAATTTAATGAGAATTTAATGAGTATACCGTTGCCACTGAATTAGTGGTGAACGATTTTGTCTCTCGAAAAACCCGATTTTCTACTCATTATTGCTCATTCTTGTACTCTCGACCCCTCATACTTTAATAGTCATCAATGATCTTCGAAACAATATACAGAATGCGCTAACGACCATGATATCTGTGATGAATCTAATTCCACAGTCCAAATCACCGAAATCTGGATTTGGTGACTATTAAGTATTTGGTCTTGCGAAGACTAGATATGCGCAACAGAAATATTGATGATCAGATCTGATAATCGAAAGAATATGAAGCGAGAAGTATTAATAATTTTGCTAATCATTAATTACATTTCTTCTTCCAAACATGGAGCTGTATTAGATTCAAGAAAAAAAAATTTCTTATCAGAATAGTATATTATGACACTGCACGTAGAAGGGTAGTTTCATATGATATTTTATAGCACGAGAATCCAAAAATCATGTTCAAAGTTGCGATTTTTAGGTTAGAGTGCTATAAAAATTTTTTGCATGCGCGTACAATGCCATAACAACGTACAGATTCTGATTTTTGAGCGATCCTGTATGAACCACCAGATATTGAATTATATGACAATCATTGAATCAATTTGTAAATCGGTGGCTGGTATGACAGAAGTATATCGAGAGTATCTATAGAGTACGTCCATGTCAAATTCAAACGGTTTCTGCAGCTATTTTTTTAAAATTCCCATACCATTTTTTTCGACGTGGGGTACCAAAATAAGATGTTTCCTATAGTTTGTAGGTCCAAAAAAATTTTTTTGTCTCAGATAGGCCTACAAGAGTGATTTTACCGAAAAATCAAAAATTGAATCTATCCTACCGTATTTTGCTCGTAACTTTTGATTGCTTCGACCAATTTGGACTTTCCAAAGAGCATTTGAAAGGTGACTTCGAAAGCTATCGATTAACCACTAGTAAAACCTCTCCCAATTGTTTTTTGAACATCCGAAAGCTGTAATACTCAAAAATCACTGTTTGGCTCATAACTTTTTTGACGTATATTTTGATTTTTTTTATTTCATTTTTTCTTAGATTTGTATAGTAATAAACTACCTGCAAAAAAATTTTCAGCCATTATTTTTACTTTTGGGGCCTCCTAGAGCTGTTTAAGTGCGCAAAACCATCTCAAAAACTCGAAAAATGCGTTTTTACCTCGTTCAACTTTCTCGGGCGACCTCGCAACTAATTTCTTTGTGTTTGCAAGACTGTTTTACCTCAGAAATGACTGTTCTGAGTATTTTTTTAGTGTAACAGATGCTCAGATTCGTAGAAATTTATTTCAAAAGCAAATTTTTGTTCAATAATTAGCATCTCCTGCGCATGCGTTGTTCTCTACGTCTCTGAAAATGTTTTCAATCGATAGCTGGTTCGATTTCCTTCAAAAAAACCTCTTGCTGAAGTCAATTTCATGCAGTAGAACCGGAGCTACAGCTGTCAAACTAAAAAGAAATGTCTTAGGTATCAAATCCGTGAGCCTGGAGAAAGATTGTCGGTCTCGCCTGCCGGTTGAAGCGTGTATTTCCGCTTCTACTCCATCAAATTAACTTCAACAAGGGGTCATTTTGAAGGAAATTGAGTCAGCTACCGATCTGAATCGTTTTTGAAGCACCAAAATCATTTGCCTGCGCAGAAACTTCACAATCGTCTGATCAGAGTCGAAAAAAAACGCTGGCAATGATTCGTTAGATTCGAATTTCTCGTGCATGCAAATGACTTTAGAGCTTCAAAACTAATTTGAATCGGTAGCTGACTCAATTTCCTTCAAAATGACCCCTTGTTGAAGTTAATTTGATGGAGTAGAAGCGGAAATACACGCTTCAACCGGCAGGCGAGACCGACAATCTTTCTCCAGGCTCACGGATTTGATACCTAAGACATTTCTTTTTAGTTTGACAGCTGTAGCTCCGGTTCTACTGCATGAAATTGACTTCAGCAAGAGGTTTTTTTGAAGGAAATCGAACCAGCTATCGATTGAAAACATTTTCAGAGACGTAGAGAACAACGCATGCGCAGGAGATGCTAATTATTGAACAAAAATTTGCTTTTGAAATAAATTTCTACGAATCTGAGCATCTGTTACACTAAAAAAATACTCAGAACAGTCATTTCTGAGGTAAAACAGTCTTGCAAACACAAAGAAATTAGTTGCGAGGTCGCCCGAGAAAGTTGAACGAGGTAAAAACGCATTTTTCGAGTTTTTGAGATGGTTTTGCGCACTTAAACAGCTCTAGGAGGCCCCAAAAGTAAAAATAATGGCTGAAAATTTTTTTGCAGGTAGTTTATTACTATACAAATCTAAGAAAAAATGAAATAAAAAAAATCAAAATATACGTCAAAAAAGTTATGAGCCAAACAGTGATTTTTGAGTATTACAGCTTTCGGATGTTCAAAAAACAACTGGGAGAGGTTTTACTAGTGGTTAATCGATAGCTTTCAAAGTCACCTTTCAAATGCTTTTTGTAAAATCCAAATTGGTCGAAGCAATCAAAAGTTACGAGCAAAATACGGTAGGATAGATTCAATTTTTGATTTTTCGGTAAAATCACTCTTGTAAGCCTATCTGAGACAAAAAAATTTTTTTGGACCTACAAACTATAGGAAACATCTTATTTTGGTACCCCACGTCGAAAAAAAATGGTATGGGAATTTTAAAAAAATAGCTGCAGAAACCGTTTGAATTTGACATGGACGTACTCTATAGAGGCTTGTCAAACTTTTATATCTTAGGAATTACCGATTTGCCATCTTGAACAAAATTTTCAGTATCTGATGTTACGTGATCGATAATACCTAATCCTCAAAAATTACTCAAATTGAATTCTTTACAAAATCTTCGAGATATTTTTTTGACATAACTTTTTCAACATCTCGTGTAAATATGATGACATTTAAAAAAAATGTAAAAAATTGATTGTACGAGATCAAATGGTTGACCACTAGTTTATTCTGACTTATTTCTTGATAATTTATTCCAATTTATTTGATCCCATTAGAATACTTTTCTAGTCGTTTCCCTCTATTAGATCTTGTATCGGAGTATTAAAAATGTACCCGAACCTATTTTCGTCTCGATATTGATGACTTGATAACTATCACTATCTGAGCTGAGAAACCAACAAAAACTCTGTGGTTCAAACTACTAAAAATGTGATGGCAGAAAAACAATTTCGGGCCCATTCTTGACTTCCATAGAATCCAATCATTTCTGGATGCTTTTCTGGAGACTATGAGGGGCGCTGAGATTTTGGCGTTCAGCCGTACCTCTGGTTGATATCATCATTATATCATCGTAAGGAATTATTACGAATTTGTATGAAATCATTGGATAAGAGAAATGAGTAATAATGTTATAAGTACAGAGATGTCCAATGCCCCCACGTCAACGTATTACAAGCATTGATTTACAGCATGACAAGATATGTATGAAATCTGTTTAGTAGAAAAAAAGACAGAAGTAAAGAAATATGAGCATCGCAAATGAAAGTTACCCCGTACTTGCCAAAATGTTTCATCACAATGATCTAATCTTCGCAACTTTTGATTTTCTACATATAGAGATAATCCTAGTTTGATATCACAGAGTTGCGACTGAATCGACGAAGAACATCAAGTTATCCGTATTGTGTATTTGTTATCTGACGCAAATGCCGATAACGATTTGTACTTGATCAATTGCACCCCCATTTTAACCGATTAACGCTCTTGTTTCCATCAGTACGAATGTCGGTCTCATCGAGGCCAGACGTAGTGCTCGATCAAAATCATCATCATCATCATGTCCGAACAACAACAACAATCGCAACAATCGCAACAATGTTTTCAAAATTATCTCACCGGTTGTTGTGCACCACAGCATCAACAAAGTTCTTCATACACGCGCATGTGTGAAGAACCCATTTTTGAACCGCGTCCTATCAGTGTATCTTGTGCAAAAAGTGGTTTCAATATGAGTGAGTGCGGTCAGTTCAACAGTCAGCCGATCGACGTTGAAGATCTTGCAAATTTTTACAATTTCTCCAATCAACCCTCGATAAATTCTCATCTGCCTCGATTCTTCAATAACCAAAGCCTTGCACATCATAATATTCAGGCAGATCCTCGACAACGATTGAATCATTTTCAATCGTCAAGAATCAGTGATCCGTATCTCATGAATGTTGAACGTGCGGCTTTCGCATATTGTACGGACAGTCGATGGATCGCTTGCCCCGCTACGGGCTACTGCCCTCTATACAATCGATCTCAGCTGCCACTCACATCTTTGGATAGCCTGCCATGTGCTCAAGAATTTTACAGTTGCTTAGAGGCTGAGGATGACCTTCTAGAGGATTATCTGTGGGTTCACAAGGTTTTCTACTATGTTTTTTTTTCTTGTCATTTCATCATAAGTTTGACGTGAAACCAACATAGTTGTTTTGGTCGATATTTTGATTGAATTGGAAATACGAGCACTGATTTCTGGAAGACATTGAAAATGAGAGTAGAGCTTCATGTGCTTGATATGACATGAGCTATGCCCAGGACGCGAACACGACTTATCAGCTCTCAGCACTTGTTTAGGTGAGGCCGTAGTCCGCCATAGCCTCTAAATCCATTCGGAAGATATGTCGATTTTTACCCAACCGAATGACTTGGGATTTCATGTGCATCTACAGAATGCATGTCTCAAGAGGGCTACGAAGCCAAATGTACTAATTTCCTACGAAAAAGTATCCAGACGAGGTTTGCTCGAGACGTCGCGTCGTATGTTGTCACTCATTAGCAGACGACGTTAGTGTAGACCTCGTCTGTATACGTTTTCGTAGGAAATTGACACGTTCGGATTCGAAGACCCTTCAGACATGCTTTCTGTAGGTGCAGGTATACCTATAGGATCCCAAGTAATTTGGTCTGGTAAAATTCGACTTATCCTCCGAACGGATTCAGGGCTACATTCAATATGGCGACTGACTACGGCCTGGCCTTAAGACTTCTTTGGAATGACTTTCAAAAATCAACGACTCAATGATTGTTGAGGGTGCCTGTTGCGAACTTGGAACAGATTACATGGATTCATAGCATTGAATTTCTATAGAAAGATTTCTTCACTATGATTATTTTTCTTTACATTTCCAAAGAAATCTTTTACAGATTATGGATCATTGTCATTCTACTTTCATCAAGAATATGTCTCAAAATGTAAAAATAACCCATAAAAACCGGGACCATCTAAAAATGAGTGGATTTTCTGTTTATTGACTTGCTCAACTTCTTTGGAGGTTCCAATAAGGCTCAATGCACGGAGAATCTATTGAAACATTTAAGAATATCATCTATTACCCTGGTCATCTACTATCTAGAGCGTCATTATGAGTTTTCTCACAATATTGGATGTTTGCGAATGTTTTGAGGGTGGATTTTTGGTTGAAAAAATCTCGTTTAAATCACTCGTGGACCCTCGTAGAGTTGAACCCGATGAAAATCTCTAAAAACTTGGAATAGGGTTCGTACAGTGACGAGTAATTTTTGACAATTTTTCAATTCTGCCATATGATGTCTTAAAAGTAGTTTGGAGATTGAGAGATTGTTAGTAGACCCCAAGCAAATTGAGAATTCGTTAGGTAATACTCAAAACCAGACGAGAGACCCTTGGAAATCATGAAATATTTGCATTAGTGCGCGAGATTAAACCTTATTTCTCGAATAATTCGTGTTGTGCACCTTCAGCTTGGCACAATAAATTTTCTGAACGGTCTTGTTTTGAGGCTCTAGATGATCTTGGGTCAATTATAATCCATGCAACGCATCCCGATAATGAAAACTCATTCTTTAATTGAATCTCTTTTACAACTCCAATTATAAAAGTTCAATTTTGGCCCAAGTCTTCATCTTCAATAGCCGCGCTAATCATGGTGATGGTTCAACTCATCAACAAAGACAAGTCTCTCCGCCAGTCTATGGAGTAAACTAAAAAAACTCTGTTAAATTGCTCATGGTAAATGCACTCCATGGCTTGAACTTGTGCATGATTATTGATCATGGTCCACATTGTGACCCCCCCCCCCAATACCAATGGCGTAGAGAAATGCTGAGATGGTCAAATAACCACCATCATTTTGCTTCAGACCATTCTAATCCCGTTTTTTACTCCTTTACTATCATCAGAATTGATCCCAAAAAACAAATGATCAAACTCCTCTCCGATTGACATATACGTTTGAAACACCATATCATTAACGTATAAATATCATTTTTGTGTTACAGGAGCAATGAAAAGCGCAAGGAAAAGTCACGTGACGCGGCGCGCTGTCGCCGTAGTCGCGAAACCGACATCTTTACAGAGCTTGCTAGTGCACTTCCGGTTCCGGAGTGCGAAGCCGCCCACCTTGACAAAGCTAGCGTCATGAGACTTGCTATTGCCTATCTCAAGACTCGCACACTTATGGACGCAGGTGAGCTCATCCACAATATACATAATTTCAAATCTGTCAAATCATGACATCAGTAATACTGTACTCTCTGCAATGTACTATTGAAAACATGACAGTTGTGCGATGAAAGTAGACTATATGATTTAGTTGATTAGGTAGGAAGAGTTACTCCTTGATTTTTCTAATCAGAGGTAATCGAACACGAGTCCCACGAAATCAAAGACACAAAAATCGTTGACTCACGCAACAATACACTCGAATGACTCATTACGAATCATAAATTCTCGGCAATGGGGCAGAAACAAGACCAATTGAAAGTCATAGCATTCAAATCCAGTAGTTGTGAAACTAGTTCTCTCTTCGGGGAAACTTTTCAAGTATTCTTATCGACACCCAGAACGTCAAAAAACCAGCCCATATTATTTTTGCGAACGTATACAAAAAAATGACGACGACGTCGACTATACGGAGCGGAACCATCATCTCCTCTCAAAGGATTATAATGTATTGGAGCGTTTGTGCCCGATCAACATTGTTTTTGCACATCAGTCCTTGAGTGAAGAGAATCAAGTATTATATTAGTTGTTGCCTCCTCTTCGATGCGATCACGTACGCACCGCGGAAATTCAACATGCTAAATTCGTCCTCGATGCTACTCTATCATGCTATGCTGCATACATGAGTCTCGCAATTCTTGACCGTCGTCGTCGTCTTCATCGTCGTCTTCGTCGTCGAAGTCGTTGAAGCAGACTCTCTGATGTGGTATGACATGTACCTATATAGTTAAGAATGAAAATGTGCATTCATGGTATGCAGTTGACGACCGCTACTATACTGCACATTGACTGCATATACAAGCATCAACTCTGTTTCAGCTCTGTGGGTAGATTATATTATGAGCGATCGCATGATATATTAATTTGCTCCATTGGTAGCGCTTTGCGACGATGAGTATTATGGAGAGGCTGTTATTGAAGAGTTGAGTGCAAGAAATACTTGGTTGGTAATTTTATGGGCCGTGACCCATCATAAGCAATTTTTTTCTGTACGTCATGATACTTTTTATTCGTTGACAGGTCGCTCGTGTTAACTATTAAGTTATTATCGGTATCTCAAATAGTGTATTTTATTCCTAATGAGACGGTATTTCTTTGGTATTTGTTTGCATGGTGGTATCTTGTTTGGTAGAATTTTTTTTGTATTATTAATGCGATTTGTGATATTTTTTAATCAGCCAAAGATTGGATTCTTAGAACCACATTCTAGATATCTCGACCACACAGAGGCTTTTGAACTCGTCTGCAAATATTGATAACTTTTTTGAATGAATATCAACAATTTTGATGAATTGATGGAATATTACAGTTTCTAAAAGTGGCGGTATACAAAGATCTCTCGTAATCCGCGGAAATTTGGTTTCAAAAAAGTTATCCGCGGACAATGAAACCCGAGTCTCATTGAAAATTGGGGTTAAATTCTGTTGACTTGGCATATCGTGGAGGTAGTGATAGTTGCATAAATGCCAAAATTGAGTGGAATACTGCGATTACGAGAGTATTCTAACAATATTGTACACATCAAGAAGTCAGCCGACTCGAGCGCCAATTTCCAAATCTAGATATTTTACGAGTGGTCAATCCACGAATCTCTTCTTATACCCCTAGTATATAATATGAGTTGTTCAGAGTCATAGTCGACTCCCACAGAGTGAATTCATTCTGTGGTCTCCCACAATTTAAGGGAGTACCGCATCTCAGAAATTTAACGCTGAGATTTCGATGAAACTCGTCACACACGTTGGTTTTAGTGTCTAAAGACTCCATGTAAATTTTGGTGCACTTCGTCTACCCGGAGCAAAAGTTATGGCTAATTCACTTTAGGCAATTGAACACGTGGTCTTATGGGAGGTGTCAGTTTCTCAGCACTATCAGGAAACTCAACGCTGAGTCTTCGACAAAAAATTCTTCATAGATACAAAAGCCTCTGAAGTTATCTTAAACCTTTTTTCAAAACGATTGCCTACCTCATTTAGGTAAAAAAAAATTGTTTTCGATGGACGTAAGACATGAAGTCACGAATATGTCAAGATTGAGACAAAATGTCAAATTTTTTCGATTTATATCACCAGAACCATCCCTGGTAGAAATTTACTTCGATGCAACACATTAATAGACATAAAATGGCTATTTTTGGCCAATTTTGGCTGAAAATGACCAATTTATGGCTAATAATGTGTTACATTAGGATGAATTTCTACCAGGGATCGGGAGCTTCAATTAATCGCAACCCAACTATTAGAATAGTCATCACGTGATTTTGTTCAGGTAGAAAAATTTTCCCCTTCCACTGGTGCGGTACTCCATTAACCATGCATGAATAAAACCCATTCGGGGATCATCGAGGGAATCATGAAGTCAAAGAATATGATAGAAAAGACCGAGAAGATTGTGTACAGAGGATAAGTAAGTTCAAGTCCACTACGCGGGGAAATTCCAGGTTGATTTTTCACATCACATTGATCCAAAAGTGGTTGTTAGTCCGCTATGACTCTGAAGGATTGATGATTCAGAGTCAAATTTGAAAGCTTCTCATGTCTTCCACCATAACCTTCTAAATAGTCCACCCAAAGCCAAGAACTCATCATTTTATTCAGATAATAGTGCTTAATACTTGAGAAAATTATGCAAACTATCTTAATCACTCAAGGGCTTATTGGTGTGTATCTTTATCGTTATGGTTATATGATGAGCTTTCAAAAGCTTGAACCTCGATTATAAGTCGATCAAAGTTTCAGTTCGTTTTAATATTTCCATATATCACACCAAAGACAATCTTGGAACTCCGTTCCTTACACGTTTCTCAAACGCACGCGAATTTTTTTCAATTGCTTTACATGTTTTCCATGTTTCGATTTATTACTCAGCAGCTACGTATACCAGAATATAGGAGTTGAGAAAAAAATTGTACCAGAATTTTCAGCAAGGTGTAGGATTCTATTTCACAATCTTTGCGGGTCTTTAAGAGTGCTCTCTACCTTTTAAAAAGCGATGGTGGCGCCTCTAGCGGTCAAATTGGTATATTGTCAATAACAATTTTTAAAAACAAAGAGGGAGTAGACCAATAGTACCGCTCCCTGCAGACTATTTTTCTTCAAATTTGAAAAAAAGTTTCATCGAGATCGGTGCAAAATTGAGCTCAAAAATTTGCAGATACATTTGTTCAGTGTTGCTGAATTGTATCTGCAAATTTTTGAGCTGAATTTTTCACCGATCTCGATGAAACTTTTTTTATTATTTGAAGAAAAATAATCCGCAGGCAGCGGTACTATTGTTTTCCTTCCTCTTTGTTTTTAAAAATTGTTATTGGCAATATACCAAAAAGACCGCTAGAGGAGCCACCATCGCTTTTCCAGAGGTAGAGAGCACTCCGCGTGTGGTGTCGTACCGAGCGCGGGGCCCTACGCGCAGGTAATCAGGCCTTTCTATTTTCCATTACGATCCTGACGCTACATATAGGTATCCTCACAGTGCAAGCTGTGCAATGCGGCGCGCTGCTCCACGCTTGAAACCCACTTTGAACTCAATTTACTCAAAATTTAGATCGCCAACGTGTTAATTTTTTCACACCATTAAACGCGTGATGCAAAATAGCCTCAAATTATTCCATGAATGTCGATTTTGGTCGTTTAGTTGCCGCACCAGCTCGTTTTAACGTGTTTATCCCATAAGATAACGTGTGTAAGAATTTTTTCTGCCAAACGGGTTTACTCGTGATTTTCATCGCCAACCTCTACTTTTCTTGATGGATTATGATTCCTCATTAGTTTATCTATTAATATAAGTAACTTTTAAGCGATTTCTTCGTTTTGTTAAAATTTGCGCAAGCCTCCTTAACCTTACATCTCGATACTTCTTTACGATATGATGATTATTATCGCTAATCATAAGAGTCTAGTCTTGAAGCCACTTTGACTTTTGGTAACCCAGTTGATGATTTATGAAATGTCAATAATTTGGTCAAAATTATTGCAATCGACGAATGTTAAGTGGGGTTTTATCTCAATTTGATTCAATATTGAAATTAATGAGGAAGTTGTACAGTAATTAATAAGCATGCATATGTAATCAGCTGAATACAAAGGTTACCCAGAATCTCTAAAAAAAAGTGTGAAGAAACGATTCTCTTTCTGTGTGCCATTCCGACTCCTAATCACATACGAGGAGCAGAATCAAAGATAATTTTCTTAATAACGACGGATTGATTTTGCATTAATTACCAGAACCAAGCGTCCTCCTTGCATGGAATCTTTCTCTAAAGCGGAGTCAACTTTCGTGGAGCAAGTGCCATAAGATTTAGGTTATATACTCTCACAGTGATTCAGAATGAGACATTAAATTAAATCTTGATAAAATAGTAGTGTGATATCAGTGATTTCTATCCAGGGCGGCCTTGAAGATGGCCCGGTTATCAAGACGTGTTGCAAATCATGAATTGAATCGATAAGAATTACGTGTCCATGCCAACTGTGCTCACTTTCTTTTTTTCTTTCTTTAAACTCCGCGAGAACAATCTCATTAGTGCTCACTAGGAGTACTCTAATATCTGATTTATCTTGGATTGATCACTTCACACATGAGTATTACATGATTTCATCGTACCTTGCTTGGATAATATAGTGGGGTTTTCTTCGAAATAATCCAATGACGAGGATTTCAAATCGAGTGCATATTAGAAGTAACGAATCGTTACAAAGTTATCTAAATCACATGACTCCAACGCCGAACCGACCATGGCAAGCGGAACATATCGCATAACTATTTTGATCAAGCATTTTTGAAACGCTAACTTTAGTGAGTTATTATGGGGTGCCAACATCTTCAGAGTTATAGCCGAGTGAGTAAGCCCCAAAAAGACGCTTCCTTTTAGGAGTAACCGGCTAAACTCTTCCAAACCCTCCAAATTTGGGCTCAAATGATAGGTGGCACATCCAATAATCAATATTGATAAGAATTATTGTTCAAAAATTGGGGGTAGGCATAAATAAACAATAAAAACATGCATTTTCCCGTCCTTTTCTCGGTTTTTTCATTATTAGTCGGAAAATATTGGTTGTTCGAGAAAACTTGTCCAGAGGTCATTTGTAAATCTCTAAACGGTCTACAAGATTTGTTCATACACTTTTTCTCGTAAAATGCGTATTTTTGGAGTTATTCTTGATTTAAGTTATGGTCGAATTTGTTTAAATAAATTTGCCAAAATTGTTTATAACGGGTACAAATTATTTTTCCTAGGTAATTGAGTCAATTTTGAAAAGAAAAGGTCTCTTGGTATTTTTTCCAAAGTTTGATCGTTTTCGAGTAATGAGAAAAGCAAATTTCGCAACTCCTAACCCTCAATGCGGTGCTTTCATGACAGCACTTTGACTTGGAAGTTGCGAAATCTGCTTTTTCTCATTACTCGAAAACGATCAAACTCAGGAAAAAATACCAAGAGACTTTTTCTTTTCAAAATTGACTCAATTACCTAGAAAAAATAATTTGAACCCGTTATAAACAATTTTAGCGAATTTATTTAAACAAATTCGATTATAACTTAGATCAAGAATAACTCCAAAAGGATGCATCTTACGGGAAAAAGTGGATGAACCAATCTTGTAGATCGTTTAGAGATCTACAAATTACCTCTGGACAAGTTTTCTCGAAAAACCAATATTTTCCGACTTATAATGAATAAGAAAAGGATGAAAAAATGCATGTTTTTATTGTTCATTTATGCCTTCCCCCAATTTTTGAACAATAATTCTTATCAATATCAGGGGCGTCAGAACGCCTCTGGCCCGGGTGTGGGGTTCTAACAAAGGCTATCAGAGAAGCAAAAAAAAACAAAAAAATATGAGGTCATCAGATGGCAGAACTGTTGCACTTTGGATACGCAACAATATAACAAGTCTGATTTCTCGATATCTATTTATTATGTACGGGCATTCGTGCGAATACTACGAGCGCATTTGGAGATGAATATGTTCACTAGCTTACTTAAATTCACAGGATCTAGCAACTCTTTGTATATATGGCAGAAGGCTAAATCGTTTAGACGTTGTTGTAACATTGTTGCACTGAGATAAGATTTGAGGCGTCCCAATACTGAAAAAGATCTTTCATTTGAACAAGAAGAGCCTGGTATGGTGAGAATAGTCTAAACCAGCTTCGTGAATTTCTGGTTTTCCACGTAAGTACTCAACGACATCTCTCAACCGAAGTCGATGTAGAATGCCATGCTCACTAGCTTCATTTTCTTCGCAACATGCGAGACTTTGAGCTTTACCAACAAATTGGTTTTTCTGCCTTTTTTCACGTTTTTTGGCCCTCAATGCCTCGAGTTTTTCTCGAAATGGTACATCGTCGTTAATGGCATTCAAAAAGACGCCTCTTTCAAGAACAAGTCTGCTGCCAACACGTCCAGTTTTCGGGTGTTGAATTCAACACCCGCTTTTCATCCGGGTATTGAATTTCAGCACCCACCACACCCAAAATGACGCCCCTGATCAATATTGATTGTTGGGTGTGCCACTCATCATTTGAGCCCAATTTTGGGAGATTTGGAAGAGTTTGGGAGGGTTTGGAAGAGTTTAGCCGGTTAGTGAACGAATTCAGCTGGAGCTTACTCACTTGACTGTTTAAAGGAAAACTGAAATTTTGCTTTTGATCGAGTATCTCGGGATGGGACCTCAATTTTCTATATTTTGAGCGATGTTGTTCGATACTGGGAGTATTTGGGTATACTTAGTCAAGGGCAACAAGAGGTACACACTGAGAAACACACTCGCGCTTGACTCCCTTCCGACCGCGATATATGTACAGTACCGTGCAAAAATTCCTGAACGGGGGATTGAAATCCTCTCTTGCAAAAACGTCGATTACTCGAGCCCAGATCAACGGAGAGGAATTTTGAAAAAAGCATCTTAAAGATGAGAAAAAATGCTAACTTTTTATGGTTTGCGATTTTTCTCTCAGCCCTTTTTGGTACCCCAAATAGCTGATGTAATTTCAAGGATTTCGAGGAAAAACCCGTTTTTACTCTATCGGCTGTAATTTGGACGCGGATAAAGATAGAACAATTTTGCAAAAAGCATCTTGAAGAGCGGAAAAAATGCCATTCGCAGTGATTTTTCGATTATTTTTTACGTCGTGTGAATAAGAGTGTGAGAGCTCTCAAAGTAGCCAGAATCTCGGATTTTCGATGAAATACGTGTAAAAACGGCAAGAACTACGGTTTTGGCTACTTTGAGAGCTCTCACACTCGTATTCATACGACGTAAAAAATAATCAAAAATCATTGCAAATGGAATTTTTTCCGCTCTTCAAGATGCTTTTTGCAAAATTGTTCTATCTTTATCCGCGTCCAAATTACAGCCGATAGAGTAAAAACGGTTTTTTTCTCCAAATCCTTGAAATTACATCAGTTATTTGAGGCACCAAAAAGGGCTGAAAGAAAAATCGAAGACCATAATAAGTTAGCATTTTTTCTCATCTTCAAGATGCTTTTTTCAAAATTCCTCTATTTGTTGATTTGGGCTCGAGCAATCGGCGTTTTTGCAAGAGAGGATTTCATACCCCCTTTCAGGAATTTTTGCACGGTACTGTATAGTGAATCCACGTAGCAGACGACAAACTAACCCCGAAATGGCCAAAAAAGGAACATTTTCCCTCAGGTTTTTTTATAGGGTAAATTGTCCATAAGACGCCGTATTACTAAACGGCTTTTACAAAAACGTTCAGAACTTTTTACCCCGACTCTAAAGGCTTTCTTCTAAAATTCCAACTGAAGCACTTCTAGACCCTAATCTACAACTGTGCCGACTTTCGTATTTTTTTGTGCGTCAATTTGAGTACCGCTAATACTATCTTGAATTTTTATTTCCGATCGTTATCTCTTATTGCACTAGCCAATCGTGAAAAAGTGGAGATATTAGACGGTTTTCGAACGATAATACATTGCACGGGTACATGATATTTACTGAAGAAGTTAGTGAATCATTTTATCTAACAGAATCGTCTTTCTTCTCATTTTCAGTGCCAAAACCAGTGGCAAAACCTGAAATCTCTCCGGATATGGATGAGCTTTCCATGAAAGCACTCGATGGTTTTGTACTTGTTTTAGACAATAATGGAGATATGGCATACCTTTCGCCGAATGTCAAAGATTACCTTGGCATTGCTCAGGTGAGACACCGCACTCTCTTCTTGAACATGATTTACTCCTATTCCCAAAGATCAAAACTATTTTACACGCATTGCTTGAAGAAAATTGTCCGGTCATAATTGATTACATCCGGCAACAACAAAGTACTCTACTACAGAGACCGGGCCTATACATCCCTACGTATAGAATTGTGTTCTGATTCTATTGCATTTTTCCCGGACACCCACGAAATTTCGAGATAGTTGGGAAAATCTTCCTTTGAAGCGTGATATCAAATATTTCTACCCCAGTTTCAGGAAAGCGGAGGGGGGAAATTTCACCTCAAAATAGTGACTTTTTATAATATTCATCCAGGGTGGTGACCCTGATCGCGTACTCGAGGCGACACTCGTGATCGGGATCTGAAACGGGTATCTGTGATCACATTGAACATCGGATCAGGATCATCACCCTGAGTTCTCTATATAACAAGTTCCATTTCAAGTTCTTGATCACGAGTGTCACCTTGAGCACTGGATCAGAATCATTACCCTGATGGAAAATTCTGAAAAGTTCATTGGATCTAAAATTTCTTCTCGATTATCTCGAAAATTGGAGGTGACCGGATAAAGAATGATGTCGGTTTTGGATTCAGCGAATGTATAGGTCCGGTCTGTGGGAAAAGGTGCTTTTTCGTTATCCTGTGTTATCACAAGTTCGTTGCGCTAACTCATAGCTCTAGTAGTCTTTTCTGTCATCAGAGCGCTGTTACTATACAGCTCTCAAAAACGATATTTCTCTCTCTAAATGTTAGTTGAAATTTCAATTTTCAGATGGATCTCATGGGCCAGAGTGTGTTTGACTACAGTCATCCATGTGATCATGATGAAATTAGAGAGTCATTGTCGTTGAAAGCTTCAGAAATTAGCGAAGACCATCCATGTAATCTCTTTCTAAGACTCAAGTGTACTCTCACGAGTAAAGGCCGCAAAGTCAACCTGAAGAGTGCATCCTACAAGGTAATTTTTCCTTTCATCATTATTTTCAGATAAGTTGACATCTGTTTCAAGTTGAATTTATACCACCTCAATTCTATCCTCACTCGATAGAAATTGTAGATTTTGTTATGAGGGCTGGAATGATACTTTTAGCATACCGGACAACATTTTTGACCAGAACTGACGGCAAAAATGTTAATGCCATTTCAGTTAAGTGTCGAACACCGTTTTTCAACCCACCGTGCGTGAAGGTGTCTTTTGTACCGAGCGTGTTGCACGAATCTTTCCCAAAAATGGCGTATGATGCGCGGTCGCAAAAGCTCAGCCTCGCACCTTCATAACAATTTCGACCCTCGCCTTCGGCTAGGGCCGAAAAAAGTCACTTGCGATGTGAAATCTAACTCTTGCGTGTAGGTTGAAATACAGTTGGCTACGTGCGAGAGAGAAAATCTAAAAGTTGTGCGAAAATAACCACATCCCTACAGAGAAGAACGTGTGAAATGAAAAACTCTTGAGTTTGCGAGAGAAAAAGTTACAATTTGTAGGAATTACTATAAATCTTGCTTGCACTGTCTTGAGATCAATTTTACGCCTTTCCTCGATTCAATTCTATCTAAATTGGTGAAAAAGTCTACCCCCATGTTGTTCTTCTTGAGTGTTGTGAGGGTTCTTGAACTCAATTAAAAAAACTTGTTGCTCCAAATACGACTGAGAGGGAATACTCCCTCGTTTCCCTATCGAAGTCATCGACCTTTGAAATTCCATGGAAGATTTTCACTTATGATGAAGTGACCAGTGTCGGAACACTGGACACTTACAAAGAAGTGACCAGTGTCGGAAATCACTAGTGACCGATGCTAATACAGGGGCGTCAAAACCTCTCCTCGCAGCGTCTTGTCAGGACGCGGACCTTATGTGGAGAGGCTAAAAAAAAAGAAAAGGTCTTCGACAATTTCGAAAAGTTTTTTGGAGCGACAGGTACTATCAACTGAACGAGAATAAAAAGTAGGAGTGATCTTATCTGCAGTGTGTTTTGGGACAATATATGACAAGTATATTGTGCATTATAATTTTTGGTTGGCGATGCCTAATTTATGAACAGTTGTGGATCACTGCAAACTGTTTACGTCTTCTTTCGGATTTTAATATTATGAACTCATTCACGATTTTTTGCATATCGATTGAGTCCAATATGTCTTGATACACATAGCACAAGGCCAGATCATTCATCCGCTGCTGTAGCATCGTCGACCGTAACTACGTTTTCAATCGTCTCATATTAGAGAACGATCTCTCATTTGAGCTTGAGGACCCGGGCACTATCAGAATAAGTTTCACAAGCATCGTAAACTCACTCAAGAGAACTCGTAGGCGCCCTATAGCGTCTGCATGTAGCGCCAATTTCGAAATTGTTCGTCATCCGAGAATTTTCAATTTTATGACGAGACCTACACGCAAAGTCCTTGGTACTCTGTTTTAGCCTCTTGAATTCAAGAGGCATCTTTGGTTAGCCTCTTGAATGACAAGACGCTCCATACCTGTTTTGACGCCCTTGTGCTAATATACATATATGTATAATATATTGTTTAGTATAATAGTATTTTTTTCATCATTCGGATGATGTACATAGAAATGTGTGACAGTAAAATCCTTTTGATCCAGTTCGAACAATCAGTATTTGTGGTTTTCAGTAATCTTTGGAAAAACGTGCTCAATTTTACCTCTGATCGCACATGTGTAATTTATTTCAAAGTAGGATAAGAATGCATAAGTGGAAGTGGGCCACGACTTTCGCGGAAAGTTTGAGTGAATTCATTATCTTTTTTCATCACTGTTTTTTTAAGATGTTTTTTGTCTGCACTCGTTCATATAGAATTTCTTCTCACTAGAGACTTCAATGATTCGATGCACACTTATTTGCAAGTGAATGATAATTACCCGCCTCGTTACTGTTCAGAGTAACGTGATAATGACCCCGCATTTTCTTAAATTTGGTATGTAGTGTATATTGCAGTTTCATAATTTTCTTATGAGCGATTTGTCACGTCAGCCATGAAATTTAAATATGCTGGTTCACATAAATATTCATTTACTCGACATTAATAGACATATAAGGAAACATACAAGCTCATTGCAGTGTCTTAAAATTGCCATACATTTCGTTTGTTGCAGGTGATACATTGCTCAGGTCGTCTGATCGCCCACAATGCAAATCCCTTGATCAACAACAATGAAGACGTCAGTGATTCAGAAAATCAAAAAGAAATCGAAATTCGAGAACCAGGAGTTTCTCTTGTTGTCGTTGCTTCACCAGTACCTCATCCGAGCAACATTGAAGTACCACTTGGCAGATACACATTCCTCTCGAAACACAATCTCAACATGAAATTTACATATGCCGATGACAAGTTAGTATAGCACAGCTCAATTATATTTGTTTGTTTCAAATTGGTTATCGTCACGTGCACGAACGCTACTCGTTTACATGATAAAAAAAATTTCATACTCGTAGACTGACCTTTGCCATTTTTTTTAATCACTTGATGGTTCTTTCAAAGGATGTTCTGATATTTTCCAATGATTTAGTCATAGAAATTCTAAAAGAATTCACCGAACGGGTGGTGATATATGTAAAATGACTCCATAATGATGATCAGAAAATTCGACAGCCCTTTGACTTTCATAAAATAGTTTCAACTATTACCAATCTTCATAAATGCTCAAAAAATGTCACGTTCTGATACGATGCCTAAATTCACAGTGATCAAATGATTTCCTTGACACTCGATCTCGCAATATCTGTGGAAGACTCGTTCCATAATCTCGTCCACACGATGAGTCTGCCAAATCGAATCTCCTACTCCTATGAACAATTAGTATATTTCCGTACTGAGCGCGGTAGCCCATGTTGGGCACTAGGACATTTTGTCTGTCGAGCGAAGCGAGATAGACATGTCCTCCAGTGCCCAAAATGGGCTTGCAGGCGAATTGCGGATATATTTGGCTTTCTCAAAGAGAAAGCCTTGTAATGGTGCGGAGTTTATCGCTAAAATTTTTTTCGGTTTCTTCAATTTCGAACGTTCTATATTTCTTTCCAGCAAATGAGAGTCGTTTTATCTTATTCTACTCGACGAGATCTATCGATTAATACCCCCATACATTACCCCACCACACATTCAACATCTGCTACAAATTATTTTAAACTGCCGTGTGCATATGTCCGTATGTGTGTTAGTGTGTTCGTTGTCTTTTGCTTACCATACAACCACTCCTATCCCCTTTGTCCGATCTTCATGAAATTTTGAGGGTTCATTTCAAATTAACTCATGATCATCTCCACTGAATTTGAGCCTTATTGACTGATTAGTTGAACTTCGCATCCACATAAATTATTCCTCCAAAAATTCAACATGGTTTTTTTTCAATGTTGGTCCAAACATCATATCATTAACCTCCCTCCATTTAAAAAATCTAGAGTCTCTCTCCGGATCATTGAATGCCATTTTGAAGCGATTAGTTGATACGGAATTTTTATTTACCCCCCTATCTTCCAAATATCGATTTTTCTATTTACCTCTTCCATGGCATTCAAAACTCTTTGGCGTTTCCACCGATCGTTTCGAAATTTTGAGGGACTATTAAACATTGGTGAGCGGTGAGCCCAGTCTATTTTGAGCTTTTCCATCGATTAGTTACTCACGCTCAATACTTTTTATGAGAAAAAATCCTATTTCTCTTCCCAATTTTATTACATCTCTTACCATAAATCCTCAACCATCCACTCAATAACCACCAAATTTGAACAACTTCTTCCTCTTACTCCATCAAACATCTCCGTGCATTTCAAGCTTTATACTCACTCCAATGCTCATGCCACTCATCCTATAATTAACATCTCGTTTTTCATATTACTTTCAAAACAAGATATTATCTAAATTTTCTCAAAAATAGATCTAGCAAAAATATCTCTATCATTTATCATCACTTTTCAAGCGATTGGTTGATACCGAATTTCAATTTATCCCCCTAATTTCCAAATATCGATTTTCCTATTAACCTCTTCTATGGCATCCGAAAACTCTTAGTCGTTTCCACCGATCGTCTTGAAATTTTGAGGGAATATGGAGAATCAGTGAGCGGTGAGCAGAGTCTATTTTTAGCTCATTCCATCGGTTAGTTCGTCGCCCTCAATAATTTTTATTAGGGAAAATCCTATTTCTCCTTCCAATTCCATTACATCTCTTACCATAAATCCTCAACCATCCAGTTCCGAAGAACATTTTTGTGCAACAATGAAATAATGAATTGACCCAAAAAAAACTGTAAGTATGTCGATGAATATCTAGGATTTCTGAGGGAAAGGTAGATTTGATTGAAAGAAATATAACAGAAATATGAGACCAGGAATAATTGATGATGATTTCCTCTCCGTGAGGATGGCAAACTAATAGGCAAAATAAACAAGACTCAAGACAGAAAAACGTTGAAGAACTATTCATAATGTCACATAATCGTCAGAATCGTTGAAAAGTTTCCGAACGACGTGGGGAAGAAAAGAAAGAGAATTGTTATTCAATTGTTAGTCATCATCACGAAAGAAACAATTAAGGTGATAATGCTTCGAGAAAGCATTCTGCTAATAACATTTAGCAGCGTACTTTCATTACGAGAACCCTAAAATCCTATTTGAATGCGGAATTTTTAGGTTAGAGTAATGAAATAATTATCTTTATATCCTGTGGTGCACTGATGTACGATGCGAGAGTTATGAATATTTTTCTGTAGAACAACGATGACGCCGGAATGCATGGATCAACAACTAAACATGAACATTTTTTACACAGATTGGCCGAGTTTCTTGGATGGGAGAGTGGTGATTTGATTGGACAGCCAGTTTTCGATTTTCATCACGCCCTCGACAACCAATGTCTGGACAAATCTTTTAAATCACGTGAGTATTTCATCATGTACATATCAATAATTTCATTATCAGATTTAACCACGAACCCAGTTCAGTTCCTAACACGGTGACCAAATGCATTAGATTGCGATTTATTAAAAAAAAAAACCTCGTAAATGTGAAATACCCAAGATTTATAGACGGACGATTTGAGAGTCACTTTTTCACTAGACCGTAGAATCCAGAGCCTCTATCATCCTAATCGTCTTCGTAGAACACAAGATCCTTGAAAATCACAAAGTTTATCAAAGGAAAATTGGAGACTATGTCTAAAGTCATGATGTCTCAAATGGGAAACCAGAAACACATCAAATTCTGTACATAATCATTACATTTTAAATTGAGTCCAGTGATTGATTGAAATCATCGACTACTCCTTCTGAGAGTTATGTGGGTGATTTTCAAACCCATCCAAGTATCGTGAAAGGCTCATCACTAAAAAAACTCACAAAGAGGAGAGGTTTTCTCGATTGAACAATAAAGACAATTCTTCAGATCCGGCTAATTTCAAGCTTACCATTCTTATCTCTATTAATTCATTTGAGTGTCTGTCTTCCATTTGGCTTATGTTCATTCGTTTGACACACTTTCATACTCACTGGCTTACCGCTTTTGATACCAACTTCTGGACAGGATCGAGTTATTATTTATAAATGCGCCTCGTAAACAAGTTTCCAGGTCATCATGGATTTACTTTTTTAGCCTTTTAGAAATTTCCTGTAGCGTCTAGATACTTGACTTCTAGATCTTTGTCTTCATTGTCGGCGAAAAAATAAAATGCAATACTTCATACTGCATTCGCAATCTCGACAGCAAAGATGAAGGTTCAAGGCGATCACTTCAAAACTACTACAAAAGCGAGGTTCTTCCGCCCAGCTGTTCATACTCGGAACAGACTGTATTGATGAAACTCAATACTGAAGTGAATACTCAACTGAATTGATAGAACGTCTACATATAGCCACTATTCATTGATCTAAGTTGTAGAATGATCAGCTTTTCTGGATACGAGATCAAGCATTTTTGTGATTCTCACGTGTTTATTGTTCAATGTGATTCTTGTACAATGTTCGAAAATTTATGACTTTTGCATTTTCTGCATCGATTTGATCAGTTTCCCTATACATTTCAAACATGACCACCATAAATAATGGTTGGTTGATTGAATAATTGGAAAAAATTTCTGCAGTATAACAGACATTTCCTAATAGTTATGATCATGGGAAAGCATCATAACAATCTGCATCTACGGCTGCTAAGAGATTTTCTGCGTCGCGAGACATTTGTGGCAATACAGATGGAAACCATTCTAAGAATTTCCCGAGTATCACTATCTACTTATCTTGTTGGAAAAATAATAACGCGAGTGATGGGTTTGACATTTTTAGTAATTTTAACATCGGTAGTGCGAGTTAGTTTATGGATTCTGGAAATACCGGAGAAATTCTTCAAATCGATTTTGCTTTCAGTCTGATGTGCATTCAATCGTGAAAAATGAATAATTCAATGAGAATCCCGGAAATCTTGCATTCCAAACTGTGGAAAACCTGCTCATCCAATCGAAAATCTATTAAGTCAGTTAATCAGAGTTTTTCAATCAACGAAGTGTCGTGTCGTCTTGATGGTTTCCCAGAGTTGAAAAGATGGTATCTTCGAAAATTATGGAAACATATTTACTCACAAGATTTGAAATACCGATGGACTCAAAGATTGATATGTGCCCATGAAGTTTTCGACTGTCCTTGATGTCCATATCTTGGTTTGAAATGATATGCAACTAATCTTACTTTGTAAAACCCCATCGCAGATTAGTCGATTTATCATCAAAACAAGTCTTCATCCAAAGTTATAAAGAGCGTCTCCGGAATTTTACTGAGTCACAACATTTTCGAAACACAAAATTGGCACATGATCTACGTGTCCTCGTGGTACTGTGATGTCGTTCAACATCCAATTTTCCTCAGGACGAACTTTGATTTGAAGAAACGACTCCTGATCTGAATCATCATAATGTATTGGTTCCCTTGTATAGAACCATTTAATGAATGTATAATAAAATATGAAAAATGTTGCAATTCAAAGTTCTCACCACCTGTACGTGGCATTTTGAAAATTGTGATTTGTAAAACCACTCAACTGTGATCGTACCACTCATTGGAATTCAATAGACTGTGCTTATTGTACTGCCGGTAGATTTTCAACCAGATCGTGTGGTTTCATCTGAAGATATTACTCATCGGCTCATAATTTTTTGATGAAAAATGCCTACAGTTTCCATGGAAAAGACGTCGACGTGACACATGGCTATTGTATCTAAAAAATATTAGGAAGTTGGAGGAAAGCGAGGATTTTAATTTGATTTCTTTCATTGTGAAAGAGCGAGTTCAGTGACTCTAACGACGCTGTTTTACAGCTGATCTGTGATCGCGTCATACCCGTGATAGAAACATAATTCTTCGAAACCGTAAAAATATCCCAATCTTTAAAGATGATCAAAGCAAACGGGAAAATATCGTGACCAAAAGTGAGCTCAGTCCGATTCCAGCACGAGTTCTGAAATAATTTTACGCATTAATGTAAAATAGATACTCACTTTTGCATAATTTTGGGATAACTTACATCTGCGCGGTAATCCAATATCCGCAAAGTCTTTCCTTACACCTTCTTCCAAGACCTTAGAGACGGTAAATTTCTCCATTTCTCGAGCTGCGTATCGGTGTATGAACCATCCAGAAGATACACATACATGTATATGTATATGAGGTGTCGTGACGTATAGAATTGCAAAAAGCATCATAGCAGAGTGCAAACAATGGCGAATTTGAGACACGCGCGGTGTGCGATTCATTCACACACTACTATAATTGCATATGTGTGTCCTTTGTTTGTTGCATGATATCTGGGCTGGTTTTTTTAAACGACGAGGGCAGTGTTCAGCAAGGGCCAGTGCGAGACAATGGCGTATCGCTTCCTGAACAAGAGGGGCGGCTACGCGTGGGTCGTCACCCAGGCCACGCTCATCCACTGCTCGAGACTTCAGAAGCCTCAATCCGTCGTTTGCGTCAACTACCTGCTAAGGTAAGCACTTACTTGATCATCAAAATTTGTATTGTTCCACTTTTACCAATAGGTTTGCAGTATTTCCTGGCCCATGGTTGGTAGTCAGAGAGCTTGCGATTTGTACTTGGGTTGCAAGCTCACGAATCAGTTGCATCCTCGTCAGGTTTTGTGTTCAATATCTGTAGACTGCACCCCCCCCCCTCCCCTGCACACCTGTTGGAGAATAGCAATGACCCTTCAATATAAAGGCAATGAGGTAGTTGAACTAGGTTAGTTCCTACATGTGTGACATAGATATTTTTCTAATGGAGTCCCCTCTCAAATGATCCCACATACGTCTCTACACAGGTTTTTTAAATCCCGAAATTCAATTTCATCCTCAAATTTGGACTACATTTACCAAGAATTAAGCTAAAGCACTTTCAAAGTACCGTAAACCGGGGTAGGGTAAACATCGGGGTGACTTAGTCATCTTTTTTATTACTTAGTTAACGATTTGCTCTCGATCAGAAGTCATCTTAAAGCATTGTGCAAGCTTCCGATTGAAAGCCCTTGAATTCACCAACAAACTGAGTACCTACAAAATCCTCCAAAAAGTCACCCCGGTGTTCACATTCACCCCGGTTTTTGAATTTTGAAAATTTCTGTAAACCACTGTAGTCATGCTCATTCAAAGTGTCCCGCTAAACTACGCTCTTAGACCAAATCCTATAAATAGTTGTATCAAAAAGGTCCATAGGCCCATTTTGTACGGCCCCACCAACTGATTTTGAGCTCACTCAATTTATGTTTACTTATTTTCCGCCGGAAAATTTTGATTTCCGCCAATCGACCCTCACTTTTAGATATACAATAGGTCACGAGAATAGTCTACTACTATATTTTATCGTCATCGACGGCTACGAGAAGAAAAAAAATATCCGCGAGTATCACAAATACGAGGTAGTGACCTTCACCCTCGGGGCAGTGACACGAGTTTTTGGAGGAAATCTCCCCAAAAGAGGCAGATACGGGCACCAAATTTCATACGGAAGAGGCTATAACTTTGTCAATCCAAAGTAAACGCGAAACAGACTTATTTTGCCGAAACTCGTGAAGCGGGATTGTGCAAAATGTTGCCTTTTGTACGACACACCATTTGCCCAGTAAAGATACTTTCCTCGTGAGAGAGAAACAAACTTGTTCGTCAGACGAGATATCGGTGTCGGAAACCCTCGGATACATTCATTTATATTGAGTATGTATACCTCACTACCTCGTCGAGAGCATGAATAACAACTTGTGAGAGGGACTTTTAGGGGGTTGGTTGCAAACTCGTATCATCTTCTCGTCTCCAAACTGCTTTACCTATATAATAAATTCATTCCATTTTATCTCGGGCAGCATGGTTCTCACTCCTACGCTTTTTTATCCACTTAATACCGACAGCCAAGTTAGATTATACCTGTGACGAATCTTTTCTCGATAATCCTCAAGTTTATCGAAAATGCAGAATTTACAGACCCTCGCGAAAAATAAAATCCGTACATATTGTTCGTTTTTGACCGCTTCGCATCTACACTCGATTTATAAACTTGTGCCATGAGAGCACGTTTAGAATCTAGTGTCGGCAAAACCTTGAAATTTAAGCTGACACGCAGATACGGAGGCATCTCTTTATGGTTTAGTAGTGTAACTTACGTCGCGCATTTGAAAATGAGCTTGAATTTTCGATCGATGAATCAGAAGGGTATAATCTATAGGAATGGGAAGTGCGAATGTATGATTCGGTCAACTTTGCGAATAAAAAGCAGATGAGACACGAGTTTGCTGACATATAATTATCGAGAAAAATGGGGATGACTCACCAATTGAAATGAATGAAACTGAAAACGAGTTCTGTTGGTGTCTTGGAGTCTGGTACCGGTTGTACGTTGCACAGCATGACAACAATGATAAAATAGGCCCTCAAAAAAGAATCCTCTGGGCAAGAAAGGTGGAAATCATTTATGACATGTTTTGAGCTGCTGGATACGAATTATCAGAACAGCACCTTTCGCTGACCTTTTTCGAGTTATGGACATACAAAATATGGGTTACAAAATACCTGGTTATAGATTTCTGCGTTTTAGAGCAAAGTAGCAAAGTTAAGGGCAGGATCGATTTTGCCATCAAGTTTTACGTCAAAAACGTTTCTTTTTTCAGAATTTTTGTATCGCCCAGGGAAGCTAGAAAAAACCAAAGATGTGCTAAAATTCCCTATGCGGAGTATTTTTGTTCTGGCCCTAAATGGTGACTCGATAAGTCATAATGTCGGGCGGAATAAAATTCTACGTCAAAAATGGATTTTTGAGAATTTTCAGCGACCGAAAGATCTCACGTGTGGAGCTCCGTATCAGCATATTGATGCTGCGTAATTTTTTGTCAGTTTTTTTGGTGGTTTTGCTTTGCTTATTTCTCTATTTGGATCATTATTGTGGTAAAAGACTGCTAGCATTTTTGTCATTCCCCAAAAAATACATTTCCGACGTAGAATTCATCTTGGAATTCGATATCACTCTCAGTTTAAACTACCTATTCACCATTGCGGTCCAGGACCAAAGTACCCTGTCTAGGGAATCCTAAATGTAGTACATTTAGGATTTTTTAGCTTTCTTAAGGGTACAAAAATTCTAAAAAAATATTTTTCCCCAGATACTTTCGACTTGAAATTTGATGACAAAAAGTATTCTGCTCTTAATTTTACTAAGGAAGGTTTCAATATCTTTCAAAACGTCAAATTCTTGCTCAGGTCGTTTTGGAACCCATTAATATGACCATAACTCGAAAACGGCCAGGGAAAGGATTTGTTCTGAGTTCGAATTCGTGTTCGGCTAATCAAAATACGTCAGAATTGACTTCTGCATTTTCTGATCAGAAACTTTTTTTTGTGGACCTGCGTTTGATCTAGCTTCATCTATTGTAGGAATTTTCTAACGAGAATAATGATGATGAGAGTTGGTATCCTGGAAATGTGATAATGCTCCATGTTGAACTCGATTTTCAGTTCAATTGACTCATGAATGGAAAGAATCTTTCCATTTTTGATCACGGAAAACCCAAAAATTTATTGTGAGTTTCTTTAGATTAGTTTCAAAATTGTACGACACGAGAATACCAAATAGGTTTTATGTAGTCAACATCACTATATTTCTAAATGTCAGTAAGGTTTTCTTGGTGGCAAGATGGAAATCTGGATGAGATAGAAATTTGGACGACGCTGCCTGAACAGGATCTAGTTTCATACTGAGAATTTTGTACTTATGACTTAGCGAAACCTAAAATTTCCCAACAGACGATTAAGTAAACACCATGTACAAGGCCCCATCATTCTGTGTCTCAGCTACACTTTGGATTTGCACAAATTTGATCACACTCGACTCCAGGGAATATAGAAATCTCACTAGCATTTCAGACATTTTTAGTCTATAACGTGCAGCAGTACAGCTCATCTCGTATCGATCGATTATTTGAACCGACATACTGAATCGTATGAACTGTAATTGTATTTTCTTTACAAAATCTCAATGTCATTGATCAGGTGAATGGTTGTGATGATAGAGTTAATCGAATAAACGAAACCAATTCTTTTCACACTACACCAAATTACCTCCACGAAAAATCCTTGCGCACGTGGACAGTCATAAAATCCCACCCAACCTCTCAGAATCCTTTTGGCATCTGTCGAGGACACTCATCCCGCCTCCTCCCACAATCATCGCCTCATCCTCTTCCGACATATATACAAAAAGTGGCGGCCGGCAAGCTCGCCTTGAACCCCCGCGATCTTCTTGATGGTCTCGTCACATCGTTTCTCCTAACCCGGTGGTGCACTGTGGCGCGTGGCTGGTCGATAATATATATTACCTATAAAACCACCACCACCAACTCCTCTTGTTTCTGAGGGCGCTGCTGGCGCGAACATCAGAGCTAGATCGAAAGCGAGAGTGTGTATACGGAAAGCGAAAGCTCAAGCTCAGAGGAGGCTGGCTTTTAGTATATTTTGGTTTGCATCTCAGAACTACTATTTTGGCTGTTTTTGCTGACGATGCTGCCGATGCAGTTCGTGTTCAAGGAGGTTTCCGCTGCTGGAAATGGTAGTTTATGAGTAGTTCGGTGATGATAAATTTGTGGCTTTGATGTCGTAGATTGCGAGCTTCTGTGTAGCTTTTTCAGTTTTGCTGACGTGATTCTTATGGATGATGATTAGCTGCTAGAACTTGAGCCATACCGGCGGACTGATCAGATGCTGGCACGTGTGGTCTTTTTTGGTTTTGATTTTTCTAGTTTTTCATCCTTCCAAGCAATTTGCTGGAGTTGTTGATCATGCAAACTCTTATTTTTTAGTATATTGATGTGTTTTGTACTATCTTGAAAGGTCCTGATTAGCGTATGTATGAGGAGAGCCTTGGAGCTATTGTAGATGCCAGGGACCCCGCGGTGACTCGTTGTATGATGAGTTCATGTGTGAGATAAATATTCAATGGGGCATCTCAACCATCTCGTGTATGCATTCGAAATTACTTCTCGCTACCGGTCAAATTTATACAGCCCATCGCATTTTTGTGGCGATTCAGAATCTAGTCGAGCAATTGTGTTTTTTGCGCTTTCTTTTTCTACCTTCATCCAACTTATCGGTTCATCGATCCTGGATAATTACGTATACAATCTTGACATGTTGTGATGCGTCATGAGTCTTTATTACCTCTTTCCCTCAGGTTTACAAAATTTTGCTAGGCCAATATTTCAAGAACTGTCATGTTATGATTCAATGTCAGTCGTTCTGAATAGGGTATGAATTCTAGAATCTAGCCTTGCTAACCATACTTGTAATCTAGAAGGTAATGTGGTCTAACGTATATCGTTATACCTATTGATTCGTCAAACAAAGGGGGACAAAGTCCAAGTGATTACGAAAAGAACCACCTGAGGATCAAATTTTTCTTCAAATATGCTTTGAGCAATCGATGACAAGGATGAACAATATAAAAAATATTTGGTCTATCAAGTCTGATGATCATCAAATTTCACATCATCTCTCGGGAGAGAGCTCCATTATTCTGTAATAATCCAACTTTCTGAACATTCGCCAAGGATTATCTCAACGTTTTCGAGATAATTTTATCATCACTGCCATGCCACCTATATTTATTCATCTCTTGCATGCATGTTACGTTCAAAAGCTAATCATTATTATGATTACAAAGTTTTGAACCTCGATGTTTTCGACTACAAATGCCACATCAAGCACTATTATTGATACATTTCCTCAAAAAGATTTTCCACTCTCCAATATCTCTGTGACAAATGACTTTTCCTCTAAGCTCATATTACATCTAGCCTAATCTGTTTTTGAGTTTATCTTCATCGCAAGTTAGTATAATTTTGTTGTTTATTATCGAATATTGTGGCTCTTGTAATGCTGAGAGTTACGAAATACATCAGTCTGAGATTAATACTTCACGTACTTTATCAAATGTCGCAATTTCAAATCATTCCGTGCATCACGACAGCTTCGTTAGCATTGATAAGCAAAGTTATGCGAGTTTGCTCATCCTTTTTCATCAATTCGTGATCTCATACTAAGTTTGGCTGATCGAATATTGGTTCCAGATCGTTCAAAAAAAAAAAAAAAATTGCATGGATTCCTTATTAACACGTTCACTGCGAAGGTAATGAATCGCAATTTTTGCATGGTCACAATCTCGACCCCCAATCTTTGATTGATGCAATTTTATTGGAGTGAACTTTTTTCTAACTTATTAGTTATGGCTCTAGGAATCCAAACGACAAAGAAAAATTGCCACCGAGGATATTTTTCTAGCAGATATGAATCAGCCGAAATTGAATTGTGAAAAATCGTGGGGCCCATAGCAGTGAAGATGTTGAATTTCATTAGAGATCATCTCAGTCGAAGTTACTATTTTGCTCTTACCCTGGTCCACTCAAACTCCGAAAATCTGTCAGGAAGCGTTCACGAATCATCAATTATTTAGAAGTTCAATGTTTAAAAGTGTTCTCCGTACAAAATCTGTCAGCCTTTGGAATCAGTAATATATTCCTAATCTTCCGATCACAGTTTCTGATAGTCTAATGAGAGGGATCAAGTCATCTCCAAATTTGAGAAATCAATTTTTGTTTATTCAGAACAAATTTTTTTCATAAAAAAATACTCTCGGATTCCAACTACAACAGTTATTGATCAATTTTTGCCCGCTTTCCCGCCTTATCATACCTTCATTCACGTCTATTCGTTCATTTTCCAAGCATCAACTCTCGTGATGTGTGGTGGCCTTGAGGAGAATCTTTTCCGGCATCGACGTCGCATAACTTACGTAATACACGAGACTATTCTAATTGCTCGCTTGGAAAGCTCGTTAGAGGAAACTCTAGCGCATCGCGGTAGCGTTTCAAGAATGAATATTCTCAATTCATAACACATTCCTTCGTCACATTCCAGAAACTTTTGAACTCAGCTATTATCCAAACGACCAATTTCACCCGAAATGCACTTTTCATTCCATGATTGTAATTATCGTATCTATTTCAGTATATCAGTCTTCTGAAAGTTACGGGGGTAGCAAGCTATTATTACCACGCTGTAGAAATTTTTGGGAATTGATTGAAGTTTCATCACAGTCGCTGGCTATTAGGGCCGATACAGATCATCTGGTTGAATTTTATTCCCCATTTATTTGACTCGAATTAGAAGCCTGCGGGCCCGACTTATTGGTCTCAAATTAGGCCTTGAATCTGACATCCAGCCAGTGGCTTAAAATTTTGACAAGGAGTCAACCAACATTTCACACTCTATAGTTGCTCAATTACTTGTATCGATTTCTTTTCTATACATATGATACCACCAACAAATGCTCATTCTGAAGACGTTGATCGATTAGATTGGCAATGAAATTGATATTTTTGCACAAGAAATCATACGGTGTTTTCTTCTTCGCATTTGTTTTTTTCAGTTTTGCTGTTTTATTAGCGGATGACGCGCGCGTGGGGTCGTTTGAACATCGAACATTGTATTTCTAGAGGAAGACTCTCGCATGCTCATGTACTGTTGTTCTTGCCGTTTGCGGCAACGATGATGTATGAGGCAATGAGCCGCGTTTTATTACGTATGCGGAAAGCCACGTGCTCGTTGTACAAAGTTATCTGTGGCATCACACAAACACGCAAAATAACACACACACACACTCTGCTCATCGTTTGATCTCCTTCTTCACGATTTTATAGAGTGATGAGATTGTTCCATTTTCACGAACGATTGATGTGTGCATAAATATTTTCTACTGGCAACGGCTTTTGTAATGATTTTACCTAGACGATGTCAAGATTTTTGATGAACTTTTTGATCTCTTCTTTGGGTTCTGGTAGCGCCAGTATATGCTCTCGAACACGTGGAACTTTTCACATAATGAAAATTCATAAGTAGAGTTCAATGATCCGACAAGGTCTGTGTCGAATTAAAATAATTATGTTAATGAGCAACGAGATGGTATTTGAGCCAGTTGGAAACTTCTGGAAAATTTTTATGTTGAAAAAGCACTTATGGTGGACCTTGTCGAATATGCCATAGAATATTCATCATCACTTTAAATATTTCACCATCGTTATCTCATCTCAGAGCGATTGATTCATTCTGATTTATGAGTGCATTTCTTCATCGTATGATGAGTCTGTTTCCGATTTTGTAATGTGTGAAGACTCAAGCAAACGTTTTCTAGGCACGATTGATCCCCTCTCTGCAGATGTTTATTCATTCAAATAAGAGCCCGCAATCAAAATGTTGAACCTAGCTGGAATGTGGCAAATTTTCTACGAATTAGTAAACTTTGCATGTGCTCGAGCAGGTGCTGCTGATTTTGAATTTAGTCATTTTGGCGATCGGAACCAATGGACTATTTTTCAGATAAATATCAACTATCTCGTCAATTGATTATATAGGTCAAAGCTGATCTTTAGTAATTCTATGGAGTACTTCAAATCTGACACTTTTCTGGAAAAAATTGAAATGAGTTTATCGGTTACACGAGTCAAATTCATTCATCATCACCGCTGACAGAGCTGCCGATGATTTCCAAGCCGTATTATAACAGCTCTCTCGAAAATTTGATCATAGACATCGAGTTTTCGGCGCTCCAAGGAATGTTATTTTACTTCCACTATTTGGAGCATTTTATGAGAGAAAGACCAGGAAGTAAAAAATCCACTCAAAGTGGGTCTCGATCTCATAACCTCTTTCGTGGCGGAAAAGTGCTAATCTGTCCACTGATGTCCCGGCCGGTGGGTCCCGCGCAATGTTAAATCCCAAAATCTGCCGCTTACAGAGAAGGACCAGCGAGACCCACCCCCGCCGGAGCGTACGTGTTGAAAAAAGGTCGAAGTAGTGGGCATGAAATAACGTAGCTCCAAGTGCCGAAAACTCGATGTCTCTAATCGAATTTTCGGGAGAGCTGTTAACGCATCTTGGTAATCATCGTCAGCACTAGTCAGGTCTCTCTGGCGATGATGAATAGATTTGACCCGTGGAACCGATACATTCATTCCAATAATTCGAATTTTTGCACGACCGATCTCTCTTAACTTCTCCGAGTGAAAGTCCATTTCACTCGGTAAAGAGTCAGATATCAAAAAAACCAAAAATTGCACTCGGAAGTTCGAGTGAGATTTCACTCGGATGCAAGAGTGAGACGCTCAAATCAAATTATAGGTTATGTTTTGCCGCACGTTTGTTACTGATGGATCAATGCGTAGCTCACAAAGAGAAAAATAATAGATTTCCTGCAATATTTGTTGAAAAACTGAGCTAAGAAATGTCAATATCCTCTTCCATAAGTTTTATAAATGCATGTGCAGACCAATATTATATCATATTACGTATAAATTAATCAACCCTATTGATGTAGAAGCAATGTCCTGTTACCGGGGAAATGTAGGTTTCACTCTTGTTATTTCTTCACTCGAAACGATCGATAGTTTTCATATTTTCATTTCCACTTACGACACGTATAACGTTACACGGTGCATCATTCACATAACAGGGTGCTATGGCAGCTGTAGTCCAGTGGAGAAGCAGTCCGACTTACAATCATGACATTCCGAGTTCGAATCCGCGCACTTCCCAAATTGCAAAAATGTCGATGTGACAATGCCGCTACAGGCGGAATGGATTTTTTTCTTTTTTTCCAACCTTCGGATGATTAATAATAATTTATTGATTTTATAGTCCGCAACGTATTGATTAAACGAAAATATTCAGTTTCGGCTAAATAACATTTGGATTCACTCGGATTCCCCGAGTGAAAAATCTCACTCTTTTTTCTGAGTGAAACTCACTCGGTACCGAGTTGCCACGATTTCACTCCGAGCTCCGAGTCAGAACTCACTCTTTCCGAGTGAGATTTCACTCGGAAAAGTTAAGAGAGATAAATGCTTACGATCGATTTCTACTGTATCGATCAAAATTCGATAAACTTCTCTGGGAGCGTCCGCGAAGTTATAGCGGGCCATCAGGATGAAAAAAACTTGTCCTGTGAAACTGGATAGCCTCCTGGGAATGAAGGATTTTTGATATGTTCATCGACCGTATACATCAAAAAATACTCAACACAAAGTTTATTATCAAGCCTATACAACAAGATTTGGCACAACGATGTGCATACTACCCCGCAAATTCTATCATGCATTTTAGACATGATAAATGACCTATATTACTAATAGGGATATTCCTCAAACGAAGGTATTTAGTATCAAGCGAACACTTCCTCAGGTGCTAGTCTTTTGCTATCGATTGTCTGAGTAGATGCCGTCTCCAATCCACTTAAAAAATTTCTCAGCGTGATGAAAAAAGTTGGAGGTTTTATACATAAATCGACCGAAAAGTATTGATGTTATTCAAACATGGCTAGTGTGAAGAAAAAAGTTCATTATGAACTGAGTTATATACTATGAGAATCGGTAAGCTTGAGCTACCTCCTGATTGATTCGTAAATTGATCGATCTCTTAGCATGTGAAATGCGGTGATGATGCTCATCTTGTGATCAACGGGTTTTTAATCTGGCCAAACCGGACCGTGTTGTCACATAGCAATTACCATTGAATAATCATTAAGCGACAGAAGAAAATGAGTCTGATTTGAATATCTTGCAGTCTTACTCATTGTTTCGATTACGAAATCTACGAAGCATTCGCATCCAATAATGACCATATGTAATTATTGTATGAGTGAGCGATTGAAGATTTTTTATCATCTTTGCTGTAACGATGAAATAACACGACCTTTTTGGCACCAACACAGTCATCATGAGCTTGTACATTATTCTTTCGTGTATTCTTACCAGTACCTAATACAGAAGACATAAATTTGAACGTTGCGGGAATGATCACACATCCTTGTGAATTTGAGGTTGATGTAGATCGAAGATCACAGACGTCAAAAACACTTTGTTGGGACAAAACCAAGAAAAATGGGAATTTCGGATGCTCTTCTCTCTCATACCATGTTATCGTTTATTCTATCTTTCGATGATGCTCTTTCGTATTGAAAAATGAAGAGTGCTATGAATGTAATTGGAATGACATTAATATATGATGACACATTTACGAAGTCTCAAGCCAAGAAAGCATATGAGTAATTAAGGGGTCATCCATGAATGACTTCACGGTGGAATTGACAATTTGTGACCTCCCCGTCCCTTGTTACGCTGAGCTTTTTTACCGAGCCTCGCTGAGCCTATTTTGTACATGGCATGTCACGTGTGGCTAATCCTCCCTCTTGCAAGAGCGCAACGTCATTTATGGATGGCTCGTAATAACCAGCTTTGGTATCAGAAAACCTCCAGTCTGACAAAAATTATTTTGGTTCCAAAAAATTTTCCGAAAAATGATTGTGGCAGTTGGTTTTGGAATTATCAAATTATAATTTGAAATTATAATAAAAGTTTATGTGATTTATCAAAATGATCTCAGGGGCACAATCAACTTTTAGAGACCTGGAAATTTCCATGAATGAGTTTTTCAATAGTTTCTGAAGACGGTCTTCCCCAAACAGTGGAACAACGAACTAAAGTGGAAGCTAGTTCAACTCTCTAGAATCAATACGCTGCTGAAAGAGTTCAGCAGAATGCTTTCTCGAAGAAGTATCTGCTCGTTATCTGCAGGAGGAGTCTCATGACTCCTCTTATTCGAAAGATATATAACCCATTGCACTTCTGATGTCTATCGACATTCAAAATCAGAAATTCATGATATTCTTTTGAATGTTTTCCATTGAATTATTTTTGAGATATATCTAAGAATGCCTTGAATAAATTTTGGATATCCCACGCTTTTGGCAAAACCTACTGAAAATTGTCTCCCCGACCTTCGTTGCGCGTGTGTGTTTTGTTTTCTGTCGGAAACGCTTTCCTCCTATCGTTCACCTGTTCAACTTTGTCCTTTCTAGAACTTGTAAAGCACCATTTAAAGATGGGGCCAGTGATATTCCAGCTGTTCTTCAAGCCTCATACTTGATTTGAAGATTTTTACACTGAAGCTTTCAAGATCTCGTGTCTTCATTTCAAAATATCTTCTTTCACTAGATCGCCAAGAGAACTTGTAGGACACAGATTGGGACTTTTTCGGTATTTTCTATCGATTGTTTGATGCAGAATTTTGTTGAAATCTGTTAAAAAATGATCATAATGAAGTTTTGGAATTAATTTTGATTTACTGAGAAAAATTTCATTTTCATCGTGTTTCAACGAATTTGAATTAGATTCGGTATCAACTTATCGAAATTGAATGCTAAAAGTATCTCTTCATGCTAGTGAAAGTTGAATAAATTAGTTGTGGAGGGAGATATGAAAACAAGGGAAGATTACATGATAAAAAACAAAATTTTTGTTCAAGTCGAGTATTCATTTTGAAGAAGAAGCTTTCTAAGTGAATGTGAGACATCTATTGCACACTTGCCGACATTGCCGGGCCCTTCAATCTTTCGATGGGTCTTTGAGATATCGTAATGATATCTTGAAAATTTACCGAAATATTTGAGACCTCCTTGATGTCCGAATCCGACATCTTCTTAAGGGGGTTTTTAAGTAAAATTTATCCTTTGGTCGAGACGAAATTCCAATACAGTTAGCTTAAGGATGATCAAAATAGACTTTTTGGTGGAATTTCAATTTGTCGAGTACACACGCACTCACACATGAGGCCAAAAGGCAAAAAATATGAGAATTTCAAGGGTTTCAGATGCTACAGGGTTGCCTACAATTGATAAATTTGGGCGAGAGAAACAAAGTTATGTCAGTCTCATTCAGAGATGAGAGAAGTTTTGTTGAAGAAAATATTAGACCAAATGGAAAATTCGGTGATCAGTTTCCCATTCCAGAAAACCCTTTCTCTTTCGAGAAAGCAAAAAGTGCTCAGATCAGTAGTTATTTGCCACTCTTATTCAGTACCCACGCAATCCTCATAAACTGTTCGATAGATTCCAACGGTGGTGCTGAAAGCCCTGGCTCACAGTATGCTTTCGGTCACTCGTAGATTCATGATTACATAGTCTAATCAAAGTACCATCAGAGAGTCCCAAAACTCGCAGCATCTCATTGACGATCTTCTCTTTCTTTTCCTTCCTGTGCCCCAACTTTCGCTCTTCTTCGCCTCCATACTCTGAGCATCCATCAGAATTCCATTGCCCCCTTTCTCATTACTACTATTTCGACTAATACATGCCGTCGTGATCGTCGTTGTCGACTCCGACGTCCACCCTGAATCAGTCCATATAACTTCTGCCACACCAGATTTCACAGAAAGCTCACCACCGTCACTATGGACCGATAATCAAGCTTACCTACCAAACATTGAGCTTTCGATGCTCGGTACCGCTTGCAAGCTCATTCAAAAGCTTCAGATGGCTTCAACAGTGCTTACATAATCGGCGCGCGCGCACAAATCGGCACCGAAGTAAAGTATAAGAGAGAGACGGCGATATTGTGTCAGCTCACGTGGTGCGCGCGTCGTCGAAAGACTGCATCAGTTTTGCCGAAGCTGCCGTCGTCGACGATTGAGTATTTGGGTATATACCTGGTGCATCAGTCTCTCGCCAGTGGCTTTCAAAATTATCTTCTCGGACACGACCATTATGTGAATGGAAAAAAGCTCCGAGAAGATGGAGCTTTAAGGAACAACAACAATTTCAATTGGGACTAATGAAGCCATCGATATAGATTTGGTATCTGATCCAGAATGGAATTTTGGCAAATATTCATCATCTACTTGATGGATCCTGCGCTCTGAGAAAAAAATCTGCAGTGCTAGTGGTATAGAAGTGAAATGTCGGCGCGTGGGCACTTTTAAATTTAGTTGGACGGACGCCGTCGCCTCTGATGCTGTTGCAGCAGCAGAAGCCAGGGAGCAGACGCCACCGCATCTCATTGTAACCGCCAGTGTTAGTATAGTAGATCTGATGCTACTCTCGAGATGATGCAGTGTGCAACAGGACGCCGTTGTTTAAACATTTGCCCGTCCAATTTGGCTACCAGAAAATTACGGGATACTATGTCTATTCCTGGATTGATTCGATGCTGACACCGTCATGGCGAGGATAGGTAATGAGCTGAGAAGAAAGTGGTGCTAAAAAGTGTTTGAGGTGCACCAATGATGCTCATCAGAGTGTCGTGGAAGCTGATCTGAGAATAGTGTATTTGTGTTTCTCAAGTTCATGTGTCAAGGGTGATCTGATGGAATTTTCCGGCTAAAGTGCGTCGGTTGGATAGAAAATTTTTGTTGTTGTTTAAAATTACACTGGTGATGGTATTTGCCATTGCAAAAAATCTTCGTGTAACAGTGTTAACCGATGTAAATCGAGATTATTTGGTGCTAAAAAAATTGCGCGTGCACTCGTTCGATACGCTCATTTTGATATACATATATGTATGATTCGTTTGGATCTCAAGGCCTTTTACTCGATGGACAAAAAGCTCGCTCTTATCAAACATCTCGCGATCGCTGATATTTATTTCATTATTTTTTTATTGGCAATTTACGGAAAGCGCACGGTATTATCTCGCGAATACAGCCAGTCAGTCATATATACGTAGACGGCAAAATAATGAATGAAAAAATTCGAATGCTTGACTTGGAATTATCTAAGCGCAGACTTTGAGATAAAGCCAATTTGTTTATCGTACCATTTCTGAATCTGGAAAGTTTAGAATTGGCCAATTCTCCCTCGATTGTTCCATCAACTTTACTCTCATGAATTCTTATTCTCCCATATCTTTGTCGCTAATTTAGTAAAATAACACATTTTGATTTTTCCTGCGAGGGGATTTCGCAAATTTGAACTCATTATGTAGCATCAATTCTTCGTTATTGATCTACTGGAAGGATTCCTGATCTTCATTTCAAACAAAATCGATGCTGGTTGCATAGGTGATGAGATGAATTAAAATCACCCAATCCAGCCTATCAGTGCCATCTCAAGTGATCGAAAGGCTTGTTTGCAAGTTCATGTGAGATCAAACCTCAAGTTTACAAAGATTCGTGGCTATAAAGATACAAAGTGAATTTTCTCGTTCGAGAAGCATACGATATTGTTGTCATAGAAAATGATTCAAATTTACGAAATACTTCTGTTATCGTTTTTCCGATAAGAGGTTATTCTGACGTTTCATCTAAGAGAAAAACTTGTATAATCAATGCAAAACTGAGATGAGTATTTTATTATAATATCGTAATTGTTCTTGATACTGTATTCCGTGTGATTTTTTGTAATGTGATGGCGAAAACCATTCCCGAGACAATAACAAGAATTCACCGAGTGCATTGTTGATTTTCTGAGTTTTTATTCAAGAATGCCAGTAATCTTTCGTCAGTGTTCTTTGAATTTTTCGATGGATTCTGATGGCTTATTATTGGTAGCATTGGTTTTTGCAAGAAATCTCTTCATCTGGACCGTCATCCTGGTTGAATTTACACCCAAGTAAAACTATTTAAAATGATTGAGATTTTATGGAGTTTGAATTAAGGGAGTGAAAGAATTTTGCCAACTTGATCTCACAGAACGCAAAAATTTCGTCATTCTGCGATCGATAGGCCCGCTGTAGTGAGACACATGGGGTGCGGCAACAATATTCAGTATCCATTAGACTGTCGGAGAGTCCAGCGCGATCGAGTTAGTCATCTTCACATTTTTTCTGTAAGCCAAGTGTTTGCTCAAATACTTTTGTATCTCTATTAATTCAGCAATACGTATGAAAACTTCTTAACCAAACTCGAAACCGTATTCCATAGTTTGAGAGAGTTCTGTAAGATGTACATATGAAACTCATTTAAATCGGTATTTGAAATTTTTAGTGAAAAATGAAGGACTGCGATAGTGTCTATTTACAAGCATTCAGATTCTCACTTGTACACCAAACAGCTCATTTTGTAAGATTTAGAATCTCACGAAACGAGGTGATAAGATTATATCATTATCATAAATCTTGCAACGGCATTGATAGTTTGAAAAGGAGTAAAAAAAAAATTATTCATCTCAAGTCACAACAACGTTCAAATGCGAGAGAAAAACCAACCCGAAGTGTTAATCAAAGAAACAAGTAAAAGATAAATCGCATTGTAATGACGCAACGAAGACGCGCATGCGGCTTTCTGACACACTACCGCGTGGTCGCGCATATTTTCAATTCCTCGTTGTACATTTTTTATGGATATCGGTACTCGGAATTTAATATTTTACCCGTGCGTGAGTTTTACATGAATTTTTTCAAATTGATTCCGGTTTATTTCATGGATATTCTGATTAAATTAAAAAATTATTCTTTTTTGTTGAAACTACATTTTTAATTTAAGAATTCAAGTTTCACGTTATTTTTAGCGAGTAAATGTGAATGAACGTGTTAGATACATGAACCCCCCCCCCCTCCCATTGTACCAAATCCTGTGATTTCAATCATCATAGTTCAGTCTCTCTTTCACACACCTTATTAGTGCACAACTATTTTTCTCCAAGTGTTTCAACGATGATTTCTCATCCGAAACACCGGGAAAGTGATTATTTAAAGCAAACCTCTCACAGCTAAGAAATTTCTTAAGCTATCTGCAGTGAAGACAACTGAAAGTGTGGCGTCACAACATTAGTGCTGAGAAGATTTTGTCTCAGAAAAATGAGATTGACGTTCAGCAGAGAAAATTTGTCAGTCTTCGGCGTCAGTCAAATGTTGTATGGATATACCTATATGTATATCTTACCTACCTCAGTGTCATTTTGCGTGGTGAAGAAAAATTGGCTTGCTTTCCAAGCATACAGTTGGGCAAGAGATTTTCTAGCCCCTACTTCTCGTTGTTCATTGTCGTACCTGTTTCGTTGCAGAACCTGTTGCATATAATATACACATACGAGTTCGATATATATCGTGTCGGTCGGTTGGTCCGTGCTCCGATTTCGCCGTCTCGATCGCACCGAGTGTGACCATGGCTCTAATCGATCGTTTATCGGTGTCGCGACTGCAGCTTGATCATTATACTCTCCATGTGGAATTGTAATATCGGCATGATTCCTTGCACGAGTACCAATTCATTTAGATTTTTCCAATCGCTAAATTTGCCATCATTTTCATTTGCATATACAAAGGTAAATCTGGTGAGTTAGGGATGTCTCGTAAAATTGTTTCTAACGATCTTTATCCTTATGTGCATTTTATGCGAAATTTTGTGTGTTTTGAAGTATTAAACATGTGCTGAATGCGGAACAGATTTCCATGCAAGATATTTTGACATTTTTTGCATCTCTCCCTTTGCCTTTTCTCGATTTTCGTTCGTCCCCATCTTTCTTTCGTCTTCCTCCACACACGTTCGCAAGGTCTTTGACCTTCGTTTTCGCAGTTCTTGCAATAACGATCTCGCGAACAAATTTAGAATTCGAGTTCGCGGCACGTGCGAATCAGTAGGAAATCAGGAACTAATATCTCTTTGAGCATGCGTGTTTTCCGTGCTTCTGAGACAATGAAGCCGGTTCCGTAAAAACTAAATAAATTCGGTAACTATTTCACAATTTTTTCTGCATCATTCACCTCATACCTGTGGAATTTCCGAGGGAATTTCTTTTCAGACTCTGAAGTAGTTTGTTTGATTGAATAGAGTTGTCTTGTGTATCGAATATAGGCTGTTAAGGCACTCTACATTGTATGAAATCAAATGATATTGCTATAATTGTATCGCCACAGGGACTCTTTATTTCGCGTCTATTCATCAATGTTAGATGGATTTCTACCTTGTTGGCAAGCAATTAGCCCTCGTTTGCTCACTTGTCTTCATCGGTTGCCATCCGATATACAAGCAAATCATAGGATTGAATCTTCGAATTAATGGGCTGTAGCTCCACGTGGAGCCAAATGACATCTCTGTCTGTTGACTTCACGATTCGATCATATTCTCAGGAATCTTATTCATCAAATGAACGATGTTCTTTTCATTGAACCAGACAGTTCTGTAAATCTTGAAAAAAAAACCGCAAATTTATGTCCGGGGGGGGGGGGGGGCTAGCAAATCTCGTTTCTCTATCATATTTTCAATTTTAACGTATGAGCCATGTAATAATGTATCTCCCTACCAAAAAGATTCAAGCATTAATTTTGAGACCATCAGTCCCCAAAGTTGTCTATTGATTCATGCACACTATGACTTTCCAAAGCATGGGAACCCTTTTTCACGATCGAAAATGACAGATCAGATAGCTCTATAGCACGATGGTGGGTTGCGAGAGGCTGGTCTCCACGTGTTCGAAAAATTGCATAACGAATGCGAAAAATGCTCCTCAAGTGATGATGAGTACATCAACCGGTCATCACCGCCGCCTCTGCACTAATACTGATATTGTAGTGGCCGTCAGTCTATTCTTATCGTGAAACACATTTAAATTTCGCGGACCTAACGTCTTTAGTATATAACTCATTCGAACCGATGACCAGCTGACTCTATACTTCAGAGTTTTGCTATTCAGTGTATGATACTTATATTGTGTGTCTGTGACCAATGCACTTTGTACAATAGACGAGAATAACAAGATAGAAAATTCAAGCCTCCGATAATAGTCTAATGGTAGTGGGAGGTAGTGTAAAGAAAATCCGATCTATATAGTGTACAAGTAATGGTTAGGTCGAACGTCATCTAAAGCAAAGCGCGTTTCCGCATTACTCGAAATCTTTTCGGCCTTGCATCCCACTCAATTGGTCGAGCTTGCATTCGTCACTCGTCGCGTCTATACGATGCGCCTCTGCACTTGGCTTCTTGTTCTCGGCTCCTCGTGTGCATGCGGGCTATTCTACGATTAGATGACTGAGTTGTGTGGTGACAATCTGGAAGCTCCATTTCTTGAACTTGACCGTGAATAGACTGTTTGATTTGTCGCTGTATAGAATTTTTCCGCAGTTTTCTCCTTCTTATCATCTTTCACTCTGCGTTAGGAAATTCGGACTAGCAGTTCTTTCAGACTTCATTGTGAGGTTTTTTGATTATTTTAAAAGGTATATCTATATGAATGAGTTACAAACATACCTTCAAATAATGATTATTATTCTGTACTTGATCCTAGCGTGTCTCAATGCTAAGAATCTACACTTTTTTCGACATTCTTATCTGTGATTTCACTTCAACAACCCTTTTATTTTTGGATAGGGAAAATTCTATACGAATTCCCGCAAGAAACGTCCTCCAGAAAAATTCACGAAACTAGAAAGGAACCAAGAATATCACACTCGATTGAAATTTTTATGGTCCCATCATACTATCATAGAGACTTTCCTGGCGTGTGATCTTAAATCATTTTCAAGAAAAAAAGTTTAATCTACCCGGAAAAGTGATATGAAAATGAACGACTACTGAAAATCAAAGAAATCGATTGGGTCAAAAAAATCGTGTTTGTCAGATGCCCGGAACTTTTCAAAGTGTGGTCGAAATAGTCGATAGAATATTCATCCAAACTGGACCTCGGTTTTTCACATTATTATGAGTAGAAGATGATGACCATCAGAGATATCTTCGCGGAATTTCGAGGCTCCAAGCAAAATACAAGTCAGCCGGTCTATCTCAAGACGTAGGTATACTGTTGTGACAGACAAACACCGCAACAAGTGCCAAACCAATATAACGAGAGCGAGTGGCAAAGGACTTTTATTTAGGCGCTTCCGAATGGCCCCACACACACGAGCCCCGTGCAAAAGTGGTGGCAAAACATATGCTCGTTAATAGAGAATTAAATTTTTCGCTGCATAAGATGACGATGATGATGATGTCAAATCTATAAGGATTGTAGTGTGATGGGACATATAATGTCTGATGAGTATGACGTATTGTCGATTATATTCTCATTGACGCACGCGATTAATATCGCTCGTTTGTTGCTTTGAAATCAGTTATACTCTATCGAGTGATTTGTAATCAATGTTGGCTGCTTGGGTCAACAAACCCTACGATATCTATGATTCATATGTATAGCTTGAATTTGCTTCGAATAACTAAAATTTTCTATGTAGACCGTAGGCAATTTGACATGAATGATTTGAAAGTGCTGGAAGTTATAAGGCTCATGAGAACACCAACCGCTACTTTCAAGAGAATTTCAATCATTGGGTGATAAGGTTTGTTTAACCCAGAAATGTTTCGCCGAATAGCTGAATTTTATAGCGATTATCCATCATTTGAAGAAAATATCACTGGAATTTTCAGCTAAACAACTTATTGTGATTGGAGCAATTGTATATTTCAACTGGGCATTACTTTTGTTGTTGTGTTATGTCACAAAGCATTTGTTGAACTCTATATTCTAAAAGTAGATTGGATATTATTGGCAGTGGCATTAACCCACATTTTATAGACTGCTACCAATCTCCTGAAATGGGCTCGTCCCACACATACGGAGCGTTTTTTTTTCAGTTTTATGAATTATCATTCACGTCTGAACTATTTCGCGTATTCAGTCGGGGAATATTTCGATTGTTCACAGAATCTAGGATACATGTGTTTGAGAAAGCCGAGTTTTCTGCACTTGTAGTAGTGTATATGAGAATAGATTTGTAGAGAATATAGAAATATTTTTAGTATCAATTCGTATAAATGACAGTCAAATCCGAATTTGAATCAAAGATTTTTTACTCGTCAACTGTATGCTCAACCAGGAATTTTTATCGTAAAGTTTTCAAAATTTTTCAAAATCTTCATCGAGTCTTATGGTCTTTCTACTCTAAACAAGTCAATAATTCTTAGATTTTTAGCCAAACAAAAAAACTTTTTCGCCTGTTCTTGACATCTCTAACCAACAGACAAATGGGTTGTTTTCATACACAACAAAACTGTGTGAAAAATTTCTGTTATCGCCTCGAGAATAACTTGGGCTATTCCAAGCAACACACATTCTATAAATGTCAAGGAGTCCATAATGAGTCTCTGGTAAATGTTTTTGTTTGGTTCGGCCCCCAAGATACGGCACCACAAATAAGTAGTAGAACCATCGGCAAAACGTCGAGTAAATAGTTGAGAGGAATTTTCTTATGTTCGCGCAACGTGTCCACGTGCCAGTGTTCTCAATTTTATTTGACGACTGATGCAGCATTTTATAGCTATCGAAGGCCGATAAGTCAATAGAGTGTTTGAGATCAATCTCTCTCTCTCTCTCTCTCTCTCTCTCTGTGATTTCTTCCTTTCAATTTCTCAATCATTTTATTTCAAAATTTGCCCAAAACATTTTTTTTTTGCGAATTCGGTCAGTCCAATTGGTGGTGAGCAAGAATGATATATTCTTTTGAAATTTGAATATTTGAACTCGAGTAAAAGTGGTATCTATTTTTGTCTTCGCGTGTCAACGCTCTGAGTATCGCAGACTCAGGAAATGATATCGCGAGCTTTTGGAAAATTTCACACGCACGGAATTGGGCCATCAAACTCACGCGTCTGTCTGTTTTATCAGCAGCTGCAGACCAAACATAGCTATGCGGAATATTAGATAAAGATTCGATAGTATTGAGCTTTATTTTATACATTTCTTATCCTACGAGCTGAAATTATTCCTATCCGTCGTCAAATTTTATCACTAGGTCTTCCTTATCTTTGAAAAAAATCAGATAATAATCTCGGAAAAAATTGCAGATCGAAGTGCCGAAATGCCACGAGATTACAGTCTGTGCATCTATACTACTTTATTCTAAATGCTAGTGAACGTAGCCAAGATCCATCTATAATAACCGAATAAATTCCCAATTCGGAGTGCGAAATACTCTGACCGATTGTCGATTATACTTATAGCACAATAAAGCTGTGATGATTCCTAATACGATGCAAACCGGATGCCAAATCTATAATCGCGCTCTCTTTCGTGCGTCAGTAGTATTATGTGCGGCAGAAAGAGTGTGTCCGAGCCGAGTCGCGCATTATTGGCAGGGGAAATAAAAAGCAACGCATTCGAAGGCCTCGCAAAGTATTTTTTTTTGAGCATCATCACAGCCGCACGTGTATAATACCATTTTAATTGCAAAAAATCTACATATGAGAGGTACTTCTGATGACAGCTTGATATCGTGACAGGTTAATTTCTTTCAATTATCGAATATTTGAGGGTTTACTGATATGGTGAGCTTTTTTTTTTTACCAAATGAGACACGATTACAGAGTCCGTATGAATTACGTCATAACTTAATACGATTGTTAGCCTCTTGATATACATGCGTTACAGAGCATCAGGTCCAAGGCCTTTGGTTCGAATCTATCTGGCTGTATAATATATCAAGGTGTCGATTTATGTACCCGATTTTCTGCGAGCACGTGCTCACTCACATACACGTGAGATTGCGCAGAGGGAGCCGTCTGTGCCACGCGTTGTTGCTTCTCGTAAAATATACAGCTTCTATCTTTGGATCTCAAATAATTTGCTTTCAATTCAGAACAATTGTAGTCGATCCTTTTGCTTCTCATATTAAGGTCATCACGCGTAATAATTTTTTGAGGTTTTTGACCCCGGTCCCAATGCACACTTATACCTTATTCGAAATTGTTATCTCGAGGATGCAACTGATTCCCTGACCATCCCTGTTTGATTATCATTTAGGCATTGCCGTGTGTGAGTAGATTACCCATGCCATCAAAATTATTTTGCAATTAAATATGATTTCTATAGACCTGGATTTGCTACAAGGGTAGGTTCTTACATGTTTACCATCATTTTCATACCCGATCAGTCAATGCATTGAAAATCGATAGATCATTTTAAGGTTATCCCTAAAATTATCCACGATCGCAATGATTAGGTGCCTCTGGACTCTCAAAAAATTTGATAATAAAAATCAGCCCCCAGCCGGTGAATATATTCATTCACAAAAACTCCCCACTAACTCCGTCAGTGAATCTACTATCAATAGATAGCGCAAATTGTGTTGACACGCACACGTGAGTAAATTCGTGTCCTTATACCTATATTGAATCACAGAAGCACGTGTTCACCGGGAGAGACTTGATGCCGACGGAAAGGCGCGCGCCGCGCTCAGTTTATAATGCTGACGGGTAAACGAACTTTCGCCAAAATCTCTAGCCAGTCGCAATCACGATACACCAGTCGCACCATCTCGTACGATTTGCTCGTCGACGTATCATCATCATCATCCTCAGCAAGCCAACAACGAAGCTAAAATCTATCACACACGGTACCTATACGAGTTAGGCAGTGTGAAACACGTCTCTGACAGAGCTTCTATAATACTCAACTGGCCTGCTGCAAGCTCAAACGTCCGCGATACCTACTTCGAGACTTTATTTTTACATTGGCCGTAGGTAACTTTTGTGTAGCTTCTGCGTAGTCTCGATGATTATAATAATACTGAGCTTGCCTCGACGACAACTACATCATTCCTGCGTAAGAATATTCGCCTCCATCAGTGTATTTTTTTTACAAATGCATGAATCTGGCCCCAGAAAATCCCTTCACCATACTAGGTTTCATTTGTGGTTAAAAAATCAGGAGAACGGGGTAAATTAAAACGAAGAGAGGCTCCGACTTAGATCTATGAATTGAATGAGATGGATGGAATTTAGATCGTTGGAGCCTCTTGGGAACATTTGGGAATCAATTTTAAATTTACAGCGGGGTCGAGCACGAGGATGAGGTGTACAGCGTGCGCCAGCTGGAGGCGCGCGAGAATCTACTGAAGAGGGAATACGAGGAGGCTAGGTGGTGCATCGACCCGGCCGTACCCCTCGCCGAGTTTGCCCCACCGGACAGAAAACCACTTGTTGAGAAGCCGGTCTCTGTCACCGCCTCCCTCTTCCGCTTCCAAGAGAAGCCGAGACCGCAGGCTGTTATCAAAGGCAGGCCCAGGATTAACCTCGACAGCAAGGAAAACGGCACTGATAAGGTATTAAATTACCAGGCTTCTTCGTAATTCGCTCTAGTATAGATACAAAATTTTTAATCAATTCTCTCTGGCTCTTGTCGTTATTCCACAATACCAAACGATTTATCATTGAGTCATCTATTATTCAGTCAATTGGATAATATTGATAGCAAACATTTCTTTTTCGAGCTTTTCTGGTATCATGACTCGCTAAAATTATTTCAAAATTCCAAAGCTTCACGCCTGACCTTCATGACGAACCATATCCTTGGAATTCTGAAGACAACCCAATCTCAAGTTGTAGCAAAAATGAGTTTGGGTGACAATCGTCGTAAGATGATTATTAAAGTAACCCTGATTGCGGTACCTACATATAAATGAGCCTTAACATAATAAAAACTGGCTTAGGGACGCTTGTGAAAGAATCAACAGTTTCTTTTGAATATAATTTGTCGGACTCAATATGATGAATTTTCCTGTGCAGTTAAAGGAAAGAGTGCCACCTCAATGCCAGATTGGAGACATCAAGTCTCAGCAACAGTTTCTCGCACCAGATTTCAGTGTGGAGCCTTTGGCGCCAGAACTGTATCAATCTTCGATTGGATCAGTACCGCCACCGCCAGCACTACTGGCACCTCGAGAGGCACCCCAGACCGCCACTGCGAGCATATTTGCGCCTCGTACCAAGGATATGAACAAAGGTTTCCTTACCTTCAGTGAAGACCAACCTGGCCTCACAAGTGAGTTATGAGAACTATTCTATTAACTTCAATCCAATTAACAAGAAACTTGAATAAACCATATAAAATCTTGATTGCAGTGCTGAAGGACGAGCCTGAGGATTTGACCCATTTGGCACCAACAGCTGGTGACGTTTGCGTGCCGCTGGAAGAACCTCCCTTCCTAAGCGACATGCTTGACGAGTTCATCAACTCAAATTACTGCCCCTTATTAAGCCCTGAGCTGCCTCCAGAGCCAATTGATCAGCTTGCTGACCAACCCTCTGCCAACTCACGCGTCAGCGTTGTCCTCATTGAAAGTCCAGGAGGACCAACCATGGATGTAACCGGTCCTAAAGAAGACTCTCACAGTACAGATCAGCAACAAACAATTCTTAGCGACTCGCTCACTACAGATGACTGTTGCAACTCTAGTGACACTTGTGGCGATCCGTTCATATACAGAGACTCACCCAGCCGGTGTAGTCTTGGCACAGATCTTCATTCGCCAGCCATCACCAAGGTAAACATTTTCTCACTTCTCAAGGATCAAGTGATAGTCCATCTGAGTCTGACCGTACCTAACAGTCGATCTGGTTTTTATATTTGTTACAGAGCCCAGAAGGTAGTGGTATAGGCGATTCATTAAATAGTCCCAATGGAAGTGGTTTATCAGAAGACGAGATGCTGATGCTAAGTATTAGCGATGTCATGGCCGACGATGAATTAGCTCTGCGCGCCCCCTACATACCCATGTCCGATCAGGACGAGGCCCTACAGCTTTTGATAAGCGATGACATGGTCATGTGGGGACCCAGCCAAACCAGCGACAAAAAGTCCAAGTGGTAAGATTCATCACTGACACTTCCGTACTTGGTGTTCAAAGACCAAGCATATAATCTGATCTTTGAATTTTTGCAGGCTAAGCGACACAGTCGAGGATAATGCCAATTCAAGTCTAGCACAACTGCTGACCAATGAGCCAAGATCAAAGAAGATGAAAGGCATTGGTGGCGATACACTCGTCAATCCTGCCCAAGTTCTTGGACAGGTCACTTTGAAAAGTGAGTAGCGCCCTCTACACCCCCACTCTCTTTCTCCCCATTTGAACCTCTCATAATCTCAATCGTATTCTTGATTATAGATGCTCCAAGGGATCCAGCAATCACTGAGATGCGGTCCAATAAACGCGTGCACGCGCCATACAACTCGATCAGCAATAATGGCCGAGGAATCAATGGCAACGAAAGCAAACGCGTAAAGCATTGTAACAGCAGTGAACTTGACCCAGGTGGCGTTGGGCCACCGTCCAACAGTTTCCAATCCAGTCTCGAGTCCTTACTTTCGGGATCGGTGCAGAGCAGTCAACTTCTTCAACAGTTAGTTTCTCAGCAGCAACACCAAGGAATCAACTGTAAACCCAGAAACAATTGGAATGACTCCACTGGTACTGTCTACAATAACAGTAACAGACCTGAAGACGATGGCGGAGGTGGCAGTTTGATACGCAATAGAAGCCTCTTAGCGGAGGACATCGGAGATGGAAAACAAATGTTCCAGAATCAACAACGCCAACATCAGCAACAGTCCAACAGCGTGCTGATGAATCTACTGGTGTCAGGATGCGATGTGAGTGCGGGATACGTATGCCTGACCAAACATAACCCCAGATCCTCGAAAGGGAACGGACTGCCGAGCAAGTGAACCAGTCTCGCGTAACGAAGATGATTCGATTCAATATCTTATCGCACAAAAATTACCCGAGTCTTATGTTTCGGGTACTTATGGATCCTAATGCGTCAATGACTGGGCTCGATAAATTGCGCCCATGGTGACGACGATGACGATTCGCGAGAGTATAATACGCACACGTCAATGCGTATAAATTACATGACGGATACGATCGTTATTATATACTGCCGACGATTATTTGTGAGGCTGTCGTGCCCAGCAACTCGGAAATGTAAAGATGTAATGAAATTCATTGAGTCTTGCTCCGTGCTTTCTCGGGCTTACAGCCGTGTTTCTGTACTTTTCTATACTGGAATCGTGTGTTCATTATTGTAGAAAGACCTTTGCTTGTGTGAATCTGGTCACACGCGTTGAGAATGTATGCAACGATTAGGTTAAATCGAGATTCGTAGTTATTCGTAGACTTAACTCGACTAGATTTGCTGATGTTGTCATAATTACTGATGAATTCTTGATATGACGGTAGAAAAAATGGAGACTGTTGTCGAATATGCGACCCAACGATTTGCGGAAGCAAATATTTCAGATATGGATCATTCGGTTGAAAGAAGAAATTAATCTAATCCAAATCAATTTTTGTGTACATATATGAAATAAGATGAATTATAAATGAATTTATTGTTCCATTATTTATCTGAAATATATGATGAAAAAATTGGTGATCTATACAACATACGACTTCTGCTGCATTTCTATTACTCCTCTAAATCCTGTCTCCTTATCAAGCACCTATCTCACTTCTCAAGAATTTCTTATTCCATCTACGCCTCATCATCGACTTTGAGACTGAATCAACTCATCTCTGCTCTTTCCAGTTGGAATGTCCTCTGTTCATTTGAGTAATTTTCTTCTCAGGTTCTTCTAAACGACAAACTCTAGTGGCTTTTCAGGTTTCTATTCCTTTTTTGCTAATTTTTTCTTCGTTTCATTGGCATTCGTAAACAGAATCAAATTACATTTCAGAGATACTTTGAATGCGCAGTATAAGAGGTCATCGATCCATATGTAGAAGTACCAGAAACTTTACTCCGTTTTTCCATTGAAATTCAAAGATAAGATTTTGGCTCACTCGCAAAGTGACGTAAGCGAGTGCGAAGTTTTGTCAACTCTAAACGTTTACAAAGTGCAAAGATACAAATCAATTGTGAAGGAAAGAGTTTACCGTACAATTGCATAAAGAAGCAATGCGTTTCGAAGCTCGAAAATCTTTAAATTGCACCAGTTAAAAATGGAACCAGGCTCTATTCTCAAACCACGTTTTGGAATAACTTTCCTACACGTGACTATCCGTCCAACTTTATTGCAACACTCATTTCTCAGCGAGGCCAATATCTTGTATACAAGATCTAGTTGTCTGCCTGACATGTTTTCATTTCAATGTGCAGTATATTCAAACAGATTCAATACAGTTCAGGAAATCTTTTGAAGATTCAATCGGTAAACTGCATCGCAGCGAGACCTCGGATGAGAATCATCCGTCTGCTGAAGCACAAGCGCGCCAAGGCTCACCCTTGATTTCTAATAATAATTCATCAACTTTGATGTCTATTTGCACTGTCAACTCCGACGTTCTGTTTTTTAATACAATTTGTCTGTGTGAGTGCGTGTAAAGACAGTTTTAGCTGTTCCTTCATTATTCACCACGATGAACATACTCATTCCTCTCATCGTCCTAACTATTAATCCTTGTAGAAATGCAGCTTACCTCCGTTGATTTTCAACCACCAAAATAATTACTGTTTATAATCAGAAACTTGAGTTGGAAACTAAACAAAAAAAAAAAACAGATACGAATCGCATTACTTCCATTCTTTATCATTTTTTGAAAATTCTTCTCTCAACCGACGAATTTTGTAGACTAATAAGAATAATAGAAATCAAATCTGCCTTTCTAAACAACTTTTGACCAACTCACTTTATTCTTTGCGCAGATGGCCGGTATCAACGACCTGATGGAGAATCCAATGCGACCTGGTCTGGAATCGAGTCGAGTTTTGGAACAGCTTCAGCAGCAGCAGAGAAAACTGGCTCCGCCGTCTCTACCGATGCAGATTAACGTGGGTGGGAGTCCACAAAATATATCTCAATGGCTGACAACAGAACCGAACCCCCTGCTTATTGAGCCCAACATCAACGCCAAACAAGAACAGCAACAACAACTGCAACAGTCAACATTCGAATCGATGGTCTACCCTGACGACGACGAGCTCAACAACTTCATGAACTCGCCAAGCATAATGCAGAGTAGCGAAGAGATAATGCGTGTTTTAGATCCAGGTCTGGCCTAAAAAAAAGACATTTTTCGAGTGTATCGTGTCGCTAGAGGTGTGTAACCGTAAAGATCCCAGTCCTACAATATGCCTGCGAAAGCAATTTTTGCTTTCTGATATTTTGTTGAAGGAATGATGTCACGTGTTAACGAGCGTGTTAGGGACGTATCGTCCTCTTTCTACGTATAAAAAATGAAGCACAAATTATGCAATTTTTGATACGCCATGCATTTGTATAACTGCGATCTTGCCGAACATGCCCGAAGGCGACTTTTAACATCTCATTTCGTTGATCATTTATATAGTTTTAATCGTTTATACACAAATATTTCGGAGCGAGAAGTATGCTATTCTGTTTGAATAGAGAGTCAGTAGTCCGTACATGTTGAAGGAAAGACCTGTGCACCTCGTCACAGATGACACATGAATTTTGTACATTTATTTGGTTCTTTTTCGAACTTTGTTGATTGTTTCGAGCTCCTTGGGGCTAATTTTCTGTTCGATTTGTAATCATGACTTCTTGATCTTGAGAAAAATCAATCCAAGACTGGATGAAATATTCCTGTCAAAAATAATTGCCATATTCTTGTAACTGAACTCTCTCTCTCTCTTTTCTGGATATGATTACGCAGGTGGAGAAAGTGCATTTTTCTATTGTTTTATTCTTTATCTTTTCATTTACTTTCGTCTACGGAGAATCAAGCCGTATACGACTAGTTGTGTAATTTTTTGTTAAGCACTGTATCTCTTTACTGTAATTTTAAGCTCTTGATATCCATTGAAATCGAACCATCATGTATCTTACCATCACTATTTGACATCTGCTGTCTAACCTTGGAGAGAATATCCCGAGCATGGGAGAACCAGTTGATATTGAGAATATTATTTTTTCAACTTCCATAAAGACACAGGTGCCACTGTAAACTTGGGAATACACTTGAAACGAGTTTGCTAAATAGGCCAGAGAAGTTTTGATTTAATATCTTTTTTATGAAAATGTTACTGTATGATTTACTTTTGGAACCATTGACCTGTAGAGAAAATCAAAGCAGAATGTTATAATTCATCATAAGTACAAACTGGTTCATATCAGCTTTACTGCAAATTTCAGGTGCTAATGACCTATTTAAACTGACCTCCTCCCAGAAATGACCTCAGAGTTTTTACCAATAGCTGCATCAATTCTTCATCGAAAAGATCACGCTCACTTTTTTCAATCAGTGCAATTTTGATGATATAAAACCTTCTTGAGAATCAAAAGAAGTGTAGGTTACGGTAATTTGGACACATAATTTTATATCTGTCTTCTTTGTCATTAAGGAAAAACTGCATTAAGTACAATGCGTTTATATTGTGTGATTTGTTATTTTTTTTGCGTGAACATATTTTTTATCAACTTTTGAACAATGGGTACGCATATTCCAAAAAGGTGATTTACATCATTTCTACAGAACCGTGGAAAAATAAAATGAAGCACTATTTTGATATTGAATAATATGATTTGACAAAGAAACCCCAACGAGGATTTTGATAATAACATACATATTTGTCTCAGTTGCCATCTAACAATTACTTTTGAATGGTTTTGAGAAGCACAGGTAATGTGGTAATTTTACACAAAGCAAACATTTCGTTACAGACACTTGGAACTGCCATTCACACACGCTATATTCATCCTATACATAATCCAATGAGTGTGGGTAATTTAGAGACATTTTATGGATATTTATAGGTCACATTATATTTGAAAATATATTTCGAACCATTGACCCTAATATAATCTAACAAATATCCAAGGAAGATGTTTAAGGCATCACCAGCGACAATTATTTGTAAAAGTAACATAGATGAAAATGTTGAAGGTTATCGTAAATGATATTTACTAATGTTATTATGATTATATTTTGCATTTGTAAGAATACATAGATGTAAAACAACATCGTCGCGTTTCATTTCTTCCTCATATAATAACGCAATCTTTGAGATCATAATGTCATATGTTTTCATCGTTTGAAAAAATCTGCTCCACACACGATTCACGTGTTTTCTCACAAAATGGCGTTTGTTTCAGAATTGTCATGATTTCTTTTTTAGTTTGGAAATAGTACATTAAGCAACAAGGGCGCAAAGAAATTTTACGCACGAGCTCCCAATAGAAATGCGTAAAAGTGAACTTTGCGCACAGTTGTAACTTTTGCGAAATGCGCAAAGTACTTTTGTGCTTTACCGTGCGCAAAGTTACAACTGTGCGTAAGAAGTTCACTTTTACGCACGAAAATTTCGGGAACGAGGGCGTAAAATTGCGTCCGAGTTGCTTACGACTCTTTTCGATACACTGTGCGTAAAAGTGCACTTTGCGCACTGTTTGTCGACTTTTACTCACAGTTTATCGAAAAGTATAGTTCGATATACGGTCGTAAAACCTATTATTCGCATCCTCGTGATGATTCCGACCCTCGCCTGCGGCTCGGGCCGGAAACCCATCACTCGGACGCGAATAAAACGTTTTACGCCCTTGTATCGAAATGTACTATTTCTGTGCGGTAGGTTGGTGTCTGGTCTAAGCCACCGAAATTGGTGGTGGGCGCAAATGGGGGAGCAGCGTGATCCAGGTGCGCGGAGCCCCCCACTTAAAAAAAAATTCCAAAGAATGGATGAAAAAAAAGATATCTTGAACCAGTTCATAACCAAAATACGGTGCTAGAATTCATGTCGAATATTGTAATCTCGTTGCAAAAATACGCTGCTAAAATAGATTAGCAGACTGCTTTCTCTCAGCGGAATAGTCTCAGAGGTTCACTCGGATTGATGAGAAATTTGGAGAACTGATCAAATTCCGAAATCATGATTGAAATTTTCACAAAATAGTTTCATTTCTCCCGTTGTCCAATCCATTTCAGACGCAACTCATACTCAGAAGTACATAGATATAAGGAAAAAATCAATTTTAGATCAAATTTTGATTGTATATCTTGATTTATTTTCTCGAGAAACATTTTTAGGGTGATTAAAATGATCTAGACTCTACTTTTATAAGTGGAAACAATCGTTTGGTTAAGGCGGAGTTTTGATACAGTTGGTTTATAGATGATGAAAATGGAGTTTTTGGAAGAAATTTCGATGCTTGGAGTGAAAATTGGATTTGAATCAAACTTAGACGTAGTTAAATCAAATTGAGTTTCAACCAATTGATGTAGGATGCTGGAAAAGTATCTCTCTAGTTCATTAAAAGGTAAATGAATTAGTTGTAGAGGGAAATACGAGCAAAAAATGAATTTTGGATGAAATTTTTTTCTCATATTTTGAGCTATTTTTACAAGATTCCCTTTTAAGGGAATTCAGATGACCTACACTTGTATTTTCTGTGCAAGATATATCGTCTGGTTGAGACGAAATTTTGATATAGTCGGTGTAAAGATGATAGAAATGGAGTATTTTCAAAAAATTTTGATTTTTCGAGAATAAATTTGATTTTACTGTACTGAAACAAATTTTGATAAAATTCGGTATCAACCAATCGATTTAGGATGACGAAAAAGTATCAGTTTAGTTTATTAAAATTTGAATGGGTCGGTTTGAGGGGAAGATATGAGGAAAGTATGAATATTGAAAAAAGTATTGTTGTATATTTTGAGTTATTTTTTCGAGGAAGCTAGTTAGGGCGATTTGGGCTATCTAAACTGAGGTTTTTTTAGCAATGTCTGTTATTTGGTCGAGACGGAATTTTGATACAATTGGTTTCAATATGCTCAAAATGAAGTTTTTCTTGAAAATTTTCGTTTTTTTCTAAAAATTAAGGTTTGTGGAGATCAAATGGAATTTCGGTATTAACCAATCGATGGATTATGCCAAAAAAACAATAGCCTAGGTAACCCAAATTGCCGTGAGATCAAGTTAGAAAGAGATATTTTTCTATAAAAGTAGACAATTTTAGCCAATTTACCTCAAAACACGTCTAAATCAAATTCAATTGGGAGAGGAGAGCAGCCAAATCACTGGTCTCATCTCTGAATGATTCAACAAGTTGTAGAAAGATTCAACAAGTTGTAGAAAGGCAAAAATCGATAGAGTGGAGTGGAGGAGAGAAAGCGTGGCGGAAAAAAAAACAACATACATACACACACACACAGACACATGCGAAAGGGACGGAGAGATGAGTCCCTGGGAGGTTTTGAAGGTTTTTAGAAGAGAAAGTGTCACTTACAATCGTTAGATTTTGGCGAGAGGAACAAGATGGTTGGAGCATTTTTGTGATAGGAGGATTTTTGTTGGAGAAAATATTGAGTTTAATGGAAAATTTGGTCAAAAATTTGCTGTGCCGAAAACAAAGCTTTCTCTTTAGAGAAAGCAAAAAGAAAGTACCGTATATTTTTAGTTTTTCTTTAGAGGAAGCATTTCAGAGAGATTTGGGTCATCTAAAAGAAGGTTTTTCCAACAATATCTATTGTTTGGTTGAGAGAAGATTTTGATACAGTCGGTTTAAAGATGATTAAACTGGAGTTCTTTGTGAAAATTTCCTTCTCCGGGAAGAATCTTCATTTGAATAATGTTTTACGGATTTTATGAAAATTTCGAATCAGCCAATCGATTAAGAATGGCGCATAAGTAAGTCCTTAGGTCTTCAAAATTGAGATAAATGAGTCGTAAAGGACGATACGAGGGAAAAATGAATATTAATTCAAATGTTCTACTATTTTTTGAGTTATTGTTTTGAGGAAGCTTTCTTAGAGAGATTCAGGCCATCTTTACTTAGGTTTTTTGAACAATATCCATCGTTTGGTTGAGACGGAATTTCGATGCAGTGGGTTTAAAAAGGCTCAAAAAAAAATTTTTGGTGAAAATTTTGTTTTTTTTGAAAATTTGAGATCTGTAGAGATTAAATGACATTTCGGTAGTAACCAATCGATAGATCTCGCAGGAAAAATCGAGGTTTTGGTCATTAAGATTGAGATAAATGAGTCATAAAGGAGGGTAGGAGGAAAAATTGAATATTAAGAAAAATTTTCCTTTATTTTTTGAACTATTTTTTGGAGGAAGCTTTTTAGAAAGATTTGAGCCATCTAGTCTTAGGTTTTTTCGATTAAACCTATTACTTGGTTGAGACAGAATTTGGACGCAGTAGGTTTAAAAAGGCTCAAAAAGAAATTTTTGGTGAAAATTCTGATTTTTTTAAAAATTTGAGAGCTGTAGAGATTAAATGAAATTTCGGTACTAACCAATCGATGGATCTCGCAAAAAAAATCATAGTTTAGGTCATTAAGATTGAGATAAATGAGTCATAAAGGAAGGTAGGAGGAAAAATTGGATATTAAGAAAAATTTTCCTTTATTTTTTGAATTATTTTTTGGAGGAAGCTTTTTAGAAGGATTTGAGCCATCAAGTCTTAGGTTTTTTCGATGATATCTATTACTTGGTTGAGACAGAATTTGGATGCGGTAGGTTTAAAAAGGCTCAAAAAGAAATTTTTGGTGGAAATTTTGATTTTTCTGAAAATTTGAGATCTGTAGAGATTAAATGAAATTTCGGTATTAACCAATCGATAGATTTCGCGGAAAAAATCATAGTTTAGGTGACTCAATAGAGAACTTGCATGAAAAATATTTCCTATTTTAATCGATAGATCGCATCAAAATAAGCAAAGTTACAATACAGTTTTTTATTTCATGGCCATTAACTATTTATTTATTAATGTTAAAATTCGCCCGCGAAAGACGCCCGATTCAAATCGATGTCACGTGACTCCTATACGTCACCAGGGTAGCCGCCGATACACACATGCAAACCCGCGCGCATTGGTGTTGCGTACGTGTGACGGCCGTCTGCCAGCGCTAAAATAACAAATCGGACCCGGCTTGTTTTAGGCTCGAAACATTTTTTTTGAACAAATTGGGTGTGAATTTTCTCCATTAGCAGTTGCTCCTGGCTTTTTACCACAGCTGAGGTGCAGTGAGACCGGCTGTTATAACGTTTTTTGTGCATAGTGAAGTGAGGAAGGATGCAGGTTAGTGGACTTTTGGATCTACAAGTTTGAGGGAGAGAATTGTCAGATCACCACTCAAAGTGTTATCTGGCCCATGAAATTAAGCAATAGTGGCATAATATATGTGACTGCAGTGAATAATTTCCACATTGAATCATCTGATTCTTCTTATTCACCTTCCTATCAGAGAAAGCTGACATTCTTCGACGATGATTACCCAATCTCTTCTTGTGGTGCATCAGACAGAACCAAATTGAGCGTACTCAATCAAACATTTAGTGAAGTAGTTGTAAGCTGTTTGATGTGCTTGCAATCATCCAAATCATGAGTTGGCCCCTAGTGTTGATATCAAAAACGACCACTCCCCACTTCTAGCTTCCTAGTACTAGATCATTATGCTGTGGCTGCGTTAGATAATTGGTGCAGTTGGAAAGAACCACAAAAAAGATACAAAATAATTACCCTATATTCTATTGATGAAAGTTTATGATTGACCAAACCAGTAAACAGCGTTGGTATAATGACCTAGTACTGGGAAGCTAGAAGTGGTGAGTGCTCATTTTTGATGTTGACAACAGGGCCCAACTCATGGTTTAGATGACTGGAAGCACATCAAACAGCTTACAACTACTTCGCTGAATGTTTGATTGAGTACGCTCAATTTGGTTCTGTCTGATGCGTCACAATAGTATATTATGTACCGAGTTGCGGAAAAGACGCTTTTCCGAACGAGGTGCATACAGTATTTTCTTGCTGGAAACGGAGGAAATGCCCTTTCGATGCCCCGACGGCTCGAAAATGGCGTTTTCTCCGTTGGAAGCAAGAAAAAGAGTTTGGGTAATCATCGGCGAAGGATGTCAACATTCTCAGATAGGAAGGTGAATAAGGAGCAGGCCTGATAGGAAGAATCAGATGATTTAATGTGGAAATTATTGTTATGATTTTATTCTCCTCCATGCACTGAATAAAAAGTGCGGCCGCCGGGAAACGACCCGGCGACCTCTTGATCAAGAGTCTGACACGCTGTTGACTGAGCTAGTCCGGCCGCACCCAGCGACGATCCTTATACGTGATACATTCGAAGTGCGGGCGCCTGTGTAGCTTGCGCCCGTAACACACCCCCTGGGCAGAGTCGACGATGTCCCCATCGTCTAAATTTCGTCATTGACTTCTTATTGTCGTCTATGTAGATCCCGAGTCCATCTTGTCGGTAGAGCAGGTCTACGCGTGGGCAGCGCCACCTAATTATCATTGTTGATTATCCTCCGAGTACGCAGTCCACTTGTGAGCGGGGTTCGTTCCGCTTTCTGACACCAGTTGTTATGATTTTATTCTCCTCCATGCACTGAATAAAAAGTGCGGCCGCCGGGGAACGATCCGGCGACCTCTTGATCAAGAGTCTGACACGCTGTTGACTGAGCTAGTCCGGCCGCACCGAGCGACGATCCTTATACGTGATACATTCGAAGTGCGGGCGCCTGTGTAGCTTGCGCCCGTAACATTATTCACCGCAGTCACACATATTATGCCACTATTGCTTCATTTCATGGGCCAGATAACACTTTGAGTGGTTCTCTACCTGACAATTCTCTCCCTCAAACTTGTGGATCCAAAAGTCCACTAACCTGCATCCTTCTTCACTTCACTATGCACAAAAAACATGTTAACAGCCGGTCTCACTGCACCTCAGCTGTGGTAAAAGGTCAGGAGCAACTGCTTATTAGGAAAATTCACACCCAATTTGTTCAAAAAAACTGTTTCGAGCATCAAACAAGCCGGGTCCGATTTGTTATTTTAGGGCCTCGACAAGAAGTTTCCGCGCTGTCCGCTGTCCGCGAGAACAAGAATCCGCGACTGCCTTCACACGGCACCACGGGTGGCGCAAATGCACGTGGGCTGCGTTCGGTGTTGTGTTTACTCGGCCAAGTCTCGGGATTTCCGAGCTGGGGCGATCATCATCCTCGAGGCTCGCAGAAGGTGCCCGTCCAGACCATTTTTTTTTTGCATCGGACTAGCAGTGTGGCCGAGTTGGGCATATGTAGCAGCTGAATCAGCCAAGGCTAATTTCACCGCTACATATCGCAGATCTCAGTCTGCGGCAAGACTCAGCAAGCCGTCAGAAACTGAGTTACAGCAAGTTCGATTATTTATTTAGTTTACAGAGTTTGATCTATTTTTCGGCAAAAATTCGGCTGATGGTTTACCTCGTATAAAATAGAATTTTGGAAATTGCGGACATATCTTTGCGCGTCATCCTAATAACCTCAAATTTATTGGGTACGCGCAACCGGGAACTTAATAAATAATGAAACTTACTGCAACTCAGTTTCTGTCGGCTTGCTGAGTCTTGCCGCAGACTGAGATCTGCGATATGTAGCGGTGAAATTAGCCTTGGCTGATTCAGCTGCTACATATGCTCAACTCGGCCACACTGATAGTCCGCTTCAAAAAAATGGTCTGGACGGGCACCTTCTGCGAGCCTCGAGGATGATGATCGCCCCAGCTCCGAAATCCCGAGACTTGGCCGAGTAAACACAACACCGAACGCAGCCCACGTGCATTTGCGCCACCCGTGGTGCCATGTGAAGGCAGTCGCGGATTCTTGTTCTCGCGGACAGCGGACAGCGCGGAAACTTCTTGTCGAGGCCCTTAGCGCTGACAGACGGCCGTCTCACGTACGCAACACCAATGCGCGCGGGTTTGCATGTGTGTATCGGCGACTACCCTGATGACGTAGGAGTCACGTGACATCGAATTGAATCGGGGGTCTTTCGCGGGCGCATTTTTAATTATTTATTATAAATCGAATATTGCCCCTAAAATTATTCTGTTTTGACCAAAAATCCTCTTGTAGTCTGCGCTATCGAATGCATATTCTATATTGGCAAATGCTCGACCATTCAAGTTCCCTATTTGTTGTAAGAGTGCGTGAGAAAAAGATATTCATGTATTAAAAGTTGAAATTTGAGCACTTTTGGTTGAAAAAGCCTATGGATCAAATTTGACAGGGAGCCGAAAGGTGCCAAATCACTGGGCTCTCAGAAATTGGATTCTCTACAACTTGTAGAAAGCCAAAAGTTGATAAGGCGAATAGTAAAAGAGAAAGCGTGTCCGATATAAAACAAGATACACACACACACACACACACACACACACGGAAAATGGGTTGGAAAGATGAGTCTTTGGCAGATTTGGGAGGACATTAGGAGGAAAAGTGTTACCTACAATTGATAGCTTTTGGCGAGAGGAAGAGAATGGTCGTTGGCTTTTTTAGTTCAGAGGGATTTTGTTGAAGAATATGTTGATTTTAATGAAAAATTTGATCAAATTTTCGTTGGGGTGAAAACAAAGCAAAATAGCTCCTTGAAATGTTCCATTTTCCGTTTAAATTTGAAGTATTCAGGGAGGAAAATCAGAGACGTCACATGATTCATGTCATCCCCAATATCCTGATTCCTATCAGAACGTAGAAGTTTACTTGAATGCATTGGTACTGAAGAAGAGGATTGCATTAAAAATGTCTTTGATGAAAAATATATGAGGAACTGAGTAAAATTGTTGTCGATATCGAAACTACATTAATACACAATATATTTCTACCGATGACCAACATCTCTCATATTCATGATTATTCACTACCTATGACTTGCAATTTCTCATTGAATTGCCGTCTGACCTACGAATCTTCGTGTATACTTGTGATGTTGTAGATCAAGACCCGATGAGGACAGTATTATCTGTCCTCGTGCTCACTCGAATTCTCTTTACATTTGGGGTAAACGGCGAATTTTCGCACTCTTGTTAAATTTCTAACTTGTAAGCGACAATAAGTCATGAGTCAATTATCACAAATCCAAAGAGAATTCACTCAAGTTGGTAACAAAAATGTACCCATAGTAAAGATAAGGAGGTGATCAGCCACTCAGTCATTTTCAACAGCCGGCAGGGTTGCAAGGCTACCGTATGCACGTAATTCAATTTCAAACTGCAACATCTTCCACTTCAACTTCGTGGGTACCGATTCACAAAGGGGCCGGAGGAATTAGAAAAATTCCGAAATCATCGTATGCTGCTTTGTGATCAGCCTTTTTTGGCGTGAAAATCGAAATTGAAGAACGGTTGATCAATGTCTTTTTGATCGTCTGTACGCAAATGAGTCATTTGCACACTGTTTTTCGCTTTTCATTTGCTCACAGGAGATCAAAAAACATAGTATGACACTCGGGCGCAATGGTTTTCGCTTTCTCGTGACTCGCCTGCGGCTCGGGCCTAAAAAAAAGTGCGAAAACCATCGTTTGCGCCCTTGTATCATGATATACTATTTACGCACAGATTTTACTTTGCACGCGATTTCAAGAATTTTGCGCACTGTAAAACTGCGCAAAGTTACTTTTACGCACAGGGTATCTACCGAAGTAAACTTTTGCGAAATCGCAGGATTGCGGGCGCGCGATATTTCTTTCGCGGGCGTAAAATGATGTTCATTTTTGCCGCCCGAAAATTGATATCTCCGGGCACGACCTTCCCAACCAGTCCCCCTGTGTCAATTTACTTTCTTTAACATAAGTTTTCAATCAAGCTTTTCATCTTTCAACTGTTATACAATAATTTATACAATTTCACTCATTCGACGTTGAGATACTGGAACGAGTAAATTATTTTAAAAGTTCTGAAATTCTCATAACATAATGATGTATTTAACTCCTCAAAATATTTTGAATATACAGCACCTTTCATAAATAATGTATCATGTAGAGTCTCGCTAAGACAGTGATATTTTTAAAATACTTCGTCGTACGGGAATTTTGAAAGAAGCATGTCAGAGATCACAAAAAATTCTATCAATTCATGTGTTTAAAACATTTCTTGCGTTCTTTTTGATCGCGCGTAGTCAACGATGAAAATCTAAATAATTTCTCCTTCAATCTATCACCTACAACTTTGGCGGGAGCGATTTGATAACGAAAATGCTTACGAGTTCTTGTAGATCATTTCGAAATCTACAATTTACGTCTTTTAAAGTTTCTTACGACCAGTCCACGTAATACAAAGTTTTTTTCTCCAAGCTCGTTACTCGGGCAGGAAAGGTCGTAGAGAGAAATTGGAGAGTAGAAAATTGCAGATTTTGAAAAGATCTACCAGATGTTGTAAGTATTTCTGTGACCGGATCACTCTCGCCAAAGTTGTAGGTGATTGATTGAAGGAGAAATTTTTTAGATTTTCATCTTTGACTACGGGCACTCAAAAACGACGCAAGGGATATTTGAATACATGAATCGAAAGGTTTTTTGTGATCTTTAAGACACTTTTTTCAAAATTCTCGTACAACAAAGTATATTGAAAATATCACTGTTTAGTGAGACCTTACTTGATCCATTAGTTATGAAAGGTACTGTACTTCAAGTTGTTGCAATATTTATAAAAAGTATGTGAGATCCTAAAATATGTTGAGACATATGATAAAAAAAATTTTGGTTGGTACAATAATCCCAACCAGTCCCCCTGTATCAATTTCCTTCCTTCAACATAAGTTTCCAACTAAGATTTTTATCTTTCAATTCATATATAACTCACACGTTACATTATCAACTATTATACACGAAATGAACATACACATTTGCCACAAATACAACATTCATATGCAATACTGATGATAACGTTGCGGAGACTAGCTTAGGCAATGGCTCCAGATTCACTCACTCCGCTGAGAGCGACTGACGCAAAATATCCAATACAATATCATCAACACATCAATAATACATTCAAATAACTCCTCTCAATATCCAAAATCTGCAGGAATACCAAAAAATCCAGTTTGCATTATCTGAAGTTTTAGTGAAACTCAATAGAGCTGTTCCACATGTTGATCTGAGACCACACATTTATTTATTCACTGTTTCACTAGAGATAATATTTCGTGAAGTGGACACGAATTATCGAATTAAATCCAATTATCAATTCTAAAACGACATATCGGAATTCTCAATTCGACATATTCCAACATGATCTGGTTTTTAGATCTCGTATCACTAATTGAAAAATTTCAACTGATTACTATCATCTGACTTCGTGGAAGAATAGCTATCGTTTTAGTCTTATTAGCTCTGAATATCTTGACAACTCATCTTTCCCGATAACAAATACAAAAACTCAGAACTCATACACCTTTATCCTGATATTCCTAAATATCTTGAATATCACATTGAACAACATTCTACACTGACACGACTTCTCAAGATCAAACCGTTAGATACCAATACTCGTAAATAACGTTTTTGGACGCGGAAAACATTTTTAGCGCGACTTTTTCATTCCATTTGAGTGTCTCAGGCGTCACTTACTCCCTCAAGATTAATCTTAACCACCTATATTAATGTAAAAAAACACGCTGAATTGGAATTCATTGTTATTTTCCAGGTATGATGTCACCCAACGTGAGAAAAGTGCGTTTTTCCACCGAGAAAGCACATGAAGCGAGTCTTTCACGCCCGAATCGAGTGTCTCAGGCGTCACCCACTCTCTCGAGATCAATACGAACCACCTAATTCCATGTAAAAAAACACGCTGGGTTGGAATCCATCGTCTTTTCTTAGGAATAATGTCGCCCAACGTGAGAAAAATGCGTTTTTCCACCGAAAAAGTACCTTAAGCGAGTCTTCCACGCCCGAATCGAGTGTCTCAGGCGTCACTCACTCTCTCAAGATTTATCTAAACCACCTAATATCATGTGAAAAAACCACGTTGAATCGAAATTCATCGTTATTTCTCAGGTACAACGACGCTTAACGTGAGAAAAATCCGTTTCTCCACCGAGAAAGCACCCTAAGCGCGTCTTTCACGTGGGAATCGAGTGTCTCAGGCTTCACTCACTTTCTCGAGATTGATCTTACCGACCTGATTCCATGTAAAAAACCACGGTAAATCGAGATTCATCATCATTTCTCGGTAACAACGATGCCTCACGTGAAACAAATGCGTTTTTCCACCCAGAAAGCATCCTAAGCGCATCTTCAACCTCCGAATTGAGTGTCTCAGGCGTCACTCACTCTCTCGAGACCAATGTGAATCGACCAATGTGTCTCTTCCGTTTGATTCGAGGGTCTCGGCAGTCACTGACTCACGTAGGAATGGTCAGAACGTTCAAAATCCATGCCAAATCAGAGTTCACCATCATTTCTGCTGTAAAATTGGTCTCTGTAAAGAGACCTAAGGAAGAGTTCCTGCCAAAATCGAAAAACTGTCTCACTTGGCTTCATATGGGATTTTCGGGATCCGTGACAAACTCTCCTCACAACCATTCCTAAAGACGCTCACTATCGTATACAGATCTAGGCTGAATCAAATTCGTCAATGGCGTCTTGTTGAAATCACCTCAAATCAGCGCGAGATAAAAGTATCTCGTACGAAAACGTCTATGCGCTCCGGCCGCCTAATCCAGAAAGAGATCAATCGGGCTAACTCCAACCCAACCCTCACGGGTAAGGTCCTTATCTCACGCGAAGATTGTAGCGCCCCTTGCTCGTGCGTTGCGGCCAGTCATCAAACCAAACCTGACACGCTTCGCAATCCTAGCATCTTATGTGAATATGGGATCCTATGGCCGCTCCAGTAGTCCAGGCCCTGCTCCCAGCCTTTTCACAGTGGGTAAGACCGGAATTTTTTAGCTCAGAAGTTAACACGCTTGAGCCATTTGACTTTTGAGCTAAAAAATTTCGATCTTCCCCACTGTGCGCCGATCCACGTCGGTCGTTTTGGCAGTTTACGACGAGCAACGTCAAGCTGTCGTGAAATTTTAGTGAGTTGCGAATAAGTAGGTCCCTGGGGAACCGATCGAGATTCTGGAATCGCAATGCTTCCCTAAATCACTCTCTGGTATACTTTCAAGTCTGAATCCATGTCGAATCTGACTATACAAAAGAGTCTTCTGATGTGACCATGATTTCGAGAGCCAAAATATACCAGAAACTCAGTTACATTCTATACAGCTAAGTTTAACAAGGGATAAAAGACAGTATCCAGATGCGAGTAAGATGGCCGTTCTGAAAAAGATGAGGATCGAAGAGGAAAGATCTTCATAATTTTATGAGTCGAGGACTCGTGTTATGTTGTTAACTTGAGTCACTCGATATCTCGACTCTTGGTTATAAATGTATCTCTCTAGTCAAAGCGTGGTAAAGAGTATCGACTATCCCATCCGAATAAGATATCGTAAATTTTTTTTCCCAATAGATGCCTGAGCTGTAAATCCTTTTGACTCATGATATCCCTATTTATGTCGAGTGTCGAAATGTTCTGTCGGAGAATGATGACTGGGTTTTCCGAGAATCACAATGGTTTGCAGGGACTTTGAGCTGTCTCTCAAATTGACTTGGTTGATCCCAGACTTTTTATGAATTTTACCCAGAAATTCGTCATCTTTCATGGATTTCGGTGCATTCTGTAGGAAAAACGTATTTTTTTTCACGTTAAGCGTCGTTGTACCTGAAAAATAACGATGAATTTTGATTCAGCGTGGTTTTTTACATGAAATCAGGTCGTTTAGATCAATCTCGAGAGAGTAAGTGTCGACTAGAATAGTAGCGAAGGCTTATTTTCATGAAACTAACTAATGCATGTGTTGCATATTATTTGACTCGACGTATTTTATATGAAAACACGCTGACCTAATAAACTCTCATATTGCTAACGCAAGAGGGTTCGGTCAGGATTGTAATTTTGACTGTATAAATGTGTCTTGAGCCTTCTGTGGGCTCTCTAAATCCAAATGCGTAATACCCCTACTTAGCCTTAGCAGGGCCGGAGGTGAAAACAAGAAGCGCCGTCGCGCCGAGCGGCAGTCCAGATTCGGTCCCCGTGCGATCCGCACGTATTTTGTAGATCGTTGTAACAAAAAGGAATAAACTCGGCGTACGAAGTTTATACAAGTTGTCGAAGTTATTGCATTTCTAATAATTCGTTTCACTATAAAATCGCGATTCTGTTTGATCAATTACCGATTGATCTGCGAATTCGAATCAAATCAATTCAGCTTAATTTTCAAGTATAGCGGCAAGCCAGCCGCTACAGTGGTGACAGCGGTCTGTTTGCAAAGAATCGTGTATAGAAAAGTGAATGAGTTATGCAAAAATCAGTGAAGTAATCATCGAGACACTTGATTCCTGCGTGAAAGATGAGGTTAGTGTGCTATCTTGGTGGAAAAACACATTTTTCTCACGTTAGGCGACTTATACCTGGTAGTTAAACATGGATTCCAATTTAGCGTGTTTTCTTACATGGAATTAGGTCGATCGTATTGATCCCGAGAGAGTGAGTGACGCCTGAGACACTCGATTCGGGCGTGAAAGACTCGCTTAAGGTACTTTCTCGGTGGAAAAACGAATTTTTCTCACGTTAGGCGACTCTATTAATATCCTCCATGTTCCGCGCGATTAGGAGCGAACTAAACTTGAGATTAATAAAATAATTCAAAGAAAAAAATTTGAAAATTCGGTTTTATGTGAACCGTTAAGCATAATAGCATGTCAACATTCGAAGAAAATGAAAACCGTTATCGACGTTTCTGTCATAAACAAAGAGTAGTTCAGTTGACGTCTAGCTCCATGAATTCCATGATTTTAAGATATCAAAACGGTAAAAGCGGGGGTTGTAACCTTGATACCTCAAGAGTAGTTTTCATCAACCAACCCGCGCTTTTACCATTTTATATCTTAAAATCATGGAATTCGTGGAGCTGGACGTCAACTGACTGACCCTTCGTTTATGATAGAATGATAGAAACGTAGATAACGGTTTTCATTTTCTTCAAATTCTGACATGCTATTATGCTTAAGGTAGTACTGTCGATACCGTAATAATCAAAGAGAAAACGTCCCTCGCTTGAGTAGAGTAGTCAATATATGTGGCAACGTCGCATAGCGTTAGCTTGTGTGTGTGTGTATATGTAGACTCGCACACGTGCGAGACCGACCGCGCCGGCTGTCGTAAGCTGTCGTTAGTCTCGAGGCGCGCATCATGCCGTCAGAACCGAGGTTAGCTAGTCGGTTTCATAGCTCTTCCTTTCTTATCAATCATGTTCGAGTCACAAGTTTCCGGAATTGGCACAAATCAAGACATGATGTCGCAACAAAGTAGGTTTTATTGGAAAGGGAAGCGTGTGACTGAAGGGGTTTATCTTCAACGGGTCAAAGCAACAAAATACGCTGAAGCGCGTCGCGGCGATGGCGGCTTGCTCACTTCAACGAAAACTCTTCGCCTTACTAATTGTCTCGAAGACTCTGTAATTGTTTCGTGTGGCGTTTCCTTGACCAACAATGATAGTGCATCAAACGACGATAACTGTTTTGGGGCAAAACAACGCGAGATGCGAAGAGGAGCAAACTCGCCCACGAAAACCCTGACAGAATCATCTGACTTCCGAGGTGATTTCACGACCGAAGGCAGTCTTGGCAGCAGTTTCCCTACCCTTCGCAGAATTAATGATTCTGGATCGAGTGTTGATCTATTGCAAGTTGATGGAGAATCGCTCGTGAGCTCCTCGTCAGGTGGTGTACATAACCTCGCGTGGAAAAGAATCAAGTGTGGCTGTGACACCAGATATGACCCCTTGCCTCGAGGTCTGTGTTGACGAAGTAAACGAAATATTTGATACTCAATCAGATGATGATAGTTGTGACGTAGTCGAAGGTCGAAGGATCATGCATGTCAAAACATTGGGCAGACTACTTTTTTGTCGATCGTGCAAAGCTATTATATCTTTAGAAGATACAGTGGAGGAAAAGAGATATGGTTTAGCTTCCACATTTGTGATAAAATGCAGGCAATGTGACACAACTAATTATGTAAAGACGGATAAATTGCATAGAAGTGCAGATAGCTAAGTCCATTCTGATTCGAATACAAAACTTGCTGTTGGTGAGTATCCATAATCAGACTTTTTACACTCTGCGTTGTATAGATTTTCATGACAGGATACATTTATAGATGTTCTGAATGGTGGGCTAGGAGTTACCCATGTTAACAAGGTACTCGGTGCCTTGAACATTCCTGAAACATACTACCACACATACCAGCTTCATGAAAAAGAAGTTGGTAGGGTCATGGAGCAACTAGCTCATGATAATTGTCTTGAAGCAGCACTAGAGGAAAGAAGATTGACCATTCTCAATGCTGAGAAATTGTTAGATTTATTGTAAGTAAGAAGTAGTATGTTTGTCGATTCACAAGGCAAGACTGCACCTGTTACATGTATGAATTTCAGTCACCTACGAGTGCACTAGAGTAGAATTATGAGAAATGAAATTGCTTGTATCATTTAATGGCATATGATGAAATTCTTGATGGATGATTTTTTACAAAATCACTGGATCAAATGAACTTTTTCCAGCGATATTTACTTCTTTAAATTATAAGTTCGTTAGAAATAAATCATTGTTGAATCAAGGAGTATTATACATGAGGATTGAAGAAGTTTGCTTCATTTACAGCTGCAAGACAATCTTTCATGAGATTTAGGAAGAAAAACTGATCTTTATTTTATTTTACGTTTTACCTTGTTCACAGGCCACCTCACTTGGATTTAAAATTCATATTTCCCAATGCCTCTGTATTAGACATAGAAAATCGCAACATATTAGCTTGCATAATCGTAAGATTTGCAGGGTCTTTTGATGTAGGTTGGTTCACCCGAAGCACTGGGCGAGCGTACAATAGTCTCTCTGGTACAGGAACCCTGATTGGCTATTTTACAGGAAAAATTATTGGATACGTTACTTTGAATAGAAAATGTGCAAAATGTCACTTGGGGCATGAAAAAAGTGACCATGACTGCCGGCTTAATTTTGAAGGAAGTGTAAAATCCATGGAATCTAGAGCAGCTGTATTATTGACCAAAGACAATGAAATTTTGAAAAAATGTAGTTTACAATTGGGCATTTTCATTGCCGACAACGATAGTACCGCAACTCTCGCAGTGCGAGAAGTAAATGATCATGAGATTGTTAAACAGTCAGACAAGAACCACACAACCAAAGGTGTTGTGAGCAGTTTATATAAAATCAACAAGAAGCACAAGGAACTCACCAGTGACAGAATTAATTATTTGAAGAAATGCTTCACTTATGCTGTATCACAAAATCTTGGCAATCGTGAAGGCATGGAGAAAGCTATCAAGAATATACCCTATCACGGTTTCAATATCCATGATGACTGCGGCTCTTGGTGCAAGTACGAATTAGACCCAGAAAACTACAAGCATGCCAATATCGGCGATGGTTTCCACAGCGAATTATTATTCGAAGCTTTGAAAGAAATTTTCTCTGTTCTAACCGGCAAATCAGGCCAGTTCGTTTCTGGAGCATCTAACAATCGCAACGAGAGCGCCAATTCTATGTTTGTGAGTAAAGCTCCAAAGTCAAGATGTTATGCGAAAACACCATCTGCGACACGGAGAGTAGCGTGTCCAGTGAATAAGAAAAACTGCGGTGAGAAGTATGTTGTAGAGGCCATGAAAGCATTGCACGTTTCTCCTGGTCAACACACCAAAAATACTGTGGCCCGTATAGATCAATTCAATTCCAAATGTTATGCTGTTTCTGTTACCCAAAAAGCGAAGTTCAAGCGTATACAAATGAAAAAGTGTAAAATTAGATTGAAAAATAGTTATGAACGACAAGAAGGTGTCACGTATGAAAGCAACGTCGGTTTAACAAATACTATCACTGAATCAGTTCCACTCCCAGAGGTAGATGGATCTCAGACGCCGGTAATGGTTCTTTACGATCTCGAAACAGGAGGTCTTGGAATGGAGAAGGACATCCTGAAGTTGGCAGCCAAATGCGGAAAACGTGAATTTTCTGTAAATATCCAACCATCTAAGTCCATCCACAAAAAAGCCACAGATGTACATGGCCTCAGGAATATTGGTGGAAAACTGTATGAACGTGGACAAGAACTTCTAACTATGCCTTTGCACGAGGCTCTGTTGTCATTCCTAGAGTTCCTAGCATCATTCAATGGAAAATGTATCTTGGATTCTCACAATCGCGGTTTCGATTCACCTCGATGACTCGCTAAAATTGCAAAAGTTTCCATGACGCAGTATTTCATAGCAGTCGTCTACGGTTTCTCCGACACCCTAGCTCTCACAAGAAAGAAGACTGGAAAAAGGGTAAAGGTGACAACAAGCTTGAATTTCTAGCAAAGTCTTCTAATATCGATTCGGGGAGAGCACATGATGCTCTCGGAGATGTTATAATGTTGGAACAAGTCATTCAGAGGCTTGGTATCACAGATGAAGATCTGCGAAGCATAGTCGTTACTTGGGATGATGCACATAAGCGTACGACTAAAACGCCAGAGGAAAGCCAAAAACCAAATGCATCTACATTGGCTTTCAAAAATCTAGATCCACTCAAGAACTGCATCACTTCTAATATGAGGAAAAAAATTGCCACTGCCCAAATCAACTATGAAATGATAATAGCTGCTCATAAAATTGGAAAATTTGAAGCAATGGCGAGTGAAGTTGGATTTCGATGGCGAGAAACATGGAGTGAACTATTACGCGACTGTGAAGTTGTCTAATGAGAAATATTCCAAAAAGTAACTCATTCATAACTGAATGTAATTATAAGTAATGCTCTACACCATTTGATTGATCAAAGGATGGTAAGAGTAACGAAGACCAAAGGGTATATATGCTTTTTTTGGTCCTCTATTTCTTTTGTAGCCCATTAAGGTTCTATCTCACTTCTTAATCACATCAGTTCAAAATTGTCCTTTGAATAGGTTTTAAGCCTTGAAAGGAAGAAGCAAACTTGGAATTCAGTTCTCCAACACAAAGGCTCACTTCAATATCTGAGAAAATGTCCGTATAGAGGGATGGATCTAATATTCTCAGGTATGAGTATAGTCGTACATGAGCAAAAGTATCTCTTAATCACAAATATTGCGATTGAATGTCCTTCCAAGTGAGAATGATCAAGTAAAAAAACCAATCAGACATGGTTAATCACAAATTATTCCTGGTATAGCCTCAACCATGCACATAAGTCTTTACCGAGTCAAAACTTATCATTAAATTACACCTAAGGATCCGACTTGATTTCAGATATTTAATCATATTATGTCTTTTATCATCAAACTGTTTCCAGCAATCAATATAGTCTCACCATAACTACCAAGTTTGACATGAAATAGATATTTCATCACCAACATCAGTTCTCAAGTTTACAAGAAGAAGGCACAAAACCCAGCTTTTCATATTTCACCTTGGCTTTGATTTGTGATGGGTCAATCGGTAATCTAATTTTTAGGAATTGACCACTTATAGATTCTAAGGATCATGCATATATTGTCTGCAACTCAAGAATGAGTGAATCGTGTGTTCAAATAGATCGAGTGACCCATGTGTTCAGATGACTCTTGACAAAATTTTGATTGTCAGCAAATTCCCCGCAAGAGTTACATTCAAGTCGATGGAAGCAGTCGTATCATCTTACGATGATGAATCATAACTATTTCAGAATCAACCTAAGAAGAAAAATCTCAATGGTTAATGAACAATAGTGCTTCTTTATGCTATGGGAATATCTGACATCATATTGATCATAATGATTGATAATTATGGAGAAATTAAGTCGCTGATTTTTTTAAATACCACATTCGTTCCTATAGACTTGTGGGTTATAAAGATCTGAAAGTGTCACTCCTTTTATATATATATATATTTTTTTATTAACGCATTTTCAACCTCTTTTCGAGGTTATTCTGCGGGACCTACAGTTTAAGGTGGGTTCCGAACTTCCGAACCACCGAAACCACCGAAAAGCACTTATGAAAATTCACATTGGTGCCGGCCGAGATTCGAACCCCATCCTTCTGCGTTGAAGGCAAGGACCTTATCCACGAGGCCGCGGTGGCTCACTCCTTATATGATTATGACATATTTTTGGAAAAATTTTATATTGTAGAATGATTGAAGAGGGTTAATTGAGATACATATCCTCCATCATTGTACAACTTTAGACCTCCTCTAAACGATATCCCAAAATAATCTCAACAGCACCATTCATTTTTTTTCTCACAAAACTGACGACAATGCCTATTACTGGTGAAAAGTATCAGAATTGAAAAACTAAGGATCTAAATGTTCCAATATCATCCCATGGTATTGATCGTATTGAATGCATGGTGGAAAATAGTGATTTGTTCCGTGGAATCAACGTAGAGCCCACTCTCTTCAAAGCCATTTCTATCCTATACACAACCTGGTACTCATATTCTATTGCAGGTCAATGCTTGCTACAGGTATTTTAAGCTCAACTGTGAATACTTGCCATGCATGATCATTGCCAGATTGAAGCTCTTATGTGGAACAAGATTTAAGAATTTACATACAATATTCTGATCAGTCTTTCATTTTATATCATATTGAGTCAAATAGTTTTAGATTTTTGATCTGAGTCTTCTCAAAATCTATCAAATCTAAGATCAAGTCTACCCGGCTGAAAATGGTCGCGCGACATTCGCGCGATAGTAGCGTGTCTCGTCACGCTACCGTGAGGCGACCGGGTGCGCTATCGTCGCGCGACGAGAGTGTAGCCTCACTGTAGCACGACGAGATCTATTATGGAAATGAAGTGATCATGATTGTACAGGGTATAATGGGTATTATGGCAGAGGAGTCAAGTGATGAATGTGGCTTGCGGAATGTGATTCACATTACGCACAGTTAATCCATGAAGATGCCACAGTTCGGATGTTCATTAATTCTCATCTGTTTCCAATTCGGACTCGTGGCATCACAGTGGCGTGCTCGTGAGGCTACCGTCACGCTACAATCACCCGACACAAAAAGAGCATCATATCTAAATAAACTCTTTGCTCGATTGAAACGGCATTCATAGGATGGATTAAAAATTCATCGAGAGTGCAAAAAAATGAAAAAAAAAAATATTCGACATATTTTCAGTGTTTTTCCAACTTTGAAATTTTCGGCAGGCACTTGGGCACGAACCCACGACCTTTCGATCCAAAGTCAGACACACTAACCTCGCGGCCGACGAGGCGTGTTACGCGTGGTGTCATAAATGGCTTACTTGAAGTTGAGGTTATCGTATATGGCGTATTATTGACTGGTCACTATCTGCGTGAAAAACATAAAAGCTTATTGTTCAGTTTCGACTCTGATAAGTATCCAATAGCATAAAAGATTATCATTGGATGAACGAATAGGTAAGAAAACGCTATATATACTACAAAACGACAACCTCAACTTCAAGTAAGCCATTTATGACACCGCGCGTAACACGCCTCGTCGGCCGCGAGAAGAGTGTGTCTGACTTTGGATCGAAAGGTCGTGGGTTCGTGCCCAAGTGCCTGCCGAAAATTTCAAAGTTGGAAAAACACTGAGAATATTTCGAATATGATTTTTTTTTTTTTGCACTCTTAATGCATTTTTAATCCATCCTATGAATGCCGTTTCAATCGAGCAAAGAGTTTATTTACATATGATGCTCTTTTTGTGTCGGGTGATATTTTTATAATTAATTGATATTGCATTCAACGCTGTGTGGGTTCCCCGTAGCTCGTACCGACACGCAAGTAGACTTTAAAATTTCCAATTCTCCTAATAAAAACTCCTTCTTCACAGTTTTGGCATCCGATAATTTTTTATTTTGCAATTCATATAATAATTCATCACACCTGGAGTCCAGATCACCAGCTGCCCCGTACTACGTTGCGTGATCCTTGTGGTGATCTGGACTTCAGGTGTGATGAATTATTATATGTTCCCGATTAGATTTTAAGAATGAATTGATTATTCTGAAAATATGATGAATTTGACAAAAATTATGTAAATATTGTGAAACTTATTGTAAATTTATCAATAATTTATGATTGAATTATCAATTGATAAAACCTAATGAATTTTCTATGATTTGTAAAATATTGTCGGGAAAATTGGACACTTAATGTAACTTTTGAACAAATAATTTTTAGAATCATTAAAATAGAGGAATGCCTCTATTTCTGTGCAATTTGAGCACCGTCTTATAAGTTGAATTCTCATAAAGGGTGCAACAAGAGGTTGCACCTTTCCAGCCGCGTGCACGCGATTCTTGAAATCGCGGGGCCGCATCGCGCTCCTCACCGATTTCGATCGATAATAGGGGAGACCGCGTCGTGGAATGCGTAGAGGCAGACCATGAGCACATGGCTACACATGACCATTCAACTATCGTTAACTTTGGTTGTCATGACAACCAAATAGTTGTTTTTTTTTCTTCGTTGCAAAAACTGAGGATCGGCTCACTTTCAATTCGACTCGCTTACGCACTAGACGTGTCCAGTCTTTCCAACTAAAATCTGATTTTATTTGGTTTCAATTAATTATTTCGAATAATAAACTTTCTAGTTCTCTTTCAATTTCGTGTCACGATTTCTTTGCTTTCGCAACAAGAATAGTCTGGCGAACATTATATGAATTGCAAAATGGAAAATTATCGGATGCCTGGAAACAAATGTTTCTGCGCTACTAGCATGTAAAACACATTACGTATCTCGTGTGGAAAACTTCGCGGGTAATGCCTATGCGGCGAGCGCGTGGATTCCGTGTGGCGGAATTTCATTTAATACCTACTGACCACGAGAACAAAGTAAAAAGTGATACATTCCAAAAGAGCATTTATTATTCAATTAGAAGCAATTCGTTCAAAACGAATTCGTTTGCATCGTTAATTACCATGGCAAAAATAAAGATGAGAACCACCGCGAGCAGCGGACGACAGCGAGCGCGGCAACCTGACCTCGTCGAGGACGACGAGCCTGCGCCGCCGCTACCACCAGCGGCCCGAGGACGCCCACGAGCGCGTCAACCTAACCTCGTCGAGGACGACGAGCCTGCACCGCCGCTACCACCAGCGGCCCGAGGACGCCCACGAGCGCGTCAACCTAACCTCGTCGAGGACGACGAGCCTGCACCGCCGCTACCACCAGCGGCCCGAGGACGCCCACGAGCGCGTCAACCTAACCTCGTCGAGGACGACGAGCTTGCGCCGCCGCCGCCACCAGCTGCCCGAGGACGCCCACGAGCGCGTCAACCTAACCTCGTCGAGGACGACGAGCCTGCGCCGCCGCTACCACCAGCGGCCCGAGGACGCCCACGAGCGCGTCAACCTAACCTCGTCGAGGACGACGAGCCTGCGCCGCCGCTACCACCAGCCGCCCGAGGACGCCCACGAGCGCGTCAACCTAACCTCGTCGAGGACGACGAGCTTGCACCGCCACCTGCACCAGCGGCTCGAGGACGACCTCGAGCGCGTCAACCTAACCTCGTCGAGGACGACGAGCCTGCGCCGCCGCCACCACCAGCAGTACGAGGTCGCGCACGCCAAGCACCAGCGAACGTCGTCGAGGACAACCAGCGTCATGCGCTGCCGTCGCCCCCGCCCGTTGCTCGGGGCAGAGCACGCAACCGAGAGCAAGGTCCAGGTCAGCGTCACCAGCGGACGCCTACGCGGTCACCGGCACGACGAGACCATCACCAACGACGTCGGCGCCCGGAGGATAATGACCAGCAAACCCGTTCCTCGGTGGCCCGGGGTCGCCTGCATCATCAACATCACGACGACGTCGAGGTCAGAGCGCAACGTGCTCGCGCTCCTCAAATCGACCAGCGACAAAGATCACGCAGCCCTGTTCGTAGGAACAGGCACGTGACACCACCATCACCTGTCACCCGAAACCAAGAGCAGCCGCGGTTGCGCAGCCCTGTTGTAAATAACAGGTCTGCACCGCCAAGGACCCGGACACCACAAGCGGTTGAGGACCGCCATCGTCGCCAACACCGCAGCCCTGAAGAGAGTGACCACGACACTCTATCGCCACCACGAGGACGAAGACATCGTCGAACATCATCATCTCCACCGGCTAGAGAACATCGACATCGGCGACAGCACAGCCCAGTTAGAAACTACGAGCGTGCGTCTCATCGATCAGCTGATCGAGCGCGTCGGCTTCATCATCGACAGCGATCACGCTCTCGCTCGCCACTGCGATCCCGACTTGCAGACGACATCGTGCTGCCATCTGACGCCGATACATCGGACTTCTCATCAGACAACGAGGCTTCTGCGTGTGAGCCTGCATCACCGCAACCAGATCTACACCAGAGTATTATTCGCGATAAGTATGCTGATTCGCGGCGCCAAAGTTCTAATGGTGATTCCAACAATTTTAATGCTATTCTTAGGGACGTTGATTCAAATCGAATTGTAAATAGTACGGAAAAAATAAATTCATCTTCCCATAATATGATGGTGGTTCCTGTTTCTGACTTGACCACAGCTTTAGAAAATACTTTCGTTCATCTTAACGATGCTGTAAATTCACGGGAACGTTCTCGTTTTGAAAATAGAATTGAAAATTCGAAAAAATTACCTGCATTTTCCGGTGATCCATTAGATTGGTACAGATTTAAGCAAGCTTACGAGTTATCGTCGGACCTTGTACAATTTACAGAACGAGATAATGTTTTGAGGTTATTTGAAGCATTGAAGGGTGATGCGCGCGAGGCAGTGAAAACTCTTTTCGCTTCGGGATCAAGTGCGCAAGAGATAATGAGTACCCTAGAAATGCGCTTTGGCGTGAAACGAGTGATTTTAGATAAAATTGTCGGTGAAATTAAAAATTTACTCTCAGTCGATTCCGGAAAAATTAATTTGGTTGAGTTTGCTTCAAAACTAAAAAATGCAGTAACTGCTATGAAATCTATGAATAATGTGGGATATTTACACAGTCCAGAGTTAACCAAAGAGACTTTGAAGAAAATTCCAGCTTCTCTGGTTCATGAATACGCGAGATACGCCTCAAAACAAGATGCAAACAAAGCTGAATTGGAAATGTTGTCTGAATTTTTGTTTGAAGAAGCTCAAGTAGCACTTCGGGCTGGGACTATTGGAATTCACAATGTCTTAACTCAAAAGCAAAATTCGAATGATCAAAAAACTGTAACCTCAAAGAAACCCACTCAGAATTTTGTATGCACAACAACGGCTCAGAACACAGGCGACGATAACTCGGAAAGTCGGAAAATTTGTGTCCATTGTAAACGAAGGAATCATACGATAGATTCATGTCATAGTTTTGCTCGCGAATCTTTGAAGAGGCGCTGGAGGTTAGCTCGCGAATTGAATCTATGCTTCAATTGCTTAGAGTCAGATCATTCTCGTAAAGACTGCTCGAAAGAAAAATGTTCACGTTGTGACAGGAATCATCATCAATTATTGCATTTTATAGACAAGAAATTAAATGACCCTTCAAAACCTCCAATGAAATCACCTGGTCCAAAGCTTCCGAGAGGTCCTCAACCTCCTCCTTCTGATAAGACTGATAGTTTGCCACCTCAACAATTATGACTAAATTCTGCAATCTTTCTGAAATATATTGCCATCGAGGTTGTAGGTTTCAATTCATCTGAATTTGCGTACGCTCTTCTTGACGAAGGATCAACAGTCACTGTGATGAGTAGAAAATTGGCGAACAAAATACGAGTGAAAAGAACTAGTGTTAACATGGAGCTGCGCGGAGTCAGTCAAACAGAACCAATTGCTTCAATTTCTGAGAAGGTGGAGGAGTTGAAAATTCAGTGTGGTTCTGAGATTTTCTCTCTAAAAGACGTTTTAATTGTAAAAGATCTTTCATTACCGAAACAATGTGTCACTTCTGAACTTTCTCAATATTGTGAAAATTTTTCAAACATCAGAGTTCCTCCATACAAAACGAGCCCAGATTTATTGATCGGTCAAAATAATGCGAAGCTCATAGTAACTCGTGAGATTGTAGAATTAGATGATAGAGATATTTTACTATCACGCTGTCTTTTGGGTTGGTCCTTGCACGGTAAAAATTCTAATTCAGAATTATCACAATTTCCAGAAAATTTTTGCATGAACATTTCGGCAGTTGATAAATCTAAGAGGGATAATTTAGAAGAAATGATGAAAGAGTATTTTTCCTTAGAGTCAATTGGAATTAGTACCAAGCCAAGGACGAACCCAAAAGATGCGCGTGCCCTTCAAATTCTTGAACAAACTAGTCGTCATGTAAATGGAGCATGGGAAGTAGGCCTTTTGTGGAAAGAAGATGAAGTTTATATCCCGAACAGTCGACCATTTGCTTTACGCAGGCTTCTTACCCTAGAGAAAAAACTTGATAAAGATCCAGTTTATGCCGAAATGTACTATAAAGAAATGGATCGCCTTTTCGAACAGAATTTTGCTCAAACTGTACATAGAGAGCCAGAAGGTCGAATTTGGTATTTATCTCACTTTGGTGTTGAAAATGTCAATAAGCCTGGCAAGCTACGATTAGTGTTCAATGCTGCATTAGGAATTAATGGTGTGAGTTTCAATTCACTCTTGTTACAAGGACCTGACTTACTTGAATCTTTGATAGGAGTTTTCATGAGATTTCGTCAACGTCGAGTCGCGATCATGGGAGATTTGAAAGATATGTTTTTGAAAATCCGAATCCGTCTTGAAGACCTCGACGCGCAGAGATTCTTGTGGAGAGGTAGAGACCGTTCGCGTGAACCATCTGAATGTGTCATGAATCGACTATTGTTTGGTTCAACATCTTCTCCGTGTACGGCATTGTACATAAAAAATCGTAACGCACAAGAGTTTATTGAGAAATTTCCGGAAGCGGCAAAATGTTTACAGAAAAATACTTATATGGACGACTATCTGGATAGCTGTGATAATGAGGAGGAGGCTGAGAATCGAATCCGTTCGGTGATCGAAATTAATAAAAATGCTGATTGGGTCATGCATGGTTGGGCAAGTAATGTGCCGAGTGTTTTGAAAGCTACGGTTGAAAATCCGAATCAGTCTCTGAATTTTCCAAAGAGTAAAGATAATGAAGAACGTGTTTTGGGTTTGAACTGGTCCACTGATTTAGACGTTTTGAATTTCAAATTCTGCAATCACAAACTACCTCCGGAGCTACTTGATGGCTCTAAGGTTCCGAGTAAAAGAGAATTTCTTAGCGTTATCATGTCCATCTTTGATCCTCTAGGCGTGTTATCGCCTTTCACTATCCAAGCACGAATTTTAATGCAAAAAGTTTGGAAATCTGGCATTGAATGGGACGATAAACTACCCTCAGATCTCTTCAAAATTTGGAAAAATTGGTTGCAGTATCTATCTCTCATAGAAAAATGTCAAATCCCTCGTTGTTATCAGATTGAAAATGAGATAATTGAAACTGCAGATTTACACGTATTTTGTGACGCTAGCAACGAAGCTTACGCTGCAGTCGGTTATTGGCGATTAACCTTCAAGAGTGGAAAGATTCATGTCACTTTCATCATGGCCAAAAGTAGAGTTGTTCCACTTAAAGCTCCCACGATCCATCGATTAGAATTGCAAGCTGCATTATTGGGAGTTCGATTAGCTCAGGTAATCGAGAAAGAACATGATTTCCAAATCAACAAACGCGTTTTCTGGTCAGATTCTCAGACAGTTTTGAGTTGGATAAAGTCAGATCCTAGTTCTTTCAAACCTTTCGTGATGAATCGTCTCGGCGAAATTAGTGAGCACACAAAAAATTCCGAATGGAGATATATACCTTCCAAATTAAACTCTGCGGATGATGCCACGCGATTATTACCCGACTCTTTAGACAAAGACAGTAAATGGTGTAAAGGTCCTCCGTTTCTGGTCGAGGACGAGTCAAACTGGCCAATTAATCAGTCGAAATTTTCGGAAACGGTTGAGAGTAATGTAGAAAAACGTCTCACTTGTGCAATGATCGATGTCTCTCAAAAGTCACCTCATTTACCAGATTTCCAAAGATTTTCATCGTGGGACAAATTGATTGAAAGCACTTACTTTGTTCTAAAAGCCGCTGAGAAATGGTTATACGACGATATAGTCAGTGAAAATCAATTACGTGTGAAAGCTGAATCACTGTGGTTCAAGGAAATTCAATGTCAATACTTCCAAAAAGAGGTTCGCCTTCTACAAATGTCTAGAGAACTACCAAAAACTAGCTGCATCGTTTCTTTGAATCCGATTCTTGACAAGAATGGAATCCTACGCGTGAAAGGCCGTTTCGAGTTTTTACCGGGTTCAAATCAAAGATATATGCCTCCTATATTACATGCCAAACATCCTGTAGTGAAAATGCTAATTCAATCTTATCACGAACGTTATTATCACAAGAACCACAGCACTGTTCTGAATGAAATAAGGCAGCAATATTGGGTAGTTGGTCTCCGCCAAAGCTTGCGCACTGTAGTACATAACTGTGTAATTTGTAAATTTCTTAGGGGACACCCATGTGCTCCCAAAATGGGGAATATCCCTGATGTACGACTTGGGTTTAGATTACGACCATTTACTTTCACCGGCTTAGACTATTTCGGACCAATGATCGTGAAAATAGGTCGACGTCAAGAAAAACGGTGGGGTGCTTTATTTACTTGCCTCACAACTAGAGCACTTCACATAGAACTAGCACACAGCTTGACCACCGACTCAGCTATCATGGCTATCCAGAGATTCGCGGCTAGAAGGGGTTTCCCACAAAAAATGGTTAGCGATAACGCGACTAATCTCAAAGGCGCAAGTCAGGAACTCATCTTAGCTTCATCAAAATTAGATCAGAAACAACTTTCGAAATTTGCATTAAAGAATAAATTTGAATGGGAATTCAACCCTCCTACCGCCTCCCATATGGGTGGTGCGTGGGAAAGACTTATCCGATCCGTAAAAGAATCTCTGCGCGCCGTTCTCAAAGATCGATCAATGTTTGAAGAAACGCTTCGAACTATTCTAGTAGAAGTTGAGCACACTTTGAATTCTAGACCTCTCACTCACGTCTCCCTTGATCCTCAAGACGAAGAAGCTCTAACACCAAATCACTTTTTGATTGGAGAATCATCAGGCACATTACGTTTAATAGAATATGACAAGAATACCGTATGTTCTAGAAAACAATGGCGTTTAGCCCAATATTATACAGATTTATTTTGGCAAAGATGGCTCAAAGAATATTTACCCACTCTTGTACCTCGTAAAAAATGGTTCAATTTAGATGGCCCACTTAGAGTAAACGAACTTGTTTTAATATGTGATGATCAATTGCCACGTACTGAATGGAGGAAAGGTAGAATTTTACGTGTATTTCCCGGTTCTGATGGACAGGTTCGAAGGGTAGAGTTGAAAACTGCCAATGGAATTTTGATAAGACCTAGTAGGAAATTGATTCGTTTCGAGAGTGTACAAAACGCGTAAATTTTGTTCAGGGGGAAGAATGTTCCCGATTAGATTTTAAGAATGAATTGATTATTCTGAAAATATGATGAATTTGACAAAAATTATGTAAATATTGTGAAACTTATTGTAAATTTATTAATAATTTATGATTGAATTATCAATTGATAAAACCTAATGAATTTTCTATGATTTGTAAAATATTGTCGGGAAAATTGGACACTTAATGTAACTTTTGAACAAATAATTTTTAGAATCATTAAAATAGAGGAATGCCTCTATTTCTGTGCAATTTGAGCACCGTGTTATAAGTTGAATTCTCATAAAGGGTGCAACAAGAGGTTGCACCTTTCCAGCCGCGTGCACGCGATTCTTGGAATCGCGGGGCCGCATCGCGCTCCTCACCGATTTCGATCGATAATAGGGGAGACCGCGTCGTGGAATGCGTAGAGGCAGACCATGGGCGCATGGCTACACATGACCATTCAACTATCGTTAACTTTGGTTGTCATGACAACCAAATAGTTGTTTTTTTTCTTCGTTGCAAAAACTGAGGATCGGCTCACTTTCAATTCGACTCGCTTACGCACTAGACGTGTCCAGTCTTTCCAACTAAAATCTGATTTTATTTGGTTTCAATTAATTATTTCGAATAATAAACTTTCTAGTTCTCTTTCAATTTCGTGTCACGATTTCTTTGCTTTCGCAACAAGAATAGTCTGGCGAACATTATATGAATTGCAAAATGGAAAATTATCGGATGCCTGGAAACAAATGTTTCTGCGCTACTAGCATGTAAAACACATTACGTATCTCGTGTGGAAAACTTCGCGGGTAATGCCTATGCGGCGAGCGCGTGGATTCCGTGTGGCGGAATTTCATTTAATACCTACTGACCACGAGAACAAAGTAAAAAGTGATACATTCCAAAAGAGCATTTATTATTCAATTAGAAGCAATTCGTTCAAAACGAATTCGTTTGCATCGTTAATTACCATGGCAAAAATAAAGATGAGAACCGCCGCGAGCGCGCGTAGGTAGGTAGGTAGGTAGGTGCGTACGCCGGACACTTTCACAATAAGGACCCGATAGCGTGACGAGACACGCTACTCTATCGCGCGAATGTCGCGCGACCATTTTCAGCCGGGTACATCCAAAACATTTGGAGGTGGCTCATGAATTTGGAACAACATGACAGAATTTACCTCCTTGCAGTTATGGAATCTGCTGATGATGAGAATATGTTGAAAGAATTTTGTGATGATGGTATACATTGAATGCTACTCCTGAAATACTCCTAATGTGATATCATTTTGTTCATTTATACTGCTAAACAAAAGTATGATGAATTTTAAAACAAATAATAGGTGCATTTGATGGGAACCTCTCACTGCACTTCATCGGTGCTTGCACTTCAGCATTAGAACTGTTTCAGTATGTTCATAAACTTCACCAACTGATGTACATTTATAAATATCTTTCAACATGACAATCAAATTTTGGCATTATTAAAATTATGTTCAGGTTATATTCGATGTGATCATCAAAATACAACCTGACTTTATGTAGTGAAGACATCAAAAGTTTGCTTGCAGGAAAGAATCTCCTGCACGCTCGGATAGTATCTGGTGATGCCAAGTGTAGATGGTAAATGAGAATGATTATATTTGACTGTGCGAGCTCATGATACTTATGATCAAAGAAGGCCAAAGAGCTTGAATCGCTCTTAAACAAAACCTTCAATGGTATCATTATTTGGTATGTCATTTACATTGCTCATGACATCAGGCAAGTTTGAATTGAGATATTGAATAAGATGGAAACATGAATGATAAAAAGTGAACCTGAACCTGATGTAGAAACTGTACTGCACAAACTTATTGTTGCCAATGAAGTCAGGACAGTTTGAATTGAGATGTTGGATGTTGGGTAAAATGTAAACAAAATAAATAAAGACAGACCTCAACCTGATGTAGAAACTGCACTGCGGAAAGTACCTACCTCTGTGATTCATACAACCTGAACTATCCTCAATCACTCTGATTGATCGGCTTCTGAATTTCCAAAAAAAATTCCCAAAATAGGAAAAACATACCTCTTCATGATTGGAATAGTCCTACATACAAAGAGATACATCAGTGCAGGCAGATATAATCTGTAGCTTACAGACAACCCCACAAATTGCATAAGTACTGTGGGTTTTTTCGACCTCTACATGATAATTAATTTGGTGAACTTGCAAAATTTCAGCGCGCATCATGCATGCGTCTATAGCTTTGGTTATGTAACGAGGTGATATGTTGATAAAGTAGATAACTGACAAATATGGTATAAGACCTGCGCCCGATTCAAATCACCGTATATAAATGGTCACTATAGCTGGCAGCGTAATTAGTTAAGAATAATTGAATACAAGCCACCCCTTTTTGAAACCCATGAAGATTTGCCTCCCAAACATCGATCTACGCTCTCGCCAGCTAAGCAGCCACGAGTGCGAGAGAGACAGCAACAAGGCCCATCGGAAGGGCCCGACGCCCACGCCACCGCCGCATCGACGAGCAAAGCGGCCCGCCATCAGAGCTACACTGGCCTTCGGCTAGATCACATCATTTTGTCAAAGCGCTTCACGCTTCATCTATTTCTCGAGTCTTTGATCATTCTGAACAATATAGCTGTTGAGGTTACTCTACTTGGATGCACTACAACGACGACGAGAAAGCTTGTTCAACTCTCCCCCGCTGCCCGTCTGTGGCGCTGGGAGACGTGCAACCGAAATTCTCTCTCGCGCTCACTCTCTTGACTCAGTCACGTGCCGCTGATGCTACAGTGCACATGTTTTCTCTTCGTACTCTTGACGTGTATTTTATATCAAACTCAGTTTTAATAGTTTCGCATTGACTTGTGCCTTTCATATCTAGAAGAGCGTGTACTATAAAGAGTACAAGAGGCATTCTTTCATCATCTCAGCATCAGAGCTAATCAATTCTTTGCCTCAATTTACTCTCAGTCTTGACTCACTCTCTGAATTCAAAACGATTCTCTTTGAGCATCTAATGCTCGAGGACAAATCAGACTGGCTGGGTAAGGCTAACGCTTTAGGCATTCCCCCTATTCCCACTGCTTTAAGCAATTCGCTCTCCATCTGAATTGCACGTCATTCTTACTTATGTACATATGTATCTTTTTTTTTTTTTTTCTATCATGATATTGCACTGCGCGCGCCACAATTGCCAATGGTCTGTTTCACTTCTGTCACTTTCCGCACTTGCTAATATCAACATACCTTTCTGTACTTCCCCGTATCAACAATCGCTTATAATAATATGTATCCAAATGTAATATTCCTGAAGAGTCTCATGAGGTTATACCTCCAGACTCCAATAAAGTTTATTTCAATTTCAATTTCAATTTCAATAAATCCTGGAGGAACTTTTCGTGTAATCTGTGAGGAAGATTCTTCAGCATCCCGGCCTGTCCCTCGAGTCAATCCGGCGCACTCCTACAGGTTATGGTCCCACCACACAGTCCAGGTTCTCGTCATGGGAAACCTGCACGGCGCTCGAGGTCGACAGCTCGGAGAACTGGTTGCCACGATCGCCCGAGGATGCAGAGCGAGGGTAGCTCCGTGGATTACGAAGTATGTGATGAGTGAAAAGTGCGGGTGTACCAGTGCGTCTCGACAAGCAAAAGCTTTCGGAACTTAAGCACGTCTCAAAATTTGAAGTGAATGTGCATCGGTACATGCATTACTAGAAGCAGGCGGCACCAAATCGAGCGCACGTTGAGATGCGCCCACCAGAGTTATACACCTAGAAGATGAAGCTCAACGAGAGCATCGTGCCTAGAAGATGAGGCTCACTAGAGTAATATACATAGAAGTTGAATAAGTGAGCAGCAACAGGCACGAGCGTGATCACGTTTTTCCGAGAATCAGCAGCGGGGAGCCGGCGCGAACATGAAGATATGCTCCCGAGTATCCGGAGGGAGAGCCAGCGCAGGTGCGCGCGTACAGGTGGCTGTTGGCTTCTCCTTTGCGTGAGATATTCGTGTTGAGACCGGCGGACACATATCGATGCGTAATTTAGTTACTGCAGACACCGCACTCCGTTCCTCAACAAGAGTGTGTTATAAAGGTTATTCACGAAGCGACATCAGTTAGGCTTGTGCGTGATGTGTATACATCAGCCGGGAGCTGGATGTTATGATTAGATGTCGCCTAAAATTTAGAAGTGAAATGTAACTTGTGATGATTTGACTAGTACGTGCCGAGCGTGCATCAGTCGGACGTCAAATCGAAGTCTCTAGAAGTCGAGTCTATTCGAAACTCAATGAAACGCGGGAAAAGCTTCTCGACCGTGCACGCAGTGCGCGCATCGGTGAAACAAGTTGTGTGTTTCTCTTTCACTCGATATTAGAAGAACAAAATGACAGTTACTGGGATGATTTAGTCAAAGTGCATCGACGTTCGTGCAACTAAGATTTTTCATCCGTGTATTTATTTTCTGGTTGTGTGCGGTCTGTGTGCGTGTGCGATCGCCCCTCTTTCACAACATCGGCTTAATCGAATTAGGTTGGCTACAGTGGCAGGGAGCACGCATGCAGCGAGTACACTTTCTGAAAGTTTATGCACTTAGTTTCAAACGATCTCTACTAAGTTGTACTAGTAGAGCAAAGTTTGAGCTATTTATTCTTGAACCACGACATGTGAAGGTTTCAGAAATTTGGCTATCGCCAAGGAGGTGGACTGTTTGCTGGAAAGACGCACACCCCTCCATCTAGAAGAGAACCTCCCATTCACATGAGAGGATATCACGCCAGAGATGTGATCGATCACGGCATCGACATCACAGAAACTCTCGGTTTTTCTGTCCAGTCGTGCGTTCAAAGGTAACCGGTCCTGCAAAAATTGTTCACTAAATGAACATTGAAATCAGATGAAAATCCAGATCTGGTATTCTCAAATTGATGGAAGATAGAAGTGAGAATAAAATTAGAAGTTAGAAGTAGAGTCAATGTTCAAAACAATTTTTCTTAGAAGTTTAGAAGTTTAGAAGCGTAGAAGTTTAGAAGCATAGAAGTTTAGAAGCATAGAAATTTAGAAGCATAGGAATTTAGGCTTGGACAGATTAGTTGGATGAACTCCTAAAACAATCTCAGACGGATGTTTCAAAACCAAAAGGTTCATCATCGAGACCTCATAGGAAACTCCGCAGAGATTGGGGGAGGAGAGAAAGAGGGAGTTCACCCTAAACACTGCGGAGCTAGAAAGCAACGCATAAAAATGTAGAGTCGACAAGATTAGAAGACGGCATTTAGAGTCTCGAAGTGGTTCACTCGACCCTGGCTACTCAGGAGTCCCAGAGTGCAAGAACTAGTAGTCACATCTGAGAAGTAATATTTAGAGTCGACAAAATCAGAAGACGATATTTAGAGTCTCGAAGTGGTTCACTCGACCTTGGCTACTCAGGAGCCTCAGAGTGCAAGAACTAGAAGTCAAATTTGACAAGTAAAATTTAGAGTCGACGAAATTAGAATACGGCATTTAGAGATTCGAAGTGGTTCACTCGACCTTGGGTACTCAGGAGTCTCAGAGTGCAAGGACTAGAAGTCAAATTTGAGAGGTGAAATTTCAATGGTTTGCTCTAATACCGAGAGGTGTGCCTCTTGATTGAAACGGAAAAGCTGCCGTTCATAGAAAGTAGAAGTACCAAGTGAGTTAGAAGAGTGAACAGCGTAGATGAAAATCATGCAGTTAAAATAACCTCAAGAAGATGTAGAACGGTGGAGACTCGCGCTGAGCCATTTGGAATGATTCCACTTTCTTAGAGGAATATTCTTTTCAAAAAGGAGGAGAGAAATCCTATGGTGTTACCGATCACCACTGCTGTGCAGGGTCATTCGATTTTCATCAATTCAAGAATAGAAGTTGAATATCTGAAACGAGAATTTGAAATCTTGTTAGAAGTGCCAACCTCGTCGATTTGAAAATCTTATCAGAACGATCACCTCTGAATATGTTCGGAAACTGACTAGAAATAGTTTTCGAACTCCGTGAACGGTGTAGAGGATGAATAATGGAAATGAAATCTAGAAGTCAAGCCCTAGAAGTGGCACACCATATTTGTTGACGTGAGTAGAGGAAGTTATGGTTTTTACACAGGAAATGTTCAACCCGACGAATAATTTTGAAGTCCACGATCGAGATAAATGATCAATGAATCTGTCTGAAATTTGGAGTGTGATCCATCAGATTACGTTCCTTAACTTGATCGAAGAAAGTTTGGAATGGAGGATCAATCTGATTGGCTTAGAAGGTATATGACGAAGCCTCAACTGTATGTCAGATATCTAGAAGTTCGACAAACAAACTCCTCATCAGAATAATTACCACCATGTTGATTTCTCGCAGATACAGGTGTGCAGGACTCTTTCGATTATCTTCGGTGTAATCTCTGGACATATGGCGTCTAGATGGAGCGATTCGAAGGTTTTAATAGTAGTTCTCGAAATGAGCAAAACCGTGTTCTTGAGAAAAGAATTTAAACTTACAGCATGCGTGTAAGAGAGATAATCGGATTGAATTCAGCAATTCCAGACGAATATTGTTGAGCCAGAAGAACCAAAACGCCCGTGCGCCATAGAACTGAAGCAAAATCTCCTTCTGGAATTGGGAGGGAGAAGAGAAAAGAAAGGAAGAAGATGCAAGGCAGAACAAGTCACGATAAGACTCAACTTAGAAGTGTCCGGCAAGATCAACCCAAAATTTTTCCTGGAGGACGGCGCACTTCGATACTGGTTTCGAAACTCCGTTAAGGTGTCCGGCCTGGAGAAATCGTCGCTGGTAGATATGACCTCAGAAGATATGGTTGTTTTTGGCTTATGTGATGTGGTCAATAAACCCTTCGGGGGGAGGCATCGATAAAAATTGCCTCGACGGTTGTTTTTGGAGTCTAGTCACGTGCCATATGGCACCCTGGCACCGGAAGGTCCAGGAACCCTGGGTATATTCAAGTCCAATGAGATACTCGCGTATACCCAAAAGCCTCACCAGATCAACTAGAAGTGAGGAGATCACGATGAAACTAGAAGCCACGGTCAAATCAGAAAAATCTGAGAATCGTGAATAAAAGTTTTCAATTTGAGAAACTCAACGAGGAGCTGAGCACAGCTCAACTAGATGAACCGAGTGTCTGTCTGAAGGCAACTTGTAAAATGAAAGTCGTAGCACTTCTTGACACGACATATTTTGTCGATCCTGGAGCATCTTATCCCTGGGGGTCGATTTTAAACACTGGTCGTGCGCCGCTCGACCACTCGCGCTGGCCGCACGACCAGCGCGGATAGCGTTCACGCGCGGAAAGAGCATACGGAGTTTCTATGTCTCAATGTCTCCCGGTCTTTCTGCTATGCAATGAGATTCAGAAATTGTCACGTAGAAAATGAGTCAGAGGAGCTGCACGATAATTATTATTCATACTAAACCGCAAAAAAACAGTTTTTCATTGTAATATGAGGTTATATGTTGGTTCTCTCTTTGTAACCTCACAATGAATTTTGTGTCTGATATGGTGCAAATGTGATGTGTGGTGATGTGCCTCAATCCTCAATAATGAGAGTTGTGGCAACATTTTTCCACAGGTTCTCATCATGAGCATGCTGTAGACTTCTCTACCGAGAGAACAAAATTTTGTTGTGGGCCAGCTCAAGCAGCTGTTTCAAAGAATCTATGGAAAGAGTTTTTGGCCTCAATGATGCTGGTCGACAAATAAATTCCACCTTACTATCCCTTAAAATTTGAGCATTGGTTTGGAGTAAAATCAAAAACTCATTACTTTGCTACAATCTGAATCCATCCATCCTAATGATTCAATAGGTTTGTTTATTCTTGATGGATCTCATGTGTCTCTATTATTCAGAGAATGTGATGATACTCTGAGCGGAAAGTCTGATGATGAAAGTTGGAAACCCAAAAGAGTATGAAACTTATTAGTCATAGCGTGCTTGGATTCTCAAAACAGTTGGGCATTGAGGTAGACTCTCTAATATGATCCTGGTATCATTTCATACTCAGATTTTGGTATGAAAAAAGCAACAAACTTAAGAACAAGAAACCTAACAAACTTATCAACAAGACGTAGAGTCAAGATTCACTCACTATCAAACACAGCTATTATATAGAATTTCTTGTAAGAGTGACCAATAAAATTGTATGGAGATTTCTCAATAATTCTAGGGTTGGTTTGAGTGTGGTGGCTCAACGGGGGTTTCAGTCCAAATTCAAACAATCTATTCATCCTGACCTCAAACTATATTGCCCAAAACTGATTGAGTTTCAATTTCACTTCCATTCATCAGAATCAGTATTCATAAAGGAGATAATAAGCTTTTTCTGCTGATCTGAATTATTTTCTGGAAAGTATGGAATTCAATCAATATCTAGATCCTCAATAGCTATTGGCTTATGCAAGGACACAGTAGCATTGTTAAGTGTGAACCATAGGATGATGGGATATAAGCACTGTATTACCTACTCATGAATTTTATTCATATTATTTCTAGACTAATGTACGATCATCTGGTATCAATAAAGTTCATCGTATTCAGGCCAAGGACATTATTCCTGGATAACTCACTCACAATTTTGTTGGTTACAAGAGATTCTATTAGATAGCTGTGTTTGATAGTGAATGAATCTTGACTCTACGAAAGATGTACTGTCTTGTTGATATAAGTTTGTTGCTTTTCTCATATCAAAATCTGAGTATGAAATGATACCAGGATCATAGAGTAGTCAACCTCAATGCCCAACTGTTTTGAGAATCCAAGCACGCTATGACTAATAAGTATACTCTTTTGAGTTCCCAACTTTCATCATCAGACTTTCCGCTCAGAGTATCATCCCATTCTCTGAATAATAGAGACACATGAGATCCATCAAGAATAAACAAACCTATTGAATCATTGGGATGGAGGGATTCAGATTGTAGCAGAGTAATGAGTTTTTGATTTTACCCCAAACCAATGCTCAAATTTTAAAGGATAGTAAGGTGGAATTTATTTGTCGACCAGCATCATTGAGGCCAAAAACTCTTTCCATAGATTCTTTGAAACAGCTGCTTGAGCTGGCCCACAACAAAATTTTGTTCTCTCGGTAGAGAAGTCAACAGCATGCTCATGATGAGAACCTGTGGAAAAATGTTGCCACAACTCTCATTATTGAGGATTGAGGCACATCACCACACATCACATTTGCACCATATCAGACACAAAATTCATTGTGAGGTTACAAAGAGAGAACCAACATATAACCTCATATCACAATGAAAAACTGTTTTTTTGCGGTTTAGTATGAATAATAATTATCGTGCAGCTCCTCTGACTCATTTTCTACGTGACAATTTCTGAATCTCATTGCGTAGCAGAAAGACCGGGAGACATTGAGACATAGAAACTCCGTAAGCTCTTTCCGCGCGTGAACGCTATCCGCGCTGGTCGTGCGGCCAGCGCGAGTGGTCGAGCGGCGCACGACCAGTATTTAAAATCGACCCCCTGGTGCATGAACAAAAATTGGTCACCACACCAAAATCATCGAGTTCAGATGACCGTTGAGGAAGCCAGTCGATGACGTCGAGAACATAGGAGCTTGAGCTTGTCCGGCCGTCAGCAACTTCAGAAACGTCAAAACATACAAACTAGAAGAGACCTAAGTACCCGTATGCCGTTTGCCCGTGATATAGAAAAGCAATAACGGATCGAAATTGTGAAAAGTTGGATCAGTCTTGATTGCTGCCTTTGAATAAATTATTCGAGCGAACCAAAACCGTTCCTCGGTTTGAAATTGGAAGTTTCATACGTGAACGCTGCAAAAGTTTAGGAAGCTCTACAAAGAACGATGCGCACTCGTGAAGATGCATCGAAATGGATGGGAACCACAAGTTGAAAACTTTGATGACTGCCGTGAAGTAATTGAGGAAAATTTTAGAGGACAGAGAGCGCAGTGGTACGAAGAAACACATGGCAGAAACACACGGAAACTACATAAAACAATGCGTACTAGGAGTATCAACATAATGAACTTAGACGCGTAAAATAGAAGAACTAAACTTATACTAGAAGACGACACGAACGCAAGAACGAACCCACGCACAAATTTTGGGGTGAAGTTCGTGCGAAAAGCTAGAAGAAAGATTTCTTGTCTATTTCAGGATCTACCCAAGGTTCCCCGGACCTAGAAGACACCAACAGCGAGAGTGAAACCAACACCGAGAGCGAAACGTAGTTTTCAAGCATTCTCGGCGTCTAAATCAAAGCAGAGGGAGGGAGTGTTGAGGTTACTCTACTTGGATGCACTACAACGACGACGAGAAAGCTTGTTCAACTCTCCCCCGCTGCCCGTCTGTGGCGCTGGGTGACGTGCAACCGAAATTCTCTCTCGCGCTCACTCTCTTGACTCAGTCGCGTGCCGCTGATGCTACAGTGCACATGTTTTTCTCTTTGTACTCTTGACGTGTATTTTATATCAAACTCAGTTTTAATAGTTTCGCATTGACTTGTGCCTTTCATATCTAGGAGAGCGTGTACTATAAAGAGTACAATAAATCCTGGAGGAACTTTTCGTGTAATCTGTGAGGAAGATTCTTCAGCATCCCGGCCTGTCCCTCGAGTCAATCCGGCGCACTCCTACAATAGCTCAAATAGTTTATTCATAACTCTGTGTATAAGTCATTCACCCTTCTCCCTACTCGCGTCGGCGAACCAAAAGGTAAATTCAAACATAAAATCATTGTGTGTCAGGAACCTAGTCGGTTTCCAACTAGCTCTATATATACTCCGCATATGGGAGTATATACGTATACCATATAGGCATAGCTGGTATTCTAACATATAGATGTACCTTGTATTGTAAGCTATAGATATACTATGTATCTTAATGTATAGGCATACAGAGAAGCGGAGACTTCGAGAAGCTAGGAGAAGCTCCGAGAAACCACGAGTAGCGCCCGCGAGTCTAGACGAGGGGTGCAAGGACAAAGCGCTGCCGCGCCTCACCTGCATTTCTCCTAGCCACGAACGAAGGAGAAACGCGGGGTCTCAGAGAGTATCAATAGAGCTCAAAAGCACTGACAGGTGCCCTTAGAACCGCACTTCACCGCGAGACTCCGTCGAGTACGTTTCGAGCTCTCTTAGAACCGCAGTTAATCGCGAGCCTCCGTCGCGTACGCTCGTCCTTAGAATCACGCGCCGGGCTTCTAGTTCTCAGTACGAACTCACCTATCGACCTGACCACGTCGTTCATTAACGCCATTCCGAGTCGAGTACCTCAGCCCTTGACGGACTCCACTCAAGTAGAATCAACCCCAGTACATTGTAAAGTCTCTCTCTCATAACTGTACTTTCGGACTAATAAACGCAGCTCTAGGGATTCCCTTTGTATTTATTTGACTTCCGAATTTCCACCTACCTACCTGTCGAGTCAGGACTCCCCAGGTGCAGTATAAAAGAACCCACGTTACTAATTCCCGTAACAAACTGGTGTCAGAAGTGGGATACTGCGTGGTAAAATTCGGAAAATTTTTTACCGCGTCAACCGCGTCGCGCTTACCTGATTCAACCGCATACAGCTGCCACTGACAAGGAGGAAGGACAGGAAGGATGTTCGTCTGGCTTTCCTGCTTCATGGTCTATGCAGCATCTGGGTAAGTAATTTTATAATTTTCCCAATTTTTGTCCCTCGTGGGGAGAGTCGCGAGGCACAGACTTGAATTTTCAAAAATTTTCTAGAAGCCAAATACAGTCGAATATTATTTCATATCAGTGCTTATTTACGAAACAACGTAAAACGAAAATTATAATTAAACTCCCTTCAAGCCAATAATTCAAGGTGATAATATTTTACTATATACGATAGCTCGAGCCGAGCTCACCCGCAGACAGCAGGTGCCCAATAGCGATACTTTTCAAACTCGCAAACATTTTTCACTTTCGCCCAAACTTGTACTCTTAGATTGACGTGTCATAGGGAAATAGCAGCTATAAATTCATATAAATCCTTGAACCCAAATAATAAAATGGCAAATAGCCGCGGGGATAACGATTATCAAGACACGATGGGGAATCTTTCTGATACCGCGGCAGGAAATAATTCAGATGTTGAATTTGAACGAGGCACCGGAACTTCTATCCCTTTAAGCATTACTAATGTGGATGGTGTTATACATATGAAAAAATATTTTGGAAAACGATCAATGGAAGGCGATCCCAAAGCCGAAAGGGTCATGCTAGCACTTATGGCTGCTGATGTCGGGTTGCAACAGCCGGGTGGATTACATATGGAAATTGCTCTTCGCGATCTGAGTCGTATGCTTACGACCGAACCTGAATACTTTGAGGACGGGGAAATAACGGTATTGATGGATTTGAGAGAATTCCTAGAACAATCACATAATTTAAACGGGGCGCGTGTAAAAGTGGGGGATATACCTGACAATAATGATTATGATCGATTCCGAGCAGAACGAGTAGCTGCGGAATCCTCGCGATACGACAGACGAATACAAAATAAAGAAATACTTAACGAACGTGACGCAGATACGCGAAACTCTAATGATAATAATACCGAAAAATCTACGGGCTTAACTGAATATACAATGCCGGGAGAATACCCGTGGCCTCTCGTCAGTGATGATGGATTGCAAAGGCGGTTTGATTATAGATCCAGCCTACGGCCATTCGGGGGCCAGGATGCTGAGTCGCAGAGGTATGATGGCCAGGACCCTTGCTCCATGCATGAGGACATAGGGTCGCGCTTCAGGAATCGGCCGCATAGGGTCGGTACTGAATTGCATAGGATAAGTAGGCCTATGTTCCGTAATCAGCTCACCGAGAGCGCCGATGTGGAAACGCGAAAGATTGCCCGCCAACGACTACCGAACAGTCAAGATGCGGAGATGCATTATTCAAAACCTAATAAGACCGCCGGCCGACCGCTCACCGGGAGCCTTGACGCTGAGATGCATTATTTAAGGAAATCAAACCAAATCGAGCAATCCGGAGAGTACGAAAAGCCACGTGAACGTAATATAGAGAAAACCTCGTTTGAGAATCGGATCAAACGACGCTCACGCGGACAAGACCCGTACGACGACTTGGAAAAATCTAAACATGCAGATATCGACGAGACAGTTTGCGATAGGTTAGAGATTTATAAAAATACTACATACGACGTGGGCATTTACAGACAGGGTTATTCTAGGGATAGCTGTGACAGTTCAGACGAAATAATTGAAGACAATCAATCCCGACGCGAACCTAATTACAATATACTTGGAGATGCAGATAATATCAGGACTGAATTGAGAGTAATACAACGAAATCTGAGAGAGAGTGTGGCGGAATATGGATTGCGAATACAATATATCCATAATCGTTTGCTCATGGCATATCATACAAATACAAACCTCGGATATTGGGAACGCGAAATATATAAACAAAATGCAGATGCTGGAGCCCTCCAACGATTTATCTCTGGACTATCAGACTCGCTCAGAAATCGAGTCCGGTCAACAAATCCCTCAACCTTACGAGATGCAATCTTCAACGCGATAGATTTCGAGAATCAAACGAATCTGCGGGGTACTCCCTCTTCAAAACTTTCCGGGAGTAGGGATGATCAATTGGAGGATATGATCGGTACTTATTTAGAGAGAAAAATGAGAGAGATTGGACTACGTGAGTCTATTCTTGAAGAATCTGCGACTATACAATCATCACAGACTGTGGTTAGGTGTGGTTATTGTCGTAGGCTAGGACATATTGACGAAAACTGTTCAAAAAGAATACGAGATTTAAAATTTTGTGGTTATTGCCGTAAACAGAGACACGATATGAATGAGTGCCGTAATCTGAGAAACGCATTAAACGCTGGATTCATTCCAAAAAGTCGAGTGGAACCATCGGGAAGAATAGGAGATATTCCATACCATTATACATCGCAAAGATACAATCCTTCGAATCGAGCAGGTCCTATGAGGAATCATTTTCATGAAAATGATTTTCATAAAAATCGGGGTTATGCCAGAAATTTCCGCGGTAAAAACACTTATAGAAGAGATATAAATAGAAACGAGAACTTTTATGAAACCAATCGTTCACACAATTACGCAGGATCTATGCAAGAGAACATATATATCCGCGACTCCAATCAATCGAATGATAGGAATTTGAGGGATTATAAGCAACGCGAGAACGATTGCGAGGTGGATTGTGACAATCAAGATTATTATTCGAATAATGATCAAGGAGATCTTCTTGAACAGGACGGGGGCCGAGACCAATTTTTGCAGGATCGCGGACAGGAAAATACACAACAAGATGATAGAAATCAAAACAAAACCGTAGAAAATCGAACTCAATCTCCAGATTCTGCGGATGCAGACTCCGGTGCTGAGATCGAATGAGCAATTGATTGAATTATAGAGACCCAGCGATATTTTTTTTCCAGCTCCATTTTGGCAAGGAGTGTTAGAGAACGGCTATAAAGAGGAATATATCACTAAAAGTCGGAATCACTGAAATTAATCATCAGTATTTGCGGGGCACGCAACGGGTATTTTAAAATAAATTCATCGGGAATTATGACAAAGAATAAAGTCTTCATCACACATTTCTGAAGAAAATTGCATCAAATTTGTAGGGGCGAATAGATGACGGTATCCAAAGCCTGTTAGATTAATAATTCATACAAAAATAGTGTACTGGCAAAATTTATAGCAGTTCTATGCGAATAAATCTTCGACTTGAGGCAATATTGCCGCAATCAGAGCTAAATCTGGAAATAAAAGCAAAGCTAACGGTATTCACGATTCAAATTACTCTCGTCTACTGCAGATACGGTAGAAATATCTCGGATCAATGACACTGGGATGCTTAGGTGAATTGTGTCGAGAATTATGACAAAAAAATAATTTCCTAATAATTTTGAAGTATGAAGTAATGAGGATTGAACTGAATGTAACGAGAGTTAACTTGGACGTAATTGGACTTACGGTTGAGATAGCTTATGGGAAAACTGGTTAACTTTAATAGAAGAATACATAATACAACAGTTTTGTAAGCTACAAAAGAAATTGTGGTACGATGTGGCGCATCACGTAAAGCAAACTTCAAATCATGCAATTGTCGTATCACACAGATGATATCTAACTGCAAAGTTCTCTTAATTTTTAATATTAAACGATGTAACTGAGACCGTGTTGTATCGATAAATAATACGAATTCAATGAGATGGAAATTACACACTAGAAAGCAGAATCAGTCAATATTATCATGTCTAAAAGCCAAATGCACACTCCATTGTAGTAAATACTCTAGTTCCCGTTGAACGAATACAAACAACAGACCACTTTCACACATGAATAGAACGGCACAGATATCAAATAATCTTTGCAAAAGAATTCGAGAAAGGGAATCTGTAGGTCAAGCTCATGTTCTCGACATCTAAAGCTAGAATTATTCCACTGTACCTAAAAAACAGCCTAGAATGAGAAAAATAAAATGTGAAATAACTCCAAAAGAATTTGAAAGGACGAATACCCCGTAATCGGAATAACTATTCATTGCACTATGAACGATCCTTGAAGGAATAACAATTGAAGAGATTTGATTTCACTAGTTATGAGGCCAGAGTGCGCTTTTAGAGAATTGACAATTCATATGGTTGAAAAGATAATGAAAATGATCATTCTTGAGAATACTTACATGGTTAACATAAGATTGGGGCGAATCGCCTGTGATTTTGGACTTTATGCTGAGGTGAATCATTCATGAGGCCAGAGTGCGCTCTTGGAGGTTTACTTGCTTATATGGTTAAATATGTGATAAAAATGATGATTTTTGATGATGGTTACATGGTTAACCGATGGTCGGGGGGAAACACCTATAAATCTAAAGACTATGCCAAGAAAATCATTCAGGAGGCCAGCGGGCGCTCTTAATGATTTGATTGCACATGTGGTTGGATACACGATGAAAATGATGTTTTAGGGACATTCTTATGGTTTATGTGTCATTGCGAGAATTGTCTATGCTGTCGGAAAATTTGCTAAGAAGAATCATCTTTGACGCCACAGTGTGGGGCGTCCTCAAAAAATTGCTCATTCAAATGGATGAATAGTAGGGAAAAGATGATAATTTTTAGGGGTGTTGGTACGATCAACCCGTAGTTGAGACAATCGCTCATAATTTCAGAGTTCATGTTAGGGGGGATCATTTGCGAGATTAGAGTGCTCTCAGAAATGAATAATTTATGTAGACATATAGACGAAAAGGATGATGATTTTTGATACTTTCGGAACCCCCCGATGTGGTGGCCCCCACACGGCAGTGACATTTCCGATTATGTGAAATATACGATGTGATAATTATTTAGATAGGTAGAGAACATGAAACAATGAAATATATGATGTGATTGAAGCTCGATATATGGGATCATTGATCGATCAGCACGCTCTGAGAAAAGATTGTCTGAGTAGTGGAGGCTCATAGTTGTAGAAAAATGGAGCGTGTGCTCTTACTAGTAGGGGATTGAAAGATGAGCCTACCATTGTAGGGAAATGTGGCGTGTGTCCATTATTGCAGAACATTAGGATATTTTGGATTAGACCGATAACATAGGGCAGCATAGGGAGATGGGTTCGAATCGATGAAAACACTAGAAGAGGTATGGGGATACTTGAAATGTGCATTAAAAAAATCAGAATTGATAACCGGTTCCGATGAGATCGAGTGCCACCGGAGTCCGCAAAGGAAAAGATGAATACGGGAATCGCGTAATAGTGGATTAATGAGCGGCTCAGATGAGGATACGTGACACTGAGATCCGCAAAGCAACAAACAAGTACGAGGAGAGAACGAAGCTAGATATTTTTGATGATGGATTTTGGAATCCTGTAGGTTTTTAGAAGAAGAAATCTTTTTAGAATTACTTATGCTGTTAGACTCTTAGCTGGAAGAGTCGGCATAGGGATCGAGACCCACAACGAGATGGGCTACATGAATAAAACTCAACTACATAGAAAGAAGAATTGTGAAATAATTACACTTGGAAACTACGAAAACGGGCGTTAGTTTCAATATTGTTGAGGTTTTACGCAGATTAATTGTCACATGTGTTTTGAACGAGAACTGAGCTCATCAAATTGAAAACGTGGTCGAACAAATACCTAACAAATGAAATGTGGAAGATCTATTGATATTATAAACAGCGGATGGTATAAGTGTTTTCTGGAACTAAGGCATTTGGCTCAGACAGTGAACTCCATCTTGCAATTATTTGACTGTTGTAATTAATGTAAAATCTCGAGTTAATCGGTGAAAAACGAAGCTCACAACGAGATTTAATGGTTTAGATGAATAGGAATACGCTATTCCCGATGAACTCAGCAATTTTTAAAATATTCAGTAACCGTGGCCTCTACTCCGGATGAATAAAACGAAATCTGTCGTGGCGAAATCAATATCAATGCGCGTAAACTCCCTTGTAAGATTCAGTTCATCTCTTCAATGCGATTTAATTCATTTCCGTGATAAATAAAATATAAAACTTCTTCAAATACTTCCTTGTAACAAACACTCATTCGGACGAAAGGGAATTCATTGTCCTCCTCATAAATTGCACCTAAAATAATCATATTAAATCTTGTCAAGTGAGATTGACTCATATGTGAATTCACCAAAGGATAAATGGACGTGGGATTCAAACGATTGATTACCTCACTTATCAATAATAAAATGGGAAGCAAGCTCATCTGGTTTTTGTGAGAACCAATGATAATTTGGACGCATTAGTTACGTCAAAGTTGCGAGAAAATTTTATACGAACAAAATGATACAGTAGAGAAGCGGAAAATATGTTGTTGGATGTTCCATGTCCCTCTCACAAGTTCCTTAGGTTCTAACAGTCTAAAAAAAATCTGCTTTACGGACGATTTCCCCAGCTCTGTAAGTCGTTATTGAGTCAGCTCACTGAGATGCTTGAGGTATCGAGTTGAACTCAAAAGTGGTGACTTGAGTCACTCACGGTATCTTCAGGATACACAGAATGCTATATAGCGTGGATATATTAGTGTAGGTGATGGCCAAAACAGTACTCATAAAAGAGTGTGACTGGAGTATCTGCTGGGGCGAATCATCTCGCTTACGAATTTTAAATCGGTGTTTCTCGATAGAACGCTATATAGCGTTGATATACTAGTGCAGGTGATGGCCAAAACAGTGCTCATAAAAGAGTGTGACTGGAGTATCTGCTGGGGTGAATCATCTCGCTCACGGAAATGAAATCAGTGTTTCTCGATATGACTTGGTCGCGAAACTCGCCACAATGAAAATATAAAACGCCAGGTGATTTTACAGCAAACCCAAAGGGTGATTGCGGAAAATGAAGCTGCTGAAGATGGGATAAATCGACTGTGAAACGGAACTAACAATTAACTAATCTGACTCCAAAATATTCCAAATAACTCAACCTCAAAGAGAAATGGATTACTTCCACTTACTATTTTTCTGGTTGCCGCGCGGAGTAAAATACCGAGATTCGTATCAACATGATATGTTATTAGGAGAGATAGAGTACGGAGCTTTGATGTAGCTTCATCGCAAAGCAGCTGAAAAAGCTAGCTCGATGTTGCAGACAAATTTCGATTGACCTACCAATCACTAGCCAAGATTGTTTTAGCACTCGTGGGAAGATCCGGGTTTTTTTTGCCACAAACAATACTGAAGAGGCGAACCAATAATCTCACCTCCATTCATTTGGTGAACGGAATTATAACTTACCAATCCCCGGGAGTTTGAATCAGAGAGATTGTTCGATTATTTCAGAAATCTTTGGAAAGTAGATTTCAGGATTCCTTCTCTTCCATTCTAATCAAATTAATGAGTGCGATAATATTGGCTTATAATTCTGAGATTCAAAAAAAAATATCTAGTAATTTCTCCGTCATGATCCTGACGAATGGGAATCAATATTATTTTTACGGTGAAACACGCTGGAAGTAAGTGAGCAAATTTTATTGAGGGATTATGAAACTCACATTCGAGGGCAACATACGCAAATGTTCTTCGTTCATAAACGTCTACAGGGGATTTAAACTCGATTTTTTTTTAATGCGGCGAACGGACGCCACATCTATCTCAATTCATTCTTCTAGTTGTCGGTGATCTACATATAAATTACAAAATCACAGAGTATACGAAGATGAAATCTATAGATAGCTTCTTGCGCTTATACTAATAATTTTTGAAACAAATAATGGATCATTCCAAAACTCATTTTGAAACTAACGAGGGAGATGAAAGAAAATATTATTTCCAATAGTTTGACTCGCCTCGATTAATCTTTGGTTCAGGAAAAAAAAATCAAAACATTCAGACCTTTTAGGATAAATTTAACGTACGAATACATTCGAAAATGTTTCCACCGATGCAAATAAAATGAGACAGGGACTTAGCCTGAAGGTTGCTTATAAAAATGGCTGCGAATACGTTGATCTACGGAAATAGTCCAGGTGTCTATCCATATACTTACGAAGCAATTAATGGTCGCTATTACGGGATGCGAACTAACCCAACAGACACTCCGCAAATTCTGATTCTCGTATAATGAGAATGGTTGGAGCAGAAGCAGGCAAAAGAATCATATGCCTCAGTCTAAACTCAGGTTCGTGGCATCAAAAATATACTTAGAAAGTTCCATCATAAATGAGGGAAAATTATTGAACGAAAAGCTCTATGACAGTGTAGGCATTAGCAGTATTTCAACTTTTCGTAACGCGAGAAGGGCTGGAGGGCAAAGGCTCAAGAATAATTCCAAAAAAGGGGAGGTCAATCAAGCAAATGAGAAATTCATTGCACGATCTGTCACTGCATCTCACTCATTAAGAGGAACAGTGGAGGACATATAATGATAATTCACAATATTTGAATTGCCGAGAAGAGCATGGTGGTACGTTTGAGATTGCTCCTTTTTGCACAAAATATTCGATGAAAAATCGTATCTTGCGTATAAGATAACTATCATCTTTCCATCAATCACGTAATACTGGAGTTAGTCCATTGTATTATTAGAACACGCGATCCACCAATCACTGAATCACAAATACGGGTTGGATTTAAACATCCATATCACTCAGCACAGAAACCGCGCGGTGATCCGTTTCTGCTGCCCTCGTACAACGCGACGAGCCTCATTGCTCGACGATGCGCGCACAACACTCGATCAAACTGACAATCACTGCACAATTCTGACTTTCCCCACCTAGAGGCACTAGACCGCGCGGCGATCCGTTTCTGCTGCCTTCACGCAACGCGACGTATCCCAGGCGATTGCTTGACGATGCGCGCGCAACACTCGATGAAACTGAGAATCACCGCACGATTCTGACTTTCCCCACCTAGAGGCACTAGCTCACGACGCAACTCTCTCCATCTCTCTCACTTTCGCGAGACGGTATCATGAGAAGGAACATAACCTCCTCAAAGAGCATGGTCCCGTGTAATAGTTTTATAGTTCGCGTCTCTCTCAAATCGCATCCTCCAACTAATCATAAAAAGTCACGTTGAGTGAAGAACCCGATTTCAGAATATTTCCAAAATTCCGAGCACTTATATACACGATAAATGGCCATGTCAACCAGTCAGGGCAGCAATGGGCAACAAGTAGCACCCTGCAAACCACAAATGCGCGCCGGGGCAGCTGCGTGGGCGTCGCCTAGCCATAGTCTTTGCGCATGACCACAAATGGCGTTGGAGTTGGAATAACAAGGGGGGCTATTGAATATTCGTAGAGCGCGTTGAGGAGTCTCCGAGCATCAGAAAAGCAGTCATCCGAGAGCTTTATTGTACATATAATCTTCACTGTTGATATGAAGTACAATTACTTCTGCAAACATGCTAGTTGCTTCTATACATAAATCTGGAACTTGATTGAAATGACAGCTCGACCCACATATCACTGCAACACAAAACATATTTTGGTCAAAAAAGTATGAAAGACAAATTTTTGCAAAAGTCGGCATTAGCTCAAAGGCACCATACTACATCATTCATTAGGGGAATCTATACTACGATACAAAATTCCAACTTTCTAAGTTAAGCAGTGGAGCCAGAACATCAATATACAGCATTGCAGTTAGCACCGATATCTTCAAAAAGTTCAAATTAGGATTAGGGAAACAGAATTTCTTTCAGAAGTAATTAGTACCTTGTCTGTACATGATAAATTGCCTTGAAACATACTCCACCGGATTACAAAAGTTGAGGATGATTGAATCAATTTTCAAGGAACTAGGCAGTCTAGCATTTTCCCTCACTCGTTCCCAAAGAGAAGTGAAAATGGGTCTGAGAGACAGCTTTCTTGAAAATTCAGCAGTAGCCCAAAACTAATCATACTACATCTTTCTCTATGAGGATTTATACTACCATACGAAAATTTCAACTCTCTAAGTAAAAAATTGAGGCCAGGACACCCAGATATGGCATTGCCAGTACCACCGATATCTTCGTGAAGTGCAGTTTAGATCTTGGGAGACGGAATTTCTTTCAGAAATAGTTAAACATTTGTCTGCACATAATGAATTGCTCTACAACATACTCTACCAGATTATGAAAGTTGATGATGATCAAATCAATTTTCAAGGAACTAGGCAGTCTAGCATTTTTCCTTACTCGTTCCCAAATGGAAGTGAGAATGGGTCTGAGAGACAAGTTTTTTGAGAATTCAGCGTTAGCTCAAAACTAATCATACTACATCATCTCTTATGAGATTCTACGTGGTCATACAAAATTTCAGCTCCCCGAGTTGAACAGTGAGCCCAGGACATCAATATATAGCATTGCAGTTAGCACCGGTATCTTCGTAAAGTGCAATTTAGATCTTGAGAGACAGAATTTCTTTCAGAACTAATCAGATACTTGTCTGTGCACTATAAGTTGCCTTGAAACATACTATATCAGGTTGCAAAAGTTGAGAATAGTTGGATCAATAACCAAAGAGCTAGGTAGTTTAACATTTCTCTCTACTCGTTCCCAGAGGGGAGTGAGAATAGGTGTTTACGACAACTTTTTGGAAAAATCAGCGTTAGCTCAAGACTTACCATACTACATCATCTCTTATGAGATTCTACACTGTCATACAGGATTTCAGCTCTCCAAGTTGAACAGTGAGGCCAGGACATCAATATATAGCATTACAGTTAGCACCGATATCTTTGTAAAGTGCAATTTAGATCTTGAGAGACAGAATTTCTTTCAGAACTAATCAGATACTTGTCTGTGCACTACAAGTTGCCTTGAAACATACTATATCAGGTTGCAAAAGTTGAGAATAGTTGGATCAATAACCAAAGAGCTAGGTAGTTTAACATTTTTCTCTACTCGTTCCCAGAGGGAAGTGAGAATAGGTGTTTACGACAACTTTTTTGAAAATTCAACGTTAGCTCAAGACTAACCATACTACATCATCTCTTATGAGAATCTACACTGTCATACAAAATTTCAGATCTCCAAGTTGAACAATGAGGCCAGGACATCAACATATAGCATTGCAGTTAGCACCGATATCTTCGTAAAGTACAATTTAGATCTTGGGAGACAGAATTTCTTTCAGAAATAATGAGATACTTGTCTATACACAATTAGTTGCCTCGAAACATACTATATCAGATTACAAAAGTTGAGAATAGTTTGATGAATGATCAAGGAGCTATAGGCAGTTCAACATTTTCCTCTACTCGTTCCCAGGGGGAAGTGAGAATAGGTCTGAAGGACAGTTTTTTGGAAATATTAGCATTCGCTAAAAGCTAATCATACTACAACTTTTCTTTCCTATAGGAGCGTTCGGTGGCTCAGTTGGTTAAGTGTTGGGGAGCGCTTAGTCGGCTGAAACTCTGGGCGCTCGAAGCGGCGCGGGTTCGAATCCCGGTCGGGCCAGCTCGGAATTTTCCTTTGAGGAGGGGAATTTTTCGGGTGATGTTCCCGGTCGGAATAAGAATCCTGCACTGCGACTTACACGACAAACAACACCCACATAAATACACCACAAAATTCTGAAAACTCAAGATTCGTCTGAGTACTAAGGAAATCCTGAATACTCGCGCATTGCGCAAATAAAGTCCGTTGATGGCTGTATCAGGAGGGGTCCCCCAGGTGTCCCCCCGGAATGCCAATATACACACACATACATACACATACACATACTTTCCTATAGAAATTTATACTACCATACAAAATTTTAGCTCTCCATGGGAAATTGGAACCAGAACAACCATTGGAAACTGAAAATTCAAGTAATGGATCACTCTAACTCAAACCTCCAAATGCTATCACATGGTACTAACTACTATTACCTGTATGAGACATTCAAATTGTATACCGACTGGTTGACGAAACATTTATTGACACTCATGCTGTATACGCCATGCCAGATCAAAATATGTATGCCTTTCAACCACAAAGTTGGTATGCGTATCAGAAAAGTTTAACATTTGCTCATAAGTTGGCAGTAATCTGGAGGAATAATACATATTGAATGACGCATCTAATCAACTCATCACATTTTCCTTTGATGTATCAAGTCTTATGGTCAACGTAGACATATATACAATCCCGTTTCGAGTCAGAGCGTAGACATATATATAACGCCGTCTCCAAACCGGAGTGTAGACATATATACAATGCCGTCTCGAGTCAGAGAGTAGACATATATATAATGCCGTCACCAATCGGAGCGTAGACATATATATAATGCCGTCTCCAGTCAGAGCATAGACATATACATAATGCCGTCTCCAAACCGGAGTGTAGACATATATACAATGCCGTCTCGAGTCAGACGTTGACATATATATAATGCCGTCACCAATCGGAGTGTAGACATATATATAATGCCGTCTCCAGTCTATACCTGGGACTGTTATTAAGTACTCTGGTGATCATCGGTGGGACTTCAAGATAAGAACCAGGATATGCGTCAAAAGTGAAAACTACTTGAGTCCATAGCAATGAAGTTTTGTTCAAAATAATCTATCCAACTATAATTCCTGGCATAAGTTTGGCAATGAGAATGACTTTTTCTCCTCCATCACCACTGCTGTCTGACGTCTGACATACCTGAAAATAATAAACACAAAGTATTGAGTTCTCTTGATAGAGATATAATAGTGATATGTAGAATTGGAAGAATACTTATCTGATATACAAACTAGCCACCGAAATGACAGCTAAAACTTGTCATTCATTATCGTAACACTGAGAGCAATCCCACGACTGTCTGCTAATCTGCACTACAAAACTGCGACTGAAATTTCTGCTGGATGAGTCTGCGATAACGAACTGGTACAGGCACTGCGTCCAGTGGAGTACGTCCGCGCATGAGACTCAGAGTAATAGTTTGGGATTAGGGATATTAATGAATAAATAATTGCGCTCAAGCTGGCAAGTGGAAATGCGAATATTCACTATCGCGTTGGGCCTACACTGAGGCGTTCAAATTCATAAACAGGTGGGATCTGATATATGATTTAACGCTCATGCGCAATGGCCGAGTATTACATACTTACAAATAGAACGAGCGACAATCAGGTTCGGTTGATTGCGTCCGATTCAGGCTCTGTTTTATTGTATTACTCGTCAAAATAAGGGTGGCCCGGAATAGAAACATGGGGGACTAAGGCATTTAAGCAAGTTTGACCTAAATCATCATTGATTTCTCACTTCAGCTTGATGAAAGACATTACAGGGCGCATTACAAACCGGTGTGAATAATTAAAAGTTATTGACGGATAATCGCATAGATTCCGAAAGGAATTTTCTCTCGGTCCAGTTCCCGAGGAATAAAATAATATCAATATTACCTATTTTTGAGCCAAATATACGGCAATTCTGGGAGTAAATCAAAGATACCTCAGTTTAGGTGGCTCCTATTGGAAAACTGGAGATAAACAAAGTAGTGTAATCTGTCAAGATGCATCTTTTTCCTCTCTTGTAATTTTCCGCAAAACCTAACCTATGTTCGACTTAAACGGTGAAAACTATTTTAGACCATTGAAAATGAATTTTCAGCAAGCCCAAATGTTGTTGGGTGACTGGAAATCAATCCTTGCGGGCACTGTTTGGCAAAAACATCGAACCTTGAGTCGCTTGACTCTAAGTATATGCACTGTGAACGGTGTTTAGCTAGGCTCAAGTTAAATTCTTCACGACGAACAATGTAATCTATTACAGAGTGATGAAAATCAGCAACATTGATCCAATTTCTGTCAATATCAAGGATGCTTTCTTCGTACCTTTCATACTAGAAGCAAGAGTCTGTTGCCTGGGGGGTATCCCTTATCTAATCGTCAGAAGATTTGTTTCAGGAACCAAGCAGCAATGATGAAACTCGGGACGCATGAATTGCAACCACACACAAAATTGTCCAATTTTCTCAATCTTTCAGTAGAGGCTGACACTAATTTGATCTGATTTTGATAAATCTGGATGGATGGATCCATGCAATTTCAATTGTGATCGAATTTCAAGGAGAAGAGAGAATTTTGGCAATGTTTACCAATTCAATGGAACCAATGAGATAATATTGATCATCGATAAAATGAGAGAATGAATGATAGATCAAATTCTGGAAAGCAAGGATTGGAGGAGCATGGAATAACCAGGATGGAATTGAAATCTCTGGATAATTGAACTATGATCATGATGAAAACGGTATTCGAACAGTGACATTCTACAGAATATGATTGAAATGTTCTAACTTGAAGAATCACCAATTAATGAGAGAGAAAACAGTAATTATTGATTCGCAATATGATCGAGAACTCGCTACAACGGAAAAATACTGACAAAATGGAGATGTACTCAGAACTGCAACAATATGAATATGTTATCTTGAATCTATTATAACTATCTTTCGAGGGAGAGACTTAGGTAGTCTGTAATCTTAGGTTTATTTAATAGTATTTTAGAGTTAAAATGTAATTATGTAGGAAATTCGAGTTAGAGCATACTTTAACTTTTCATTAATTCATCATGGATATTATATTTTGATTAGTTGAGCTTTATATTCATTCCATTGCAATGTTTTCAGCAAATTATTAGTCTACAAGACCTTGATGTCACATGGATCATCCCATGTTTACTTGTCCCGTCAAATCATCCTATCTTTGAAATGTATAGAATCCATCGACACGAGCATCGAGCGTAGAATCATTAGATATCTTTAATAATCTTCCTGTCCACCGGAAAACTTCCTGTAGGCCTAAGACCGCTCGATAAATTAGCCATCCTGACATACCAAACACAATTCTGAGAGTAATAACTTAGCTATCAAATCACTGATTTGTTTCAATCTTGTATTGGACAAAATTCTGACCGTAGGATGTTATTAATCGAATTCACGAAGATTTCTTGAACTTTCATAACAATAATTAATCGAAAGTTGCCTTTCATCGGCTGAATTGAAATATTAGGGCAATGAGATGATCATCAGATTCCATTTCTTGAACTTCAGCTTGTAGCCAATAATGTATATTTTGAATACTGCTTTTGAGAATCAAGTAAAATCTCCGAAATCAAGTCGATACGCAAGAAGGAAATTATTGCAACTGGGATTTTTGATATGCTACTCTTAATTTCACCGTATCTGGAACGATAGTTCAGAATCCTAAGAAGTCCAACTCGCGAAGGTATTTCGAGTACAACTTATATATCCAGCGATATGAGGGAAGAATACGGAAAAATGTAAATTTTTTTTTACAAACGAAAATTTGTAACATTGCTCAGGGGAGCAATGAATGCAGCGAACGGACGTGTCAGGAACCTAGTGGGTTTCCAACTAGCTCTATATATACTCCGCATATGGGAGTATATACGTATACCATATAGGCATAGCTGGTATTCTAACATATAGATGTACCTTGTATTGTAAGCTATAGATATACTATGTATCTTAATGTATAGGCATACAGAGAAGCGGAGACTTCGAGAAGCTAGGAGAAGCTCCGAGAAACCACGAGTAGCGCCCGCGAGTCTAGACGAGGGGTGCAAGGACAAAGCGCTGCCGCGCCTCACCTGCATTTCTCCTAGCCACGAACGAAGGAGAAACGCGGGGTCTCAGAGAGTATAAATAGAGCTCAAAAGCACTGACAGGTGCCCTTAGAACCGCAGTTCACCGCGAGACTCCGTCGAGTACGTTTCGAGCTCTCTTAGAACCGCAGTTAATCGCGAGCCTCCGTCGCGTACGCTCGTCCTTAGAATCACGCGCCGGGCTTCTAGTTCTCAGTACGAACTCACCTATCGACCTGACCACGTCGTTCATTAACGCCATTCCGAGTCGAGTACCTCAGCCCTTGACGGACTCCACTCAAGTAGAATCAACCCCAGTACATTGTAAAGTCTCTCTCTCATAATTGTACTTTCGGACTAATAAACGCAGCTCTAGGGATTCCCTTTGTATTTATTTGACTTCCGAATTTCCACCTACCTACCTGTCGAGTCAGGACTCCCCAGGTGCAGTATAAAAGAACCCACGTTACGAATTCCCGTAACATGTGAAAACTGTGACATTCGAGCTAAACTCATTCTTATTTATTATTCAATTTAAATATCGAATACGTACTATTTCCCTAGATATAGTACGTAACAAAGTGGCGATCCTGCCAGCGCGAATACAGAGAAGTGTGAGTGAAATAATTGGAAAATAAGTTTAAATAACGAAGAAGAAGGAAGGACGCGCCAAGCCAAGCCGTCCCCGCAACTCGTAGCGACGCCAAGCCGGACCCAAAGAGACGCGCCGCTACTGCAACTGGCCCAAAAAACTGCATCGTCGCAAAGCGTAAGCCCAGCCTTGATTCAGAGTGACCTCGCGATTTTATCGTGTGCGTGATTAAGTTTTTCAAACGTGATTCGGAACTTTTCTAGAATAATGAGTGAGTGTAAAAATGATGGAAGAATGATCTTGAGTATAGCCATGGTGAAAAGAGAAAGAGAGAGGGACGGCCATTTTGAAAATGTCGAAATGCGTCCCTTTGACTTTTTGGCATCACCCCCACAACACACACAGTCTAGGCATAGTACACACGGTCTAGGCAATCATGCGAAGTGAAGAGACAAACAGATGAGTCACTGCGCTCAAACATTTTAGACACTTGCTTTTCTTAGCTGTTCGAAGAAAAATTTACAGAGTTGAGCTTTCGGAGGGAATTACTCCACTTGATGCAGTTATGTGGTTAATATTTTTTACATTCCTCTCATATGCTGGTACTTGATTATTACAATTATTTACCTAACTCCAATCAATTTTGAAGATTACAAATGTAGTTTGAAAAGTTAGCGCACACTTGAAATATTTTTAGTTGTTCAGGAAAATAATAGAGTTCGTTCTACAGGATCCATAAAAATATTGAATATGATTGAGAGCATTATATTGGAATTGCACTATTATAGCTGAGAATGAGAATTAGATTTTGAAACAGATATTTGATTCAAAAATCTTGAGATATATAAGTGAATAAGAAAAAATAATATACGGCTTCATGAATACTAACGAACTGCCTCGCGTTGCTCGGCTTGTAAATGTTCCAGAAAAGTGTACGGGACCCTGAAAATGCATCGGTAAGTCGAGTAATGATTGAATTTCCATTCGAATTTAGTAGTTCATCATCTTTGTTTTGAGATGTTTTTTGGTTTGCACAACTTGATATGTTCAATCTAACAATGGGTCTTTTACGCTTTGTTGGCAGAAAATGTCCCTTTTTGAGGAGATTCGAGTCCGACCATTTGTCTAACGTTATTCAAAGATTGTTCATAGACATCATAATCCCAAAAATGTGTTCCTCAGTGTAATTGATATCTCAATTTATGATTTTGTATGTGTTTTGAACTCCCCCGTCAGTTTGGACTTAACTAGTCCGTCGAAGAATAATGTGATTGAAGTTAGTTCAATCATGGAATTCTATGGGTTATTCCATATCTCGATGACTTTCAAACAACGGGCAAATGCTCATCGTGAGGTTTAATAGTTCAACAAGGAAGAACATTCAAACATTCCTCATAGGTACAGATCTTAAACCATTGCGAAGATAAACAATAGCTCAGATCACATAAATTCAGAATAAACAATCTTCGAATAACTCGACATAGATAATTGAACTAAAATCTCAAAAAAATTTGACATCTCTTCTTCAGCAGAACTTGAAAGACTGATTGTTGGATTTAAATGATCACGTTGTGCGAATCAGAAGAATTTGAAAACATACATGATCAACTGCTGAATTTGTAAGACAATTCAATCTTTTTTCGAATTATGGGAACAATCTTAGAGCCCAATAAACTTGTAGGGAGCATTCACAATCCGAGTAACGCGAGGCGTTACGCTATTATGTACTCACACACCCACACACACGCGCGGATGCTTGCACTCTCACACACACACACACACACACACATACACAGAGACACACACACACGACCACATACGACATCTACTCGGAAATGCACCAACCCTTTTAGACATACACATACACACACATAAAAACATCCATTCATGCTTTCATTCATTCTCACAACAGAATACGTCTATTTATCTACTGAAAACTAGAAAACGAAGCTCCTGATTTGAGATAAATGTCCTTAAACGCACACACACATACATGCAGTCACACACATACAGTCATGGACAAACACACATACTCACACACACGCACACACACACAAACATTAGTCATAACTCATCACCGAAGACCAGATATTAATATATATATATTGTGAAGCGCCATTGCGGCGCTGATGAGACACGTAGTGATATAATAGATCCATACGCAAACATATATATACATTCCATCGACGAGTAATTCGGCGTTCCCCCTCCAGACACCCCCGAGTTGAATAGAGGGGATGAGGTGGGGAAAACGTCTATTGACCCATGCTTACTGCTCGACCTCCAGTCGTCCTTGCTATTGCCTCCTCCCAAACGCACAACAACGCGCGGAGAAGAGTCATACGTTAGAGAGGAGTGGGGAGACTCTTAATCGTGCGCGCTCGCTCACCGGTCTGCAGTTCTTCGCTTGCTCCCTTCGTGGACGCATGTACGCGCTAAAAATTCAACAACCTGGTATTCAAAGGGAAGCAGATAGCTGTTGAGTTTTGCGCGCACAGTCACCGCGATCATTATACAGTCCTGCGTACTCCCTGTCTGAAGAAACGTGTGACCGGTGATTCATAAAGGAAAAAGATACACGGGCGTTAGTATATCATCATCCGCCAAGAACAACCTGCAATCATTAGTTCACAAGTCCAAGAACAAGAGGTCTACGGCGGTTGCAGGTGAGTGATAAATCTACCAATTACAAGTTTTCGATGGAGACTTATAGAAATAGCGATAATAAACTCAAAAACTTTTAATATAAGTACACACAATCCCGACGGTTTGGGGACCTTTAAAATTTCTTGAAAATGTTGCGCGAATTAGCCAGAACAATAACTCACACAATGGAAAATTTGAGATCCTACGCGATTTCAGCAGGATAAAATTATTAAAAATGGGAATTTTGAAAATTTTTGTGCGATTTTGGGAAATCAAAAATGTAAAAAATAGAAATTTCGAATTTTTTTTCGCGATTTTGGGGAAACAAAAATATAAAAAATCGATTTTGTTGATCGATGTAGGTGGAGAATTGTGATGAATCTTGTGGTATCGGTTCTCCTGGGCCTTGGTGGCAATGTACGGAGCTCTATCTGGGTGCATATGATGAGTAATTGACACGAAGATACACCTAAACAACTATCATTATTGCAGAGCTCGCAAGGCCTAGATTCAAATCTCGATCTTGTGATAGATTTAGGTGGGGAATCGTGAAATATTCTCCGTCTCTACTTCCTTCATTTACTGCATGTCCATAGCCTAAACATTTTTTCATCAAGAAACAGTAACGAATCTATAATACATTGTCTTGATTCTCGTCACAAGAAATACTGTTCAATATTGGACGTATTTTATTCCTTTCTCTCTTTCCTCACAGGCACAGTTCCAGTCTTTCCTGTACATCAGACGGGAGCGGAGCGATGCCAGACATGCAGGCGCCACTTTGCACGCGCTCATTCGGTAGCGCGCCTCTACGAGGAAAGATTATCGACAAGTGCAATCTAACATTCACAGAGGGCAAGTAAATTATTTCACCCCAAATCAAAAATCGTAGACCAATATTCTCCGTTTCTACTCCCTTCATTTACTGCATGTCCATCGCCTAAAAATTTTTTCATCAAGAAATAGTGGAACAATAACAAATCTATAGTATATTGTCTTGATCCTCGTCACGAGAACTACCGTTTAATATGAGACGTATTTCATTCCTTTCTCTTTTTCCTTACAGGCACAATTGAATCATAGCAAGATCTCACGACTACAATATGAGAAGATGGACAGTTCCTAATCATCCACAGCCGGTCACACGCAGGATGTCAAACGTGGAAGTACAACATAATCACATGGACCTGGAGATGGGAATATCGCCGTTGATCAAGAACACCAATCCAACTCCAAACCAAGATATAATTCAATCGAGATGCGTTACTTTAATATGTGGGTTGAAATCATCCACCCCTGTTACAAAAGAACCGAACAAAATTTTTGATTAGATATACAAACATGCATGAATATTCTTCGAATTTTCACTACGACTATTCAAATCACTTAGACACGTCGTACAGTTGTGATTCACATTATTTCATTGGAGATATTCAATGTTATTTGTCTTTCCATATTTTGCTCAGAAATTCGAGACATTGCTAAAATCATACTATACAGTCAAAATATTTTGATGTGTGCCCTGCTTACATCATCCAACTAAAGCCAATTTTGTTGCTCAAGAAGATCAAGTTATCTCCGTCACACATTTTTCTAAAAAACTTCACAACAACATCACACTCCTCACATCTCTGTGAGCATCAATTATATATTTACAAGTTGCAACAGTACTGTATGATGCCATGGCTCGCATAGAGATCGAGACTTTCATCTCTGAGATCGACAGAGTACAAATTACTGTTCCCTAGCTAATGTGAATATAGAAGAGTCAGACTCACTAGAGATGGTGAAAAACAACACAGTATACTAACACCGCTCTTCAACATGGGGTTGCTGGATTTCCTCTGTTCTGAACATCGATTTTTTGGCCCGATATTGGACAACCAAATAGCGTGTCAGTTTCATCTGAACATGTCTCCATTCAACTTCTGTGATGAAGAGTTACATTGCTACTCAAAACAAATAATACTATACAATTACACCCACGCATCTTCTCATGAACACGAGACGGAAATGATCGATCAATATAAATATATATGAATTCCAGTAAAATGATTATCATCAGAGAATCTCCAATGAAACAATATACTGTGAATGAGTCAGTTTTTAGAGAATTAGTCATTCAAGTGGATAAAATAATATCAATGATTGTAAATGAATGGAATTGATACCAAACAATAGTATATATTCTCGTGCGAATAAAATTATCACTTAACGTATCATGAGTTTTTTCAGAGTGAAATGTCAACTCGATGAATTTTAACAAATTAGGATAATACCACATTTTTAATGATAGTCGAGATAAGATATTTGTATTTAGTCGAGAAGAATATTTTTCACGCGCCGTATGTCACATTTATCTTATATGTAATCATAATATGTCAATATCTGAATTCTGAAAAATTGAATAAAAAAATACGAACTGGTTGGGGGAACGTTCCCGACCATCTCCTGTGTCCATTCACTCCCTCTATCAAAAGCTGTCCAAGAAAAGTACAGCATATTATCACATTGGTTTTTCCAATCATTCTTGAATTTCATAAGTTCTTCTAATTCCAATTTCGAAAAGATCAAAAATACATTACAAAGTAACGTTAACTTCAAAGAAAAAATCAAAACGTCACATTAGATCTTCTGGTCAGTTGTCGATTTTCCGAAACTTGTTCGATTTCATTTGCGGAAAAATCAACAAACCCTTACGAAGTATTAATCAGAAATTTAATGTATCTTGAAAAAATGAAGTCGTTCTTCTCAACAATTCAGATTTCGAACACGAGTCCTTGAACGCTCAATTTTATTGAAAACTAATTTTGCCTATACATTTAATCAATCCACCCCATTATACATGTTTTCCAGAAACTTCACAACAGCATCACACTTCTCACATCTCTGTGAGCATCAATTATATATTTACAAGTTGCAACAGTACTGTATGATGCCATGGCTCGCATAGAGATCGAGACTTTCATCTCTGAGATCGACAGAGTACAAATAACTGTTCCCTAGCTAATGTGAATATAGAAGAGTCAGACTCACTAGAGATGGTGAAAAACAACACAGTATCCTAACACCGCTCTTCAACATGGGGTTGCTGGATTTCCTCTGTTCTGAACATCGATTTTTTGGCCCGATATTGGACAACCAAATAGCGTGTCAGTTTCATCTGAACATGTCTCCATTCAACTTCTGTGATAAAGAGTTACATTGCTACTCAAAACAGATAATACTTCACAATTACACGTCAATCTCACTTTAAATACTTACAACGGGGATGATCATAGGCAATAAAATAAATTATATGGTCCAAAGGAATCAAGAACTCTTTTGAAATTCATATCTTTCAATTGTTATTCCATATGAAAAACTTCCGTGATCAAGAAGTACATTAATGATTATCTTATGTCAATGTAAATCGTGAACAAGCACGATATATCAATTCAATTCTCACTTCACGACTTCATTGATCAGAATATATTTAACTGGATCATAACAGTCACTTTTCATCATCAAAAATTTAGTATCAAACTAGTTTTTCGTCTCAAATGACTATGAATAGTGAATCCTAGAATCCATCCTTCACTAATTGAAAAAAATAACGATCTCGTTGTCAATATTCTTCCAATCAACCCCCCCCCCTCCCCCCGTGTTAATCCAATTTTCCTAATATAAGCATTCGAGAAGTACCGACATCGCATTTCACCAAGTAACTTAGCAATCTTTCACATTCCAAATGATTGTTTGATTCTCACTTCAATATATTTTAGACGAGTGTCAAATCAATTTTACAATCTTTTCAATTTGATCACACATTTCATTATATTAGACCAATCAATCTTTTCAATGTCAAATCCTTAGTTCTAGAATCATTTCGAATAATCGCAGAGTTCAAAAATGATGTCCATCTCACTGTGGACGATTCAATAAATTTCAAATCTTGATCATATCACCTGTTACTCAAAAGAATCGAATATTATCATAACCATTTTCCGCATAATCAATTCAACCTTGACAAGATGAAAATCGGCCTATCTCAAATGTCAAAAAATACAAAAAAATATTAAAAAACAATTCAAATAAATTAATTTCGAACACCAAAATAACGTCACATCTGAAAGTAAGGCAGCCCCGTAAGCCGTAAAAAGTTACTCGGCTACCTTCGATGCTGACAATGACGGTGTCTCGAATTCTTAAAAAAATCATCTAAAAAAGCTATAAAATCGTCCCCTTTATACACGTAATACGAATATCTAAAGAAATTCCATAAAAATCGATTGCTCCTAACCTTCGCCAACGGATTCGGAAGCTTGGGCAGTGTTCGAAAGGGCTCCGTGAGACCGATCAGCGACTGTTTTCACGGCAAGAATTAGTAGCAAATCAAATATATAATATCAACTTATAAATACATATAATAAAATCTAAAATACATATATACAAAACTCAAAGACACGTCAAAAATACAAAGATGACACTTAAACACGTATTCTATACATCGCGGATAAATCTAGGGACATTCGATATCGCCTAGGGACTTTTCGTGCCGTCAAGGTGGCAACACTGGTTTTGATTCTATGTTGGCAAGCCTGGTATAGGGATTTTGTGGGGGGAGGGGACCCTCCATGTCTCTTAATTTAGATAATAGCATGGTTATTACAATGTAGAACTCTATACTGATATCTACTATCTATCTGAAAAATCTATCTGTAACTATTGCTATTACTCCATGAACATCACTCGACAGAAAACTTTTGACTTCTCGGATCAGTATATGGAGAAGATGGGCATACTGGCTAGCTCCTCATCAACCCCAAGTATTGATTCAACCACTTTAAAACTATCTTATCAATACTCTAGGAACTTGATAACTGATCAGATATCTGTATTCTCACCTTACGTACTACAATGAATTCTTCATGTTGCCACTCGAATAGTATCTGAACTTATAACTATGTAGTGTTAGCATTTGGAATATTGGAGAGTATGCATGGAAAGAAACTCATTGGGAAAAGGATCACTCGAATAGTTTGTAATGAAAAGTATTGACATGAAATGTAATATTTTGACACTAGTAGAGAGTTTGATGATGTTTGAGAGAATGATAGAATGAATGAAAGTCCGTTCTTTAGCATCCCACAGGGCATAATGCGGGACACCTTCATGAGCCAGGTGAGGGCTTTGACCAAGACAAATTGACAGTGTGACAATATGATGAGTAGAAAATTTGATAATGTTTGAGAGAATGATAGAATGAATGAAAGCCCGTTCTTTAGCATCCCACGCAGGGCATAATGCGGGACACCTTCATGAGTCAAGGTGAGGGCTTTGACATATACAGACTGACAAGACAAAAATGAAAATGATGATGAAAGTTCGCTCCTTAGCATGCCACAGTGCCAAATGCGGGAAACCTTCATGAGTCAAGGTCAGAACAAAATAATGATGAAATGATGAAATGATACTGATTTGAGTTCGCTCCTTAGCATGCCACAGTGCCAAATGCGGGAAACCTTCATGAGCCAAGGTCAGAACAACATAATCAAAGAAAATGAAATGATGAAATGAAATGATATGATAACAGGCCTGGGACAGATTGGACTGGAATGAAAGAAATGATGAGACAAACATGAAATGATGAATGAGAATAAGATGGCTATTATACTGACTTGATAATATGATGAATTTGGTAAATGATGTGGTGACAGAGCAGTCGACTTTAGATATGACATCTGAAATATGAACAAACTTCTACGTAGAAAGTAGTGAAATGAACTGGTAATGGGTAGTAGAACATCATCAATATCCTTCTTGACTACTATTTCATATAGAAGCAATGTATAGTAAAGACACGCTAATAACTTGGATGAAGTAATATACTTGAATAGGAAAGAGCCGAGAAAGTAGTATACCTCTGAGATCTATCTGAAATGCAATGACTCACATGCCAGCACATCACTTCTAGCAAAACTACACTAAAAACACTATCTACTTCTTAAACTGATTAGAGATTTGAGTCTCCAGCCGATATAAACATTCATTCACTTATTTAGGTATTGAATACTAGACACTTTTATATTGAATAGCTTTTCACCATCATGATCACTACAATTGTACTTGAGCATAGCTTATATGTTGATATACAATCAGAAACGAGAATCACTGGATTATCCGAGAACTTGTTTTCATATAACACCTAAAATAGTTAGTCTAAAATTTTGATGAATGGATGAATAGCTTGATGGCTACATGACATTCTTGAAATGCACATACAATAACAAAGCAAACCACTCACAACACACTCTATGGGGTTTGAGTTCATTGGGGATTCCACAATGAAATTTCACAACACTATGAGAAAAATAGAATTTGAATGCACGAATGTTGGGAATAAGTTCTTTTCCAAAGCTGTCATGAACGAATTTTGATACATTAGCTGAAAAAACAGACTCATAATCTCATCTGACATGTGTTCTGCCACTGTCTGCTTCAGCCTGTACTATGCAGGGGCGTTTCATGAAATACGTTATAGTATGTTACACATAAGGCCACGTTCACAGTGTAGCTCTCACCCGCGAATTTCTCATGCGTTCTGATAAGACTACTACCTAAGTGATTGTGTGAGCATTTGATGAGTGCGAGTGACTGATGTTCATGAATATTTCCTGGATTTTCTTTTAAATCACGTGATAGATTTCAGCGAAAAACAAATGATGATCGGATCAGATATATTTGTGTCTCTCTTGAGATTTGTGTTCCGAATATTCGACGGATAGTTTCAGATTGAATGCCATTTCAGCTCTTTCGAGAGGATGAATTCAGAAAAGTTACAGTATAACATTGCCATAATATACATTGAAACTTTTAAGCATTTCCATGGTATATTCTTGCTAAAATTGTCGGTTTTGCTCTAGAATTTTAGCTTTTGAAGCACAAATAAATCACAGCATATTTGATCCTACAGCATATCTTAGACGGATTTAATGCATTTTGAGACATATCTATACAGTTTCTCACGACCTTTCGAATGTCAGTATTCCAGCTAGAGCCGTCTGCTACAATTTTTCTCCTTGCAACATTTGTAATTTATATTCAAAATATAGCCAATCACGTATCGTTTATTCAGATTAGTTTTGGTCAAGAATTCAAATCAAGAATGAGATGTTTAGATTGTGAGGATGTATGAGTGAGAATTATTTTGCATCGACAATACGGATAAGATTTTGAAGTAATCAAATGGTATGAATGATTTGTTGCTGATTTTTGTTGTATGTATGAGCGGAGTTATCGCTATTCACCGTCGGATTGGGGATATTATTCGCGAGTTCTAAATAGTATATTATGTGACGAGTGCGCAGCACGAGTCGCAAACGACATTTTCTAGCTGTGCTACGTCGGAAGCGCGACTTTAGACGAGTCCTCGCGAAGCGAGGACGAGTCGAAAGTCGCGCTTCCGACGTAGACAGCTAGAAAATCAGATTAAATCGAGTATAGCATTTGAAATTGAAATTTTTCATCTCAGTTGAAATTATCGTATTCGTTTTATGATATAACCAGAACAATAGGCTCATTTGCTTCAAGAATTTTACGATTTGAATAGTATTTTGAACACAACCAATTGAAATCGCGGATAGAAAATCACACCCAATTTTTGGAGTATGGAAATCAATGGAATGAATTATTGAAGTTGCTGTTTTATATCTATATAATTGAAGTTGTCGTTTTTCTGGAGTTTTTAAAGAACCGTGAGTCGAATTAGAGTATACTCATTTATATTAAAGATTCACATCCAACAGGCAAGAGTTCAAGATAAAACAGTTCTTTCATCTTTTAGATCCAAGAGAAAAGTTCAATCGCTCCAAAGCTCAGGGATTTTGAGCATCGAATAGTACACTCGGGAGGAAGGTAAACTGCAGTGGCTGTGACGGTCAGTGACCGATCGAGATCTTCCGTCTCGTTCGCACTCATGCCATAACCCGTTGAGTGCGAGAGAGACGAAAGATCTCGAACCAACACTGACCGTCACCGTGATGCAGTTCACCTTCCTCCCGAGTGTACCTTGAACACGATGTTTGGATCACGAGTAGGAAAATCACGTCCGCATTTACTACGGTAAAGAGAAATAGATAACCTGCATTCTCAGAATTTGATGAAACTGACGTTGCCACGTAGATTTATCGAAACATTTTTTAGTTCGAGTAAAATTACAGGAGGTTAAATGACAAGATTTCATTTTCAGTAACGATACAGATCGACAAAATTATAATTCTCCAACCTAGAATGATTGCTGACCAGGATCTCGTGGCTATTGAATATAGTAATTTTGCTCTTTCATTATCTTTTTCTGAAAATCGTCGTTTCAAATTGGTTTTCCGTTTGCTGTAATGTTTCGATCTAGTAGATTTCTTGGTTGCTTGCCAGATTTATTGAACATATTTTCTAAATCCAGTCGGTGCACTTCAGGAGATCTATGTTGAGAAAGAATGAGTGAGATACAAAACTGCTTCCGTCAAAATTGGAGATAGAATTATTGTACAAGATAGAATAAATCGACATATATTATGCATTAGAATTGAACGAAAATTCTATATTATTTGGAAAATGAGATTTAGGGTTGTAATGTTATCGAAAATGAGTTGATATTCATCGAACTTCAACTTGAACAAATGAAATTTTGGATACTTGCAACTACCCTTTTCTTAGTAATTCTTTCAATTTCATTATTCTACGTAATCATTGGAATATTCATAAATAAACTGAGAAATGCAGTTTCAAACTTCCGATATTCTGAATACAATTTTTGTAAAATATTAACAGCAAAACTTGAGGCCCTTATGTGAAAATTCGTAAAATGCTCCTGATAATATAACTTCAAAGTTCTGTTTGCCATTCAAAGTTCCTACGAAAAATCAGACGAATTTCTGCGCGTTTCAAAATTATTCAAGTATTTCGAACATTCTCATTTTGTCGAGATTGGAGAATTTTTAACATTACACTGTAAAAAAAAGTTCTTGCAAAATCGCTAACTACTACGTAGGTTACTAGGGCACCTACGTTCAAGGCAGCAATTTCACCAAAAATTAGCGATTTTGCTAGGAAGAATCTCGCGAATTTACCTGCAGAGGGAGCCCGTTTAATGCGGCCAGATTTCACCAGTTTTTAGCGATTTTGTCATGAATGCGATTGAGAATTTATAAAACTGAAAAAATTCAGAAAAAAATACGGGGAAAATCGTGAGCGTGTATTTTATCATCCTTAAAGATTGCTCATTTCATGGACTATTTATCCATGTAGTTCGGATAGATTTTTTGCAAACACATGGAATCGAGAGGCGAGGACTCTATCACATCATATCAGCGACACGATGTTTACACTATCATAACCTAAAAAACTTAACTAATATCTCAGCTTCTCCTCGGCTTTCGGATAACATGCGCGCTTGCAGGACATGTAGAGACATTTATACTACTCTTGGGGTAATTCGAGCTAGAGTTACACGATTACCCCGGTCAACTTTTCATCAAAGCTTGCAGCAAATCAATGACGATAGGCCAACCTCCAAAGCCGGCTTATCTGACGCCGAGGGGAAGCTGATAATGCATCACACAGCAATTCGTACTACACAAAATGATTCTACTCGCGTAAATATTCAACACTTTTTTTCTGTTGAATTTACTATCGAAAAAGGACCAAGAAAAAATGTATTGGGACCGGCCGCCGGGTCACCCGGAATCGGTCCTCGCCACCTCAGATTCAGATCTCTTCCGCACCCAAACACAATGCGTTTGGTGAAGTTGTTTATCCACAAACAGCGATGATTTTAACCTCAAACCCATAAGCCCCGGCCACCGCCACGCCGTAATCAGCTTTTGTAAATTCGCCACCCGGGCGCTGTACTTTTACCAAAGATTAGCGATTTTACAGCTTTGAAAATTAGCGATTTTACCACGCAGAAGGTGGGTTACCTGGGCACCTACGTTCAAGGCAAACATTTTACTAATCATTGGTGAAATTATGAAATAGTAGGGTTTTATCCAGAAAACGGATAGGGAAAAGTTCAATAGTTAGCGAAATCGCAGAAATTTTTTTTTACAGTGTATTTAGGCAAAAACGATCATGTTTTGTGAATTCAATTTGAAGAGAAAATAGAAAGAACGTACATGATAGTTGTGATTAATGATATTGTTGCGACGAGAAATCAATTAGTAATATATGATATGGTTTGGGATCGAAGAAAAATTATGAAACGAGAGAATAATTAGCTCAACTCGTTCACATAAAATATGTTATATAGAATGTTTGCTGAAAAAATTGTTGCTGAAAAAATTGTAAACAATTTTTTTTCGTAAGGGTGGAAGTGTAACGAGGTGATATGTTGATAAAGTAGATAACTGACAAATATGGTATAAGACCTGCGCCCGATTCAAATCACCGTATATAAATGGTCACTATAGCTGGCAGCGTAATTAGTTAAGAATAATTGAATACAAGACACCCCTTTTTGAAACCCATGAAGATTTGCCTCCCAAACATCGATCTACGCTCTCGCCAGCCAAGCAGCGGCCCAGCAAACTACAAAATCCCTGAGGTATTCTTGAGGGATTCTTGACTCATCAATCTTCAGGTATTCTTCAGGGATTCTTAAATGCGCCACCGAAAGTCATTCTTGAGGGATTGTCGATAGGTTCGCGAGACGCTCTTGGCGCGTTCTTGAGGCGTTCTCGGGACGCTCGTGGGGCACTCCTTTTGCGTTCTTGAGACGTTCTTGAGGTATTCTCGAAGTATTCTTACAAGAATGCTTCCGCAAAATTAAAAGATATCCATAACTTCTTGATGTAAATAGATAAATCTGAGATCTCCTTTTTTTTGCGTGGAAATTTCATTTCAAATCCACTTATCATTCTTATACTTAACATTAAAATTTTTCAGACCTATAGATTTCGTAGTTCAGGACTCAATGACAGGTTTTTTCGACCTCTCAGAGGTATATCTTTCGACGTTGGGCAGAAAATGCTGTCTCAACATGAATTTGAATGTTAAAAATCGTATTTTTTTTTGCGAAAACTTGAATGTATGTGAGTAATCCCGCTGAAAGTATGATTTTCCGTGTTCCAAGCTCGCCCAAGTTTCTACGACTTGGAATGCACTTTATAGGAATTTCTTAGGGTGTATTCTATTGGTGCTCAACTAATTTAATAGTTTCTGAGATGATCATAATGTTCCTGTATTTTATAGTGGTTGATAAAGGGTCGAAATGTCAATTCCGTCCCCTGTAGACATTCCCTCTTTCGACTCTTGCATTCACTGCAACGCATATGCAGAGTCAAAAACCCCTATGCGTAGCTATGCACTTCGATTCGTAATACTTCAAATAACATAATCAACCACTTCGCGACTCAAATTGAACCCTCAGCTCGCGCACGGCTGTCCAATATTTTGAAGACGGGTTTGCACCGAAACTGCTTGCACAGCACTAATGAGATCGTCAAAGTTCCCGATCGTGTACGAGCTCTTTGAAACCAATGAGGTTGTCATCGAGAAATCCAAATACACCTAATCCTCGCGCAACATCAGCCGAAAATTCGAATCTGCAGCCGGGTGCACCACATAAACGTGTTTTCCAAATAGCGTACAAAATTTTCGGTCGATTCCGTCCCCATGTTGTGCTCCTCGCTGACGCGCTATATCGCTTCGTCGAACACATTTTCTCGAAGTATTTGGTTGCATTAGAGCCAATCTATGCGGAAAAGAGTCTACGATTACTTGCCGAGCTGTGGAAGTTTTTTTTTTGAGTCCAGATGTCAACTTCGTCCCTGTCAATTCCGTCTCCTCGGCAATCCCTTAAAGTGCACATATCTTCGTCCGATTTCACTTTTGAGATGCGTAGCTCTAGATACTCCTTTTTCGTGCTCAAACAAGTGTAAATCAACTGCTACGAGTCACCGAAACTCGTCTGGGACTGAAATAATTTTTTGACCCAATAAATCACTCATTTCGACGATTTTGGCCCCAAAAAATCACACTTTCGGCGGAATCACCCATATCAGGATAGCCTCAACGGGAATTCCGAGTACACATTTTGAAGGCCCAACTAGTTTTACATGGAACCCACGCAATCCAGTCCGGATTCTTTTGGGGGGCTATTTCGTATTTAAAAACAAGCCCCAAAAAGATTTAGTGAATCTCTCATTTCAGCAGACGCCAATGGGTTCAATTTCCATGTGGTTCTGATTTGATGTGATTCATTGTGTTGTAGATCTTGTTCCAAGGTAAAAATTTATGAACCTTGCAGGTGATCACTTTATAGGAGATTGACGTCAGATTCCCATTGAAAACAGCCCAAGAAGTCTAAATTCATGCGCATGCGCAGAGAATGGCCTTTTTCTACTACTAAGAAAAGTTTCAGTTTTGGAAAATGGCACATTAATCGCTTGGATCGTCCCAGTCCACTCTGGAACCAATTATTTCCCAGAGACCACTAGATTTCACAAGGGACACGTGAGTTTGAAGAAAGCGCGTTTTGAGAAATCAACCTTTCAGTGAGAAATACCTTTGACGAAAAAAATATCAACCCCAGAAGCTAGGGAGTCAATCAAATTCTCAAATAACCGCATGCTCCGGTCAAAAACTCTGTCGGAGAGAAAATCAACCTGAAACCCAGTAAGGCATTCAAATCCGTAGATATTCGGCTGCGCGGACCAAAAACTCTGCCGGGAAAAAATCGACCCTGAAACCTGGGAACCCATATTAAATCCGCAAATAACTGGATGCTCGAGCGAGAAATTTTGCCGGGGAGAAATCAACCCCAGATCTTGGGGAGACAAGCTAATCCGCGAATAGCCGGATGCTCGGACTAAACATTCTGTCAAAGTAAAAGTCAACCTATGGAGCCCATAAAAATTTCCCAGATATTTCGGACGTATTTTACATTAGCCTATTAAGCTATTTTAAACGAGGAATTTCGTGTCTTTTTTTCAATAAAATGTGTATTTCTCGAATTCGATCAGAGATACGGGAATGCGGTTTGCGCCATTCCAATGGGTCTTGACAGAACCTATCAAAATTGGCCTTGTACAGTGGATTTTGAGGTTGTGGCAGGTTGTGGGCGGTTTGATCGGGCAAATGAGAGAAATACAAACAATTCGTTTCTAAAGAATCAATATTTTAGATCCTTCAAAATTTGGTGTTTGATGTGAATTTGATGATCTTTCAGAGAAAGGTGGTCCCGAATTCCTTTTTTTGCGTTTGAGTCCTACTTTTGTTATTTTCTACAAACCTGTTTTCCAGACTATTAGAAATCGACTGTCTTTTGCGGATGTCCAAAAACTTGAAATCCTATCCCAAAACTAATCCTATTGGAAAGCCAAGAAAACTTCCTTCAAAATAACCACTCGGCGGAGTCAATTTGATGCATTTGAAGCGCAGTTACAATGGATAAAAGATAAAGTGTCAGCTTGAGTGCGGCAAGTAAATTCATCGGGCGCGGATTTCCTTTACCACTGTCTCCAATGCCTTCGATTCAGAATCATAGAATGCAAAGAAGGAGCTCAAGGCCATCTCTTTTGTGCATATACAAAATTTCACATCAAATATCATTCAACCATTGGATTTGATGAGAAATTACCCTTTTTTTGTTCTTTACTCTTTCGCTAGATACAGCCACCCACAACCTCAAAGTCAACGTTACAAGACCGATTTCGATGAATTCATTCATCAATAGATTGGGAAGTGGATATGAGGAAATTTACATAACTTTTGACTTTTAGTGTACCATACAGTATTTCAATGAGATAGGGACTTTCACGCCCTGGAAAAATGATTTTCAGATGGTTTGTTCTAATGGCGACTCAGGTCCATGGTCAGCACAGAGCTTCCATAAAAAGTGTAACTCACTTTTCGGAAAATACCGTCAAATTGGGTAACTTTGGTACAGTGGGTGCAACTTTGGTACACCTCTGAAAATGACTTTCAGAGCTGCGTTCGGCAAGGTAGATGATTCTATCGCTCTGAAACCTATCCTCCCTTCTTGGTACACACATGAACAATGTGTTAAGCCACCGTAGATCCCGTGAGAATAATTGTAGTCGTTTATCGAAGCTTTTTCCAAAAAGAGAGATTTAGCACCGATACTCGAGTGGTCCAGTTAGTATACCTGGCAAGAAGTGTTCCGGAACGATCTAAGGATGAATAATGCTACATTTCGACCACATATATCACCATATTGAAGAAACCATCGTTACATTGGGGTATTTGAAGCGTTTGGAATTTTAATGAATGAAAAACAGGGGAAAAAACCATGAAAAAGTGTACCAAAGTTACATCACTCTACATAAGAAGCATGAGAATAGGGTAACTTCAGAACCCCTTCCTATGACAGCTTCTTTTCATCTCATCCCGAATCGAATGGTGGTCTATATTAAGGTCTTAAAATGTTTCAAACAGCTTAGAATACACTGTAAAAAATTGGTTGACTTTCCACCAAAATCGTCAACCAGTGGTTTGTTGTCAAAATCAACCAGCTGGTTGGAATTCAACCAGCTGGTTGGAATTCAACCACTGGTTGACTTTGTCCCCACAGCGAATATATAAGGATGAATGCGGCGCCCACGATATTGGTCGATGGTGGTCTCCGGTTGACACTTTTGATTCCGAAAAACAGGTTTCGGCATTTTTTTTCACAAACAATAAGAAGGATAAACATTAGCCCCGGTCGCGTATGGACGATAAAGCGGGTTGCCTGTCCTGCAGGAGTCGAATACACGTCGTAAGGCTGGAGGGATGGATAGATGGATGGATGGTGTGGGAGGGTAGATGGGATCGATGGATCGATGGATGGATCGATGGATGGATGGATGGAATGGAACGGAGCGGAATGGGACGGAACGGAACGGAACGGAACGGAATGTAACGGAATGGAATAGGATGGAACGGAATGGAATGGAAGGGAATAGACAGGTGTGGAATGGAACGGAACGGAATGGAACGGAATGGAAACGGAGTGGAATTGAACGGAATGGACCGGAACGGAGTGGAATTGAACGGAATGGAACGGAACGGACCGGAATGGAACGGAATGGATCGGAACGGAATCGGAACGGTTCCATTCCCTTCCATTCCGTTTAATTCCACTCCGTTCCATTCCGGTCCATTCCACTCCGTTCCATTCCGGTCCGTTCCATTCCGGTCCGTTCCATTCCGGTCCATTCCGTTCAATTCCACTCCGTTCCATTCCGGTCCATTCCACTCCGTTCCATTCCGGTCCGTTCCATTCCGGTCCGTTCCGTTCCATTCCGTTCAATTCCACTCCGTTCCATTCCGGTCCGATCCATTCCGGTCCGTTCCATTCCATTCCGGTCCATTCCGTTCAATTCCACTCCGTTCCATTCCGGTCCGTTGCGTTCCATTCCACACCTCTCTATTCCCTTCCATTCCATTCCGTTCCGTTCCGTCCCATTCCGTTCCGTTCCATTCCATCCATCCATCCATCCATCCATCCATCGATCCATCCATCCCATCTACCCTCCCACACCATCCATCCATCTATCCATCCCTTCAGCCTTACGACGTGTATGACTCCTGCAGGACAGGCAACCCGCTTTGTCGTCCATACGCGACCGGGGCTAATGTTTATCCTTCTTATTGTTTGTGAAAAAAATGCCGAAACTTGTTTTTCGGAATCAAAAGTGTCAACCGGAGACCACCATCGACCAATATCGTGGGCGCCGCATTCATCCTTGTACATTCGTTGTGGGAAAAAAGTCAACCACTGGTTTGTGCCAAAAATCAACCAGTTGGTTGATTATAAACCAGCTGGTTGATTTTTGGCATAAACCAGTGGTTGAGGGAAAAACTGCAACCACTGGTTGCAGTTTTTCCCACAAATTTTTTACAGTGTAAGACTTCTGAATGATTAAAATTAATTCACTCGCATGGTGGTGGATAGAATTGAGATATTCTGTAAGTGTACCAAAGCTGCCCCATCGGGGTCTAACTTTGGTACACTCACAAAACTGCTAATAGCTCTAGTTCAGATGCATCAAATTGAACTTTGTAGCCCATCAAACGAAAGCTGAGGCTGTAAGCTTTAGATTGACGACTAATAGAAGTGGGATTTGTCTATGTATGCTGGAATGCCGAGCCAAACAAAATGAAAAACACTGAAAACGTACCAAAATTACCCAATTTGACGGTACTCACCTCCTCCACTTTTTCGTATGTAAAAAAAAATAACATTCGAGCTAGGATGAATCGGGTGGTGGGAAATTGAAGAGTAAGAATAGATGATCAAAATGCTTCTTTGTTTGGCAGCGACACATTATTCTGGCCGAAGATCTGTGACGTTGAACTTGAAAAATTTGTCGCGCCCACCGCTTCAAAAAAAGACATGAGCCTTTGTTACTCGAATAATAAGCAGATGACGCTCCCAAATCCTATTGCCCATTTTACTTTGACGTATGGTGAATTACTATGCACTTCGGTGGCTGCAACGATTGTTATTTGAGGGAGGAGCTTGGGAAACTTGTTTAGCCCCTGAAAGCTGATTTTTCCGGTCGAAAAAGATGCACGTAACAGGTCTAAATTATAGCTGTCGACTTTGTATGTATAGTTCTCATATCATTTTCATACTGCAAGCTTATCATAATTCAAATGGGAAAGCTTGGAAAAGCATTAATTGCATATACCTCCGACAACTCTGTGGACATAGGAAAAGTGAAACTTGATGAGTATTACAGAAAGAGGCTCGATTCTGGGAATGGAATTCGATTAAAGGGGTGCAACAACATCCTTATCAACCGTCATACTGCACTATTCATGATCTATCCATGTGAAAAGCCTCTAATAGTGACGATAACGTAATAGACTAATTCCCCCTCATTGTTCTCAGGGGATTAACATCTTTCAAAAATGGTGGGCACAACTTCTTTTTCACATTTTAGAGGTACTAAAACACTATGGAATTGGTTTCAGAAGCGACAAGAAGGAAAAAAATTTTTTTTCTCGGATGGTCCAAAAGTTTAAGGTTCGGTAGATTTCCTCATATCAGTCTTATATAAGCCTGAGCTTACTAAAAGTGGTCAAAATGTCCTTACCGTAGCATGTCCTGAACTGGAGTTGCACATTTCAATCGTGTGGTTTACCGAGACATTCATTGAATCTCGATTTCGCACCACTCAAACATCAGAGATGGGTTATGAAAAGGTGATATTATGTACAAATCGAGTATCAAGTCTCACTTCAAAATAGTCAAAACACAGCCGACATTCTGTCCTGGAATTTTGCAAATTTTTCGAATGCTTCTCGATAATTCGACTCCGGGTCAGCGAATCGCTTCAAACGGCTCTAGAACGGCAGTAATTAATTCCTAATACACCAAAAAACAAAATACTACCACCCGCGGAATGATGAATTACGTGAACAGCTTCCCGTGCGATGATTTATGGACAATTTTTCCGTTGCAAAATAAGAATTGTCCTTACCGTAGTCACTGGCTCTCGGACACTATGCAACGTCAAGGTTCAGAAAGTTTTTTACACTCTACTCTCACAAATAGGCCGTGTATTCGGAAAAAACGATCCGTTTCGATTTACGATTTGAGATCACTTTCCATGCCAAAATGGCCTTACCGTGGCTGTGCTTAGCGTGAAAAATTGCTCATATCTTCGAAATAGATTGACTAACGTCCATGCCCGTCTGCGAATTGTTTTTGGATGTCAGATGGATTGGAAAACACCTACGAGCAGTCAGATCCAGCTATATTTGAATGAGTCAATTTTAGGTCCAAATCCCGACCTGCTCCGCCGTTTTTTTGCCTCGAAATACCTAAGTTATCTCATAATCACCCATATAGTGTCCGGCGAGTGTACATCAAATATGATGGGATTGAGCGACAAATCCCTCTGCTGTAAGAGCCGAAACACAATTTTTGGTGGTGTGCGCATGGCGCGCACGTACATTTTGTGGTGCAATCTTGATTAAAATTTGACTTCGTTTCCCTCGATAAAAGTGAATTTGCTTCATTTAAAGCCTTTCCGGACCAACATATTCTTGAAGTGAATCGTCAGGCGCAACCTTTTCATGCACTTAAGTCTCGAAAAATTGGTTTTTGCAATCATGTGCGTAAAGTTAGTGCGTGAAGACCATTTTTTCGGTGCATATGGCAAAATTTTACGCACATCGAATTGCAAAAAATATCGTACGAAACGCCTTCGATACTTTACGCACTGTCGGAAACTCTACACACTCGAGTAACACTTTACGCACTGTTGAGATTCTCTACGCACTCGCTAATGCAGTGCGTAAAGTTGTTATCCTAGTGTTTTAAAAATTTCCGGTCGTGCGTAAAGAAACGATACTCGAAATTTGATTCAAAACTGCTGAAAACGCTTTTCCCGGAATAATGCATATGTACATCTGACCCATATTTTTTTCGACTCTGGAAAATGTTTTTTTACCACTAGTACACTCGGGACGACGATTAATTGCATCAGGATGACGGTCAGTGTTAGTTCGAGATCTTTCGTCTCTTTCGTATGCAATAGGTTATGGCATGAGCATGGCGTTTGAAAAGTCTTGAATAAACCCATCGAAATGGGTCTTGTCACGTTGACCTTGAGGTTGTGGGTGGTTGTATCTAGCAAGAGAGTAAAGAACAAAAAAAGTCATCTCTCATCAAACCCAGATTTTGAAATCTTGAAAATTTGATATTTGATGTAAAATTTTGTATACTTACAACAGAATGGCCTTGAACTCCCACTTTGCATTGTAGCCTTTTTTGCTATTTTTTACAATCCTACACTGTAACGCAAAAAAAAAAAAGAATCTGGGACCACCTTTCTCTGTAAGAACACAGACATTCACATAAACATTAGAATTTGAAGGGTCTAAAATATTGGTTTCTTCAGAAATTAATTTTTTTGTATTTTTCTCTCTTTTGCCCGATAAACCCGCCCACGATCTCAAAATCAACTCTACGAGACCAATGTCGATTGGTTCTTTCGAGACCCTTCGGAATACCGCAAACCGCATACCCGTACATCTGATCGAATTTGAGAAATAAGGTGAGTGTACCCAACTTGCCCCCATTAAACCATTATCTGAACAACTCCGGATTATTTGAATATTTTTCAACGCACTTCCAACTCATTTTGAAGCTTGTTTCAAGATCTCCAAAACGAGCCGAGAAACGTCCCATTTTAGTCAACTGGTGCCAAGCCAAAACAGTTTCCCCACAGAGTGATTTTTCAGAGTTCACAAAAGGGTGTACCCACCTTGCCCTCATTAGCCATTTTCTCAACAACTCTCGTTTACCCCAACATTTTTCAACGTACTTTGACTTATTCCAAAGCTTAGGGATGAAGTGACTTTTTCTTGTGAAGTATTCGAGCCAACCTGCTCGAATACTTTGCAAGAAAAAATCACTCCATCCCTAAGTATTCAAAGTGTCGAGCACAAGACAAGTATATATTCTAATTATTCCAAAGCTTGTCTCAA